>OU452232.1:16834409-17535885 GCA_911728455.2 Marthasterias glacialis | reverse complement strand
GTTGCAGCAAGACTTGTTGCAGCAAGACTTGTTGCAGCAAGACTTGTTGCAGCAAGACTTGTTGCAGCAAGACTTGTTGCAGCAAGACTTGTTGCAGCAAGACTTGTTGCAGCAAGACTTGTTGCAGCAAGACTTGTTGCAGCAAGACTTGTTGCAGCAAGACTTGTTGCAGCAAGACTTGTTGCAGCAAGACTTGTTGCAGCAAGACTTGTTGCAGCAAGACTTGTTGCAGCAAGACTTGTTGCAGCAAGACTTGTTGCAGCAAGACTTGTTGCAGCAAGACTTGTTGCAGCAAGACTTGTTGCAGCAAGACTTGTTGCAGCAAGACTTGTTGCAGCAAGACTTGTTGCAGCAAGACTTGTTGCAGCAAGACTTGTTGCAGCAAGACTTGTTGCAGCAAGACTTGTTGCAGCAAGACTTGTTGCAGCAAGACTTGTTGCAGCAAGACTTGTTGCAGCAAGACTTGTTGCAGCAAGACTTGTTGCAGCAAGACTTGTTGCAGCAAGACTTGTTGCAGCAAGACTTGTTGCAGCAAGACTTGTTGCAGCAAGACTTGTTGCAGCAAGACTTGTTGCAGCAAGACTTGTTGCAGCAAGACTTGTTGCAGCAAGACTTGTTGCAGCAAGACTTGTTGCAGCAAGACTTGTTGCAGCAAGACTTGTTGCAGCAAGACTTGTTGCAGCAAGACTTGTTGCAGCATGACTTGTTGCAGCAAGACTTGTTGCAGCAAGACTTGTTGCAGCAAGACTTGTTGCAGCAAGACTTGTTGCAGCAAGACTTGTTGCAGCAAGACTTGTTGCAGCAAGACTTGTTGCAGCAAGACTTGTTGCAGCAAGACTTGTTGCAGCAAGACTTGTTGCAGCTTTTGGTGCTCGCGCTGGAGCTCACGCTGCGAACATGCGTAGTTGCTCGTTGCTCGTTTTTCGTTTTTCGTTTTTCGTTTTTTCTTTTTTCTTTTTACTTTTTCGTTTTTACCTTCAAAGGGATTCGAACCCCCAACTGCCTTACTTCAAGTCAGTCAGTCTACTTTTTGTGCTAAGTTCTTGCCCACCACCACCCTATTTTTGGTCGGTATATATAGGGCTTCGTTTAATACGTTTTGATCAGGTTTGTAAAAAAGAATTTGAGGGTTTTGCTTTACATTGCTGTTAACCTGGATTTGAACCTGGGTCTGGCGATTCGCAGTACCTCAACTATCCGGTTGCGCTACCTGTACTCCACGTAAGAAGTGATATTTTACTAATATATACACATAACAAGTAACCTTTTGTAGTAACTTAAAAATAACAAAACGTGAACATACCAGGAATCGAACCCCGGTCCTGCGATATGCACTTCATCGACCTTCCGTGTTGTGCTAATTCTACTCCGCATAAAATGCTATTTTATTTATGTACAAATAATAAAATACCCTTTACGGTTTAAACGATAACACAAACCAGGAATCACACGTCGGTCCTGGGATTTGCACTTCATCGATCTACCGTGTTGCGCTTATTGTACTCCGCCTAAGAAGTGCTATTTTATGTAAATTAATTACCTTTTACAGTTAAAAAAAAAAACACACAAAACGAACATACCAGGAATCGAACCTCGTTCCCGCTCTTGCGATTTGCTCTCCATCGTTCTTCACTGTTGGGCTTATTGTTCTCCTCTTAAAAAGTGCAATTTTATCTTTATACAAATAGTACATTAACTTTTACAGTTAAATAAACAAAACACAAACAGGCATGGAATCGAACCCCAGTCCCGCGATATATATTCTTCATCGATCTACACTGTTGCGCTAATTTTGCTCCGTATAAAAAGTACTATTTTAAATATACACAAATAACATATGACCTTTTACAGTAAAAAAAAAAAAAAAGCCCAAATAAACAAACACGAACACACCAGGATTCGAACCCCGGTCATACGAATTGCACTTCATCGGCCTTCCGTGTTGTGCTAATTGTACTCCACGAATAATTCTATTTTATTTATGTACAAATAATAACATACCTTTTACAATTTAAACAATAACACAAACCAGGAATCACACGTCGGTCCTGGGATTTGCACTTCATCGATCTACCGTGTTGTGATTATTGTACTGCGCCTAAGAAGTGCTATTTTATGTAAATTAATTACCTTTTACAGTTAAAAAAAACAAACACAAAGAAACAAACATATCAGGAATCGAACCCTGTCCCGCTCTTGCGATTTGCTCTCCATCGTTCTTCACTGTTGCGCTAATTGTTCTCCTCTTAAGAAGTGCAATTTTATCTATATACAAATAATACATTAACTTTTACAGTTAAATAAACAAAACACAAACAGGCATGGAATCGAACCCCAGTCCTGCGATCTACTCTTCATCGATGTACCCTGTTGCGCTAATTGTGCTCCTTATAAAAAGTTATATTTTAAATATATACAAATAACATATGACCTTTTACAGTAAAAAAAAAGCCCAAATAAACAAACACGAACACACCAGGAATCGAACCCCGGTCATACGAAGTGCACTTCATCGGCCTTCCGTGTTGTGCTAATTGTACTCCACGAATAATTCTATTTTATTTATGTACAAATAATAACATACCTTTTACAATTTAAACAATAACACAAACCAGGAATCACACGTCGGTCCTGGGATTTGCACTTCATCGATCTACCGTGTTGTGATTATTGTACTGCGCCTAAGAAGTGCTATTTTATGTAAATTAATTACCTTTTACAGTTAAAAAAACAAACACAAAGAAACAAACATACCAGGAATCGAACCCCGTTCCCGCTCTTGCGATTTGCTCTCCATCGTTCTTCACTGTTGCGCTAATTGTTCTCCTCTTAAGAAGTGCAATTTTATCTTTATACAAATAATACATTAACTTTTACAGTTAAATAAACAAAACACAAACAGGCATGGAATCGAACCCCAGTCCCGCGATATATATTCTTCATCGATCTACACTGTTGCGCTAATTTTGCTCCGTATAAAAAGTACTATTTTAAATATACACAAATAACATATGACCTTTTACAGTAAAAAAAAAAAAGCCCAAATAAACAAACACGAACACACCAGGAATCGAACCCCGGTCATACGAATTGCACTTCATCGGCCTTCCGTGTTGTGCTAATTGTACTCCACGAATAATTCTATTTTATTTATGTACAAATAATAACATACCTTTTACAATTTAAACAATAACACAAACCAGGAATCACACGTCGGTCCTGGGATTTGCACTTCATCGATCTACCGTGTTGTGATTATTGTACTGCGCCTAAGAAGTGCTATTTTATGTAAATTAATTACCTTTTACAGTTAAAAAAAACAAACACAAAGAAACAAACATATCAGGAATCGAACCCTGTCCCGCTCTTGCGATTTGCTCTCCATCGTTCTTCACTGTTGCGCTAATTGTTCTCCTCTTAAGAAGTGCAATTTTATCTAAATACAAATAATACATTAACTTTTACAGTTAAATAAACAAAACACAAACAGGCATGGAATCGAACCCCAGTCCTGCGATCTATTCTTCATCGATGTACCCTGTTGCGCTAATTGTGCTCCTTATAAAAAGTTATATTTTAAATATATACAAATAACATATGACCTTTTACAGTAAAAAAAAAAGCCCAAATAAACAAACACGAACACACCAGGAATCGAACCCCGGTCATACGAAGTGCACTTCATCGGCCTTCCGTGTTGTGCTAATTGTACTCCACGAATAATTCTATTTTATTTATGTACAAATAATAACATACCTTTTACAATTTAAACAATAACACAAACCAGGAATCACACGTCGGTCCTGGGATTTGCACTTCATCGATCTACCGTGTTGTGATTATTGTACTGCGCCTAAGAAGTGCTATTTTATGTAAATTAATTACCTTTTACAGTTAAAAAAACAAACACAAAGAAACAAACATACCAGGAATCGAACCCCGTTCCCGCTCTTGCGATTTGCTCTCCATCGTTCTTCACTGTTGCGCTAATTGTTCTCCTCTTAAGAAGTGCAATTTTATCTTTATACAAATAATACATTAACTTTTACAGTTAAATAAACAAAACACAAACAGGCATGGAATCGAACCCCAGTCCTGCGATCTACTCTTCATCGATGTACCCTGTTGCGCTAATTGTGCTCCGTATAAAAAGTTATATTTTATATATATACAAATAACATAAGACCTTAAAAAAAAAAATAATAAAAAAAAAAATAAAGCCCAAACAAACAAAGACGAACATACCACGAATCGAACCCTGGTCATACGATATGCACTACGTCGATCTTTCCTTTTTGCGCTATTGTACCCTTTATATATAAATAATGTATTATAACTAGATTAAAAAACCCGTGATACCACAATGCCAGGATTCGAACCAGGGTCAGTTGATCTTCGTTACACACAATCTACCCACGTTAGCTTAGCTTCTGATGATGTAAATTGATTTGATTCCATGGAGGAGACCTGTAGATTATAACCTAAGTTCATTCAAGAACACTTCGGCTAATAGTATATCCACTTTGAAGTATGCTTAATAATATGTATTTATATGAATATTATAAAGATTGTACTAGTTAATACAGGAAATTAACAATAATTCGTTCCACGTATAAAGAATGAGAGACAGAAATTTCACCGCCTTGAACTGCATGCGTTCTAATTTTCAGGATAACGCACATATTGCTTTGCGGTCGAGACCAGTACCTCTTGAAAGGTATTTGTACGGTTGTACCCTTCACTAGGACTAAAAGTGGGATTTTTAGTTAAGAAAACGGTGTCTTTGTATTTGTTGGCAATTAAGCACTAATTAGTGGACCAAATTAGCCAGTTAAAAATTTGGTACGCCCAGTGTACTGGTTTTTCAGACTCTGGACTAAAAATCCCAGCTTTAGTCATAATGAAGGGTACAAACACTTTTCAATCAAGAGGAACTGGCCTCAACCGCAAAGGCATATGTGCGTTTTTTCTTTGAAAACGGCGTATTGTACTGGTTGCTAATTAGGCATTAATTAGTAGGCCAAATTAGCCAGCTCAAAAATTTGGTATGTCCAGTGTACTGGTTTTTAGGATTCTGGACTAAAAATCCAACTTTTAGTCATAATGAAGGGTAAAAATACTTTTCAAAAGGTACTGATCTCAACCGCAAAGCAATATGTGCGTTATTGTATGTGAAAATGGCGTCTATGTATTTGCTGCTAATTAAGCATTAATTAGTGAACTAAAATAGCCAGCTCAAAAATTTGGTATGCCCAGTGTACTGGTTTTTAGGATTCTGGACAAACATATTTTTTTACTCATAATGAAGGGTGCACTTAACTGTTTTCATTTTACGTTTTGGTATTTAAACTACTTATTACGTTTACTTATTCCACACACGCACATCGTCTCCGTGTTTGTGGCTTATTTTCTGTAATTTACCATCGTTGCTTTCTTTGTTTAATTCTTTTTTAGGAAAAAAGGTATTAAATTACAATAATATCTTTTTAAAAGTTGTATCAATCAGGTCGAGAAGTATCTCGGAAACGCCTGACTCTCTCCTTCCATCCAGATCTGTCCCACATAGCGGTTGGTAGTTCCTCTGGGAGGCACCCAGTGTCGTCGGCAAGCTGGTCAATGTAAGTGCGGGCTGGGCGCCCGACTGAAGCCACGCCATGTTTTGGATTCCATAACAGGGTGTCGCTAGCCAGTTCTTTCTTATTGCGCCAGCAATGACCAGCGAAGCTGAGACGTCTCTTCCTAATTGTAGTACTAACTTGAGGGAGGTTTCCATATAGTTGTGTTTTGGTGGGGTGATTCATCCAGGAAATGTTTAGCACAGCACGGAGCATCCGGGTATATGTGCCATCTAGAGAGGATTCTTGCTGTTTTGTAAGCGTCCAGGTGGAAGAACCATACAAGAGGATTGGTTCTACAGCTGCGCGAAAGAAGTTGCGCTTCAGGTCTGCAGACAGAGATGACTTCCATAGTGTATGTAATTTACCCAGAGCTCCCCATGCCTTTGCTTTACGAATCTGAATGTCTCTGTCGGTGGATGCTATGTTGCTCCCAAGATAAATGAATTCTGAGACTGATTTGATAGTGTTTCCGTTGAGTAATTTAATTGAGCCTTCCTGATTGAAGCTCATAAACTCAGTTTTTTGGGCATTAACAGAGAGGCCAATTTCTTTTGCGGCATTTTCAATGCAGTGGAGTAGAGCTGTTGCCTGGGTGATGGTATCGGACAAAAGAGCGAGGTCATCAGCATAATCCACATCTGTGATTTTCTCTGCAGGATGGCGCCGGCTTCTTGCTTTAGAGAGTGTGAAGCCAAATTCTTTGTTTACGTCAGCAGAGGTTTGTAGTACATAATCAAGACACAGAATGAAAAGGTATGGTGCGAGTGTGTCTCCCTGGAGAACTCCTGCTGTGATATCAAAGAAAGGTGTATCACCATCTGGTGATCGAACCATAGCACGAGTGCCTTTATACATCATCATGATAGCTGAGACTGTTTCGCAGGGAATGCCAAAAGCCAGTAAGATCTCTTCAACTTTTCCTCGATGGATGGAGTCGAATGCCTTTGAAAAGTCCACAAACACCAGGACAGCTTGCAGGTTCTTAGCATTCACTCCTTCGATTATGCGCCTCACTGTCAGAATTTGACCCACAGTCGATCTGTGTTGTCTAAAACCATTTTGGTTTCGTCGAAGAATCCCTTCCATTTCTGGGCGGATGCGGTTGAGTAAGAGTAGGTTGTAGATTTTTCCTGCGATGGTTGTGAGCGTTATACCTCGGTAGTTAGTTGTTAGGGCTAAATTTCCCTTCTTTGGAATAGGTATGATGCAGCCTTCATGCCAACGGTCTATTTGTTGCTGATTGTAGACAGCATTACATAGCTGTAGCAGTTCCTCATTAAAAGCCTCTGTTTTCCATACCTCTGCTGGAATGTTGTCCAAACCACAAGCCTTACCATTAGATACATTTTTTATCACAACAACCAGTTCTTCCATAGTGAAGTTACCTTGTTTGATATCCAGTTCATTTTCAATGATCCTTTTGATGGGCTTGTCAATTATATCCGGTGGTTTGCCAAGGAGTTTTTCAAAATGAGTTTTCCATTTCTCTAAACGCTCAGTCTGATTCTTGGCTTTAAGCTTAGCTTTATTTGAGCTTTTACGTCCACTGATTTGATTGATAGTTTTCCAGGCTATTGCAGTTTGCTTGTTGGCTGTAGCATTTGCTATGGTTTCTATTTTGGAAAGTAAGTAATCGGTTTGCTCTGCTTCGTAAGCTTCTGATAGTGCAGATTGAGCTCTTTTGTACTTGCTCTTGTTGGTCCTAGTTGGGTTTCTGTTTTTCAGGCTTTTTGCTGTCATTAGCTCCTCACGTTTCTTGAGCACAGCTTCAGTTTTCCATGGTATCCTGTGTTTGGCCTTTGGCTTGAGAGGTATACATTCAGAAGCAGCCTCGCTGCATGCTGTTTCAAAATGACAGTAGGTTTCATTTGCTGAGTTTACTTCAGACGTCTCTTGGAGTACCTCAAATTTGTTTTTCAGAGTGATTGTGAATCGTTCCTGTGTTTCTTTATCGGTCCTTAGCCTGGACCACTCATAGGGGGGGTTTTGGGCAGTCTTTTGTTTGTTAGCTCGCAGACAAAGACGAATAGAGGCTGTGACAATCCGGTGGTCAGAGCATACACTGTCAAATGAGTTGTAGGCCTGACAATTTAGGCCGCTGTTTTTCCATTTCATGTTCATTATGACGTAGTCAAGTTGTGCCTTGATGCCAGTTGGATATGTATGTGACCAGAGCTTTCCTCTCTTCTTCTGGAACTTTACATTTAGGCAAGACATACTGTTTTCTTTCAGAAAGTCACTTAGAAGTTCACCATTTCTATTTGTGTTTTCGTGGTAGGAGTGTTTGTATCCATCACTTCTTCCCAGCTTAGCGTTGAAGTCACCACCTAGAACAATAACATTATGTTTTGGTATTTGGTGGACAAGAGATGAAAGATCATCGTAAAACATCCGGACTTCACACACATCGCTGACGTTTGTTGGGCTATAGCAGCAGATCACTGTGGAGGTTGGGTTTCCATTGAAAGATGCAATCATGATTCTAGGTGTTATCATTTCGATGTTATTGAGGGCTTTCTGGGCTCTAGGGCTTAGTAGCATACCAACACCACCAATGGTTGCATTTGTGCTGTTTTTCCAAGCCGATGACGTAACTAGAGTCCAGTGTTTGCCAGCCTCATGATATTTTATATGCACATCATGATGAAAATAGCGATGCTCTTGGATGCAGATGATATCTTGGTTATATGTTTCCGCTGAAGCTACAAGTTCTCCAAATTGAGATTTAGAGCTGAGCGAACGTACATTGAACGTAGAGATGTAGACTTTAGTCTTACAGTTTATTAGGTTTGGCACGGTAGCTGATTTTTCGACTGCACACCGTGCCGGATTAGCAGGACGCGCCCCTTGTTTAACCGCGCGACGGGCGATGCGGGATGAACGTCTGATTTCGGGTAGAGTCATTTGATTTCTTTCGATGGCTATAATATCCATGATCGCCACTTCTATGGACATGCGCAGTAGCAGATCTTAACTGCTCAATTCCCCAAACCGAAGAAAACTGCAATTTCTTTGCAGCCCGCTTTGCAGAGTGACGTTTGAGACCTGAAGCACTTTTTTTTTGTGCACAGCTTTCGTCGTCACCAGCGCCCTGAAGCTCAACGCTGGTTTTACCCACGTAGGGGGTTTGAAATCAGAGTTTTCCTTCTCCTAGAAGTTGTAAGTTGTTGCAAATATTTCAGACTTCGTTAAGATAACATACGGACTCTTTCAGAGATAGTTCATAAAAATAAGCCTTTTCTTCACCTCCCTATACCGCATGTATTCTATTTCGCGAAGACGCGGCTGGCATTTCCGCGAATACGGACACGACGCACGAGTGACCGTCGTGACAGACTGAAACTAACCGCACATTGGGCCAAAAATCAATCCGTGGATACAGAGTGAACTGATAGCAAAAACACCGTTTATTCGAACTCATCCACCTTTTAGTCAAAACTAATTCGTCACCCGTCGATTCTCACCTTCAACTTACATGCAAACCATAATCTGAAACCCAGACGCATTTCCTTTGGTGATGAAGGTACATTATTGTATAGAATGTAGGTCATGTGTGACTGAAAAGACTTGTCTGTATAGTGTTAACTACTAGTACTAACTAGCTGTATAGTGCAAGTGCAAGGACAACATCGTAACTTCTGTGTGAGATTCAAGGTAAGCATTCTTGTGCAGAATCACAAGAAAGGGAAAACTTTTGATAATTCCATAAAATAAAATGTAGTTTGTCGACAGGCAGTATTTCGTGATAGACCCGATCCTATGTTGTTTATAGGCCTAAAAATAAAAACAGCATCAATTTCAAATTCAAATCAATGCATGGTATTCGAATCCATGGAGATTCACTGTTCAGGGCCCAATTTCATAATCTGTAACATGCGTGTCTATGGGCCGCAGCAGGGCGTAAGCAGCGCCATGAAATTGGGCCCAGAATAATATTAAGAATATTGTTTTCAAAAGTTAACAAAGATACATGCATTAGAGTTTAGATGTATAACTTAAGTAAATATACAATTTAGAACAATTACTATAAATTATAGTAATAATTTAATAATGGTTCAGAATAGATAGTAATAATGGTAAATAAGTAATAATAAATGGAACTAGGCCTATAAATATAATAGTAGAATGCAGAGAAATTAAATTTGGAAGGAGGCCCTCACAAAGCAATGCTTGTCTAGCAATAGTATTTTTTAGCAGGCCTAAGACTAGACTTAGATAGAACCTCCTAAAAAGTACAAAAACAAGACGGGTGAATAATTTTATGTCAAGTATCTAAACAAACAGAACAGATGAAGTAGTTTCCTACCGTCTAACCGAACCACCATAAGCAACCAGAGGGTTTACTTTCAATCTTCCACAAGTTAGGACTATTTTGATTGAAAAAGTATCGTCTCAACCCAATTGATGAATGTGACGATGACATTATCGATGCTTAATCTACCGAAGGTTAAAAACTTTGCATAAATTTGGTGTGTTTTAATTTATTGATTTTTTCCCCCCTTTTTAGGGATGGGGGTTGTCTGATTTTTATAGTTATGCGTAACTTCATAATTTGATAATAGTTTGATGTTTGAAGCTTTGCATGGTGTGGTTAAGAAGAAGTGACTATAACTGGTCGGGGCTCGAATTTGGGGAGAAAATCCACTAGACCTTAGTGTTTACTGGACCAGAAAATTTTTACAAGACCGCAATTAATGTGAGAAAAAAAAAAACCTATTGACCCAATTCACCTGACGTCATCATCACAATAATCTTGGTTGCGCCATTTTGGTGGTCAATGTCACTGAGTTATTCAGTGAAGTGCGCATTTTAGGAGACGCGGCGTTTACACGTAAACCTATTGACCACCAAAATGGTGAGCGTGGCACAGTCGGCGCGTGTGACGTGTGTGCAAGGGGTCAATACAGTTAAACATTTTAAAGTTTTAATTTGAAAAAGCACTAAGAAAAAAATTATCTCATTTGAACTATGGGTAACTGTTCTTCAGTACTCAACCGAATTAAAAGATATTTACCAGACTAAAAGTCAACATTTGAACGATGGTCTTGTCCCATCATGAGTTTACTGGCCCGATGCTAAAATCACTGGCCTCGGGCTGGCGGTCCAGTGTAAAATTCGTGCTAGTAAACTTGCGGGTACAACCATGTGTAAGCCTCTTTTGGGAGGAGTGGTGGCTCTGAAAAGAGCCGTTGTGGTCTCAACATTTTAAACAGTACTCTGCTCTGAATTATTGTCCTAAAGACGAGCAGAGTATGTTTGAAACGTTGAGACCACATCCACAACGGCTCTTTTCAGAGCCAACACTCCTCCCAAAAGAGTTTTATACATGATTGTGCCCGCAAGTTTATTTTTTCATAGTTTGTTTTTCTTCATCATAAATATATGCTGCAGTATGATTTGTATAGTTTTTTTGTAAATTTGTAAAAAAAAAAATGTTTGTTTTTTTATTTTTTTCAAAATTGTAATTTGCACCTTCTAACATCTTCGGATGGAGAGGGCTCACTACACATGCTACAAGAGTAGTAAAGTGTTATTAAAGCCCCATAAAATTAAAGGTACATTTTTATGGTAATTTTGTTTTCCTTTTCTTTACAGAAACATTTAACACCAAAAGGAACGCCAAAGAGGAATTTTGATTCTTACCTAATTATCATCCTGGTACCCTGCTGGGTATTCGTTCTGCCGTCACGCAAAACCAAATGACACCAAGGCTGGATACCAATGCAACACATCGCAGCCGACCCATAACATGGGCAAAGCATCACAGCATGTGCAACTCAAGGACACCCAAAATGACAGTCACAAGGAGGGGGTTCTGTTCGCAAGCAACGGCCCCCTCCCGGTGCATAACCTGGTCTCCAGTGCTGGCGGCCAGGCTCTCACGAACGTTACAAACCAACCAGACTGGGTTGAATACATGTCAGGAGCGGGGGCCGCCTTTATTAACATTGTCGTAACGTTCCCCGTCAATAAGGTCATCTTCCGCCAGCAGCTTCACAGCATCAGGGTGCACAAGGCGATACGCCAGATGAAAAAAGAAGGGCTCCGAAATTTGTACAAAGGAGTGCTACCTCCACTCTTACAACGCATGTCCGGCTTGTCGCTTATGTTCGGACTGTACGACCAGTACACCAGGATCATTATAAGTCATATCGATTGTCCGTTGACAACTGCTAAAGTCTTCGCAGCATTACTGTCAGGTCAGTAAACAGCATGGGAAATGTTTGGGTTCATGATTTGCAACTATGAATGAGAGAGTGTTTTACTACTACTACTAATAATATTGGAGTCTTATATAGTGCATGTATCTACCACCAATTAGGTACTCAAGGCGCTTATTATATTATCTTTAAGGCAGGTTTTTTATTTTTTTTTTATTATGAGACCCATTTATGTAGCACCTTGTAAGGGTTTGCAAGGTTCAGCGGCGCAATCAGCAGCCACTGCCAGAAACATCAGGACGAACCCCTTCTCTTAGCGATAATTGTAACTGGGTTCTTTTACGTGCATTACACAACTCACAGGACCAACGGCTTTACGTTCCATCCGAAGGATGAAGCAATAATGGTTAAGTGTCTTGCTTCAGCTCACACTGAAGCTTAGTGTCTTACTTAAACCCACACTCTGCTGATCAGAACACCAGAGCTTGAGTCCAGTGCGCTTGACCACGGCCACGCCATGACACAACACTGAAATCCCCAGATGGTTAAACTGGCATTTGCCTCCGGACTGCTTATATGTTAAAAAAAGATACTTGGGAGAACATTGTTGATGCCCTTGACTGGATTCTGCTGGAACTGAATAGCTGTTTAAGTTGTCAGGGGTCTTCATGGAAGTGCGTCATCTTGGTTTTTTGTAATGCAGTTCTTACATGGCTAGGCATGTTAGACCATGTAAAACAAAATGCAGGTGATCCCTTCAAGTAAACGCAAAATGCATCTCAACTATAATCGAAGTCGTTGTCAGTCTCTTTAATAGTTATCTCGGCTTCATTTCTTTCTTATACAGGCTCAACGGAGGCAGTTTTAGTTCCCTTTGAGCGTGTCCAGACTGTCCTCCAAGATCACCGCCACGGTGAGAAGTTTAACAACACCTTCCAAGTATTCCGTCAGCTACGGGGGTACGGCCTGCGTGAGTATTACCGCGGCTTGACCCCAATCCTACTACGCAACGGACCCAGCAGCGCAATCTTCTTTACAGTGCGAGAGAAGCTGCAAGAGTTAGTACCCAAGGATGCGTCGAGGGCTGAGAAGGTAACTGTTTGATGATCCACAATGACAATGGAACCCCAGTCCACCTTTCCTCCCTCCTTACATTACCTCCCCCACCCCCACCACCCTTTCCTGGAGCAGTCACCAAAAGACATGACTACCTCTAGTAAGGAACATGTAGAGGTATACTTCTTGCTGTGCCTTTATTTTTTGACAAACTGCAGATTGCATGCTTGCCCCCTGAATGCCAGTGTAAGTGTGATAAAATTAAAGGGACAATCCCCATATCTCCAGGTGTATGTCACAATGGTGTGACAATGGTGCGTATGTCACTGTGATGTGACGGCCAACGCGCCGTCACGTCAGTTTGAGTCCATAAAATTGTTCATGTACAGCCTGGGACCTGCTACCTGTATGACTATGACAACAATGCCCCTTTACGTGCAAAACTGATTCCGGAAATCCATTGAGCTGAGTGTTACTCTTTTTGTGTTCATTATCATTATTATTATTAATTTCTGGTAATGAAATCAAATATGCCTCAAAAGTGAACTTGATCACTGTAGCCCGGAAGCCTGAGGAAACCTGTAGATAAGGATGCTTGCTATCTGAACCAGAAACACCGGGGTAATTCCCCTACTCTTTCACAGTAAGTGTTCTGGGTTCTTTTACGTGCACTACCCATCCTAGTACACGGGACCTACGGCTTAACGTCCCATCCGAAGGACAAAGCAACTATGGTAAAGTGTCTTGCTCGAGGACACAAGTGTCTCGACTGGACAGACCGGGATTCAAACCCACATTCTATATACTACAGAACTGAAGTTGGGCGGACTAAACCGCTCGGCCACGACACTCTAGGTGAAAGTCACACTTCAAGCGAAAGTCGGATTATTTATAAAACAACACAATGTTTATCCCCATCAGATTAGCATGGATTTTGTGAGCGGTGCCATCCTAGGAGCCTCCCTGAGTACAATCTGGTTCCCGCTTAATGTCATCAAGACCAGAATGCAATCCAAAGTGGACGGTGAGTTCGTCTCCGTCTGGAGGACATTCAACATTGTGTATAACGAGAGAGGACGCAGGTGGCGGGCCATGTTTCGTGGGGTGCACCTCAACTTCAGCCGGGCGCTCATATCTTGGGGTATCATCAATGCGTCGTACGGATTGCTGCAGTCTACGCTACATGAGAAGCTTGACGTTTGACCCAATTCGAGGTTAGTTCAACTTGACTGGAGCTGTTGATAGAAAATATTGGTAGGATACATTGAATTTAAGCCATTTGGGAGGTAGATTCGCTCAGTGTCTGTTGCAATGACTTGCTTTTAAAATCATGTAGGTTTTTGAACGGTGGTTCAGGTTACAGGAAACAAAAGTATTTTTTTGTGAGGCCGTACTAGCATTAATACCAATAGACCATTATCATGCCGCCACCATCTTGGTCATAGTCCTTACAACCACATGACAGTAATGAATGCTAATATTCATTGTACAAAAAGGAACCAGACTATTCTTCCTTCCAGCCTCGGTTTGGTTACATTGATATGAATGGGAGAAAATCAAGATGGTCGCACCATAATAAAGGTCTATAAGAACCTTGAAGCAATGTGCATCTCCTTGACTAGGGACTCACTCATGTGGAAAGTCTATTCAGTCTAGCGCATCGAATCGGTTTTCAGTAGGCAATATTCATCAAGCTGCAATACATACACACTTGTCGAGTGCAGACAAATTTTGCTATGCAAAAATGGGACTTCAGCCAAACTGTCATGTGATAGACATCATTTCGTCGGTCGCACCACGAACCGTTGATCGTGCTCCAAAGCCCAAATTTACTGTTTGGAGAAAATCGCATTTGAAGTTGAACTGTTTATCGAACTGCTGTTTCAGAGACTGCCTACAATTTGTTATTTTTTTTTTTAAATTCTTCAATCCTGCAACTGTTTTGATGAGTTATTGAAAACCAGCCTCTTCCCTTCACAACACCCGCCCCCTTTGTCTCCCTCTCCATTGCTCATCTTTTGCATCTTCTGACTGCTTTCTGCCTCTCTCTTTTCACTTCTTTCCACTTGACCATGTTGACTGCTTCTGTTACTCCAGTATACTTGTATGTGTGTGTTGTGTTTTCATTTAGCATTTGAGAAACGCTGTAATAAATGTGAGGCCATTAACAAAGAAAATTGAGTTACTAACTCCTAAACACATATTTCACTTTGAGAAAAAGGGGAAAAAACGAGAAGTGAAGAGAGAGCTCTGTGTACAAACCAATGCAGGTTGAGATATGTTGCTCCAAGAAAACGCATAGGTCAACAGATACATCACTTCGTGAAACAGCAAAAGTCGAACTGCGCGTGTTTGGCACCTTGCCAGTGCTATGTATTTTAATGGCTACTTCGTTACTCGGCAGGATCCTCAAGTTAGGACATAAATGCCAAGGAGCAATCATAGTTAAGTGTCTTGCTCAAGGACACAAGTGCCGGGACCGAGAGTCGAACCCACATTGTGATGGCTCAGCCACCAGAACTTGAATGCTAGACCGCTCGGTCACAACACGCTACTCTACAAATGACATAAAGTGGCTTATCGGGATACGTCACTTCGTGAAAAATGGCAAATCTGGTGATTTGTCGTTTATGCTATTTGATGTATTACAAAACTGTTGCATGTTGGGTCCTGAAAACTGCTGAAAATACTAACAAGAATGAGTAGGCCTGTATCAGTAATTTGTAAAGAGAAAATCTGATTATGCCAAATTATGTAAATTTTGACTGGTAACGACAGGTCGTGGTGCGACCGATGATTTATAGCTGGTTCCCTGCAAAAGGCCGTCCAAATTGTTCATTATGGTCACAGTTGTACAAAGAGTGCAAATTGGGGGGGGGGGGGAGGGGTCAGAGGTTGTGTACAACTCAAAAAGGTGTTTAACAGTTTTGATATTTCTACAGACGAATCAACAGAGAGAGAAGTAAGAATTTAGAAACAAATTAACATAAATATCTAGCAAGCAATCATAATTATAATTATAAACTCAGTTCTTATACCTATATACCGCTTTTCACACCCGAGGGACGTCCCAAAGTGCTCATTGTTACTTTTATAGGTACATACAGAGCTATGTTTGGATTATAAAACCCATTCTACATGTTGCACCTTCATGTACATGTAGTAACAGTTTACAAGGTGCTATGGCACAAACTTAATGCAGCCAACATGGCCAACTATGCCAGCAACACTGGGGCGAACCCCTTCTTTTAGCGATAAGTGTAACTTGGTTCTTTTACAGACACATCAAACAACACAGGGGACCAACGGCTTTACCACCCATCCGAAGGTCGCAGCAATAATGGTTAAGTGTCTTGCTTAAGGACACAAGTATGAAGACCGGGATTCCAACCCACACTCTGCTGGTCAGAAACATCAGACCTTGAGTCCGGTGCGCTTGACCACTCGGCCACGACACGCCATGATTTTGACTCAATGCTGTTGCATGGTGGGGGTATTTCGGCTGAATATTGTATTAATGCACATCAATCATTCAATACTGACATGCACAAAAATGTTGATTGTAAGTATTAGGAGTGTGGGGGGGCAGGGGGTACTTAAAGCCACAGCTCAACATTGGTAAACTGACTGTAAATGTTGCCATTCTTTGCACAAATCAAAATACTTGTAATAAAACCAACCTGTGAAAACGTCAGCTTATCTGTTTCATTTGCAAGAAAACAGTGAAAATACATTCAGCATTTTTGTACGCATTCCTGTAGGTAGAGTTTTCGTCTCACTGAGATGAAAACTAATTTTGGATCTTATTTCATTTATTAGTTATAAACAATAACACTTCAGGCAGAAATATTTCAAGGACAGTTTTGTACCATCATTATCTTTATACCATGTAAGGTATACGTAAATCTGTGAACATTTTTGTTTTTACCAATGTTGAGCTGAGGCTTTGAAGAGTACGCTCTGTTACCAAGTTGTTCATTTGCCAAAAACTCTTCAGAGCTCCCTTTAATGGCATTGGGGCCCAGATGGCTTTACCATTATGACAATAAAGCTTCAAATCCTGACCTACTTGATGGATTTGGGACTCTGCCAAGCCAGAACACTGAGAGGGTTAGTGTTTTCAAGTAACAACCAAATTAAATGTACAAAATACAGACCAAGATTGACCCTTACACTCCCAAATTCATTCTATGTTCTCTTTTTTTTTTTTTGCCAAAATGAAGGGATTCAGAAGGACCGAGGGCTGTAGGCCCAATTATAACAAGTGCTTATCACTGGGTCAGGCATTCCAATCTTATCCAAGTCCAAACAATTTGGTGTGGAGTGACATAGGAGAAGAGGAAATTGAAGGATTGAGGTCGTTGGCAAAAATGCTTAGGGAGTAGGCCTGAGGGTTTTAATTGAAGTTGTGAAAATTAATTGTAAAAACAAATTATTCATTTTCAGTTCAGAACTTTTAAAGTACTTTTTTTTCTTCTTTTTTTACGAGTGAATGTCGCCTTTCCTAATTCACCTCGAACAGATTATTTTAATGCCGCCAACAGCTTCACACGCATAGTTCATTTATTTAATTTTTTTTTTACAATAAAAGTGAGAAAACTGATAATGTTGGACATTATGTAATTACCTACATGCATTTTATTGAAATGTTTGTGATAATTTTGAGACAAAGTTTTGTTACCAATTAGCTGTAATTTTTTTGTAAGAGAGAGATTTGATTTAGTTAAAAATCAATGAGTTAAAATGTAAAATAATGCCTGCAAATATACTGCAGAATTATGGTTGTCAATGAAAGTCAAGAGTACAGTACTGTAAATTCAAACTGAAGTGAAATGTGCGCATGCTCATAATTATGTAAACAATGACAATTTATTTGGCAAGTCTGCTGCCACCTACATGATGTATCGTTCCAAAGTCTCCCATTTCATAGAGCTGCTTAAGCACCAGTTAATAGGTAAGCACCAGATGGTTGTGCCTCCCAGAAGGTTACCAGCCAAAAGACCATTGTCATATGTTCCATGTACCATGTGTGACTGGTATCCTGCTTGTTTTTGCTTAGCAAGGAAAAATTGTTCATCACTATTGTCCGCTCAAGTAGCTCCATGGAAGTGGGCCCTGGTGGATTTCCACTAGTTAGGTACAAGTAGTTCTGAGCGTGCTCACATTTCCCAAAACAATGGACTCACCTGGTAAGTCTGCAGCCACCTACGTGTAGTGTCCCCAAAAGTCTGCTATTAAATCAAAGTGGGTTTAACATTAAATTGTGCGTTCCATTGTGCTGTATAACTACACTAGGTACTGTACGTGTCATCGGCTCAGAGCAGAAAAGATTTAAAGATCCTAGAAAGACCTAGTCGGCTCAGAGCAGAAAGGACTGATAGGATCTAGAAAGACCCAGTCAGCTGCAAGTGGAAAAACTTACAATACATACACGCACAATGGGATATACATGTACATGAAAGTCCTTTCTGCTCTGAGCGGACTGGGTCTTTCTAGGTCCTAGAAGTCCTTTCTGCTCTGAGCAGACTGGGTCTTTCTAGGTCCTCGAAGTCCTTACTGCTCTGAGCGGACTGGGTCTTTCTAGGTCCTCGAAGTCCTTACTGCTCTGAGCGGACTGGGTCATTCTAGGTCCTAGAAGTCCTTTCTGCTCTGAGCGGACTGGGTCTTTCTAGGTCCTCGAAGTCCTTACTGCTCTGAGCGGACTGGGTCTTTCTAGGTCCTAGAAGTCCTTTCTGCTCTGAGCGGACTGGGTCTTTCTAGGTCCTCGAAGTCCTTACTGCTCTGAGCAGACTGGGTCTTTCTAGGTCTTAGAAGTCTTTACTGCTCTGAGCCGACAACATATGGTTTTCCTGAAACTGTAGTATGTTTTAAATGACCTCAGAGGCAAAAAGAGCTCCCAAACTCCCATTTTGTCAGAACGCAAGAAATAAATTAAATTTTGAGTAGCCTACATGTGTATTCTGTAATTGGTTAATATTTATTATTATAATTTATTTGGGTACACCATTTATTGATCTCTTTCCAGGATGAAGTGGTTGCTCTGAAAAGAGTAGGACCCAAGTTCATGACACTGCTACTACCGCAGAATTCTACGCTTATGGCCCCCGCTTTACAGGGTGGGATAAGCGCGAAATTCTGTGGTTAGCGATCTCTTCAAAATTGGGCCGAAGTTTGTTGGTTCTAAAAGTTGTGACTAATGCGCTCTACCAAAGCCGTATCCGAATTAGCGACTGCGGCTTGATCGTTACGTGAGCATTCATTGAAGCAGAGAAGGCCCATAATGACACCCTTAGCAACAGCTTCAGTCGTAACCGCAGTCGCCAATTCGAACACGGTCTCAGTAGGACGTGAAGCTTTGCATGGTGGAGATACAGTCTAGTAAGGTTTGCAGTAACACCATGTACATGTACATGAGTAGGATTTGCAACTGTGCATGGTGGAGATACAATCTTGTAAGGTTTGCAATAACACCATGTACATGAGTAGGATTTGAAACACTGCATGGTGGACATACAATCTTGTAAGGTTTGCAATAACACCATGTACATGAGTAGGATTTGAAACTGTGCATGGTGGAGATACAATCTTGTAAGGTTTGCAATAACACCATGTGCACGTGTGAAAAAACAAATTATCTGACATTTCTGAGGTGATTTTGAAAAGGACAATACACCACTGGTTCTTTTCAGAACCACCACAACGCACAGAGAGATTATTTTCATGTACACAGTGTTATCGCAATCCTTACTAAGTAAGCAGGCCTGAGATTTATCAGAATTTTCTCCTGATTTAAGGATTTTGCATTGACCTCCCGTGGCCTTCAGATTTCCTTGAAAGACTTGGCCCTTGTTATGATCAAACCGTCAGATTTGTATTTGAAATGATGTAGAAAGTCTGTAAACTTCAAAAGCGTAGGGTCCTGTATATTCAGTGGGTTTCATCTCCAAACCTCAAGAAGACTGTTATCCAATTTTGAGGATACAATCTGATACACCCCTGGGTTAGTGTACTCTAGTTGTGCTAGTCACCTCATCAGTCGGAGACTGAAGAGTTTGAGGCTGATAGTGTACACATATAGACTGGCAATGAGGGCAATAGTGCACGTCTATGCACCCCGAGGGCCTGTGAGTGACCAGGAGAGGGTCCTATTTCCCGAGGCCGAAGGCCGATGGAAATAGGACCATCTCCTGGTCACTCACAGGCCTGAGGGGTGCATAGACGTGCACTATTGCCCGAATAATGCTAGTCCATGTTTTATAACACACCTCAGTACAAAATGTCATGTGAAAAAAAATATTTTCAGGACGCACGGTTTTTACAACGATAAAACTGTCATGAGCATAGGCTATATTAGTTCACCCCACGTGACCGTGTTTCAGCCAATCAGGATAAAGAACCAGGGAGAGGTGTGTTAAAATTGTTATTATGTTAGTTGTTAGAATGTTAAAAACCCTCCTACAGCAGTGGCATTTTGAGGCACACGCATGCTTATGTGTGTAGAGAGTAGAGCCATTGTCCCAGGCGCTTCAATGAGAGTGTTAAACTGGAGTTTGGGCCACTGTTGGAAGCTTTTAGGTTCTCAAGCCTGGGCCCGATTTCACGAAGAGCTAAGATTGATCTTAAGTGCAAATCAATCCTAATTGCTAAGCAAAGTGTGATGTCACAATACAAATCACTATGGTAATCATGGCAACTCATCCTAAGATGAATCTTGGTGCTTTGTGAAATCGACCCCTGGTCAATTTCTGCAGTGGACATCTGCGGCACTCAGAGCGACCAAACAAGGCCTATACAATACAATGACAACAAGTGTGGCATGGGTTACTTCACCATTACGTGCGTAGCATAATGGGAGATTTTGCCACATCTTGGTCCTTGGAGTACATTAATCATGTCATACGTATGCACTACACAAAGACCTTGCGCACGTGACGTGATCGACCGCTTGCAATCATTTTGGTGATCACCAGTGCGTATTGCAGTCGCGTGCAACTGTTACAATCATCCGGTGCCCGACACAAGATGCGGTATTGAGCCAATCACTGCAAAGAAATATCTTCTGCGTTACTCTAAATTGTGTGCGTAATGTTGCCGCACGTCAGGCTGACACACGTGTTGATAAGTTTTGTGTACATGTAGTTTTACCACATAAAATCTTCTTTTTCAACTCAAAATTCAAAAATATTCTTTATGAAAGTGAGCTTGGTTAAGTAATTTCGTTTAGTGACGTGATGTTTTTCAATTTTCGGAAACAAATACAAAAATTCCTGCTAGAATCTGTTAAATAGTTACAACAGACCGTTCCGGCCTGTCAATCAAACTGTGCGCATTGACCAATTGGATCACGCCTTTTGGTCATGTGACCTCGCTCAAACTCGGTCACACGTGCAGCGTAAAGGCACACAAACTAAGGTGTGTGGGCGGGGCTTGTTGCCAAAGCCGGAACGGTCTACAAACATGTTCCCTTGTGTACTTTTCTAATGGAGAGGTGATCACCAAAAGGGCAATGTTGAAAGCACACGTGTGATCTGTGACGAAGTTGAACAAGGTCTGAAGGAGTATTTCAAAAAGACGACCTGTTTTGAGGTTAA
Source organism: Marthasterias glacialis (assembly GCA_911728455.2). NCBI lineage: Eukaryota > Metazoa > Echinodermata > Asteroidea > Forcipulatida > Asteriidae > Marthasterias > Marthasterias glacialis. The sequence continues at coordinate 17,514,459 of OU452232.1, read as the reverse complement.
ATAATGTACTACATGTAATTATGGAGAATACTACACCACTGTGCTAAAGCAAATGTAAACCAAAAAATCCTTGATAAACCACAGTTCAATCTGCTTGCCAGGAGATGCTGAAGCACGCAATAGTAATGCCATCTTCACAGTTCAAGTATTTTTTTCACCATGATCATGTAATTACTACAGTTATGGGCATATATTTTTGGGGTTTTTTTGAAGACAAATTCACACAACAAAACAAAGTCACATTTCCAATTTCATTGAGCTGCAAAGTTGAAAATGTTTCTAGGTGCATTTACCGATCAGACCATTTTTTGGTCATTTGAGCGTCCTGTACCAATTTTAGCTGACATTACTGGGACGCATAATGCTCTCACGCAGGTTTTATATGTACATTTCGTCATGCTGGTGCTTTATATGGTCAAAACATTTTAAAAGCGTAAATTTCAAGAGTTATGTTCTAACAAGATTCTCAAATCTTGGAACATTTTTGTTAGATATTTTAAACATACATTAGATCAAATGGGACTTTGGAACACTAGGTGGCAGCAGATTTACCTGGTAAATTTCCATTGTTAATTGCGTAATTTCATGCGCAAATTTCTGAGAGCGGTGCATTTACCTGGTAAGTCTGCTGCCACCCAGTGTCCTCAAAAGTCTCCCATTCAATCACATTGTAACTGTCAACTGGGCTTAATCTCATAGACCTGCTTGATAAATAAAGCACAATAGTTTACTTTAAGGACAAAATAATTTTGCTTACTGGAAAACGGTTACGTGTACCAACCAAAATACAATGTCATGTGCACAGCTTGTAACTGGCCCTGCTTATTTTTGCTAAGTAGAAATTTTGTAAGCAATATGTTCAGCTTTAAAAGCAGGCCTTATGAGTCTAGGCTCTAAACTAGTGATATTCAGCATTTCAGATGGATACAGTACAGGTACTAAACGTGGGTCATTCTATATATTTGGGGTCCAAAGTGTGACATTTTCCTGTCCCTGTTACACCTGACGTGTGCAATTTAATCTGAAAATGCCTTTAAATTTGACTTCAAACTGTTTTGATTTGTTCAGCATGTACTTTGCGTTAACATAATCACTCTTGGAGGTAGAAGGCACCAAAGAGTGTGCTGTAAATGTATGAAATCTTGTGTCAGATGTAACAGGGACAACAATAAAAAAACGGACCCCAAATTTATAGAATGAGCCATGTACAGTCCATGAATATCTCAGGGAGATTGGTATCAACTGGTACTGGTAGTTTACATTTATTTTCAAGTAACTCTTACATATTCAAAAGTATCCGTTTATTTTTTCCCGATAAGTACGTTCCAGGGCCTAATTTCATTAGCTCGGCTTAACAATTTTACTTACCATAAAAAGGTTACCAGCCAAATTACTATGTAAATGAGTACTGTTTTTGACTGGTTCCGCTATTTATTTTCGTTAAGCAATATATTCTGCTTTTAAGCAGGTCTTTGAAATTAGGCCCAGAACTCAATCATGGCCCAATTTCATTGAGCTGCTAAGCTAAGCACAACAAAATTATGCTTACCAGAACAAGGTTACCAGCCAAAATAGCATTTCACGTGTACCATCTGTGACTGGTATCCTGCTCAATTTTGCTTACACTGTAGCAAGAAAATTTGTAAGCAATATTTTCAGCTTAAGCAGCTCTATGAAATTGGGCCCATGGCTTTAAAATTTTATTATTGCAATGTACTAATACAAAGACGTATTCTGAGCAGAAATTGTTGTGTTGCCATACTGTATGCATGCACTGACTGATGACCATTGGCTGAATTTAGTATTAAAATATTGTTCTTCACTTTGTTAGTTAAAGGCAGTGTACAAAATTGGTATTTGTGATGATATCACACCCAAAATCCTTGCCATTTGATTGGAGGATTTGTTGGTCATGCATCATTCATTATTCAAATCATTGCATGGCCTTTGTGCGTCGTAAGCCATGTGTAAGCCATGCATTTTGTACTATTCAATGTGTATTTTCGTCTTGCCCTTTTTTCACTATTCCAAGTTAGATCACACCTTGCGCATGCACACGCTATACACAGCAGTACAAATCACCCTTGTAGTGGACGCCTCAACACAATCACTCTGGGGGTTCAGGTTGGCTCAGTGGTTTCTTTCCCTGCCTTTCACCTCTGTGGGCCCCGGTTCGAATCCCGGACCGCAGCCCGGCATGTGGATTGGGTTTTTCAGTCCCTACCTGATTCCGTGGGTTTTCCCCCATTTGGGGGTTTTCCTCCCACTTCTAAAACTGAACATTTCTTCTCGTTTCCTAATCACCATCCTGTAATTGGCGCTTGCGCTGTTGGATGTGTAATAAATTTAAAAAAATAAATAATAATCTCTGTTGATAGTTTTGCCTCCAAATCACAAAGATCTACTTGGATGTTAGATTTAAAACAAATAATGAATGTTTTGCATTCGTGCAATGGAGAGAATATTTTCATTCGTTGTTTTGTTTTTTTCTTCGCCTCATTGAATGGAACCTTCCATCTTGCAACTCTTGAAAATATTTTCACCACTGCACTCATAAACATTCATTATTTGTATACTATAGGCCTATACACTGTAAATGGGTAGTTTCAGTCTTGCCTTGTGGCTCATTACTTTCTAATCTTTTGTACCCACTAGCAGGCCTCGATCTTAAGAAAAACGGGGGCAGGCCTTTGCTGGCTAAATCAGAGAAATTGTACAAGGGCATGCTGGCCAAGTTGGTAGCGACAGTGCAATTTTTCTGAAGGGCATGCTGGCCAACTCGATAGGGCATGAGACCAATGGCCTCGGTGGCCTCAGTTAAGATCAAGGCCTGAACTAGCCTGCCAGACCAGTAAACTTAGTTCCTACGCTGGGTCTTCAACCGATCCATATATAAAGTTTTCCTTACAATATCAAGATGGTGGACACATTACAAGCCGTTCTGAGATGGTGGACACATTACTCGGACACTATTTGGTTTGGGTAAATCTGTCTGTATACACCCAAACCAAACAGTGCACTCCTATAGTGTCCGCCACACCTCGAAAAGGCTAATGGAGACGTCGCAAAAAAAAAAAACTAAGTCCAAACAATGGGAGAACAAAACCAAAGTCCGTGATTAACGAGGTCGACTAACATTCACTATGAGGACAGGTGGTTTTTGCTGCGGAAAGCAATGGGTAGCAAGGTTTAAAAACTTAAAGCATTCACTACATGTACATTACTGCAGTGAAGCAAGTCCATCAATTAAAACTAAAAGGGACCACAATAAAACTTTAGACAAATCATGTTTTTTCACTTCAGGTTTGACAAGATTTTACAAGAAAAAGTGGATAGTAATTCCCAATGCTCAGTGTATTTAACAATAATGTAGTCTTTGAAAATAATGTTGTTGATTATTTTTTTTTTCTTAATATCACTAATCAGTGAACCTAACTTTGTACAGTGTGTAACTTGATTGATGAAATAAACTGAAATTGTAATAAAATAAGAAACCCACCGTAAACTTGTATCCTTGATAACTTTATCTCAATATATTGTCTGTCCTGGTTTTTTTTTTACACTGAGATATTTGTTTTAAAAAATTATTAATGGCCTCACGCTGCGACCCTAGGCTTTCTCATTTACCCTTTGAGAAAGACTGTGCTAGGGTCGAAACGTGAGGCCATTAACATGTGACGCGCGTTCCACCAATGCACAAACGAAACGCATTCAATATCTGTTTTATATAACTCACACACCTATCCAATTGTCATTTGAAAAACATATTTTCTAACAATAAACGCAAAATTGACATGAAAATTCTGTTAAAAAAACCTTCTAATCTCCCATGTGTACAGTGTAGACACCAACCTTGTCCGTCGTGACACGACCTTGCCTCGTATGGACAAATGTGCGGGGAACAATTATTTGGGAAATGATACCGCGAAGCGTCCAATAATTATCCATATTGGACTCCAATATTACTTTTAGAGCATCGCGGCGAACTAAAGGATGACATGTGATGCCTGTTCCACCAATCAAGTTTACAAGGATCTGTGTGTGAGGTATATAAAGACACAATCTTTCTGCTGCTTAGAAGCAGATTGATAATGCAGTAACTGTGTGGTAGATTTTATTGGGTAGTTGATAGATAGTTTTGCAGGCTTTTAATGGAGGGTGGATGCAGTCTGGGTTATGAGCGGTATCTTCCGATGGTGCAGCCACTGAGAGAAACTATTATGAGATGCCCAGAAGATATGATCTAAGACAAACTGGACAGCCTGCTGCATGGCAATGGTTAGGAGCTCGCTGGCTGGCATGGACATCACCAAGAGGCACAGCTTCTCCTTGGGGGTGAGAGAGAGAGAGGTACAGGGAGTGGGTAAAGGGAGTGAGATGGGGTGCATTGGGTAAGGTGTTGAGGGTCAGTGGTGGCATGGACATAACCAAGAGGCACAGTGTGTCCTTGGGGGAGAGATACAAGGAGGGGATGAAGGGAGTGAGATAGGGTGCAATGGGTAAGGTGTTAAGGGCTTGTGGTGGTATGGACATACCCAAGAGGCACAGCTTCTCCTTGGGGGTGAGAGAGAGAGGTGCAAGAAGGGGATGAAGGGAGTGAGATGGGGTTCATTGGGTAAGGTTGTAAGGGCTTGTGGTATTATGGACATACCCAAGAGGCACAGCTTCTCTTTGGGGGTGAGAGAGAGAGAGGTGCAAGAAGGGGATGAAGGGAGTGAGATGGGGTGCATTTGGTAAGGTGTTGAGTGTCAGTGGTGGCATAGACATAACCAAGAGGCACAGCTTCTCCTTGGGGGTGAGAGAGAGAGAGGTGCAAGGAGGGGATGATGGGAGTGAGATGGGGAGCATTGGGTAAGGTGTTGAGAGTATGTGGTGGCATGGACGTAACCAAGACATAACCAGACAAGCCACCAACCATGACAGTATATGAAGTGGTCTCCCATCCAATTACTGACCACAGCCAATGGTGCTTAACTTGGCAGTACTACCAGTGGCTCTTCCCTTGAGCTAATATACTGTCCAGGACTTGGGATTAGGGGTGGGAAGAGCATCACATCAGGAGGCATGGGTGTATAGGTACGGCTTGGTTAATGGGTAAAGGACGCCAGGAATTCAGATAATAACTTGTCCTTGGTTCAAGGCCAAGCAGGGCTTTTTAACTACAAACTCACCTTTGCATTAGGGATGGACTTGGCATCTTCGAGGGACCATCTTGCAAGTTTCTGCAGGAGGTCGTGGATGATGGGGTCATCTGGACCAGCGATGTTTACAGCCTCTGCCTTCAAGTCAATATACCTGGACATTTGGAGTCAACATAAATATTTTATAATAGATGTTAATTTTTGCATCAGGGATAACGAATATTATTTTTTTTACCCATACACCGATGTGTGTTATAGCACTGGCATGGCGGGGGTCGTGGGTTCGAACCCCACCCGAGGAATATGCCTATGGATTTTTTCACAGAATTCGGGAAAGTACTGATTATACAGTGCTTAACACACATCAGTGTATGGGTAAAAAAACACAAATAATATAAATATATTAAATATATTAAATAATACATTTTGAAGGCGTATGAAGTTTAAATTTGTACTGATAAAAAAAATTATATGAATAACAAATAATAATCTTTAAAAAAAGGAATGGTCTGCTCACCATTTTGAAGGCTTAATTTCTTTCATGCCGCTGTCTTCAGCCATGGCAAGTTGCCGGCTGATTTGAGGAGCTTCACGCATGTGTTTCACAGCAAGTTCCATCACCGGATGCTCATTGGCTGCGTAGAACTTCTGGCGGAAAGTTCTGCAGCGCTCTCTACGCAGACACACATGTACATGGTTATTTCTCAGTTGAGGAAAAACTAAGGAATACTTTTGGTGACTTGCGGACAATGAATGAACGAAACACTTTTGATCTTGACCCAAATTTCATAGAGCTGCTTAATTAAGTGGACAATTTTGCTTAATAACTTTCTGCTGAGTAAAGAAGAGCAGGAAACCATGCAACCATGGATGTTACATGTGGAATGGTATTTTGGCTGGTAACCTAAGCATATTCCGGTAAGCAAAATCATTTTTTTTTCCTCTTCCCTTGGCAGCCTTGGCTAATATATTTATAAATTAGTCACTTTTAAGGGTCCGTTGGTTTCATTACCAGAAAGATTTAATAATAATAACAATCCTGTTATTGGTTGGGGGGGGGGGGTCTGTTGAATGTAACATAAACATTTTTAAAAACAGGTTAGACCTATCAGCCTAACCCTGGTACAGGCCTGGAATTACACAAAGGGCACAGAGGGCCATGACCTCTGTTGCCCTGGTCTTGGCCTCTGTTGCCCTGGTCTTGGCCTTGGTGCCCCTTCAAAAGTTTCCCATAGACTTTAAGATTTTCCAATGGAAGTGCCCTTTGCAAAAAATGCAAACGGCCTTGCCCTCTCAGAGATGGAATTCCAGGCCTATGGTGGAGTTATAAAGGAGAGGTTTTTCTACCAGGGATGAGAGTGGATGAAAATGAAAAATCCACGGAGGGTTTTGGTGGCTACCAACCACGTCGTAAACCATATCAATGGCAGCATTCTGTGCTTAAATGTACATGGGGCAAGCACCTCGATGTAGTCTAAATACAGTTTATGTACTGTGTTAAGGCTTTACAAGGGCCTGGATGTACGTAAATGACATTAATTTTTATTTTATTTTTTTTTTTAGTGCAAAAATTCCACATCAATAATTTTGTAAAGTCCAGAAATCCAGAAAAAAAATCCAGAGGAATTTCATCCCTGTCTTGTGTAGGCCTATACCTACCTTTCCATCCTCTCTACATCTGTGACTGCCTCTCTAGCCATCTTCTTCTGCACCCCTTGGAAGTTCTCTTTAAGTATCTCTAGGGTCCTCTCTGGATCCTGAGTCTCCATCTGGGAACTGCTGCCTGACAACTGGGTCATCCTCTTCACTGTGTGTCAAGAGGGGGGTCAACATCTCAATATGACTAGATCCATTTCAATAAATGTATTTTGTTTAAAGATGCTTGGTCCGATTTCGAGCCGATTTGAAAGTTAAAAGCTTTCATATAAGGTCATGCCTTATTGCACACAAAAATCCACCAATGAGAAATGGTACATGTAGTTGATTGAAAACTAAAAAATGAATTATTGTCAGGATCCGACATTATCTCACGTCCATCAACGAGTTTGCATGTTACATGTATTTTGTGCAAGCCGGGGCATATGCAAAAGTTTTTTGTATATTAGTTTTGTTTTGAAACAGCATCATCTGTCAAAATTTGTTCAGTGAATAAAATTCTTGAAAAAAAAATCCTTTGGGTGAAAATCGGGCTATGCAACTTTTAAAGCAACATCGGTAATTGTCCAAGACCGGTATCCGCACTTTATGTGACCCAACACATACGTGCAATATCAAACCTGTGAAAGGTTTTAAAGCTCAATCGGTCACTGGGGTCACAAGAATATAGTGAAAAAATCCCATCACTGTTTTTAAACATCAGATTTCTGACTGGTACATGAGATCAAAACTAATTGTTTTACTCACTCCTCAAAAACTATAAGCCTAGCATTTCAGGCACAAATAAAATATTTCAAGGAATGTTTTCTACCATGACTATCTTTACACCATAACTTATGTTTAATCTGTGGACCTTGCATTATCAATCTTGCCAATGTTAATGCACACCTAGTCCTACATATCGGTGTGTGCCCGGAAGAAGGTCGTAACGAAAGTGTGACCGGCAAAAGGTCGTAAGCAATTACTGTCCAAAAGTGCGTTTCATGAAAACTGAGTGTGAAAGTTTGGTTGTTTTTCTGCTATTTGCAAGTCATTCAGATATATTAAATTCCACATGGGAATGGGAAAACATGTCTTGGGTGTAATTTTAGCAGCAAATAACAGTTATGCCCTACTACTATGTTATTACTTGTGGCCTTCTGCTGGGGCAAAAAGTTGTAATTTGTGAGCCCGGAAAAAGGGTCGTATAGCCCGGAAGGTCGTAATTACGACCTTCCGGGCTATACGACACACCACAACAGCCTATTGTTGAAAGGGGTCCCTACAATGTCCAATGTCTCCCTAACAATTACACTTCATGAAGTCAGTGGTGTCTCCCTATAAAGTGCAAACTGGTAAAATAACAATGAGGGATACTTTTGTTTCCTGTAACATGCTGGAGAAAAGAGGGTTGGTGCATATATAGGCAGGTGTGCTCACCAAGAAATAGCGGGGAAAACAGGGATGAGATTTTTTCAGGATTTCCGGATTTACGAAACAATATGTCATTTACATTCATCCAGGCCCTTGTAAAGGTTTCTCTGGGGGTGTTTTTGAGTTCTTGTCTGCTGTTTCCATTGTTTGTTGTTTTTCGGCAGTGTTTGGAGAGCAAGCAGATAGTAGTTTATTTTAGTCTGCTTTTTTTGCAATCCTCAGGAGGCATTGTCTTGTTTTGTTGTTGTTGTTTTTTTGTTTTTTTTTTGTTTTTTTTCTGGGGGGGGACAGGGTGTCTGTTAAATACTTGTCTTACTAAGTGCAATTGTTTGCTATTTAAACTTGTTATACATAAATATGTATCTGTTTTTCTATATCTTGTAACTGTTTTTATCCTGTGAAATTAATAAATGAAATGAAATGAAGTGAACAAGTCTGAACACAGTACATGTACTGTATTTTGACTACACCAAGTTGGGGGAATGATGGACAGTCAGTGGGATGTTAACATACCTTTGTCTGCACTAGAAACTGCTGCAGTCATCCAGTAAGGTTGTCTATTCGTGGTCTGATGGTGGTGATGATGGGGGTGATGAGGGTGGTGAGAATGATGGTGGTGAGGGTCAGGGTGGTGACGATGATGGACGTTGGTCCACTTATTGAAGCCAAATGAGTGTGGGTTGATGTGACCTGGGCCTGCGAGTTGGTTTTACACAAAAGAAGATTCAATAGACCGTGTGAGGTAAAATGATGATGAAACAACGGAAATGCACAGGATGGGCCAATGAGCAACCTTCTTATGACCTCTCGCTGAGGGCGCCCTACTCAATAGACGTCGTGTGCAATAAGGTCTATTCCAAATCATACAAGATCTGCCAATGTCACACAACAAAATAAAATTTAGTATTTACTAGTCCCTTTCAAAATGAATATCAAGGGAGCCTAAAGGGCCTATGAAGAGCAAATTTTTTGAAATACATTTTTTATCATATATCCATGATTAAGGACAGTTTAAAGAAAATGAAAACAAATTTTTTGTACGAAAATTAAGGTTTAATGTACTAAATGAATTTTCAAAAATGACCTTTCTTGAACTGGACACATGAGGGCGCTGTTGTGAGACTCATAAGGAACAAAGTCTCACAGCAGCATTAAAAATTTTCAAAATCAATATCCCAAATTTTCAAAAAGAAAACAGCAGTCACCTCAAGTTATGTATTGACAAGTCTAAACACTCATCATTAAGACAACAACCGAATATTAGTGGAGTTGCCATTTGAAAAGCAGGGAAAAAAATCTTCATTTTTCTGTGCACAAAAACCAACCATGATGTTGCAGCTTTGCCTTCGATAAAATCACATATTTGCTCACAAATATGCAAAATTCAAATTGCATAAAACACAGAATTCAGGAAAAAGTGTCAAAACACCCCAAATTTGGTAATAAGGAGAAATTATTTTTTTCAGAATAAGTACAGAGTTGTTTCAATTTGGTTTTTTGAACCGTACGTTTGCCTTAATGCTATATAATTGTAGATATATACCATAAAACTAACCTGTGTAAATTTCATTTCAAAAGGTGGCAGCGTTTTTGAGATATCACCAAAAATCTGGAGCGGTTGTGTTCACGCAGAAGAAGTATCCGTCATTGGAATACACATTCTGAGAAGCGTTACGGCCATAACGCTTCTCAGATTCAAATTTTTGGGTGATAAAAAGTGATATATTTCTCCATAACTGCAGTACTTCGAAGTGAAACGTTTCTCAAAATGCATTATACTATCCAAAGCTGCTGTACTTCTTACCAAGTAAGTTTTTATTGCCAAAAATTTTCAGAGTCATTACCAAACGTATGCAATGCCTTTAATACAAAATTCTATTTCACAGGCCCTTTAAAAAGCATACGAGAAGTCATCTCAACTCAAGTACAACCAGCATTTGACAGCCCAACTGGGGTCAACTGGGGGTACCATCCCCTTACAAATTACAAATCCCCTAACACATTGTAAAAAAAAAAAAGATTCCACCATTTCAATTGCTGTGTCATATCTTATGTGTGTGGAGTGGGGCGGAGCAAAACGCCACACAGTTTACCAAGTAGGCGCCGTTGTTAGACAGTGGCTATGGTGGGCGTGGCTGAATGGATCAGTCCATCTTTATGCCAAGAATTATAGAGTGCCGAAGGCACAAGATGGGTGTCATTTCAGCAAGTGACTCTTTTGATACTTGTTTTTTTAATATTTTCATTTACGCCATTTAATGAGGGTTAACTCCAATCAGCGACCAGCACTCCTGCTTTCCATGGAGGCCCTCAATACAATAAAATATTTTAAAAAGTAGACTTAAAAGTAGTTTTTAAAATGGATTAAAAATGATACTAATAATAATTTATTCTTGATATGGCGTTTTACATTTAAATCTCAAAACGCTGTACAGAAAATAACAAGATAAACAATAAAACCATCAAACAATAAATTGATTAATTGTTTACATCCACATTTAAAAAAAAAAAATGACAAAAGTCTCAAAGCAATTGCACAGAAATTACTTAAAGAAAAAGACTGCGAGAAACATTAAAAATAACACAAAATAATACAACAATAGATCAGTGCAGATCAGTGCAGACAATGACCATTGCTATCAATGGGAAACAAAGCAATCACTTGCCGAAATGGCGCCCATGCGCATTTCACGTTCCAACAATAGACAGAGCCCCAGTTCCCCGTCTTGCGCCTTCGGCGCTCTATAATCTTCGCTTTCAGGCTCACCTTGATTGTAGACACTGAATCTGTGTGTCTGTTGGTTACTAGCCACACTGCTTGTTGGGACTGATAGCAAGTCTTCCCATGTCTCCAGCCTGTGTTCCTTGTCAGATGGCCTCTGCTTGTGGTGCAACGAGGGGAGATTCTGACGAAATCTACCAAAAAGAAAACAAGGGCTATACTTTTATTTTTTTTGTAATGCAATTTGCCCATCACAATAGGCCCAAAGGCCACTCAAGGTGTGGGCTACTTATTAGAGGTGTAGAAACCTGCCCCAATGCGCAAAAACAAGACATGGCGATATATAAACGCGAGTCTCTTCACAGCACAGCTAAAAACAGGGAGGGGTGAATGAATCCGTTGCCAGACAAACATAGCTGCCTCTTCCCCTATTTGAAGCAATTATAGTTAAATGTCTTGCTGAAGGACACGAGTGTCAGGACGGGGATTCGAACCCACATCCTGATGACTCAGCCACCAAGAACTTGAGTCCGATGCACTACTTGACTGGGTTTGTTGCCTAAGATTTATTTGAATGGCTTCTTGAGAGGACATCATCAAAAAGGCTCAAATAAGAAAAGAAAATCAAACAACCCAAGAAGAAGAATTACTGCATATAAAAATCAATTTCTAGTACTGATTTTGTTTTCTTTCTAAAAAAAAAACATCCACTTGCTCTTACTTTCTCCACTGTACTGGTGTTGATGACAGCGGTGGCAACTCATTGGGCTTGGACATAACACTGGACTTGTTGCTAAGGTGTGACTTGGAGGTCCACTTATTGGTGGCAGCGGTGGGATTCAAGTCACTGGAGCTGACAGTGTCTGAGGATTGGATGAGTTCCATCGGAGCAGCTGTAGACATCTGCTGCCCAGTGGTCCTTGCTAGTCGACTAAACACAAAAAAATGAGTTGCTAATGATAAATGAGCGTTTATCTAATAATAGTAATAATATCGGAGTCTTATTTAGCACATGTACATGTACTTAACAATAAGGTATTCAAGGTGCTTAGTATTCAATCAGTTTAAGAGATCCATTTATGTAGCACCTTGGGTTTAACAAGGTGCTGCGGTGCATTCAGCAGCCAGAAACACCGGGGCAAACCCCTTTTTGCGATAACAATAACTTGGTTCTTTTACTTGCATTACACAACACACGGGACCAAAGGCCTCTACACGTCTCATCCAAAAGACAATGTAACAATGGTTAAGTGTCCTGCTTAAGGACACAAGTGTCAAGACCGGGACTCGAACCAACACTCAGCTGAGATCAGAAACACCTGAGCTTGAGTTCAGTGCACTTGACCACTCAGCCACGCTTGGCCACGACATGCCACAACACGACACACCACTACCTACTGAAACTTGACCCTTTCATGAGTACACCTTATTGGTAGATATGTGACTCCGGTATTACGTACAGAAGGGGGGCTGAGAAACAGGGGGCTGAGAAAACCTGCACAGGTTACCTGGGCAATGGAAAGAGAAATATTTTGTTTTGCTTTGGGTTGTTTTTTTTTGACAATCTGGAGAGATTGATAGTCTCTGATGAGACTAAGGTCAGAAATAGATTGACAAGTTGTAACTAATAATAACTAGAATTGAAGATTTTGATCACTAATCCAAATCCCGTTTTTCCAGATTAATGAATATCCATAAATCAGAAAAAAATCCTGACCAATCACAGGCCTGTCTGAAAACATCACCAAAAAGAAGTTAGTATAACCAGTAAACTTATGGGTACAACCATGTATAAATCTCTTTTGGGAGGAGTGGTGGCTCTGAAAAGAGACATTTCGAACAGTATACTCTGCTCGTCTTCAGGAGAATGCTGGACCGGTTCTGATGCTGAGGCTTAAGTAGGGCTGGAGGGATGCACATTTAGGCGGGAAGGATCCAAGCTGTTCTCGACCGGTGATGCCTGGGAGTTGACTGCAGGCGGGATGTTTGTGTGCTGGATTGTGTCAGTGTTGTGGTGAGCTGCAGGCTCACCATAGCGCACACACATCCAGCCAGCAGCCAACTCCCATGTATCTTTTCAGAGCAACCCCTCCTCCCCCTATAAGATTTATACATGCCCGCAACTCACCAGTAACAGCTACTTCTTATTCTCCACACCATGCAAAGCTTAAAAAGTCACTTACACTTTCCAAATGTTTAACACTGCAATTACATGCGAGTCACATCTCCCGAAACTGCTCTTCATTGATACAAAATCATTACAGAATACAGACACAGACTTGTTTAACTGACACGACAAAAAAAAACATTCTTTTTCGAGAGAAAGAGTTTGCGTGTACCTGAAAGCCGGTCTTTCGTAGGGAACGTGGCGGTAGAGGAACTTGACCATTTCATGGGAGAGGGGCACCCTCGTTCGGAGGTCTTTAGTTTTCATATTGTGCAGTGCGTTCAGCAACCGATGGACTGCTTGCAGTTTCTCTGTGACAGCTTTGTGATTACGGAGGAAATTCAGCCTGACATTAAACATAAAAATAGCGTTGGATTTGGAAAACCTTTACTTTGTAATATTAACATCATATCTGAAGCAACCCCTTAATTCCCTCCCCCCAAAAAAAAATTTAATAAATAAAATGATTATTATTGAAAAGTTGGTTAGAGCGCTTGTACGGTATTTGAGAGGTCGTGGGTTCAAGTATGGCATCAGCCAAACTTTCTTTGCTTACTCTAATTAATATAATATTTCCCAGTCAGTTTCCCTATATCTGTTATGTGTAAATCCACGTAAAAAGCCTGTACCCAATCGTTGTGTATATCCCCGCTACTGCCGTTTACCAGGTTGTTTGCATCTTACCTGGGGGCTGATCCCTGTCTTATCGGCAGATACGATTTGGCTTCTAACTGGACCCCCACGAGCAAAGAGATTTGGCATTGCACAGGACCACCCACCAACATAGGGCTGGTTAGCTCAGTTGGTTAGAGTGTCGTACGGTATTCGAGAGGTCGCGGGGTCAAGTCCAGCATCAGCCAAATTTTCTATGCTCACCCCAATTAATATATATATATTTTTTTTTTTGGGGGGGGGGAGGGCAGTGTTGATTGGGGGTGTGTTACTAGTCACCTGAGAAGCTCTTCTTCAACATCAGTCTCAATGGGTTTGGTCTTTGACTTTGTCTTCAGGCTGGAGTCACTCCTCATGGAGTCAGAGGACATCCCACTCGCTGCCCTCGCTTGGCTATACTGAGACGAAGACAGTGCTAAGATGGCATCTCCTCCCTGAGACAGGTTGGCAGGAGGGCGGAAGGTTACGATCTGCTGCTGGGTACCAGTGCTCATGCTCTGCTTTTTAGCGTCCTTCAAAAAAAAAGGTACAAAGGCAGAAGGGCGTTATGAGTTTTACACCCTAAAAAAGTAACCAATAACAAAGACTGTTCAAAAACAATACATCAAAAAGGTTTGCAAAAAGGATCTAAATTGTGGACCTTGTGCAGCTTTGTGACAGATCAGACACCTGCTTTTAACATTGCCATTTTTGTCATCACCTCTCCATCAGAAAAGTACACAAGGCTCATGTTTATTGTACGTATTTACAGATTCGTGCGTGCCCGCAAGAATGCTCCGCTCTGCCTAGGTCACTTCGATTGACCGTTCCCCCGCACCATTCACTCCTGGGGAGACCGCTCCTTCTCCCAGGCCGCCCCACAACTCTGGAACAATCTATCACATGAACTCCGCCAAGTTGAATTCCTATCTACATTTAAGTCTAATCTTAAAACCCTTCTGTTTAGCAACCGTTTTTCTGTATTATAATTGTTTTCTTTGTTTTTGCGCCATGAGCGTCATGCTTGGCGGATACCAGCGCATTATAAGTGTCCATTATTATTTATTATTATTATCTTTTCCCACCCCTGGCAGATATTTTTAAAAAGTCTGAATTCAAATAAAAGTCTGACATTTCTCTTTTTCCGGACATTATTTTAAAAAACTACTGCCACTTTTATTTCATGTGTTTACTCACCTCAAACTCCTTGACACATTTTTCAAATGCCTGTCCTCCTCTCTCGGCCACAAGGATCTTTTCCGATTCCTTGAGGTACTTTTTGATGTAGGTGTACCCTGCAGAGGACACTCCATCCTCATCCAGCTGAGATGCTCTCCCGCTCAAGGTCTTGTTTCCTGCTTTAGGAGTATTAGGCTGATGATGGAAACAAAGGAATAACAACATTTAGCCAGTTGAAACCGGATGAGGCTGATAGAAACAAAGGAATAACAACATTTAACCAGTTGAAACCGGATGAGGCTGATAGAAAGAAAGGAATAACAACATTTAACCAGTTGAAACCGGATGAGGCTGATAGAAACAAAGGAATAACAACATTTAACCAGTTGAAACCAGATGAGGCTGATGATAGAAACAAAGGAATAACAACATTTAACCAGTTGAAACCAGATGAGACTGATAGAAGCAAAGGAATAACAACATTTAACCAGTTGAATCCGGATGAGGCTGATAGAAGCAAAGGAATAACAACATTTAACCAGTTGAAACCGGATGAGGCTGATAGAAGCAAAGGAATAACAACATTTAACCAGTTGAAACCAGATGAGACTGATAGAAGCAAAGGAATAACAACATTTAACCAGTTGAAACCAGATGAGACTGATAGAAGCAAAGGAATAACAACATTTAACCAGTTGAATCCGGATGAGGCTGATAGAAGCAAAGGAATAACAACATTTAACCAGTTGAAACCGGATGAGGCTGATAGAAGCAAAGGAATAAAAACATTTAACCAGTTGAAACCAGATGAGACTGATAGAAACAAAGGAATAACAACATTTAACCAGTTGAAACCGGATGAGGCTGATATATGATAGAAACAAAGGAATAACAACATTTAGCCAGTTGAAACCGGATGAGGCTGATAGAAACAAAGGAATAACAACATTTAACCAGTTGAAACCGGATGACGTGAATACACGTAAATGTTTCCCCTGCCTGGAAACGGAAGACGTCTTAAGACGCCATTATGTAATTTTGGACCACCAGACCGAAGGTCGCCCGGTCATACACATGCCATCTAATGATTCGTTACCCACACAAGAAGGACAAGAAAGGTCTTATAAATACTGTCATTTTGTGGCTATTCAGAGCCGATTTTTATGTAATCCCCGATTATAGACCTTTGTCCTTTTCTTCCAAGAAGGTGATTACATGGCATCGAGAGTCTTCCACCATTGTTCATTCATTTTATTTCGACTCAATGGAGCTAAGTCAGAGTGGGCCAGCAATTGAGCCATGGTTCCGTGTTTAGTTCAACTCTTATGCCGTAGGTAACGGCCGATGTTTTCCAATTCACGCTGAGTGAATTTGACATTTTCTCGGTTGACAACCAAAACGGACGATCCAACAAAGTCAATCTTCGTTCTGTTGGCATTGTCAAGTCAGGGTTTCTTTGTGCCAGCGGTACCCTCAAAGAAAAAAGATTCCGGCTATTCCGCCAAAAGAGCCCCGACAGGGGGACAGGAAAAAAAAATAATAAAAATCCCGACGGCAACTGATTAAATGATGCACCATTCATTAAATATAATAATATAGGCATTTACGTGCTTTTAGCATTGTATCAAAGTGCCATACACTATTACTACCCTTGTTCATTAGGCCCTACACGCATTCCTGAAACCAACTCAACTCCTTTGGAGTATGCAGCACCGGCAGCCAAAATGGCACACATGTCGCTAATCATTCACATCTTTTATTCTTTTTAATGTTAATTTGTATTTTAATTCAGCCTGCCGGCTGCGATGAGCAGATTTTTTAATAAACCATTAATAATAATAATAATAAATAATAATCAACAATCTCTCTGCCCTCACAGGTACCCATTATTACTCCTGGATGATGAGAAGCAATTAGTACAGTTTCAAAAGTGTCTTGCCGAAGAACACAAGTGTCACAACTGGGATTTGAACGCACGCTCTGATGGCCTTTAGTCAAGGTGCTAGCAGCTGCCCGGATAGTGCGCATCCACCGGTAAACATGACTAGTCTTTTTTCGTGTTAGTCAGGCACTGTTCGTGTAGTACACTAGCTATCTGGGCAGCCACGAGCGCCTTGACTAAAGGCTAACACTCTGATGACTCAGCCATCAAAACTGGAGTTGGATGCTCTAGACCGCTCGGTTACGACACACTATGCATATAAAATGAGTACGTAAATTATTTTTTTGATGAGTAAACTCATTCCAATCCTACAGTTTTCAATAAACGCTTCATGCAATCAAACAGTGATTATCTCATCAAATTGGATGATCAATCGCCAAGAAAATCAAATTTAACAGTTTGTTTCGCAGGCCCGGAAATTCATGGAGGCTGTGGCTTTGTCAAATGATGGCCTTGCCCTATCAAAGATGAAATTTCCAGGCCTGATGATGTTTTATGTTTTATCTTTAAAACCATCGGACAATTTAGTTTTCTTTCTACAATATTGTTCTTTATATTCCAAGTTATTATGATCGTGGCCTTGTGATTATCATACACTGATATGAGGTACACTTTTATTTTTCCTTAGTTATAATATTTATGCCTTTTTATATAGAAATGGCTTTGTGCTTTGGAAGTTAATGGTTTTTTGATGAGTGAACTCATTCCAGTACTATACCATTTTCAATAAATACTTCGATGCAATCAACCAGTGACTACATGTACCTCATCAAATTGGATGATCAAGTGTCAAGAAAATCAAGTTTCACAGTTTGTGGTGCAGGCCCAGAAATACATGGAGGCTGTGGATGGAGACCATGGCCTCTCTGTTGCCCCAGTCTTTGCGTTGGTGCCCTTTCAAATATTTCACACTATGATTTTCCAATGGACATGCCCTTTGTCAAATGATGGCCTTGCCCAATCAAAGATGAATTTTCAGGCCTGATGATGTTTTATGTATTATCTTTAAAACAAGCGGACAATTTAGCTTTCGTTCTACAATATTGTACTTTATTCCAGGTTATTATGATCGTGGCCCTATGATTATCATACACTGATGAGGTAAACTTTTGTTCCTCCTTAATTATAATATTTATGCCATTTTTAATATAGAAATGGCTTTGTGCTTTGGAAGTTAATGGTTTTTTGATGAGTGAACTCATTCCAATCCTACAATTATTTTCCATAAATACTTTGATGCAATCAACCAGTGACTGCCCCATCAAATTGGATGATCAAGTGTCAAGAAAATCAAGTTTAACAGTTTGTTGTGCAGACCCGGATATATATGGAGGCTGTGGAGACCATGGCCTCTCTGTTGCCCCGGTCTTTGCCTTAATTAGTGCCCTTTCAAATATTTCACACTATGATTTTCCAATGGACATGCCCTTTGTCAAATGATGGCCTTGCCCAATCAAAGATGAATTTTCAGGCCTGATGATGTTTTATGTATTATCTTTAAAACAAGCGGACAATTTAGCTTTCGTTCTACAATATTGTACTTTATTCAAGGTTATTATGATCGTGGCCCTATGATTATCATACACTGATGAGGTAAACGTTTGTTCCTCCTTAATTATAATGTTTATGCCATTTTTAATATAGAAATGGCTTTGTGCTTTGGAAGTTAATGGTTTTTTGATGAGTGAACTCATTCCAATACTATACATGTACCATTTTCAATAAATACTTTGATGCAATCAACCAGTGACTACATGTACCTCATCAAATTGGATGATCAAGTGTCAAGAAAATCAAGTTTAACAGTTTGTTGTGCAGACCCGGATATACACGGAGGCTGTAGATACCATGGCCTCTGTTGCCCCAGTCTTTGCCTTGGTGCCCTTTCAAAAATTTCACACTACGATTTTCCAATGGACATGCCCTGATGTTTTATAGATTATCTTTAAAGCCCCAGCTCAACATTGGTAAAAAAAAACCATAAATGTTAACAGATTTACATGTACCTTACATGGTGTAAAGATAATGATGGTAGAAAACTTTCCTTGAAATATTTCTGCCTGACGTGCCTGATAAGTGCTATCATTTTTAAATAATAAATGAAATAAGGTCCAAAATAAATTTTCGTGATAGTGAGACGAAAACTCTGCCAATAGGAATGCGTACAAAAACGCTGAGTGCATTTTAACTGTTTGCTCACAAATGAAGTAATGAAACGAGCTGACATTTTCACAGGTTGGTTTTATTACAAATATCTTGATTTATGCAAAGAATGGAAGCATTTACAATCAGTTGACCAATGTTGAGCCGGTGTCGCTGTCTCAGGTTTCCGGCGTGCTCATCTATCCGGATGACCAAATATGGTAAAATTTTGTCAAGCCATGTCTGCGCAAAGCAAACGGAAGTCGTCCATTTTAGTACTGTGCTGAGTCGTGTACACATACCATTCGTGCATGCTGGAGCTGTCATGTCTATCCGGATGACCAAATATGGTAAAATTTTGTCAAGCCATGTCTGCGCAAAGCAAACGGAAGTCGTCCATTTTAGTACTGTGCTGAGTCGTGTACACATACCATTCGTGCATGCTGGAGCTGTCATGGTGGCCTCCTCAAGCAGAGAACGTGCGGATCGTTTCAGTGAATTTCGTGAGAACATAATTATACGTTACTTAAATAGTGGTTTGTATTTAGACGGGTCGGTGGATGTTCAGAAGAGGATGGTTCGTTTTACACAAAATACAACCGAAAAGGGGGGGGGTCTGGTTTTTTTGTATTAAATTACGAAGAAAAAGTTTATTGTGTTTACATTTTCCATACAAAATTTAAGAAAGGATATGCCTTTGAGAAGATGGGCTAAGAGAATGTGATTGGGCAGAGAATAACTGCAAGATTAATAGAGAACGAGCTTTCCGGTTTTTTTTGTCCAATGTTGTCACCCGGATATCCAAGCGCGCCGGAATACTGAGACCATGACCTCAGCATGCTGAAGCGCCCGGCTACGTCATCCGGATAGCTGGGCACGCCGGACAGCTGAGACACTGTGACACCGGTACTTTCAAGCAAGCAGATACAATGTATTTCTCTTCTGTGATACATGTAGCTTCCCGTTCTCCATTACACTTTATGTTCCAGGGCCCAATTTCATGGCTCTGCCTACTGCGTCATTCTGCGCTTACGAAGACCATTCGCCACTTATGAGGTTAGCGCCGAATTTCTGCACTAGCTGTGTAAGCGAGGAATTCTTAGTTAAAGTGAACTACGCACGCGCAGACGCAAAAATTCCTTGCTAACCCGTGAAATACGCGCGGATTTTTCTGCTAACATAAGCGCTGATTTTTCGCTTACGGTAAGCGGATCCATGAAATTGGGCCCAGGTTATCATGATCATGGCCCCATGATTATCATGACACTGATGAGGCACACAATTGTTTCTCCTTGGTATAGAATGTTCATGCCTTTTTATATACACATGTACATGGAAATGGCTTTGTACTTTGGAAGCCAGGAACATACTTTAAGATACAAGTAGATAGATAGATCAAATCTTTATTATCCCACACTGGGGAAATATAAACTGTAAACAGTACAGATAAAAATGCTATACTGTAGAGCATTAAACAAATTGACAGATGGATTGAACTAATGAAAAAAGGATATTTAAGAGAGTGCATCTGCCCTGAATGTATCCCGGAGGTCTCTTTATGAATGTAAGTACGTGTAGCATATTTTTTGTAATTTATCTTTGGGCTAGCGATTCAATTATAAAAAAAAAAGGTAATTTCCTTTTTTCATTCATTCATTCATTTTTATTAAAAACCAACTGGCAGCACAAGGCTGAATTATGTGGCATTTACAAGAGGTAGAAAATGTTAAAATTTCATTGATACAGGGGGGAAAATGCAAAAAAAAAGAAAGATAAAATTACAAAAACTAATCATAAAATATTAAACACAGTTAGATGGCAAACTATACATAAAACAGATACAGTGGCACAGAGTTTAAAAAAAAACAGGCAAGCCCACCCAAATTAGGAAATAAAATCCCCCCCCCCACAAAAAAAGAATCCCCCCTCCGGCCCTTGGAGCCTGTATACTGGTTAAGTCAATGAGCCATCCCAGGCATTGCTCTTGAGCTTTTAGTAAAGTAGTCCAAGGGGCTAGTAAACTGCATTTTACTTGCCCCCAGGAAGTTTTTGTTGCCCAAATTTTAAACATGTTTTAAACATTGTATTGTCATAAATCTTCCTGATACTAATGGTAGCGATCACAACCAGTTTAACAGTCAAATGAAGTTACACTCACACACTCAAAAGTAAATCAACACATTTCTAAATGTACTATTCACATCAGGAAAGGAAGAAGTATTGAGCATTATAAACAAGTATTGCTGCACAGTTTTTAGCAGCCCACAGGGCAAGTTGAGAAGTGGTGTTTACTAGCCCATAGCAGTTTTTACTAGACAATGTACGCCGGGCTGGTGCTGAGCGTGAGCCCTGCACCCCAACCGCTCAAAGCGAAACGCTGCAACATGCAGTCGGAGAGAATGCTTATCAGCCTTCTGCACTTGATGTCACCGACTGCTTGCAATCATTTCGGTGCTCACCCACGTGTATTTCAGTCACATGCAACTGTTGCATACAATTATTGCTTTTCAGTGGTGGGGGGGGGGGGAGCGGCAGGTACCGTGTTTTTTTTATGAATTGCATGTATCTACATGTTTTTCATTGGGGGGGCACCTGGGGGGGGCACTGGAATATTGTGGGGGGGGCATGTGCGCCCCAGGCCCCCCTCTGTCTACGCCGCTGCTGCCAAGAAAACACTGTGACGAGTTGTATAAGTCCATGCATGGTTTTGTTTTTCATAAAGACAGTTTTCACACCTCAATTCATCCGGCCGGGAGGCAAAATCCAAACAGTCGTCGGTGCCTGAAAGTTGTCTCTAGAAGTTCTGTTGAAGCCTAGAAATTCTGTTAAATTAAGGCGCAGCTAGTGGTATTCATAAAGACAAAAGGAAGGAAAAGCACACAACTAAGGAGCACAAGGGTATAGTGTGTGCAGGGTGGGATTCGAACCAGGTATACAGAGGCAGAGGATACTACAACAGGGGCAAGGGTACGGCTTAAGTGAACACATTTTACCTTTGATGATAACTCCGACTTCTCAGCTGTTTTTGGTGGTGTAAACCCAAGCTTATGACTGCCAACGAAGAAAGCTGCTGTATGAAGCTGAAACCCAGAATACAAAACAGTACCTTCCATACCAATTCTGAAACTCATTTAAAATCCACTGTATTTATCAAACATGAAGAGTGGTACACAATGCAGAAGATCATTGGATGTCCTGTCGGCCACTTTTAAATGACATCTGGGGTGGATTTCACAAAGCGCTTGGACTAACTGTAACTGGAGCAACTATAGTCCTAACTTATAGGGCTAGTCATAGGTTAGGACGAGTCCTAAGTTAGGACTAGTTTTGTGAAATCCACCCCTGTCCTGTTGACCTAATTCACCTGACGTCATCACCACAGTAATATGGCTTGAGCTGTTTTCGGAGTCAGTTTCCCTCTGTGTTACCATGTAGGCAGCGGCATAGCCAAGGGAGGCATGTGCCCCATAGCGGCATAGCCAAGGGGGGCTGGGCCTGGGGTGGGAGAGGCATGTGCCCCCACACCGGCATAGCCAAGGGGGGGCTGGGCCTGGGGTGGGGGAGGCATGTGCCCCCACAGCGGCATAGCCAAGGGGGGGCTGGGCCTGGGGTGGGGGAGGCATGTGCCCCCAGAGCAGCATAGCCAAGGGGGGCTGGGCCTGGGGTGGGGGAGGCATGTGCCCCCACAGCGGCATAGCCAAGGGGGGCTGGGCCTGGGGTGGGGGAGGCATGTGCCCCCACAGCGGCATAGCCAAGGGGGGCTGGGCCTGGGGTGGGGGAGGCATGTGCCCCCACAGCGGCATAGCCAAGGAGGGCTGGGCCTGGGGTGGGGAGGCATGTGCCCCCACACAAATTTCCAGCGCACCCCAAGTTGCCCCCAATAAACAAATGTAGATACATGTAATTCATTTTAAAAATAGTAACAGGCCCCCCCCCCCCCGAAAAGCAATGTATGGTTTTCGCTTGGTTCTGTGTTTTTAAGTTCCTTTTATATTCTGGATGTTTTTTGACAATTATAAACGTGAATAAAAGTGTGTTGAATCGGTTTTCAAAAAGTTGTTTGGCATTGGTCTCAGTAAAATGATCGAGAACCAGGCCTCACCATGTTTAAACAACTAACTGAAAACCTCTTTACCGCCCACTTTATATTCCTGTGTTAAAGGTTTACGAGACAAAAAGTCTATCTATTAAAAATTACTTCACTGATTACCTTTTTAGGCAAGCAATCTGCAAAGACTTTGAAGACCAAATGGCGTGACTCCAGCACAACATCGCCGATGGGTTCATAGGTGACTTGCTGTGGGGTGAAGAAGCCCTTTGACAGATGAGTCTGTCGTCGGGAGAACTGTTCATTCCATTCATATTCCGTCTCCGGTACACAAGTGGTGCTGGTGCGCTGCTGTATTCGATCAGGAGCATAGGGCAGTGCTGAAATGACAATTGATAAGAAATTAACCGTTATGATATTGTGCAAATGTTATTCAGTAAACAAAGAAACACCTAGCAATGATCGGTTACAAATGACGAATCAAGAGAAACATACTTAGAGCACATAAATCAAGGGAGAGAATCTTTAAAAAAAAAAATAATAGTATAAATAATATTCTTATAGCAGACAGTGCTGGCCATAACTATTTGATTAAAACAAGTTTTAAACATCCTCAAATTGTTACTTTAATTAACAGTTAGATTTTGGTCAAAATAATTTTCTTTTTGAATTTTAATTAAAAACTCTGTTGGGTTACAAAACAAGTTACAGTTTGAAAATAGTAAAAGACTATTTTTCCCCAAAATCTGTGAAGAGTATATATCAAAGAGAAATGTGAGCGTAAACACATATCATTCAGTGTCAGTAAGGACTTAAGCAGTAAAAGTTATGATATTGATCATGTAAAAACATACACATTTGGATTAAAAGTACGGGAAACACTAGCCTTTCATCAAGTCCTTTGTGGCTTAGACAGCTGTGTAGCCATGAATTAGCCACTGCAGGAGAGACAAAGTCAGCATGCACAGCGTGTGGCGAAGCTAAGAGGCCTTTTCAACTTGATTTTGCATTGTTTTTGTTGAATTATTCATAGAGCTTCAGACATAAATTGTTCATATAGTTTTTATGCAAATAAGTCGGCCTATAGTGCTGAAAGGTTAACCAATCACAATGTGGACCAGGTTAATGTATGCTGACCCCGTCGCTTGTGAATAGTTCGGAATCTTACTACCCTGTCACATTAGGGTTACCCCGTCACATATAAGCATTGAAAAAATTGAGAAAGATAAAAGAAAAACAAAAGACATTCCTGACAATATGGTAAAGGCCTCTACTTGTGGCTTCGCCACTCATTGCGTGCGCAAACTTGGTCTACAGCTCCGGTCGCTGCGGGGCCACACAGTTGTCTAATTTAAGCCACAAAGGCCTTCCCCTCCCTGTTGCCTTTGACAAATGAAAATAAGGAAACATGAAACCCACCCGACCCCCCCCCCCCCTCCCAGTCAACTCAAAAGCAAAACAAAATACCATCTGTGATGTCTCACAGATGAATACGTACACACACAAAAGTCATAAGTCAGTCATGTCATTGTCAGTATTGTATTCATTGGCATTGGGCATTCAGTTGGCATTAAGCCATTAGGCATATTGACATTGTAATTTTGTACTCTATTCTATCTAAACTAATTGACCATTAAAACTTAGATAAAACTAAAACGCATGCCATAAAAGCAATTATGTATGGCCAACGGCTGGGGGTGATCAGATGATTGGATTTAAACAACGTTAATAATCAGTAAAAATGCACTATTTGGTCATGATCACGTTTTGTTGTAGGTTAAAAGAACGGTGACTTTTACCAACCTTTAGGTATATTCAGATTTTGCTTCAAGAACTTGGTCACTTCATTGCTGAGCGCAACGTGTTGGTTCATGTGTTGTGCGAGAACCTGGGCGTGCGTTGCATGAGCGGGGTGCCCGTGATGATGGTGGTGGTGATGGTGGTGGCCAACTCCACCGTGCGCCGGGCCCGAATGTCCCCCTTGGTTTGCCATCGTTATTTTTGCTCTGTTTTGACAATTTCTCAAAGTTACAAATACTATGAAATATCTGTTAGTACCTAAGCTCCCGTTGGGCTTAGGAGAGCACTTTCGAAACGTAAAAAATATCACAGTTTCAGCAGTTTTCTAGCGAAGGAAAAAAGTGTGAATTTCGTGGTCGGAGAAAAGTTAAGAAGTCTGGTTACTAACCGAAGTCTCGTTTTATGCGTACGTAGTTCGGTGAGAAACTAGACTAGTAGCATTGGAACGACATACTGCGCTTGCGTTGTCACTAACCAAAGTTTAGTCACGTGACAAAAAGTTTTACTGGCGCAATGAACCATGGGAAGATGCAAAAGTCATCAATCGGTATAAGCTAGCCACTGGCGCAGCTGCTTGGGGAGGAAGGGTGCCACCCGTATTGGTTTCCATTATCGCGGAGTAGCCGCTGTGGGCCTGGGGCACGTTCCCCTCCCCCAAATTGTCCAATGCCACGAAAAAAATCCAGATAGGCTACATGTAGTGCAAAAAACAGTGGTCCCTGCCCCCCCCCCCCCGTGAAAAGCAATGCTCCAAGTGTCACCCCAAGTGAAAAATATAGGCTATGCTGCTCTTCATCATGATACTTGAAGCACCGAGTACACCCGAATGAATAGCAACCCATGCCAAGCGCTAAATATGGATCTTCCCGGCCAATTTCAACACCTGGCTCATTCAGTTTTGTTTGAAAATAAGTGCTCCCTAGCATTCAACATCAGTCAAAAGGAGTAATTCAATTTCAACAGTTTTGCCTTCGCTGGGCCGAATAAGATTATTTAAATTCACCGGGTCACAAAGACCATTCAGTTTCGTAAAAGCCAGCAGCCATAGGCTGGCTGGTCAACCATTCAATGTCACCAATTGTAAACTAATAAAGTAGCAGAAATTCAACGGAAGACTGGGGGAAATTTATGTAGTCTCATGCATGACGGTATCTATAGCTGAACTAGAATTACTAGGACGAACCCGAATGAGAAGAACGAAATCATGTGCGCTCAAAAAAAAGAAATTGAATGCAATAGTGGCAAAAAAGAAACTTAGTTTGACCGAATTAGGAAAATGCGTGAATATAAATGCGTTTCAATGAAAATTTGATTATTCTTTTGCTGAAGTTCACCAGGAAAACCCATAACGCTCAACAAAAATTTGGAAGTCTCATCACAGCCTCTTGAAATAAAAAACAAATTGCATTAGTCATTAACTTCGGTTTTGCAGCTTTATTGTCAAGGCCCCGGAATCTCGTTATTGCCAGGTGAATATATTTCTTTGACAAGGTCGTGAATATTCAAATATATTGTCAAATGTATTACTCGGACAGCATAAGTCTAGATTCTTTTTCAATTAATAGGCTTGAAGTAAAAAGGGCATTGTCGAAAGGGTCAAACGTTTAGGTCTCCCATTTTCAAAATGACCACTGTCACAAAATGGCGGCCATAAGTTTGCAGAATGAAACTATTCACAATAACTCGGGAAGTAAGAGATCTAGAATTCTCATTTGGGTGTTCGAATATAGACCTTTCTTTTAGAACGTCACAGCCCGAGGTTTTGCCGACCAAGATGGAGAAACTACGGGGAGCCATCAATGCAAAGCAAAAACAGATGATCGCAGTTTGTACAAATGTTAAAAACATATTCAAAAATTGTATAGAAATGTTGGAAACAAACCAACCAATACTGAGACGTATTTTCTTAAAAATAGAAAGTTTGCAAAATGTTGAATTTGGTCACAACGTCTGTCAATTAGACTTGAATGTTTTGCTACATTTGGCCGTATTATTAATAATAGGACTGAAGGATCTAACTGCTCAAAACAACAATTTTTGAGTGAGGCTTTTAGGCTTTCCATTTCAAAATTAAAATGGTGGCAAAATATATTTTTCAAAATGACTGCAGCTTTGCATTAAAATAATACAATAATTAAGAGGTATTGAATCTTTACTGGTCAGGTATTCGTTTCATGGGTCTAAACATCGGTGAGTCAGACTTTTTAATTTAAGTTTTGCTATTTTCCAAAATGAGTGCACCACAGCGTGGTCTCATCATCAATTCCTCAGCCTATCTTGGCTCCCTCAACCGAATGGGTCGTCTTATCCACGGTCCAATTTATCCACCTCGAACTCGCCGTGTAATATTAACCACACAAGAACCCTTCATCTCTGGTGTAAACAAATTTAGTATTTATTTTTTTATAAACTATAAAGTGACAACACTTTTTTATGCAATTTAATTTGAGACTATAGTGGTAAAAAAAAACCTCAGACATCGACAACTAAAATGAAACAGTTGCAATCAAATGCTATATTGAAGAAAATATTATTTTGTTTGTAAAATGTTATGAAATCACATGTACTGTGCTGTAACTATCAGGTTTAAGGACCATTAATAATATTGATTGACGCAGACACAGAGCCGTAAGAGAGTGATCGTGACTAATCACAGCTGTCAACAGTGAATGAGACGAAATTGAAAGTATAATAATATTTTTTTTCTTTTGCGCAAGTTGCATGGAAAATATGTTCAGATGTGCATTATACTATGTTGGAAATAACCGAGTAAAAACAATAATTAAAAATGGTAGTTAAAAACAGTGATTTAAACAGCAAATATAGTTATAATAGAGCAATATATAAATAAATAGTTTGTTTTAAAACTACACCAGCCAAAGGCTTCACAAACCTTCAGAAAATGCCTGTCGAAATGCCTTTGGGTTTTTGAGCAGGTTTTTGAAGCTGTCAGTATTGTTGGCATTCTTTACGTTTTGTGGAAGGGCATTCCAAAGTTTAGGGGCATCGCACTGAAAAGCACAATCACCAAAAGTACTTTTAGTTTTACAGACTGTAACTGAAAAGGGGGGCGTCATTAAAACCACGAAGGCAACAATTGGACAAAGACCTTTTAGTTAAAAGATTACACAAATACAAAGGAGCTTGCCCATGCAAAACTTTACATGTATGATCAATCAACAAAATTTTAAAATCTATCCTAAACCTGACTCAGGCAACCAATATTTAAATCAATAAACAAGGGTGTGATAAAACGACATAATAGACCGATTGCGCGACCCGCGACACGTGACCCCTTCTGGGTAATGTAAACACACACGACGTCCTCCATAGGAAAGTGCGGAACGTTACACGATGATTGTTGCATTTAGTTTATTCGATCGAGGCTTTTCTTGCTCGAAATCTATGAAAAATATTCCAGAGTTTGTACCAGAGACCTTCTAGTGGCTAAATAAAGCCAGTAAGGGCAGTTCCAGCAAGTCTTAAAAATTGTACAAGTAACGTACGTATGTGCACGATGTGTGCTAGTGCACGACGGAATGTTAGGCCAGACGACCGCGATCACCACACACTTTTCAACACAAAAATTTCAAAAAGTTTTGAAGCTGAAATCCTCCAAAGAAATTTCTTTCAAAACTGTGTGATTCCTTTGCCTATTTGAAATTCTGCAAGGCTAGGTATTAATGCTCACTTTTCCAACGTTGTTTATCCTTTTTTTAACAGTGAATTAGGCCTACATTACAAACAAAATAACAGACGGGTGGCTACATATAGTCGTCCGACGCCGGTAGTGCATGGCTAAAAAAAAAACCTCTATTTAGCAGAATTCTGTTAAATTATGAAACAGAGATGTTATTTAAATTAATGCCACACAATACTACTTCAAATAAAGGGGCTGATTAACTAATTCATCACTTAACAAAAGTAAAATTGACTGTTTTCGTACTAACTCTTTGTCACGGCATATCTCTTTACAAGTATTTTGCCATCAGCTGTATGGCGTTATACCTAATAGGAGGTCACGTGACCGCGTGTCAACATTGTTGCGCAATCGGTCTATTGTTGGCATTACAAACGAGCCTAACACATGAATAGACCGATCCATTAAGCCCCGCCCCTAAACATATTGACCAATCACAGCAATGGCTAGTGGGCAGCACAATGCAACACGAGCGCTATATATAAGTACGCAAACACATATTTACATTTTTTCAATAGGATTTTATCGTGTCGGACTTTTGTCGGACTTTCGGTGGCGTAGCCAATGCTGTGATTGGTCAACACGTAAGAGGGCGGGGTTTAATGGATCGGTCTATTTTTGACACATTGAAGTTGATTGGTGACAGTGTCCATCCATAGAGAAGGCTGTTACAATCGTCCAAACGACTTGATAATAAAGGCATGAATGAATTTTTCAGTGCAGCTCCTAGACAGTTATTTTCTGATACTTCTAATGTTATGCAACAAGTGAAAAGGTGTGAGTGCGAGTTTTTTTCAGATTTTTCACATTGGGAACAGGAGTAACACTGGAACTCCCCACCCTTACGCTATGATATTAACTCTGGCTAACTGTTGACGAGTGTCAGTGATCATAAATTCAGTGTTTGATTCATTTAACATCAGTCCGTTATTGAGCATCCATTCGCGAGGTTCATGTACGCAGCCCTCCATTGCGGAAAGAGCAGGCGCCTGGTGACCAGTGTTGTCTGCTTTTCATCCCGCATCAACGGTACTTGTTGTATTTTCTATACCCACAGTGCTCTTCACGCATGGACACATGGTGGCCTTCATAGCCTTCCTGAATTTCTTGTACTTGACGGCGTAGATCATCGGGTTCACCACTGAATTCAGGACCGTGGTCGTCCTGAAGATGTTACCGATCTGAGAGCCTGTGAAGTCAATGCTGACATCAAAAAGGAGTAAGACGTTCCCCATCTCAGAGGGCAGCAGGAGGAGGATGAACAGGGTTGTGATGATCAGAAGGCTCTGGACAACTCGACGGCTTGCCTTGTACATCTCCGCCGCTTGCTGCCCGGTGCCCTGCCGGTCCTGGTGCGTTGCTCCGTCGCGTATCGTCTTGATGATTTTGTAGTACGCCCATAGCAGGAAGATCAGCGGCAAGACGAAGCTGACCGTGAAGGATTTGATGAACATCATCTTGGCAAACCAGGCAGGTCCGAGACCAGGGAAGTTGCAGTCGTCTTTGTGCCCAGCAGAGTAGTGAGTCCGTATCGGAAACTCCAGCTCAAGAATAAAGGCGAGCGTCCACGCCATCGCAGCGAGCATCAACCCCCGACGAACCGTGAAGGATCTCGCGTAGAGAAACGGGTGCACGATGGCCAAGTATCGTTCAAACGTCACCACGACCAGGTTGAACGCTGAAGCGAAAAACGCCGACCAGAAGAGATGAAGATTCCAAAACAGCCTGCAGTAAATCTCCCCCACGAAGCCGCTGGGGAGGTTGACAGGGAAGGGGTGGCCTTCCGCAACGAACATGGTGGTTATGGTGAAGAACAGACAGCAGAGGAAGTCTGACATGGCCAGGCTTGCGATGAGGTAGTGGGTGATGTCGTGGAGGAATTTCGACCTGAGCACGGTCGAGCAGACGATCATGTTTCCCGCCAAGCCGATGATACCCACGATGAAATTGAGCACGATGAAGAACGTGTTGGCTGCATCGTTGGCTGCATTGGATGGAACGGAGTCCGAAGCTGCTTCCTCTAAAGTAGTGTTGTTGAAAACCATGGCGAGAAAAACTGAGATTCCAGTGTCTGCAACAAAGCAATCATTGTGGACCAGTTATGAACATTTTGTAAAAATAAAGTTACGCGTTAGCATTATTTTAATATTAATTTGAATTGTTGTTCTTAGTTCCTTAATTTTGTATCCACTGTTGACATGTTTCGACCTTAACACAACAGTACAAGAATCCTAAAATGGGTTTTGGGACCGGACCCGAATTTCCCCCTTACTATTACCTCTAAACTCCCAAACAGGAGGTTGTATCACGAGAAATACAAAACTTGTTTGTACACAACCCAATTTTACTGCCCGAGGAAGTTCCTGTACACTATTAACATTTTACGCAAAAGGTATGAGGGCTATTATTATTAATTTATTTTTTGTTCTTCGTCTTCGTTTTTTTTTTTTTTTTTTTTTTGGGGGGGGATCAAAAATGGGGGGGGGGGGGGCATTTGATACGCTATCCCCCACTCTAAAAAGTGTGGGGTACATGTCCCCCCCCCCGTCCCCAACCAATAGACGACCTTGCCCAACCCTCTCCATCCAACTTTAAGTTCAGACTTTAAAAAGTTCTTGGGCAGTTGAAACATCAACTCATTTCCTCGCTTCCTTGCCCGAGGTTTCTTGGCCGCGTTTTGTTTAGTTCAAATTGTTTGTATTATGCTTGGCCCGATTTCGGCCAATATGGCCCAAAATGTTACATCAACATTTTGAATAGCTATTTTTTTAAGCTGTCATTTAAGGTGTTTCACGAAAACAAATCTGCCAATGATAAGTGATAGTTGATTAAAACTTAACAACTAACTATTTTCGGGATCCCGACACTGTCTCATCAGCCAAGTACAAACAATTATGCGTACATGTTGTATGCATTTTGTTCATTGTCCGTGGCATATGCGAAAGTTTTTGTACGTTTTGAAACATCATCATCTGTCAAAATTCGTTCAGAGAAAACAAATTGTATGAAACATTTTTTTTTCAGCGAGAAATTGGTAATGCAACCGTAGTCCCCGAATAGGGCCTACGATTTTATATGCGTGTATAAGCTTATTGTTATTATCGTTTTTATTAAATTCGACCAAGAATCAATAGAGGAATTTAAACTGACTTCAATTGAAACAAAAGATGAAGTTCAAGGAAAAGGACTTCAGCGAAAATAATAAACATATCCCCACATGGAAGGGATACGGTGGGATTCGGAAAAAGAAGGGGGCTGAGGATGAGCAGACGAGCATTCAGACGAATACAGAGAACCAACAAAAAAACTAACGGGGAAAAATAACAAAATAAATCACAACAACAACAACAACAACAACAACAACAACAACAACAACAACAACAACAACAACAACAACAACAACAACAACAACAACAGCAGCAGCAGCAGCAGCAGCAACAACGGCAGCAGCAAAACAACAACAACAGCTGCAGCAGCAGCAACAGCAACAACAACAGCAGCAGCAGCAACAGCAAAAACAACAACAACAATCGTACGAACAACATAATGCATTTTAAGCCGTGGAGGAAAAAGAAGTACCTACTCTCTTGAAGTTTTCAGTTGAAAATTACTCTTTTCGGTCAAAGCTAGAGACAAACAAGTTGATTTGCCTCTGGTGGTCTCAATCGAAAAGAGTGATTTTCAGTCTAATATAGAGGGATTTTCAATGTAACTATTTAAGAGAGTAAACACTGTTGCCCGAAAGTTTGATCCAAAATTAAAATGCTGCATCAAATACATTTAAACAAGGAATAATACTTAAAAGTTTAGGGCTATACAACATTTATTGAAATAAAAAAATTATGTCAACAATATTTTAATGAACTAAGAAAAAAAAACAGTCTATGACTGTGTACGATAATGAGATATTCATATATTATATGGTTTCATGAAGACATAAAGTGAGTAAACTCAATCGTGGCCGAGCTCATCGTGGTCAAGCGGTCAAGCGCACCGGACTCAAGCTCTGGTCTTTCTAATCGGCAGAGTGTGGGTCCGAGTCCCGGTCTTGACACTTGTGTCCTCAAGCAAGACACTTAACCATTAATGCTTCGTCCTTCGGATGGGACGTAAAGCCGTAAGTTACACTTATAGGAGAAGGGGTTTGCCCCCGGTGTTTTGGGCAGGGGCTGCTGAATGCGCTGCAGCACCTTGTAAACCCTTATAATGTCCTACTAACATATTAACCTAAAGACAGACTGATTGAAATAACCAATTAATTGGTCAAATTCAACCCATGTGTCCAACCAACCTATTGATTAAAATAACCAATAATAAATGGTTTGCTTTACCAACCAATCCATGTTGGTTAGAATACTAACCAACATGTTTTGGTTGTTTGTTTAAACTAATCTAGATTGGTTAATTTTTCAACCAACCCACATTAGTCAGAATACTGGCCAACACATATTGGTCAATACAACTAATATATTGATTAAAGATTGGCAGTGTTGGACATCCATCTAACCGTATAACATGGAGTTAATGGTTAACATACTCATTTAAACATGAAACTCCTATTGCACACACAATAAAAATTAAAGCGGTCTAGCGAAGAAAAGTCACCAGTAGGTGACCTCAGTGTGTACTGTATATTTGCTCAAGTTTCATCAACTTGTCACTCATGGGTTACAGATTTTCATTAAAATAAATTCTATTTTGTCACAATTTCCAATTAAAATGTAACGTTTTGTTTATACTAATTTGGCAATTATGTATATACCTTTGATGATTAAAGGATTGGTTCATAGCTCAACCAATATGGTTGGTTGCGGAGGGGTGCACCAAGTCCCCACAGTCCGTCGGCCTCATGCATGTTTTGTAGTCCCTCAAATATTCCATTTCAGAAAGATATGAGAGCCAATTAGTCGGGGAGCAGTGTAGAAACTTTGCACAGTAATAGGGCCTATTATGACCTGGGGGTGTTTGCTTCTAACTTGAAGTATTTGGGATGAACCTGGGCCCTGTAAAATGGTCCTATATTTGCTCATTAAGTGTAGGGCCATTTCTCGTTCGGTCGTTTTGAAATTTACACAAGTGTAGGGGTGTTTTTTTACCCGGACGGAGAACAACTCGACGGGCCTTGAGAATACCCATGTCAAACTGACCAGAGGGTTGAAGTTTAGGACTCAATCAATATTTTTTCTTTTTATGTTAAAAACTGTGAGGCTTCTAAGTATTTTTTGAGTATTTAGAATTTTTCACTGCGCGCTGTGGGAGTTATTTATAGTGGGGTGCACCCGGAGCAATCAACATACTCTCTTAATGTAAAAGAGTGAAAACATCACTCTCTTGCCTGAGTGGTGGTGTAATTTTCACTCTTTTTAGAGTGCAATTATCTCTAGTTTGCTCCTTTAGAGTGAAATTTGAGTAAACTTCACTCTGAATGGAGTGAAAAAGAAAATGTTTCCACTCTAAAAAGACTTGTCCGCCATATGGCTCTTTTAAAAGAGTGGTATGGGGGACAACTCTCTTTTTAGAGTGGAAATATTTTCTTTTTCACTCGATTCAGAGTGAACTTCACTCAAATTTCACTCTAAAAGAGCAAACTAGAATGAATTGCACCCTAAAAAGAGTGAAAATTACACATCCACTCGGGCAAGAGAGTGATGTTTTCACTCTTTTACATTAAGAGAGTACTGGTCACTATATTGACCAATGTACTCTGGTTAAAGGATTGGTTTATGGCTCAACCAATGGTTAGTAGACAACCAACGGTATAATCGGTCACTAGTTAACCAATATATTGGTTGAAAATAACCAAAATGATGTCAACCAATTAGATTGGTAGTTTTCTGTTCAACCAATCCGTTTTTAGGGTGTACCGGTCTCATAATTCAACATCTTCAAAAAACCTGTCTTAAAAAAAAATAACAATAGTAAGCGCCTTCGGAACTTACTGGTAGTTTTTTGCGCTAAATAAGACTCCGGTATAATTGTGTTATGTATATAAAACTTATAATCGCTAATGGCAAGTGGGTAAATAAGTCGGTCGATACAGGCAATAACAATACAAACCATCAAAACAAGATCTCGTGAAAATAAAAAACACCAACATTAAGAATTGTGGTACTATCCAGCTGTCTATTTTTTGTAGCCACGTTTTTAATAAAGGCCGAGCGGATAAGAACACCGGACTCAAGCTCTGGTGTCTCTGATCAGCAGAGTGTGGGTTCGAGTCCCGGTCGTGACACTTGTGTCCTTAAGCAAGACACCTAACCATTATTGCTTCGTCCTTCGGATGGGACGTAAAGCCGTTGGTCCCGTGTGTTGTGTATGCACGTAAAAGAACCCAGTGACACTTATCGCAAAGAGAAGGGGTTCACCCCCATGTTCCTGGTCTGATCGGCTGCAGATTGCGCCACAGCACCATTACATGTGAACCGTTACATGGTGCTATGTAAAGGAACAGGTCTCATACTTCAAAAACGTAACTCATCATACCTCGCAGGAAAAAAATATTGAGCGCTCTGAGACGCCCATAGGGTGTGATAAAGCGCTATTAAATAAAAACTGCGTATTATTATTATCATTATTAAATGCATTTCTTCGAATTTAGAAATAAAAGATCGGGGGTCAATTTTATAGAGCTGATTAAGTACAAAAAGTAGCTAAGCACAACAAAGTTATGCTTACCAGAATAAGGTTACCGGCCAAACTACCATTTTACGTCGCTCTTAAAACTGAAGAGTTGAATCCAACACTTACATGGTGTGCGTGTACAATTTGTGACTGGTATCCTGATCGTTTTTTTTTTTTTTTTGCTTAGCAGAAAATCTTTAAGCAATATTTTCTGCTTAAGCAGTTCTATGAAATTGGACCCTGGACCGGAACCATAAAATCCTTGTGCAAGGAACAAGACGGTGCTGTTCAACCATATAATAAGGGAATAAAGGTGTCATGAAGAGGTTTTAACTATTGTTTAAAACCGATGAGGGGCCTGGTGGCCGATTGCCCGAGCCGAAGGCGAGGGCAATTTATATCGGCCACCAGGCCCCTCAGAGGTTTTAAACAATAGTTAAAAATCGATTCAGCACACCTTTATTCCCATTCATAAATGCCTTTCTGTCAAAAACATGCAAAAACCTTCAAAAATTGGGAACAAATCTGACAGTTTCTCAGCTCGACTCTGCGTAAAATTTCTTTCCATATTTTCGGGCCAATTCCTTGAACGGAATGTCGATCTTCTTGTCTCTGCAGCTGTTATAGGCACTTGATGCCCTCTCGGCCAATCAGAAACCCAACAGCTGAAAAACGTATACTTCTTTATTCTGATACAGGGGCTATATTTTCCGTTCGCAAGCTAGCCGGTTTTAAACACTTTTTACCGTTTAAACATGGCCACATGATGCCCTCTCGGCCAATCAGAATGGATAAACTGTCTCAGGTATTTATGAATGAAAGTTTAAACTCAGTCAGCCAAAAGGAGTCAAGAAAAAAAACGTGAAAATTTCTATCACTGATTTTATTGATTGCAAACATCTGATCCTTGACTAGTTTTATCAAAACTAATTGTTTTGCCAATTTTGTCATAAACTAAAGCAATTCAGGCAAAAAACATTTTTAAGGAAGCTTTCCACCACACGCTTAGAACTGAAGAATTGAATCCTGCACTTACATGTGCGCGGTCAGTGACTACACTAATTTGAAAGTGTTACATCCAACATTTTAAAATGGTAAATCCAGCACTGTTAATTTCGTCTTTAATCTGTTAATTCAACATTTAAAGTGCTGATTCAGCAATGTCAATGAACATTTTTTTTTAAATGTTGAATTAACACTTAAACTGTTGGATTCAACTCTTAGGCGTTGGATTTGATGTTTTAAATAACAGGATTTAACATTTTAATACAATGTAGGATTCAACACTTTCAAAGTGTCTAGGCATTGACCATCACACACATTGTAGTGTTGGATTCAACACTTCAGTTCTGAGCGCGCATGACCATTCTTTTTACCATGTAAGCTATGGGAAAAAATGTGTGAACATTAACAATTATTGTTGTGCACCTCACTTTAAATGGAAAAGCCCTTCACTTACCCAA
This sequence comes from Marthasterias glacialis, assembly GCA_911728455.2. Lineage (NCBI taxonomy): Eukaryota > Metazoa > Echinodermata > Asteroidea > Forcipulatida > Asteriidae > Marthasterias > Marthasterias glacialis. The sequence goes on along the minus strand of OU452232.1, from coordinate 17,477,814 downwards.
ACAATATTGATGTCTATAGGCAGTATCTTACGTTGTTTTCATTCATCAGCAGGTAATCATATCACACGGGGCATCTCCTCGGTGCTTTATGCCGCGATATTACAGGACGTTACTCTTTTTATATGCAGTATTACTTGAACATTTTTAATAATCAGTGCAAGCACTACCGGCCAATAAAATTGCTCCCTGAGTTCTAGGTGAAAGGCAATCGTAAGCCACGACGAGAAATACAATTGAAGAAGATACATGGTGTATCAATATAAGCTCCATATACTGACGTCACGTGCGGCTTTACCGTCTCCCCCATGCCCCGTTGGGCTGCCATTTTTGGGAGTCCGATTTTATAATGATAATATACAGCTCTCGCGTCGCCCTAAACATGCGAGCCGCACAGACTGTACAGACACACGAGCAGTCCGACTTCCAAAATGGTGCAACCGAGATTGTATCGTGGGTGATGACGTCAGGTGAATGGCGTCTTGAGCAAGTTCGGGTGGGCGACTAGACTTGACTAGACTAACCGTAAACAGTGACGTGGTTCTCGAATGGACAAGATCGACCATCGATATGGTCAATCTCCCTGTGCTCTATGGTTTCTGGTTAGTCTAGTCGATCTAGTCAAGTCTAGTCGCCACCCGAACGCTCAATAATGTCATTCATTCTCCTACATCAAAATGTATCCATTAGCCTTTTGGGGGGATTGGCAGACACTGTATGAGTGCACTGTTTGGTTTGGGTTGTCCACAGACAAATTTACCCAAACCAAATAGTGTCCTCGTAACGTATCCACTATATCTTCAAATTGCTTAAGTAGAGCTCGTGTTCATAGTAGCACTGTCCCCCTCTCGTCGCGTCCTCTTCTTCAAAAGGCAATACAGGTCGTGAATAATGCTACAAATCGGATACATAACGAGGTCAACGTTCAACCTGAGCAACATCTTGTTTGTTGTTCAGTAGACTACACTAACCATTGATAGGTGTAGAGCATTTGTGTGTGTATGTTTACTACTTTTTCTTCATTGTCACGGGGTCGGTGGATTTTTTGTAACAATTGAAAAATGTATATCAATCTTACATTTCAACCCCAATAATTGACGCATCTCTGTAGTATAGTTAACAAATGTTGACTGTAGTTTGAAGCGTTGCACGTTGTGGATAATATCGTAATGTGCCCGGTACAATGACGTAACTTCCCGGTATAAACAAAGGGCGTTAGCAAATGATGTGAAATTTGGTGTTTCAAGAAAACTGAGCGGGAAAGTTTGATCAATTTCTTTGCCATTCAAAAGTCATTATATAGGAAAGGTTAAATTCTGCATGGGAATGGGAAAACATGTTAATTTTAGCAACACAAATGTGACAATAATGCAATTTTTTTTATGTTAGGGGCCATTGATTACGCCCTCTTGTTAATACTGGGACGAAATGCCTGACGTGCCCGGTAAAAGGGCATAAGGCCTTACGCCCTTTCACCGGGCATATAACTATAACCAGTTAACTTGTATATTGGTGCTACCGTGTACAGATCTCTTATAGACCTTATGCATTGACGTCATCCAGCCGCCATCTTATCCGGTTCGTAAGTGTGACGTCACGGCAGCATAAGCCACGTGCACTTTCACAAGATTGGCTCCAACAAAAGTAAGTTTGTACACACAAATGCATTGCCCAAATTTTCTCGAAAGAATTACACGAGAAATCGAATGTCATAAGTACTCATTTTCACATAATGTTATTCAAGTGATCGACATCTTGCCACTGGCGCCGATTCGACAACAGAATTGCACCAAGATTGTCAAAAACGCAAAATAAAGGTTCGGATCTCATTGGATTACACGGTAATTGTTCTTGTTTTGGAGCCAGAAGTAGCCAAACGTGCGCGTGTGCCTTCAATGCGCGCACGTATGACGCAGTCACTTTACGAACCCAATAGAGGTTAAAACGATGATGAAGCAATGGAAACGCACAGATTTGTACGCGCGGCGCACAGGATTGGCCAATGAACAGCCTCCTTTTGACCTCTAGGCGAGGGCGCCCTACTCAATTGCCGTCATGTGCATATGAGGTCTTTTGGAGGGGTGGTGGCCCTGAGAACGGCTCTTTTCAGAGCCACAATCCCATGCATAAAGAGATTTTGTACACATGGTTGCACCACCTGTAAGTTTACTAGTTATATAGTTAAGCCTAGTTCATACTTCACGCGAATGGCCAAAGCGAAGTGAATTTTCTTGTGTCACAATTGAAAAACAGCGCGTACTAAATTGTAGCGTCACCAAAATTCGCTTCGCCTTCGCCTTCGCCTTTGCGTGAAGTATTAACCGGGCTTTTACTCCTTTTAATACTCTAACTGTCAATATTTAGAAATATTAACTGCCATGAGTGGAGCAACCTATCTCCATGGATCACAGATATCTCTGAAAGACGATTTTCTTTTTGTTTTTTAATATTTCAGGAGCGACGTGCAGCCTGAAGCCCGGTTCATACGAATGGGCCGTATTTTTGACAGCAAGAGGGCGCAATACTAATTTCATTTTGAAAGTACACAAATACTTCAAAACATGACAATTAAACATTTTCCAAGCTAACATCTTACACTGATTACATCGAGAAAAAAAAACTGTCAATAAAAAAAACCCTCAAAAGTTGTATATTAACTGCTTTATTAGAAGTCTAATTGCATCTGGTTTACTACACTATTTCTGTGGTTTGACCCCCAATCTACCCCAAAGGGTGCCCTCTTGTAGTAAAAAAAAAAGGGGGGCCTATTACGAAAGCGAAACGAATTTTCTTGTGTAACAATAATTATTGGAAAACAGCGCGTACTGAATTGTTGCGTCACATTCATGCATGCGTACACATACTCTTGGCGGACAAACACCAAAGAGTTGTGCACTATAGGCAGGCAGACGCACGAACGCGTATGCGTCACGCCACCATCACCCCAAACAAAAAGGCGCGATGTTCCTTCATTTTGCCCACAAGGGCCCAATTTCATAGAGCTGCTTAACGGCCGATTGTGTGCTTACTGTGTGATTTCCATTTCATAGCGCTGCTAACCGTAAGCACAGGAAAAGGCATGCTAACCTTCCGGTGCTTGCTGTAGGAAAATGAATGACGTAACAATGCAAATCCATGGTGAACGCGCAAGCTGGCCGCCTAATTTTCGTGCTAACCTGTGAAATATGCTTAAGCTTAAGCAAATTTTTCTGCTATAGGTAGCACGAAAATTTGCTTACCGTTAAGCAGCGCTATGAAATTGGGCCCAGGGCCCAATTTCATGGCTCTGCTGACTGCGTTATTCTGCGCTTACGAAGACCATTCGCCGCTTACGAATTTCTGCGCTAGCTGTGTAAAGCATGGAATCCTTAGTTACGTGAACTACGCACGCGCACAAGCAAAAAATCCTTGCTGACCCGTGAAATATGCTTAAGTAAGCGCGGAATTTTCTGCTTCCGCAAGTGCCGATTTTTTGCTTACGGTAAGCAGAGCCATGAAATTGGGCCCAATAGTGTTAGTCCGCACGTGTGACGCGCAGTTTACATATTTTACGGGAAAGGTCTATTACATAGAATGTGCACATTTTATTCTTGGAGCTTTTCAAATTAATCATCGGATCTGTTCGGTGGAGATTGATCGGCCATCATGAATATAAGGATAAAATGCATTTGGAAAACGGTCATCGACTATTACATCTTTCCTCGTAGACGCTTAGTGATTGACAAGCCGTTACCGACCGTACCTCCTTTTTTTATTGACATGGTAAATCGTGAATTGTTTTGAAATAAAGCCATATGGTTCCGTCCTCGCTGCACGGTTCGCTAGCTGCTCCTAGGGTGATTTGATTCCTGATTTGATTGTCGACCAATAAGAAGACGTAATCTAAGCAAGACGACGCTATCATGATGCTTCACGGTATCCGGGGAGTAGTGTTCTGAATGTCGGAATAACATCTTCGGCAGTCCCCATCAGCGGCCATGGCGGCCGTACCCGAAGTAGCCTTTCGTCAAGGCCTTCGTGGCTTAAAGACAGCTATGTAGCCGCGAAGACCAATACAAGTCAGCGCTGACGATCGAGTGGCGAAGCCACGAGGGCCTTTCCCAACTTGGTTTTGCGGTTTTTGATGTTGAATATTATTCATGAAGTTTCAAACATAGACATTATTCGCGATTACAAGAACAGCGCTGAAAGGTTAGCCAATCACAATGCGGACGAGGTGAATGCATGCTGACCCCATCGCTTCTGATTGGCTGGGAATTTTGCTACCCTATTAGGGTAGCAAAAATCGAGAAATTAAGAAAAAATATTACAATTTCCAGTCAAGTTGTAAAAGGCCCTCGTGGCACAGATTATCATCTGGGGTCCCCCGTACCCCCCCCCCCCCGCCCATCACCTCCCCTTAGTTACGCCACTAAACCGGTCCCAACTTTATAGGCCAACTTTCTACAAAGTTGGGACAAAGCAGGCCCACAGCCAACATGGTGAACAGTTTTCATCAAATTCACTTGTTCACAATCCTGAAGGAACACCGGCGAGTATAGTTAAAGATGTTTTGTCGGGTGTTTTATCGTAGAAATGCGAAGCAAGGAGCTAGGTAGAAGACTTCCACCCTTCATTCTACAAAGCTCTGTTCATATAAAGCACTTTGCAACCACTCAACTGAAACATTACTACGTCATAAAACTTACGCCAAACAGTGTTGTCTGAAATCGGTCGTCATGAATATACGGCATTGGGGATTGTGTTTTGTGCTTGCGAATCTTTGATTTGTGAAGGAAAAAAAATCAAAATAAAAACTCGGGGGACAATTTCATGAACGTGACTTTTCCGTTCAGAAATGGTTCATGACACTTTCTAGCACTGCGTTCAATCCAAAAGTTTGAGTAGAATTTTTGTTTACAGAAATAACTTCTGATTGAACACAGGAAGTCATTTGTTTTGATATGACGTGTCGTGGCCGAGCGGTCAAGCTCTGGTGTTTCTGATCAGCAGAGTATGGGTTCAAGTCATGGTCATGACACTTGTGGCCTTTTTTGCAAGACACTTAACCATTATTGCTTAGTCCTTCGGATGGGACGTGAAGCCGCAGGTCAATAGCATTTCACATGTACAATTTGTGACTGGTATCCTGCATATTTTTGTTTAGCAGAAAATTATTAAGCACTTTTGTCCGCTTAAGCAACTCTATGAAATTGGGCCCAGGTCGTGAATACTGACGCAAACTTTTTGGAAAAATCACGGCGACTTTGTGCCCAATTTGTAAATAATATTTGCGCCCATGTTTACGACAAAATGTACGACTTGGACTCCCAACAGTCGTGAATATTGATCCATTAAGCCCCGCCCCCTAAACATATTGACCAATCACAGCATTGGCTCACTGTACACGTGGGCAGCACAATGTGCGTCTCCTCAATGCCATAACTGCACGACATGAACGCGCGCGCTATAAGTACGCGCACTCATGTTTACCATTTTTAATATGATATTCGTGTCGGAATTTTGTTGGACTTTCGTGGCGTACCCAAGGCTGTGATTGGTCAACGCGTATGGAGGAGAGGCTTAATGGATCGGTCTATTACATGATTCTTTGAATCAACCCACATGCAACTGATGAGGAAGCAAAAATGACTTCCAAAAGCTGAGCTATTGCTATACCAAATGGATCTGGAAAAGTATCTTCTTTTTTTCTCGAAAAACCTGTTCCTTACTGACGACTCACACAGTAACTCTTTATTGGTTGCACTATTTCCCCACAATCCCCCGTTAAAATAACATCAGTAGAAATAGTCCAGCACAGTTACTACATTTGAATCTGTATTGTCACAATACATCTTTCAAATTACAACAAGCCAACAGACTGAGCGTCACTGGATGGGATAGCACCAACCATCCAATATAACCCCCCTGTGTGCCCCCAGTGAAGAAAAAAATCCTGGCTACGCCCGCTAGCTGCCAAGAGGTGAACCTTGCAGTGTGTAGTAGGGGAGATGATCGAGTGATTTGCAGTGTGTCATGTTCAGTACCTTGGATGTGTTCGTGTTGAATTGATCTTTGCCGTCGTGCATGCTCCATTGACCAAGTGCCTGAGGTCAGACTGCAGTATTTGTTCATCTGTGGGAGATTTGACTCAGCGAAGAGTAGGGATGCTGAAGTGAGGTCCCTCGAAATTTCACTAATGAAAAGGTTGAAGCGAATGGGACCAAGAACACTCCCCTGCGGAACTCCTGACGTTGCGGATTCCTATGTAGAAACACTTCAACGGTACGTAACCCGCTGTTGCCAATCTCTCGAGAAGGATGTGGTGAGGCATCAGGTCAAAAGCTTTGCTAAAGTCCAGAAAGATGATGTCAAGGCGAGTTGGGCCTCAATTCTGACTCAGGAGCTTTTAGAGTAAAGATAAATTTAAACACTAAATTGATAATATTAAGCCGTCAGCACAAGAATGGTCTTCACCTTGAGTGTAAGAAAATTATAGAATATAGGTTTTGAGGCATTGCGTTGTGGGGTATCAATGTATATTATTTGGTTTGCGGTAACACCGTGTGATTGTATCTACTTTGCTACACAGTCTCCTGACGATGATTATAGAGCAAGCTATGTCGAAACGTCGAGACCAACAAACTCACTTCACGGCAGTGAAGTTATCCAAGAAGTCCCCTCCATCCACAAAGTGAAAGTAGTAGTAGTCCCGGCCGATTTCCTACCTCCCCAGGCAGTACTTCTTTAGCAGTGTCACGCGAGCCTGATTTGCAAAGCGAAACAATAAAGTTCTGGGACGTGTGTCACCCTATCGAGACGAGTTATAAAACAATCAAGAAACCAACGAAACTCTAATTATTCTGAAATATAATTTAATTAAACAAAACAAGAAAATTACTTAATATTCACGAAACCTAACTCTTGGTATGTTCGGAGAGTCACATATCCTCCGATTGACTTCTTTCTTCTTAGTTAAAGTAAAACTCTCTATTCAAATGCAAACGGATAATGTTTATATGCCCCCTTTCTTACACAAAACCAACCTCCACTTCTAATAATCTCTCCTTGAGAACTATTAGCCTTGAAACTATCCTTGAATATTCCCACCCAGAACAAAACCCGTTCTGCTGGGTGCGTCGCCTATTACTTTGGCGACCTTCTCATCTCGAACGAGAAGAAATCTCATCTACTGGATGTTTGGCCAAAACAATCCAGTCTGAACGCTCAGTGCACTGATTCATAAAATATTCATTATCACAAGATAGTTTCGTTTTTAAAATGATGGGCCCACCATGTTTGATCGCGTCATGCGATGTTAGTTCTTGGTCCTCTTAGGTCTTTGGCACCGTCTGTAATCGGTGGTCACCTCTTGGGTGGTTACGGCCCATCAGTCCGAAGTTGGATGTTTCCGCCAGCTCACGTATCCGTGGAAGACCTCTGTCAGGTGGTTCTAGGTAGGGGTTGCTGGGGTCCAAGTTGTTCTTGGGGGATGTCCGTAAACATCACCTTTCTGGCTGCATTTGAAAGGATAAAAGCATGGCCTCAGAGCCATCTGAAATTCGGAAGTTTACTTATTAAATTTCCTAATTCCAAAATTAATTGAGGTGTAAAACAAAATGCATAACCAACAATATTGACTGGTGACGTTATAGGCGGTATGCTTTCACAACAGTTCCACAAAGGAATACGCATTGCTAATATTCTTATTTGAACATAATTAACTTTTAACCCTTAGTTGACCTTGCGTATTCTACATTCTACATTATAACGAACTTTGAATAAAATTGACAATCAAGAAAGCTTCGCTTGAGCCTTCGTTATACGTTGCTATGACTGTGAGATTGCTGCTGAATACATATTTTCTTATAATAAACAAATAAATGCAATTTAGTCAGCAGGAACAACATTCATTTAAAGAATAACACCTTGTAGTAATAATGCATAAGACAATACTCACGGTATGCTGCTCATGCAATTTCGCCTTGAAATTCGCTCCGGCAATTCGGCTGGTTGACCTTACGACCGCGCCTTGCCCTGGGATGTCTGGAATTTACCCACAATTCAAAGCGGCATACCTATTGCTAACCATCCACACATCTCACCCGTCACGGTTTCTCACTCTCAATGTTCTCTTATGACTATTCATATATACATACCATGGCTCACTGGTTTCCACAAACACAAAATAAAACACAGAAGAATTAAATTGGCAAATGACTTTGCATATTCATTGCTGTCTACAATAGACTTGTGAGGGTCTGCTGATTAAATGCTGAACAATATATAATACAAACAATTCGACGTCAACCTTGACAAGTAGGACAGTTCTTTTCAGAACTAAGTTGTCCCCCCAAATTTCGAAATCTACTCCGCTGTAGCAGAACAATAAAACAGGACAAGTTCTCACAAGAACAATAATATAATGTATAGCAAAGAAGATATAATCGCATGGTGTTACAGTAAACCAAATTTACACAAATGTTGAACTTTCTTTCTTCTTTCTTTCTGGCCCATTTCACTCTACTGCAGGAGGAAATCCTCTTCATCAATTTTCTTTTTCACTCTATCTTGGGCTGTCTGTTGCGTGGCAATGCCCTTATTAGTTCATTCCCCCGGACATCTTCTGAGTTGACTGCCTCTTTTTCTGGTCTGGTTTCTCAGAGTCCAGTTGATCGTTTTGCATGTCCACCTGTGGTCATCCGTGTAGGTGACCTGCCCACCTCCACTTCTTTGATTTAATGGTTTTAAAATAGACAATAATCTGCACTCTTGATTTACTTCTTAGATCCTCATTTTGTCACCCTGTCCTTCTCTGTCACTCCTATCATTATTCTTTCCATGGCCCTCTCTGTTGCCCTTAGGTTTCTCTCTAGACGTTTGGTGGTAGTCCATGTCTCGGCGCCATAATGATTTAAATAAAAATGAATAATACGCAGTTTTTAAAAATCGCTATATCACACCCGTCTCAAAGCGCTCAGTATTTTTTCCCTGCAAGATATGCGGAGCATACGTTTGGAAGTATGAGACCTGGGGTGAATTTCACAAAACCAGTCCTAACTTATGACTTGTCATATAAGTTCGGACTAGTTACTCTTCCTAACTGGAGATAAGACTAGTCCTAGTGCTTTGTATGTGAAATCCACCCCTGTTCCTTTTAGCACCATGTAACGGTTTACAAGGTGCTGTGGCGCAATCTGCAGCCGATCAAACCAGGAACACCGGGGCGAACCCCTTCTCTTAGCGATAAGTGCACTGGGTTCTTTTACATGCATTGCACAACACACGGGACCAACAGCTTTACGTCCCCTCCGAAGGACGCAGCTTAAGGACACAAGTATCACGACCGGGACTCGAACCCACACTCTGCTGATCAGAAACACCAGAGCTTGAGTCCGGTGATCTTATCCGCTCGGCCATGGCACGCCGTTTTGGGCAGGGATGCACTGGTCGAAGACCTACCTATCAGCTATATGGGAAGGGTGTGGTCTCGAAAGACGTACCTGTAGCCGAGTATGCCAAACTTCATCCAAACCTATAACTGGATTCCTCCTCCCCGGTTTCATTGTTGACTATACTTACAGTTGGAAACCCTTTCCTCGCAAAGTAAAAGATTTCAAAAGAGATGCGGAAGTCCCCTCGAAAAAGTTAATAAGTCCTACGTTTTACACAATATTTGTATTGTATACATTAATTAGAGGCCTACGCCCGTATGAGTAATTAACTCCACTGCCTCTGACGCAGTGGAGGTTGAAATTTCAAATTTCCTCAAGCCCATATTCAATTAGAGAGCCTCATAGTATCAAGGCCAGTTGTATTTAAAACAATCAGAGTGACGAGTTGACTGAACAGAATCTACATCCTTGGAGTGTTTAGGTCAGGGTTTTGTTGTATAGGCCCACAACATCTAAAGGAAATGAATTCCTGTAGAAGACGGAGTGATTTTATTAGAAGCATGACATCAGGTTCTGCTGTCAATTATTTTGAGAAAAAAATATATACAATATGAAAAATACAACAAAATGAAAGACAGGTGATTTTATGTTAAAGAGGCTGTGTCGTCATGATCACAGCGAGTCTGTGGCTAGACTGACTTATGACCGCTCAACCTGTTATTGAACGCACACGCGCGCTAGTAGCGGTCACATCACAGGATAATAAAGACGGCGCCCTTTGTGATATGATGGTCAACGTGGGCGCGTGCAGTAACTGGGCCGGAGCTCCTGTTTCTGGGCCCAGAAACAGGCAGTTTCTGGGCCCAGAAACAGGCAGACTACGATCATGATGACACAGCCCCTTTAAATGAATTAAACAAACCGGTCCCTGTAATGGAAATATTTGGGGTAACAAAATTAATTATCGTAATGGTATTGAGGGCAACATTGTATACACGTTGATCAAGAAATGAAGTTCGCTAGATCTAGGGTATCGTTTATTTAATAAAACACACTGCCGTGCGCTGTCGTTTCAGAGGTGGCATGTTGTCAAATCAGCCAAGTGTGCACCTTGATTAAATAGTAATTGAAAGGTTTTCAACTTCGCTATTCTGTCAAGTGAATGAATTTTCAGCAGTAATTTTTGTTTGTTTGTTTGTTTGTTTGTTTGTTTGTTTGTTTGTTTGTTTGTTTGTTTGTTTGTTTGTTTGTTTGTTTGTTTGTTTGTTTGTTTGTTTGTTTGTTTGTTTGTTTGTTTGTTTGTTTGTTTGTTTGTTTGTTTGTTTGTTTGTTTGTTTGTTTGTTTGTTTGTTTGTTTGTTTGTTTGTTTGTTTGTTTGTTTGTTTGTTTGTTTGTTTGTTTGTTTGTTTGTTTGTTTGTTTGTTTGTTTGTTTGTTTGTTTGTTTGTTTGTTTGTTTGTTTGTTTGTTTGTTTGTTTGTTTGTTTGTTTGTTTGTTTGTTTGTTTGTTTGTTTTTTCCAGCCCATTGCTATGAAGCCATTAAATAGGGATACATCCTTACACTGCATAAACGGGGGTGTTAAAGTGATTCTCTTGGTATCTATATGTGACAACACCGACATGGTGTTAGTTATCCCCATTGCTTTATCGTTGGTAAAATTAACACCATGTCGGTGTTGTCACATATAGATACCAAGAGAATCAATTGAACACCCCAGTTTTTGCAGTGTAGTTTCTGGAGGAGTCAATTCATCCTCATCCAGTGGCGTAACACTGCTCAGAACCCTTGCCCCCCCCCCTTGCCCCCCCCCCCAAATGAGATCAAAAAAATGCACGAATTACTGGTTAGGTTTACATTGCCGTATGTCTGTACCCCCCCCCCCCCCCTTGTCCCCAGAAATGAAAAAAATTCTGGTTACACCACTGTCCCAGTGGCTCGCATTTTCAAACACACCATACGACCAACATGTGAAAAAAATGATCAAGATCTGGTGGTCAGTTTAAAGTTGGAGAGCCGAAAGAAATTTGTTTACAGAATTTTTTGCTCAGAACGAATTTTGAGACAGATGATGCTGTTTCAAAATTTTTTTTTTTAAATCACAAAAACGTTCGCACTATGCCAAGGACAATGCGCAAAAGAAAAAGTAACATGAAATTGTGTCTATTGTACATGGCTGATGGACGTGATATAATGTCGGGATTCCGACAATATAGGGCCATAGGGTCCTTTTTAATTTAACTGTATACACTTATCTTTCTTGTATGTGCAACACCCTAAAGCCCCCAGCTCAACATTGGTAAACTGTCTGTAAATGCTTCCATTCTTTGCACAAATCAAGATATTTGAAATAAAATCAACCTGTGAAAATGTCAGCTCATTTCGTTGTTTCGTTTGCGAGAACACGGTAAAACTGCATTCAGCATTTTTGCGCGCATTCCTATAGGCAGTGGGGAATTCACTGAGCCGAAAACTGATTTTTGATCTTATTTCATTTATTCTTTAAAAACTATAACAATTCAGGCAGCAGTATTTCAGGGAAAAGTTTTCTACCATCATTATCTTTATACCACGCAAGGCACACGCAAAATCTGTGAACATTTATGTTTTTCTTTCTTACCAATGTTGAGCTGGGGCTTTAAATGAAGGCTTGTTACCTCTTGCAAATCCATAAAATAGCTATTTCAATTTTAATCTATTTTTTCGGGTCAAATCGGCCAAAAATCGGATCAAGCATCTTTGAGATTTTTTTTCTCGATTATTTTTGTGAACGTTCATGGTATGCGTTTAAATTGCGACAGAATATAAAAGAACTATCAATGGTTCGAATGCTGTTTTCTCTACTTTGGGCATTTATTTCAGCATAAATGTTATATATTGTAAATTATTATTTGTAGAAAGGCATTTGGTGGACGCTTTGAAACAGTTTATCAAAGTGCCTTTACAAGCACTGTTCATTGAGCTTTAAGCATTCCTGTAACCATAACAACTCATTTGGAGTATGCAGCACCGGCAGCCAAAGTGACGCACAGACATCAACATTCTGTACCCTCGAATATTGTACCCATTTCCTCCTGGGCGATCAGAAGCAATTATGGAGTTAAAATTCTTTACGTGGGGATTTCACAAAGCGCTAGGACTAGTCTTATCTCGAGTTAGGACGAGCAACTATAGTCCTAACTTACAAGGACTAATCATAAGTTAGGATAAGTCCTGAGTTGGGATTAGTTTTGTGAAAACCACCACAGGGACCGGGTGTCAAGACCGGGATTCGAACCCACACACTGATAGCCCAGCCATAAGAGCTCGAGTTTGATGCTGACTACTCGGCCAAGGCACGCTTTGGAAGAACACTTGAATGAACTTTTTAATCAACAGGAGTGTGCTTCCCGGCGAAACCTTATAGTCAGTTTTTCCCACAAATAAGGATCGGTTCATACTTCACGCGAAAGCAAATGCGAAGCGAATTTTAGTGACGCAACAATTCAGTTCGCGAGTTTGACAAAACCTTGTACTATGTAAATGGGAGGTTAGTAAGTACTCTGGTCATTTCTTTTAAAAATCCCCACTTTTACGATGTTGGTTTTTTTTGCAAATGGGGGGATTTGGCATTTTTGTAACCCCCCTAGTTACAAAATTGTAAATGGGGGTCGGTCGGTGTAAATGAGGGATTTACATCCTCGTTCAAGAAGTTTACTTAGTTTTTTTATATGGTAATTCAAGATGGCTGCCGTATAAATGCATGACGTATGGCAGAATCTCTTTGCTTTTCCTGGATTTTTTTTCACCTGAAGTATTTTGTTCTATTAAAATTAAATATCTTCTGCACTTCGGTTAGTCATGTGGGTATTGTTTTGTTGAAATCTACCATTTGCTGTTGCAAAGTCTGTTACAAAGTGTCGCAAAGATGTGTTGCCGTTCTTAACGCTGCTGATTGATTTAAGCGGTGATTTCCAAATTGTGAGGCAAGAAAATTCGCTTTGCTTTCGCAATTCGCATGAAGTAAGAACCGGGCTTTAACGCCGCCTGAAGTGGATCTCCACGTGAACCCCTTCAAGTGAATCACGTCATTAGAAACAAGCTTTTAGTCCTCGGCAGCTAACCGCGTCTTTTATTTACACACCTTTTTAGGCTCCTGAAACCGCTGAGTGGTTTATCAATATACACATACAAGGAAACAGATTGACTTGTGTTATTCCAGCCAGCCGCGGCTGTGCAGTTTCTCCCAGTTTGTTAAACGGTTGGCTGTGTTTCTGGCCCCACTTTCTTTCTTTTTTTGCTTGATGCTTTTTAGTTTACACCATCCTTGAAAGCATAAAAGGATTTTAGATCCCTTTTCCTCAGCACCCAATCGATCCAGTTATAAACTATGTCTCTCTTTTTTGTTGTTGAGCCAAGACTCCGCTATTGCATTCAAAGCTTTCCATGAATTGACTTACTTTTTTATATTTTAATACCCCCTTTTCTTAAAAGTATTGTCATCCTGTACACCTTCAGGCCGGCTAACTTGTGTTGTGAAAACTTGCATCTCATCACCGGGGCGCGATGTTTTTTTTTTCCCCCCAAACGCCATCAGACTAGTATAGGTTTTTGTGCTGGCTTTGTACGTTTGCCTTTTCAATTATATTTGCAGAACGCCATGAAAAAACACGTTCGGTCTGGCTGCCTGAGTAGCAGGCGTCGATGGTCTATTGACTAACAAGCTGAAGGTTACAGATTCCACACCTTGACCGTCTTTTGGTTTTCTTGTTATCACCTTATTTTTTTAATTTAATCTGAATGATTATTGCTTAACAATTTCCCGCTAAGCAATAAAAAAATATATAAAAAAGTAAAAAATGAACAGGATACCAGTCACAGATGGTGCACGTGAACCACCTTATTTGTTTTCACTGTTTTGAAACAAGGTTGTTTTGTTTTTTCTTTTAGTCACGAAATCAAAACTAATTGTTTTACTCCAAAAAAAACTATGCATTTCAGCCAAAAATTAATATTACAGGGCAAGTTTTCCCACCATGACCATCATTATACCACGTAAGTTATGTGAAAATATGATTTTGAAAGGCATCTCTTTCTCTAAAACTTCAAAGGGAATCGTTTATCATGTTTTATGCTATCAACAGCTCTCCAGTGCTTCTTACCAAGTCAGCTTTATGGTCATTGTGGAATTGTTTACCAATGGGGATAACCCTGCTTTTTAACCGTCTCTGTGTACAGTTGTACAATATTTACCGATAACCTTTTAAAAAATTCAAGGAATCTATATTTAGAAATCAAATGAGAACGAAGACTTTCAGTTGAAACTTAATTGCAATAAAGTCACGGCACGCATGATAACGCAATTGGTGATTTAGTGATTGAACTGAAATTTTAACTGTCTTATTCGATATCGTCACCTTAATGAAGTTGTCGTGATTTTTTATGACTCGTTGGTGAGGCTGTCGGTAATTTATTTCTTCCCGTGGATGCCGTGCATGCAGCACCGTTGCACTGGTTCCCAATTTCACAGACCTGCTTAACTGCACAAAATGTAGCCAAGCACAACAAAATGCTTACCAGAAAAAAAAGTTACCAGCAGCCAAAACACCAGTTCTTCACTATTTTCTCGTGACTCTGATGATTGATTGAGCTTGAACTTTCACAGGTTTGTTATTCATGATATTATTATGATGTTTGGTCACCATAAAGTGAAGCTATTGGTCTTTGTCAGTTACCAACGCTGTATGCGTCTACGGTGTCGCAACTGGGGGGGGGGGGGGGTGGCTTGGGCACTGGGGACACGCACTCCCAACTGATCACCCCCCCCCCCCCCCCCCCATTTGAAATCTGGACTTATGAGATTAAAACATTACCAGAATAAAATGTTACTTTTATGTAGTAATTTCAACGATTTCAAAACTATTTTCTCAACACGTAAGAAGAGGCTTGTTTAGGAAAAATACAAACGGAAACTACAGTTTTAATTGGCCAAAAGTGCCCCCCCCCCCCCCTAGGAAAAATGGTGACCCCTAAAATGTTAATTTAGTTACGCCGCTGGCGTCTTTTCACCCAAATAAAAACGTTTCTTATTGACTTCTATTACTTTCTGAAAAAAAACCCAATGTATTGCAATTTGTTTTAAGCTGGAAGTATTTATAAAGATGACAGTGTTGTCAAGACAAATAAAGTGCCCCAAATTGCGTTGGTTAAGTAAAAAGTCACATCTTTTGGATTACCACACCTGTGCTTTACAAATCACACAACAAACCGCTAATATTCATCTTGAGATGAGTGGCCAATAGTTTCCATAGTTTATGTGTATTGTGACGTCGCATTTTGCTAAGCAATTAAGATTGATACACACTTAAGGTCTGTTTTAGGTCTTTGTGAAATCGGCCCACGCAGCGCTGTGTTTCACGAAGAGGATAAAACCAGGTGATGTTTGAAGCGTTGCATGCATGGTGTGGAGGACAGGAAACTAAAACTAGTAACTGGTAAAATTCGTGGGTACAACTGCATATATGTATAAATCTCGTTTGGGAGGAGTGGTGGCTCTGTAAAGAGCTGGTGTGGTCTCAACGTTCGAACAGTATACTCTGCTCGTCTTCAGGAAAAAATTTCAGAGCCACCACGCCTCCCACAAGAGATTTTCACATGGTTGTACCCGCAAATTTGATTAGTTTACTAGTTTTTGTGAGGATACAACCCTTCAAACGTGTGTATGGACATCATTTCCAGAGGTCATATTTGTTAATATTATGTGGTCCAGCACACTGAACTCAAGTTTCGGTGGCTGGGTCACCGGAGTGTGGGTTCGAATCCCGGTCGTGACACTTGTGTCCTTGAGCAAGACACTTGATTGCTTCTCATCACCCAGGAGTAACTGGGTACCTGCGAGGGTAAGAGATTGTTGATGTGAACGATTATCAACCTGTGTGCCGATTTAGCTGCCGGTGCTGCATACTCCAAAGGAGTTGAGATGGTTTTAATCATGCTAAGAGCCTAGTTGGCTGAATAAAAGCGCATAATACAGACACATTATTATCAGCAAAATTATGCTCACCAGAACAAGGTGAGCCAACAGCCAAAATACCGTGTCTCGTGTACCATTTATGACCGGTTGCCTGCTTATTTTTGCTTAGCAAAAAAACATTGTTAAGCACTTTTGTCCGCTTAAGCAGCTCTATGAAATTGCCCCTGCATGATTCAATTCACACGATATTATCGCACAGTATATTGAGCCCAGACTCAACACACTTCTTGGTTTTCAAAGGCAAACGTGTTTTATTAAATTCACCAACACTAAATTACGTGACATAA
Source organism: Marthasterias glacialis (assembly GCA_911728455.2). Lineage (NCBI taxonomy): Eukaryota > Metazoa > Echinodermata > Asteroidea > Forcipulatida > Asteriidae > Marthasterias > Marthasterias glacialis. Next base: position 17,461,147 of record OU452232.1, on the reverse strand, counting down.
ACTGTCTTAATCTAATAAAAGGGATAAACTACCATATCAAAAGTACATCATCTATAATATTTATATATAATTCAAAGTTTAACGAAGTAGGTATTTACACCAATGCAAAGTGTCAAAATAGAAGTGAGACGCATTACCCTCAAATCAATTTGCTTATTTTAAATATTTAGTTTTTGGAAATGAAAACTTTAAGCTTACATGGATTGAATAAATTGTATCCAGTTTGTAACAAAGGTGTTTTCATATGTACCCACACCTTGAGCTTGCCATCGGTGGTATTTAGACTTTGCCCACATGACGTCACTGCAGTGTGGTGCCCTCGTGTAAGGTCAAATGGAGGTAGTCTGGTCCCCTGTCTTTATCCACAAGGATTAAGACAGGCTCTGGTCTTTACACACACAATGGTTTCATTGGATACACATACATGTAAATATGCATGTAATGTACAGTAGTACGGAACCCACACTGTATTATGGCATGCAAGGTCAGAGGTAAACCTGGCAGGAAACCGCCCGGTTCTAAAGGCCGGTATCTGGCGTTAACAACGAGCCTCGGTGCGTGACGCGTGATGCCAATCCTGCGCACCGGGCGCACCCAGCTTTGCGTTTCTGTTGACCCCTTTTCACGCACGTCACACGCGGCCACTGTGCCATGCTCACCATATGTGTAAATGCCGCATCGCCTAAAATGCGCACCAAACTGTCATAGACCTTTCTTTTGCAACGTCACAGCCCGAGTCTTTGCCAACCAAGATGGAGAAACTACGGGGAGCCATCAATGCAAAGCAAAAACAGATAATCACCGCTTGCAAAAATGTTCAACAAATATTCAAAAACTGTTCAAAACTTGTTGGAAACAAACCAACCAATAACGGGATGTATTTTCTTTAAATAAAAAGTACGCACAAATGTTGAATTTGGTCACAACGTCTGTCAACAAGACTTGAATGTTTTGCTACATTTGGCCGTCCAAGCCAACCAGCCCGGTTTGTTTACCAACAATATAAAGGATTATAGCATGCAGTGACATTGACTTCCAAAATGGTGCAACCAAGATTATTGTTATGATGAAGTCAGGTGAATTGGGTCAATGGAACCTTTGTTTTACCCCAAAGAGAGTGGCGAGATGACCTCAATGCATAAGGTATTATTGCCAATTAACAGCAACGGAAATCTTGTTTAACAAACCACATACTCATATGGAATGACGTCATTTATGACATAAATTTATCTAACTATTCAAATAAGGAACATTGTCATTTACATAAATGTACATAATGGTCCAATGTGCAAGGTCTGAAACTTGTTGACTCACGACGCTAAATGTTTCCTTTAAAAGAGCATATGGCAGGATTGATCTGAGAGTTGATGTCCATGAAAGTTCCTGAAAATGGCTTGTGGGTCTGGGTCCCCCCTTATTCTAGATCCTGAACCATCGAAATATTTACAGGTTTACAGACTTTGATGAGAATCACCAGAAAAACAACCCATTGTTTGGACACAATGTGGACTATTTTCCTCTCCATTTGGTGATTGCTTTCAAGAAAATTCGAATGCTCAAGGAGATTTTGAGAAAATCCTGAAGCCAGGAAAAAATCCTGAAAACTCACGTCTCTGCTTTGGGTCATAAGTTGGCAGGTAAAATTACAGTGAACAAAGTCAATTGGACGGATTAGTAACAAAAATCAAGGATAAAATCAGGATGGGGCCCGCATCAAGATCTCTTATAGGAAAACCATCATGATAGTAACCAGGTATTAGGTTCAATCTTTGAATAAATCCTGCTTCGAAATGAAAAACTGATCCAACAAAAAGCTCTTGCAAATTGCTCAGTTTAGATTACCATAAAACTCTAGTTTTAAAATAAATAATGAATGAAATGCTGCACAACTGTTTGCAACTGTTTCTCTCCCACAGAGAAAAAAAACTCCTTATTTGCTGTCAAGTTTTAGGTGTTGTTTTCTAAGATAATTTTGGTGGCACAAGAAAAAACATGTTGATATCCACCGTTGTACATATGCACCATGCTGGCATAGTATTAAACTGGTCTCCAGTCCCTAAATCATTTTCTTCTGTTTGTATATAGGGACCGGTAGCTACTACCGATATAGCGCTTTTGATAGGCCCGGGCACCGGCGCAGTGATAATTTTCTAGTTTTAGAGATGACGTTGGCTATGCTCTTCACGTGTGCATGTTGTTGTTTGACACTAGCACACGTGTGCATCGTAACCCTTCACCCGGACATATAGTGAACCAACCTTCAACATCAAAATCCAAGCTAACTTTAGAAGAACATCTTAACTAGCGTAATTTCTATGGTCTGCACGATGGGAGATTCTGTGTCCACATTTTGTGTAAGGCCGCATTGCAGTATGGGATTGGGTAGACATATATGCTAATTCTAATTAGCATATACCTGGCAGAAATCTGCCAGGTATATGCAAATTTTCATTACCCGCTACCGGTCCCTATATTCAGTCAGAACGAAAATGATGTAGGGACCGGGAACCAGTCTAGCATAGTATTGGAAGGCCACGTGATCTCTATATTACATGCATCATAGATGTTGGTTTAACAACAATACACCATTTTACCGATTTGAGATATCATAAATTTGATTCAAAAAACAAGTAAGTGTTATGAATTAAGTTGTAAAAAAAAATACAATGACGGCGGTGGACGGACGCATATATGCTTGACGGCCCAAGAGCAATCAAGACGAAGACACGGTGTGGTGATGGTGGGCGGACTTGTGACAACTCTACTCTCAGAGAACAACAACAATAGGCAACAAAAGTGCGGCCAGTTGCCATGACGATGCAAGGAAGACAAAACCATTTCGTTTACTTCTTGGGAGCAATGATGCCTTCAAGCTGTGTCTACACATAAAAATCAATCAAAGCAAACAGGTCAATTAAGGATTACAACATTTTCAATCTAATGCCTTTATAGAAATCCCTCTAGCATCCTTGAGTGAGTGAGGTCTTATTTACAATGAAAACATTTTGCCGAGTCAATTCGTCTCATCCTGTCAGGAGCAATGATGACTTCAAATCGCTTGGAAGTAAAACCATTCCAAACGTAGTGTCACAAATAATTGCCGACATTATGAAGGTTGCACAAAGATCGTTGCTTCTCAAGTATCGTGGCTATAGGCATATAGGGACTCTTCGGTTAAGTGGAGCAAAGGGATTTCATTCGCCAGAAATTTTACACTGATAAAAAGTACCAATTAAAAAAAAAAAAAAGTATTTTTGTTATTTTTCTTCTTACTTTGCCCAAATTTTCCCCATTGTATTGCCTAAATTGGGGGGCGGGGGGCAACTGTGGTGGAGCTGGTAGCTTGTGTTTCGGTAAAAAAAACCAAGATCCTTACAGCAACTACCCTCAAACAGTCCCCGACTGGTTCAAACTGGTCGTGACCAGAGCCCAATTTCCTGGCGCTGCTTACCAAAGAATATGCACTGTATGGTGTGTATTTTTATGGGCCACAACAGGGCATCAGCGCAGAATAAGCAACACCATGAACAGGCCTTGTTTACTATCACATGTAATAAGGCCATTACAGCAACTGTCCTCAACCAGTCACGACTGGTTCAAACTGGTCTTGACCAGTTTTCAAACTGGTCTTGACCAGTTTTCAAACTGGTCTTGACCAGTTTTCAAACTGGTCTTGACCAGTTTTCAAACTGGTCTTGACCAGTTTTCAAACTGGTCTTGACCAGTTTTCAACTTGCTGGTCTTGACCAGTTTTCAACTTGCTGGTCTTGCCCAGTTTTCAAACTGGTCTTGACCAGTTTACTATACACTTACCTTCAGTTGCTGATTGGTGCGCTTCAGGAACTGGATCTCCTCTGTGTGTTTCTTCTCCTCAACCTGACGACGCTCAGCCTCTCGCTTCTCGATAGCGTCACACTTGGCCTTCAGTTCGTTAACCTGTCTCTCAAGCTCCCGCTTGTCCTGCTCAAGCTCAACAATCTGGAAAGAAAAAAAAACATAAATAAATTAACCAGTACATTTAGCCAATACTGCGTACGTTTTGGATTAATATATTCACTATATGCAAAAGTACAGGAAAAGTACCGGTTATTTCGAGTATCATTCAGACCTGGAGTTACCCGGAGGCCAAGTTACCTTTTTCTCCATGTCCGACTTGCCCTGCTCGGCCTGAAGGGCTTTGCGCATCCCAAACGCCACGCTGCTCTCGTACAGAGTCTGGTACGCTGCGACTGTCATGCGAATCTCATCACGCACTCGCAGCAACAGGAGGCCACGCTCCGCACACTCGATGGTCACCTGACGAATCAACTCATCTGCAATTGGACAGACAGAAAATAAACGGTCAATCGTAATCGGTTATGAGAGTTTAGGACAAAATTCTCAGAAATATTAGTAATAATAACGGACACTTATATAGCGCCAATACCCACCAATGCTAAAACTCATGAATATGTGATCTATTATCTTCCGGTACCCGCTAATCCTCCGATCAGATTTCTAAATGGAGGCATTTGCACCAAGGCACTTTCTTCTGGATAGCCACCTCTATAAGAAATTGTAAATTTCTATTGGAGCATTTCGAGGGCACCAAGGCAATGGTTTCAGGTAACCATTGGCAAAACTGCTAACGTGACTGTTTCCTGTCGTTACATGGTGTTCATGGTGGTCGGTTGGCGTGGTGGTATCTTTCCTCGCCTGCCACCTCTAGGACCCAGGTTCGAATCCCCCATGGGGCACTATGTGGATTGGGTTTTTGAGTCCCTACCTGATTGCTTGGGTTTTCCCTGGAATAAATCTCGGGGGTTTTGAAAACTGAAATTTCGTTCCATGTCTTTTCTCTCCATGGGGTTCTTGGCAAAGTAGAGTAATTGAGTTTGCTTTCTGAGAATACTTGGCTTCACAACCAGAATCAAATGGACTGTCAAAGATTGACTATCTGTGCAAAATGTATTTTAAGTTGCCAAGGTTGTCACGGTAAAAATAATGACTAAAAGCTTTTTTAAATGCTCTTGCCGTGACCTCCAAAAACTAATTAATAGCATTGGACCCCTGTGGTTTTATTTACAAGCCTTATGAAGTTTTATTTTCATTCTATTTTGTCTTTTTCTTTATTTACATTTCTTTGTGGTTGGGAAAGGCTTTTGAAGCGACATGTTTTCTGTTATTCTCCCGATTTTTATTTTTGCTTAGTAATCTTTTGCATGTCTTTTCTTTTCATCCTTACTGTTGTGCTGGCATATTTTGCATTTTTAGCATTTTTATTTCTTAACATTTTTAAAATGCTGGCTATTTGAATCATGTTTTGTTTAGATTTTTTATTAATATTTATAGATTTTCATAGATTTGTTATATTTCTGTAGCCAGAGATATTGGAATTGAAGGCCTTCGGGCTACAGTTTTTTGGTAAACTTTTTTAATTCCGGGCATATACCTCTGGCTTATGTTTTGCGAATGTTTGTATATTGTATGTATTTTATTGATGAATAAATAATAATAATAATAATAATAATAATAATAATAATAATAATAATAATAATAATGCATCATTCAGGGATGAGATTTGCCAAGTGTGAAAACTTCTGATAATGACTTTGAGGCCTTGGTTCCACCCCCCTTATTCTGGACCCTGAACCTCCCAGATGTTACAGACTCTGTGCATCACCAAAAATACACAACTACAGATTTGGACACAATGTGGACTATTTCTTTCTCCCTCTGGTGATTGCTTCACTTCTTTCAAGAAAAATTGAAGGTTCAAGGAGATTTTGAGAAAATCCCGAAATGCTGAGAAATCACACGCCTGATTATGCAATGTACGTGCCCAAAAGCTTTTACTTTTATTTTTTTATTTTTGTTTTAACTGGTTTGCTGTATTTCTCCTGTACAATGTATTGTTGTTTGATTGTGATAATTCATGGCCGAATAAATAATAATAATAATAATAACACAATGCACATGTTTATCTCACTTCCAACAGTCATACCTACTAACCATTTTTATTTTTCTTAGTTATTTGGTATTTGGTATTTTATTGAAACAAACATAAATCATAGCACGAAGGCCGCATTGGATATCATGTTTTCATAAAAAAATGTTAGAAAGTAAATAAAAAGGTAAAAACAATAAACATTAAACATCTAAATTGGACAGCAGCTGCACACAAGACGACCCAATAAAGAAGGTAATAAGTTAAAAGATAGAAATAGGTCTACACAAAGTACAACATAAAAAGTACCCACGAATCATTTGTTTAACCCTGGTTGCCGCCAGAATTTTTGTTGTTGTCTTGTCCCCCTGGCGGAATTCTTTTGGCGGAATTGCCAGAATCTTTTTTCTTTAACAGTACCGCTGGCACAAAGAAACCCTGACTTGAAAAAAGCCAAGAGAACAAAGATTCTCTTTATTGGATCGTCCGCTTTGTTTCTCAACCGAGAAAATGTCAAATTCACGACCGTGAATTGCAAAATATCGGCCGTTACCTACGGCATAGGAGTGGAACTAAACGCAGAACCATGGCTCGATTGCCAGCTCACTCTGACTTACCTCCATTGAGCTGAAATACAGTGAATGAACAATGGTGAAAGCCTCTCGATGCCTCGTAATCCCCTTCTTGGAACAAAAGGACAAAAGTCTGTAATCGGGGATTACACAAAAACCACCTCTCAAAGGCTACAAAATGCCAATATATTCAAGACCATTTAAATCCTTGTGTTGGTGAAACAAAGCATTAGACGGTGTGTGTGTGTGTGTGTGTGGTCTGTGCATGCTCTCTGTAGTTGAATGACCGGGCAACCTTTGCTCCGGTGGTCCGAAATTACAGAATGGTGTCTTTACACAGCTTCCGTTTCCAGGGAAGGGGAAACATTTGCGTGTATTCACGTCATTTGGTGTCAACTGGCTAAAATTCTAGTGAAATATGGGATGGGGCTGTCACAAAAACTTTAGTTCTGGTAGAAGTTCAGTGAAGAAAGGTTTTGCCATGAGTTTCATGCCTAGGTAGTAGGGGGAATAAAGGATTTTCAGGGATGAGAGTGGATGAAAATGACAAAATTCACAGTGGAGCTTCTGGTGGCTACCAACCACGCCATAACCCATTATCAATTGCAGATTTCTGTGCTTAAATGTAGACGGGGCAAGCACCTCGATGTAGTCAAAATACAGCATAAAGTAATGTGTTACAAGGCTTTACAAGGGCCTAGGTGTATGTAAATGACACAAACAAAATTTCAAAAAATTGTTTATTTAATTTTTTTTTTTTTTTTTTAATTACACAACAGTTATTTTGTAAAATCCGGAATTCCTGAAAAACCAGAGGAATCTTATCCCTGATTATTGGTCAAGCCTTGGGCGAATTGAAGACAGCACAGTGTGCTCCAAGCAGACAGAGAGTGAAGTTTACAATGCTGTACGAGATTCAATGTAGGAAGTGCAATTGTTACCCGGAATCATTTCGGCAAACCCGTTTTTGAATTTGGGTTGATTTGCTAAGATTGGTTGGTAGTGATACTCGAGTGCGTTCGCCCCGGTGCTTCTGGCATGGTTAGTAGCTGCAACTGGCTCCCACAAAAAAGTCGGTGTGATGTTCCCGTAAGGATGCTTTGCCGACTATGTGATTCAGATACAGATTGTGTTCAAGAATTGGTCTGACGTAACCTTTACAAACAATGCCAAGTTCTTTTGATGAAAAACATAACTTTTTCAAGTGTTCCAGGGCTCACCCTTAACACTAGCCCGGCGTACATTGTCTAGTAAAAACTGCTATGGGCTAGTAAACACCACTTCTCAACTTGCCCTGTGGGCTGCTAAAAACTGTGCACCTTACTTGTTTATAATGCTCATACTTCTTCCTTTTCAAATGTGAATAATACATTTTAAAAATGTGTTCATTTATTTTTGAGTGTGTGAGCGTCACTTCACTTGAACGTTAAACTGGTTGTGATCGCTACCACTAGTATCAGGAAGATGCATTTATGACAATACAGGTTTAAAATTTGGGCAACAAAAACTTCCTGGGGGCAAGTAAACTGCACAGTTTACTAGCCCCTTGGGCTACTTTACTAAAAGCTCAACCGTAAGGCCTGTGTTCTTAACATAAGTAACTTTGCATGTTGTCCATGGCCTATGCGAAAGTATTTGCATGTTTTTGTTCTGAATCAGCATCACCTGTCAAAATTTGTTCCATAATTCTTTTTTAACAAATTGCTTTCGCCGAAAATTGAGCCAAGCAACTTTAAGTTTACACAAATTTAGACAATTGAAAATGTTATTCACTGCATACATTTTGTAAAGGGAATGTCAAAAAAATTGTATGTTATTATTTAAAGATGTACGATCTGTGCGCCTGTGATTTGTGCTCGGAAATGAATTGATTCCAGCAAACAAAATTTAAAAGAGAATGTTATCTTATAACAAATAAAATTAATAAATCGCGTTTTGACCCATGTAGATGGCTATAAAAATGTTTTTGAAACCATTATCCCGGCCAGCAACATGAAAATGTGTACGGCGGCCACGCCCGCTGTTGGTACCCAGAAGTCAGCTAATACAATGTCATTTTACCTGCATTTTGTCTTTATGTCGCAAGGCCCCCGGCTGAAATTGAGCAGGCAGTGCACGGAGTTTGTTTATTGTGCTCCGCATGAAAATTCATTTAAAAAAATTAAGTACTCTGGTATTATTCGCTGATGGATTTTTTTCAATCATTCAATATCTAATTTGAAGAAAGCTAATAACTTTGGTCATCCTACGAAAAATAGCAATTCAACATTTGGATTTACATGTGTATTCAAGGTAAAATCCGCTTGAACTTCAATCATAGGCCTATGTCATAAACTAACTGATTCTCATCTCCTTCTGGCAAAATTCCCAGATCAACTGTGTGTAATGGAACGTGAAATTCGTGTGTACCCCCCCCCCCCCCCATTTTAATGGATCCATTCAGGACCATTTGAAATACTTTTAAAATTGCTTTTGTTAACCCCATTTGGGATAAAAGAAATTACCTCAAAGGCCAGAGAATAGCGTTTCAAACTAATTCTGTCTTTTTTACGACCGAGGACAAATCCAATTTGCTTTGCATTTGTCACCTCGACCAATCAACGGAAAGAGGGGCAATCAACTTCAAGGCGAAGGGAGGCCTATATTTGTATTAATAATAAAAATAATAATAATAATAATAACAATAATTATAACAAGGGGCAACCGAGGACAAATCCATTGGCTTTGACATTTAGAACATTTCAGAAGCATTTGACAAGTTATTTTTTTACCAATTTACAGTGGCTTCTCCCTTCCTTTAAATGTACCTAAAAAAAAAACCCAAAAAAAGAACAACGAAGAAAGAAGATCTATCCATATTTCCTTCATTAAAAAAATACCTTAAATTAGAGATTACAGTTGCAAAGCCCGATTTTCGATTTTCGCAGAACAAAACACTCAGGATCATTTGAAATACTTTTAAAATTGCTTTTATTACCCCCATTTGGGATAAGAGAAATTAACTCAAAAGCCAGAAAAAAAGCATTTCAAATTAATTTTGTCATTTTTACGACCGAGGACAAAACCATTGGCTTTGCATTGCAACCTCGACCAGCCAATGGAAAGAGGGGCAATCAAGAGGGGAAGGCCCATATTTGTCAAAATAATAATAATAACAATAATAATAACCAGGGGCGTAAGAGTAGGCGTTTTTGTTGGGAAGGATTTGCCGACTGAACTTGAGAAACATAACGAATGTTTCAGTATCGGCGGTGAACGCCAACGTCATGGAACAAAGTCATCAACACCAAGAATGGCTGTATTTCAGGGCTAATGATTTGATTTTACTTTCTGATAATGTGCTTTCGATAAGTATTCTTAGACGTGTTATCAGATTTCTCAAGCATTGACCCCTAATGTAACTGGTTAAAAAGTAAAAACTGTCCTTAAACATTAGCATGCTCTCTGGTGACATTTAGAACATTTCAGAAGCATTTGACAAGTTATTTTTTACCAATTTACAGTGGCTTCTCCTCCCTTCCTTTAAATGCACCTCAAAAAAAAATCAAAATAGAAGAAGAGCTATCCATCCTTCATTAAAAAAAACCCACCTTAAATAAGAGATTATAGTTGCAAGACCCGATTTTCGCAGAACAAAACTTTTTTTAACGAATTTTTTTCTCTGAACGAATTTTGATAGACAATGCAAATGTTTTCAAAATGAAAAACGCACAAAATTTTTTGCATGCCGTGGACAATGTACAAAACATGCAAAAGTGTTTGCACATGGCCGATGGATGTGAAATAATGTCAGATCCTGACAGTAGTATATTTTTAGCTTTAAATTAACTAAATTTGAACTAAGTGGATATTCTTACAAGTACAATACCTAAATTTATTACTTTCCTGAATTTATAACATTTAGTTAATTTTCGGGTCAAATCAGCACAAGTTTTGACTTTGCATTTTTAATCTCCGAAACAAAGAAAAGAAAAGAAAAAGATGAAGGCTTCATTGTACGTAATTTTAAAAACGAGATATATTTCCCTCTGGAGACCTAATTTATACTTCAGATAGAAAGCAATCTCGGATCTTGATCATTTTAACCCAGAAAGCTTCTTCCATGCGTCTAAAAAAAAATACTACAATAGAATAATTGTGTTAAATTGCTTGGCATCTAGTTACTGAGCCTTGATTTGTTGTTCAATCCATCTATAAATTACATGTGGGTCATTCCATGAAGGTGGAACATATACAGATCCTTGACTTCCTCGGCCATGTGTACATTAATACCCATGAAGGCAGTTATTTTTTTAAGGATTTGACATCAAGTTTCTGTTGAGCATTGTAAACTTGTTTATTACTTCCATAATATTGAAAAATATGTGTTACAAGCATGGTGTTCCTGTGTACATCATTACCATGAATTTTTAAGAATATTAGCAGAAAAATATCAGGTAAGATGGTGCGAGAAGGTTTTGAAACTTTCTGAAATACTTTCAACACCCAAATAAAAGGTGGTGACTGATAAACATAAATTAGAATCAACATTTTCTTCTAACAAAAATGATAATATTTAGGTCTAAGAATGACACAAATAATTTGTGTTTGACTTTCATGGAATGACCCATATATCACTTGCATTTTTGTACAAGATCTTCATTGGATGGTAGCGGATGTCCGCTCGATGTAATATTTGTTTTCGTTTTGTTGAGGACTGCACTGCAAACAGATGCTGAATAAAAGTTTGTTTCTGGTAAATTGATTTTAGCCAAACGGGAGAATGGACACACTTGTTACAAACACAAACCCCTACTTAGTGTTGAGTTGTATCAACCTAAAACATATAACGAAAATTTCAGATTTTATAGAAGAGTCCAGCAAGAATTCTTCAAGGAATCTTTTTTCACGACAAATTAAAATATTTGCTACATACAGTATGGTACAAGATGTGAAATGGTCGTTACTAATCTGTTAAAGCAATTAAAAAGAAAAACAATTTTAATGCTGTACATAACCAGGCCTCGATCTTAAGAAAAATAGGGGGCAGGCCTTTGCTGGCCAAATCAGAGAAATTGTACAAGGGCATGCTGGCCAAGTTGGTAGTGACAGTGCAATTTTTCTGAAGGGCATGCTGGCCAACTCGACAGGGCATGAGTCCAATGGCCTCGGTGGCCTCGGTTAAGATCAAGGCCTGCATAACACAGGTAAGATTGAAAATATAAACGTTCACAGATGTACATGTAACTTACATGGTCTAAAGATGGGTTACAGTGGAAAACTTCTCTATACATTTTTAGCCTGAATCGCTATACAAGTAGTTTTTGAGAAATGAGGAAAATAATTAGATTTGATCTCGCAAGTCCGAACCGAAATCCAATGTTTGAAAACTATGCAAACATTGATGGGGTTTTTTCACAACTTTTCTTGTGACTCCGATGACTGATTCAAAGCGCTTAAATTTTCACAGGTTTGTTCTTTCATGTGTATATTGGGTCACATAAGGTTCGGATCTGGTCACTGAAAATTACACGTACAGTTTTACCGATGTTGGCGGCAGGCTTTAAACTTTAGACCAGAACATTTGTGACCCGCTCTGCAGAAAATGAGTCTGATGAGGCAATAATGTTTTTTTTTAAAAGTAAATTCACATGGTTGAAAGAGCATAAAATAAACTTCCGATTGATGAATGTCAGAGCGCCGTAGTGTAATGTGTTGATTTTTTTTATGATTTTTTGAAATAATTGATTTTTCACGAGTGTCAAAAAGCCCTATGAGAGAAAAAAGGCTTTTTAGCGTTAAAATTGTTATATCAACTTGACTCAAATTATACATTAAAGAAGCAAAAAAAAAAAAACAACAACAAAAACATGGTTTTTTTTCTTCAATCGCTGTTTATGTGTCAACAAGATATGCGACATCAGACTCATTTCGGCAAAGCAGGTCACATTTGCTTGACCTTCGACAGAAATACTGCAACGTGCGATAAAACTGTCACCCAACAATCTTTTTTTTAATTTTGATATGCCAGATCAAAATAAGCAAAGAAAATCAGGGACTTCATGAAAAACATGACATGTTAACTTGATAAAGTTTTCAAAGGTTGGTTTGTGGGATGCGTTTATAGTTAAATCTGGGGCTTCATGAAAAACATGACATGTTAACTTGATAAAGTTTTCAAAGGTTGCTTTGTGGGAGGCGTTTATTGTTAAATCAGGGGCTTCATGAAAAAAAACATGACATGCTAACTTGATAAAGTTTTCAAAGGTTGCTTTGTGGGAGGCGTTTATTGTTAAACCTGGGGTTTCATGAAAAACATGACATGCTAACGTGATAAAGTTTTCAAAGGTTGATTTGTGGGATGCGTTTATTGTTAAATCAGGGGCTTCATGAAAAACATGACACGCTAACTTGATAAAGTTTTCAAAGGTTGCTTTGTGGGAGGCGTTTATTGTTAAATCAGGGGCTTCATGAAAAAAAACATGACATGCTAACTTGATAAAGTTTTCAAAGGTTGCTTTGTGGGAGGCGTTTATTGTTAAACCTGGGGTTTCATGAAAAACATGACATGCTAACGTGATAAAGTTTTCAAAGGTTGATTTGTGGGATGCGTTTATTGTTAAATCAGGGGCTTCATGAAAAACATGACACGCTAACTTGATAAAGTTTTCAAAGGCTGATTTGTGGAATGCGTTTATTGTTAAATCAGGGGCTTCATGAAAAACATGACACGCTAACTTGATAAAGTTTTCAAAGGTTGATTTGTGGGATGCGTTTATTGTTTAACTAGAGTACAATAATGAAATATAAAAAAATACAATATTGAATCTTCAATTGTAAATCCAATTTACTCAGGGACATTAGAGCATGCAGACACCAAGTGAATGTCAAAGACCAGTATCCGCATTTTATGTGACCAAAACAATTAAAATACATAAAATAACAAACCTGTGAAGTTTAAACTCAATCGGTCATCGGAGTTACAAGAAATTAGGGGGGGGGAAACATTATTATTATGCTTTAAATGTTTTCAAACATCAGGTTTAGGAAAGATTGAAACTAAATGGTTTACTCATTTCTCAAAAAGCTCAAGCATTTCGAGCAAAAGTATTTCAACCATGTAAGCTTTGCGCAAATTTGTGAACATTTGTTCACTCTTTATGCAAGGTAAAAAAAATTTAAAAATAAAAAAAATAAATAAAAAAAATGAAATTTTCTTGATTTAGCTTCATGAAAGCTTTCCCCATCATCTGCCAAAAAAAAAAACATTCAGCAAAGATAACGAGGCCAGGAAGAAAGCAAAACCATAATGAAATTGCACTGACATCCAACCTTGATCTACTTCTCCTAATGCCCTCAGGACATTACTGAAGAAGTCAACTTAAGACTGCTTTTCAATTTAATACTTGATGACAAGGACTATTACATGTGATCTTACAACTTTGCTTTGTAGATTTTTTTTGTAAGAGCTTGTCTTGCTGTTATTCTATGACCACTGAGTAGATTTCAGAATTCGGGGGGGGGGGGGGGGGAGGATTTCTTAGTTCTAAAAAGAACTGCCCTGTTTATTAACCAGTAGGCGCCGTCTTCTGTGTATCAACAGCACCAAACCTTTTGTCATTTTGTTCCATGGAATGATTACATTTGATCTTACTACTTTGCTTAGCAGATTTTTCTTGTAAGAGCTTGTCTTGCCGTTATTCTACTACCACTTAGTAGATTTCAGAATTAGGGGAGAGGGGGAACTTCTGAGTTCAGAAAAGAACTGCCCTGTTTATCAACCAGGGTCCAATTTCATAGAGCAGCTTAAGCAAAGAAAGTAGCTAAGCACAACAAAGTTATGCTTACCAGAATAAGGTTACCGGCCAAAGTACCATGTCACACGTACCATTTGTGACTGGCGTCCTGATTATTTTTGCTTTGCAGAACATTTTTTAGCAGTATTTTTTGATTAAGCAGCTCTATGAAATTGGGCTCTGTAGGTGCCGTCTTCTGTGTATCAACGGCACCAAACCTTTTGTCATTTTGTGCCAAGGAATGATTACATTTGATCTTACTATTTTGCTCTGTAGATTTTTCTTGTAAGAAAAGAACTTCTCTTGCTGTTATTCTACTACGCGGAATAGCTTTCAGAATTAGGGGGGGGGACAACTTTAAGTTCTGAAAAAAAACTGCCCTGTTTATTGACCAGTAGGCGCCGTCTTCTGTGTATCAACAGCGCCAAACCTTTTATCATTTTGTTCCAAGGACCGATTGCATTTGATCTTACTACTTTGCTTTGTAGATTTTTCTTGTAAGAACTTGTCTTGCTGTTATTCTACATGTACTACTGTGGAGTAGATTTCAGAATTCAGGGGGGGGGAGACCTTTTTTCTGAAAAGAACTGCCCTGGTTATTAACCAGTAGGCGACGGGTTCTGTGAATCAACAGCACCAAACAGCCAAACCTTTTGTCATTTTGATCTTATTAAATGTGATCTTACTACTTTGCTTTGTAGATTTTTCTTGTTAGAAAAGAATTTGTCTTGCTGTTATTCTACTACTGCTGAGTAGATTTAAGAGTTCAGGGGGGGGAGGGGGGAGGAGGGGGGACTTCTTAGTTCTGAAAAGAACTGCCCTGCTTATGAACCAGTAGGCGCGGGGTTCTGTGTATCAACGCAAATATTTTCCGAGCCAGGAAACAGATGATGTGACTTTTGTATTTTTGTGCGAAATGCCAAGCCTGGAGATAAGGGCGCCCGCATGTTCCACTATGGAGCATGCACAGAGCATGCACGCGCTGTGTAACTCTTCGTTTCACCCACATACATGTGAAGGGCCGGATTGTGCTTGAATATTTTGCAAAGTTTGTGCATTATGCAGGGGTTATTGAGAAATTCCCGATTCCAGACCTTTGTTATTTTGTTCCAAAAAGAGAATCATGAGACATCGAAAGGCTTCCATTGTTTATTGATTTTGTTTCGGCTCAATGGAGGTAATTCAGGGTGAACCTGGGATCCAGCCATGGTTCCGCGTTTAGTACCAATCCTATGCCGTGGCTCATGGCCGATGTTTTGCAAATTTACGGTGCATGAATTTGACATTTTCTCAGTAGAGAAAACAAAACTAAACGGCGCAATAAAGAGATCTTGGGCTTGTTCTCTTGGCCTTGTCAAATCAAGTGCCAGCGGTACTCTCGAAGGAAAAACATTCCAACATTCCAGAGAAAATAATCCCGCCAGGAGGACGGGGGAAAAAAAGGAAGAATCCCGGCAACACATGTTTCAGCTTAGCAGCCTTATAAAATTTACCCCAAATCTTTTTAACCCTCCTATAACACTGGTACCACACACTGCCACAAAGTACCATACACTGTACCTTAGGCTAGCATTGGGTGCATGGGTTTCTTCTGTTTGTACAGCTGGTATTATCAGGAAACCCCATGGCTTGTGTACTGTGGACTTAGTCTCCACAGTTTCCTGTGGTATTTTGTGGCAAGGGCCTGTTGGGCAGGAGAGTACACCAATAGTGGCTTGTGTACTGTGGACTTAGTCTCCACAGCCTCCTGTGGCATTTTGCGGCAAGAGGCCAGTTGGGCAGGGAAGTATAGCGATGTAATGGGACTTACCGAAGCACTGGGAGTAGAGCTCTCTGCGGACTGGACAGATCCCAGTCTCTCTTGCCTGTCTCTGCTGCAGTCTGGTGTCAAGCTGCTCCTGGAGATTAACCACGTCCAGTCTGGTGGCTGGAGTACTGGACACCTGCTGAACCCACAGCTGACCATTCTCTGTCCACTCTCTACACAAACATCAAAAGCAAAAATTCAAGAGTACTTTTTATATCATTCAGGCCTCACTCTTAAGAAAAAAAGGGCAGGCCTTTGCTGGCCAAATCAGAGAAATTCTACAAGGGCATGCTGGCCAAGTTAGTAGTGACAGTGCAATTTTTCTGAAGGGCATGCTGGCCAAATTGGTAGTGACAGTGCAATTTTTCTGAAGGGCATGTTGGCGAACTCGACAGGGCATGAGGCCAAAGGCCTTGGTGAAGATCAAGGCCTGCACGTTGGTTCAGTTAAAACACAAAAACCTTATGAGTTTATGCTTGTGTTTGAGTGTTTTCAAGTTACTTCCCGTAGCCATTCTTCACTAAGGGACCTTGTCAAAATTAATCCAGGAGAACCAGCGGGGAAAAAACAGTCTGATGAGGGCTTATCATCCGCTGGTGATCCTCCCTGCTTTCAATTGAGTCACTGGAGAAACCATAGGAGAAGTTCATAATGCATGGTTTCCTTCAGAGATCATTTTTGTTTACAAATCGCAGAGACTTAAATTGCTATCTACTGGGAAACAAGCAGGGGGTCTCCACCGGGCTGATTTGTGTTGTTTCATGGTCGGGCCTCAACAGGTCCTGGTGTCGATTTCACAAAGCGCTAAGATTCATCTTAAGATGATTTGTCAATATTACCATAGTGATTTGTATTGTGACATCACACTTTGCTTTATAGCAATTAAGATTGATTTGTACTTAAGATCAATCTTCACTCTGTGTGAAATCGACCCCTGAACTGCAATAGATTTTTTTTCTCTATTGAAACCTCAAGTTTATAACAAAAGTACAATCAGCGCGCAATAAAATTACACTTGCCCTGTTCTTCACTTGGCAAAACTGAATTTAAACAACGGTTTATAGGGAGGAATACTGGGTTATTTAATGTGTATCTTGTGTTCACACATCGTTCACGAAAGTAAGTATACACTGGGTCGTTAACTCCACATGACCTCCAAACCTTCCAGATTGCTCCAAACACAGGTTTGTTTATACTATATTTAATCAGCCAGTCAAACCCCAGAGAGCTCAGTGGATGCCGCCAAAGGGCACATCCGAGAACTGTGTGCCATTCAGTGGATTTAACATTGTCTCACATACAAATTGAACCCTGATGGAGCCCCGACAAAAAGTCAACATCGGAGAAATGGTTTTCCGATCGTCTGTCCTGGATTCATTTTGACAAGACCCCTAACACAGCTAGCGAGGAAACATGACCCGTGTTCTTGGGCAAGACAATTAAGTATAAACTGGTTCTCCTTACCGAGGAGTAAATGGGTAACTGCGAGGGTAGAGATTGTTGATGTGAATGATTAGCGACATGTGTGCCCATTTGGCTGCTGGTGCTGCATACTCCAAAGGAGTTAATGTGGTTTTAGGAATGCTTAAGACCCAATGAACAAGGGTAGTAATAGTGCAAGGTGCTTTGATACAATGTTTAAAAACGCCTAATAAATGTAATATTATTATTTTTACAACCTCGGTCCACATTCACTTAAAATTTCCAATTAACATCTTTGAGAGAATGAAAAAAGTTGAAAACAGCGTTTTGTGGGTTTTTTATGACCATTTATTTTACTGTCACGCTTAATTTGGAAGTGTTAAGAGAATGCACAGCGACTTGTCTGTTTTTTTTTCTTTTCTTGTCAGCACTTCTTGGTGCTTGCGGAGTGTCGGGGCCAAGCGGTCTGGTGCACCGGAACCAAGTTCTGCTTGATTTCACAAAGCACTAAGATCAAGACTTGGTGTAGCCAAGAGTGTTTCTGGCATGGTTGCCGCATCACCTTGCGGGAATTGCAGGGATATTTTTTCTTTGAGGGATACCACTGGCACAAAAGAAACCCTGACTTGACAATGCCAAGAGAAGAGAGATTCTCTTTGTTGGATGGTCTGTTTTGTTTCTCGACCGAGAAAAAGTCAAATTCCCGCAGCGTGAATTGCAAAACATCGGCCGTTACCTATGGCATAGGAATGGCACTAAACACGGAACCATGGCTCGATTGCCGGCTCACTCTGACTTACCTCCATTGAGCCGAAATACAATGAATGAACAATGGTGGAAGCCTCTTGATGCCTCGTAATCAAACAAGAGGACAAAGGTCAATAATCGGGTATTACACAAAAACCGCCTCTCAATGGCCACAAAATATGAGTATATTCAAGACCTTTTTACTGTCCTTGTGTGGGTGAACTGAAGCGTTAGACAGCGTGTGTGTGGTCTGTGCATGCTCCGCAGTTGAATGACTGGGCGACCTTTGGTCCGGTGGTCCAAAATTACATAATGGCGTCCTAAGATGGCTTCTGTTCCCAGGCAGGGGCACATTTTCGTGTATTCAGGTCATCAGGTGTCAACTGTTTAATTAGTAGGATCAATCAGAATGAATATTTCATACCTTGGGGGCAAGATGGAGTTTAAAATCTCATCTGTTTGCTGCGCCTTCTGTGCCTCAACGGGTGGCAGTTTGCTCCCTCCCTTCGGTGGTGGGTTTGGTACGGGGCCAGCATTGGTAGGCGGTTGTGGGCTAGTCCTCAAAGCCCTTGCCTGTAGGTTCAACAACAATCAAAACACACAAGGTGGGTTATTAACTAAGGGAATAAAAGAATGGTGACCGAGGTCTTAAACGGCCGTTTAAAACCGGCAGGATCATGGCCAAGTGATAAAGGACCGAGCTTAAGGCGAGGTAATTTATCACACGGCCACGACCCTGCAAGGTTTTAAACGGCCATTTCAGACCGAGTCTGTAATTCACCGTGAAAATCTTTGTTATAAATGGTACAAACTATAATTGTATTGACAATGAAATAAATATTTAATTTTAATCAGAAAAGATAAAAAGAAAAAAAATGGTGGGCCTAATGCCAATGGCATATATGTAACATGGTATGCAACCTCAACCAGGGACGCGCTCCACTCAAGCGAACAACGCAATCGTCTTCCAACTTACACTCACGTTTTCAAAGGGGAACATAAGGTTTCAAAAGGCGCTGCTGCAACGTTAGAAAAAGTGTTAGCATATGTTCGCCAACTTGAAAAAACAGGACAAAAGCACTAACAATTTCAGGGAAATTAGAATAATCTGACCTAAACCTTACCAAAAACAAATCAGATTGTTTGTAGTAATAGTATAAGTGTTTTAATTCGATAATATATGTTCAATTGTGCTTGTTTACAAATGTTTTGAATTTAAATAGAAATGAAAATATTGTATTTTGTTTTGGAGAGCAGACGACATAACAATGCCCAACACACGGAATAGTTATTATTATGGATACTACAAAATTCTTAAATAATTGGTCTGACAGATTGAAGCAAACTTGCGCACAGTTTTTTATACAGCGCATTTCCGTCCAAAACAGTTTTGCGTAAACACCACACTGTTTGCATGACGCACATTTTATAAGCACAAACAGTCGCGTGAGTGGAACACAACCCGGGACCCTGCCCTGGCAACTGCAAACAAGCGAAAGGGCAACTTACAATTAATTACAAGCATAACAATGCACATGACAAAAAATTGCTTTCCCAAGCAATGATTAAAAATCAGATATATTAAAAAATAACAATTCATAAATAATATGGACGGTTGAATGATTTTGGCTTGTAATTGTGTTAAACTATATTATTATGAGGATAATTATCATGAAACAAATAATCTAATTTAACTAGTTCGAAATAAAAAGTACCGAATGGTGCCGACATTGTCAAAAAAAGAACAGTTTTGCGACGGTCGAGTTGACTACAGAACAGAAAATCTTAAACACAGGGTTCCAATCATTAACATGCTATTGCTACGTACTTAAAAATTACTTACCCTCGGTGTTTTCTTGTCAGTATTTCGACTGACGAGGACGGGGGTGTCGTATCTTACAAGGGAAGCATTTGGAGGAATCATTGTTCAATACAGTTATAAGTGTTGTCACAGCTGAAATGGTAAATTCGTAAAGAAAAAATTACTAAAAAAGTCCGAGCGAAGTTCGTGGTAAAAAGTTGTTGTCGGGCAGGTTCCATGGAAACTTGCCTTGACATACGCATGCGCGAATGAAACGATCCCACAATTCAGAGGAAAAACAAAATGGCGACTTGCATTTCGTGGGAAGGTAAGACTTCTGTTCTCATTATCGGCCCGTAGTTTGGGTTTAATTAAATTTTGTTCAAAAAAATCTTAATAAAACGTTATGAACGGACGTTCTTGTTAAGATACAACGGTTTATTTTGAAAAAGTTGGCTTCTATCGGTGCACAAAATCAATTTGAAACACGCGATCGTCGTGGTTCACGTTGCTTCATTTGTTTATCGCACACACACACAACCCGCATTATCGCATCCACCCACCGTGTGCCGCGCGTAAATTTACAAATTATGCCAGTCATTGCCCGATTGTGCGTACCATGCTTTGTGTGCATTTCTTTTAAATATGAATTTTGTGAAATTGTACTTTTATTATTTTTTGAACAAGCAATGAAATTCAATTCGCATTGTTTTTCAATAATCAATTTTAAATGGTTTTCAATGCACAATGAATGACTGTGAGTGTGATTTTATTTTGTAATTTGTAAGCAGGGTTATTTCAGTTGCTCTCAAGTGACCCCAACTCCAAGTGACTGCCAACCGTGTGTTTTTTAATAAACCATAATAATAATAATAATAAAAATGCACAATAATGAATGAGAATGACAATGATTCCCACCCCCCCCCCATGATAACATAGCCTAGTATGTGATCAGTTCGGCACTTTTTTACAGAAATGAAAAAATAAAGTATTTTGCACTTGAATGAACAGTTTGAAGTTGATTGTACATTTCATTTTATTTTTATGTAACCTGTGGAGAAAACAAATGTAATTTTTGTTATTCAATTATTTCAATTTTTATTTTTAACTTAATAATACATCAAACATGATTAACGTTAGACTCTATCAGTTGTTTGACGCACCATGTTACCCCCAGGGTAGGTGCGTCAATGTCAATGTCCTTAGTTGCGGTTTGCATTTAATTGGACTCACAGTCATTTTCGATCCTCCAAATCGATGATTTTTTAACCCATTGAAAGTGTTACCGTTAAAATCGCCATTTTACCACTAATAATAGTCACGTGATAAGCAACGACTGTTTCCTTACAAATGTGTATACATGCTGTGAGGATTGTGTGTTCGCTGATGCCCTGGCTTTCATAATGTTTTCCGCGCAGTCAACGCAGGATACCAGCTGTGTAGTGTTGGCTGCATGCACAGCACTAGTTGAGTTGAAACGCACGTTCCCTCAATCCTCTGTGTAGCCATTGTGGGGGGTCGTTGACACTCCACACTGGGGCTAGACCCAGTAACAGGGGCGCTGTACTCCTATTTTGGGATTTTGACTTTATCGGTCAAAATCTCAAAAAAGGAGTGCAGTGCCCCAGTTACTGGGTCTAAATGGACATATTATAGCCATGGCCAGATGGCATTTTTTTATTAGGAATTTATTTATTTATTTTTTTAAATTAAAATAAATTAATCGAAATAGAACTTAGAAGTGCCGTTCATTTATTAACAAAATAGTACTGTATAATAATTAATCCTGGGTCCACTAAGTATTAACCCTAACTGTCCCAAGTCCATCAAAATCAATCAGCTGAATATGCTTGATTCTAATTGATTCAATACACTACCAGATTGAAACATCGGTTGATTTTGATTGAGTTGGTCTATTCAGCAATTTAAAACCACTGGTTGGTTTCTGTAGAGTTGGTTGAAATTGAAGCCTACTGTCCCAAACCAGTCAAAATACTCCAAATGTTAGTGATTGATTCTGATTGATTCAGTACTTCAGCAAAAAAAGCATTGGTTGATTATGATTGATTCAGTACTGTTGCATACTTACTGTCTCTCAGTTGATTGATTTTGGCGGATTTGGTATGGTTTCTACAGGCCTTGATCTTAACCGAGGCCATTGGCCTCATGCCCTGTCGAGTTGACCAGCATGCCCTTCAGAAAAATTGCACTGTCACTACCAACTTGGCCAGCATGGCCCCAATCATTTCTCTGATTTGGCCAGCAAAGGCCTGCCCCTGTTTTTCTTAAGATTGAGGCCTGGTTTCTAGCAAAAACTGCCGGGGAGTAAGATCAAGGTCTGTCAGTTAAGATCGGTTAAGATCGATCAGCACCTTCACGATGTAAAGAGTGTTTATATTTTTATTTTGTTTTATTGCAGAAGCAACGGAACAGTTAAAGAAATGGAGAGAGGAGAATGCAAGACGAAGTGCAGAGACTTTGGAGTTAGGGGAATACGTTCTTTTAAATCACAGGAAACTTGGTGATGAAGGTAGGTAGAGTAGAAATCATTACATTTAAACAATAGGCATGTGCTTGTGCAATAGGCTTACTGCTATTCATGGCGTGTCGTGGCTGAGCGGATAAGAACACCGGACTCAAGCTCTGGTGTTTCTGATCAGTAGACTCAATGTTTCGTTCAGTATACTCTGTCTGTCGTCAGGAGACTGCTTGTGATTTTGAAGAAAAAAATCGTTTTGTGAAAATGCTGACGATCTCTGCAATGGTATTTTTGCCTCTCTACAGACGACGGACAGAGTATACTGTCCGAAATGTGGATTTAACCGATTCCTTTCGGAACCACACTCAAAAGAGGTTTAAACCACATGGTGTCACCGCAAATCCTTACTGATTGTATTCCCACCATGCAAACCTTCAAGTTATATTTATGTTTTTGTTGCTTTTGCTATTTTATTTTTCAGTGTGGTCCATCTATGAGCAAGTCAGCATAGCAGCATTGGACGTCGGTGATATAGAAGAAGCCACTGAATGCATCAACGCGTTAAAAGTTAAATTCCCACAGAGCAAGCGGGTCAAGAGATTACAGGGAATGAAACTTGAAGCTCAAGGAAGGTAAGTAGGAATACAAATTCCCCCCCCCCCATATCAAGATTTTTCATTGATCTCAGATTTTCTTGTGAGAGGCAAAACAGCCATTGCAGAGATCGTCACCGTTTTCACGAACCGACGAATGTTTCAAAATCACTGGGTCCTCAGAGGTGAGAGGCAGGGAAGGAAGCACTGAGCCAACCTGATTAATAATAACAATAACCAGTTCTTATACAGATGTTAATATTTGCATCAGGGAAAGGAATATAAATTTAAATTTTCACACATCGGTGTAAGGCAAAACTGAAATTTATATTCATTCCCCCGATACAAATGTTAACATCTATCTAATTGTTTGCGGTACCTGCTGCTAATAATACTGGATTCGAACTGGCCCCTCGTCACTGGGCGTGTTCAGTGGTCTAGTGGTTAAGACATCTGCTCTTGTCATGCGGGAGTCGTGGGTTCGAATCCCACCCGAGTTGCCTGTGGATTTTTTGTCCACAGGACTCGAAAGCACTGAGTATACAATGCTTATCACACATCGGTGTAAGGCAAATTGGAATTTATATCCAGTACTTATATAGCGCATTTGACAATAACGTCTCAATGCCCTTTACATTAGTGCCCTTGTCATTGGGCCAGTAACATTCCTGTAATCTTTCTCAGCTCCCTGGGGAGTATACAGCCCCGAGCTGCCGTGGCGCTCCGGAGGCTTTTTCAAACACAATATCAACCTCTACCCTCACAGGCATCCATTTATACCCCTGGGTGGAGAGAAGCAATTATAGTTAAGTGTCTTGCTCAAGGACACAAGTGTCATGACCGGGATTCGAACCCACACCCCGATGACTTGACCACCAGAACAGTGCACTAAACCGCTCGGCCATGACATGCTACTGATTACCCCTGAATGGATTTGATCTTCAGAAGTAGAAGTACCACAGTCCTTTTCTTCCATTTACTGAACACCATTTATTGCTTGATGAGGGGAGAACAGCTTAATTTCTTTTTGAATTAAGTCAGAAATTGGAATGTATCAGATCTTGATGTCAAGGGCGTTAAAAAACTTTATATTGCTGTTGTAATGTTTAGGTAATTGTACTTTTGTTGATGTTTTTGTTGTTGTAGATTCGAGGATGCCAAACTAGTCTACGATGAATTACTTAAAGAAGAGCCCTCCAATGCAGTAAGTAACCAGCTGCCTCTATCCCCGTGATAAGACCCTCGCCTCTTCATGTGCTTCCCTTCGTGGGGGCCGGCGCTCCGCGGAGCCCCACGGCAGTCACCATGCGCTGCCTGGTACCACTCTGGCAGTCCAGCAGGGCCCAAAGTCATATACCGACATGCATTGCTTGCCAGAAATGTCATGAGCTTATTCACAAAGTTGTGAAGTAAAATCATTGTTTGTTTTTTTCTTTTTCAAACATAATTTTTCCAGAAATGCTTAACATTTGGACATGATTGACCCAATTCATCTGACCTCATCAGCCACGATAAATCTTTGTTGCGTCAATTTGGGGGTCGCATTCCCCATGTGTTACTTTGCATTGCGCATTTTAGTGGACGCACACCACATCTTTAAATGCCATTTGTCTCCCACTGCTGTTAGTGTAAGGGTTTTTGTAGCAAGAAATATTTTTATTTAATTTTTTAGTTTATTGAGTTTGTCAAGCTATGTGTATATAGGTTTTGAGGCATTGCATGGTGAGGTATCAATGTATATTTGGTTTGCGGTAACACCATGTGATTATATCCACTTTGCTATATACAGTAGATTGTTCTTGTGAGAACTTGTCTTGCTATTATTCTACTACCGCGGAGTAGATTTTGGAATTCGGGGGGGACAATATAGTTCTGAAAAGAACTGTCCTGCTTATTAAGTACTACCTGGGGAGGTAGGAAATCGGCCGGGACTACTACTACTGTCACTTAGTGGATCGAGGGGACTTTTCACTTCACTGCCGCGGAGTGAGTTTATTAATTGGTCTGATTGTTTCAACTAGCCTGCTCTAGTCATCGTCAGGACTTTTCATATAACTTCACCTTGTCAAGCTAATGCCATATTTTTGATTGTCCACCAGATGATTAGAAAAAGGCTTGTAGCCATCTTGAAGGCTCAGGATAGAATAGGAGATGCTATTAAGGAGCTAAATAGATATCTAGAAAGGTGAGTTAACCAGCCGAGCCGTGTACCGGGTTGATTAAATCTGCCAAATTTGTTGACTGTATCGGCAGGGCAGATTGAATGGGACCTATTTACAACGTACATTTACATTTGTACTGGTTAGAACGCACCAAGTGAAAGGTGAGTGAAGATCTCCAAATCCCAAAAGACCCGAAGCAGAAATTTTGAGGGAATGAATCCCAGATTTAACCTTAAATGGGTTGGGAGTTTCCTTCACTTTATTGCCCATAAAATGATTGCACTGTAAAGTTTGCAGATCACTGTTCTTGTTAATTTCCATATCTGTCATAATTAGCTGCATATTAAATTTGATCAATATATCTCGTCGGATCAATGTAATCTCAATCGATTGACGATGGGTCGATCGATCGATCGATTGATTGATTGATTTATTGGTTCATCGGTTCATCAGTCCATCGGTTTGATTTGATTGATATTGATTTCGTTGAATGATTGATCGATTGACTGATTGATTCATTTATTGGTTCATCGGTTCATCAGTTCATCGGTTTGATTTGATTGATATTGATTTCGTTGAATAATTGATTGATTTATCTCTTGCAGTTTTATGGCCGATCATGAAGCCTGGCTAGAGTTATCAGAATTGTATATACAGGAACAAAAGTAAGTTGAAGGACGTTATCTGTCAATATACTGTAGCTAGATACTTTAGTGGAGAAATTGTTTAGCAAGTATGTTAACCCTAACACTAACCCGAACCCTAACCCTGACCCTTAGAGTGTCTTTCTCAATGGATTGATATGGCTCGAGGCTTTTACGTGGTGGTATTTTCAATTATTTTGTACTTCTTTCCCACAGTTACAGCAAAGCTGCATTTTGTTTTGAGGAGTTAATCATGTCTAATCCACACAATCATCTATATCATCAGCGATATGCAGAGGTAACATTATTCTCTATTAAAGCTAACTGGTTATGTACTAGGTTGGTCCTTTCTCAGTCTAACAAAGTCTGATACCATTTGGTAACGCAACACCCAAACTGATGGAATCTGACTATGGTGGTATGCCTGATCCCTTGTGAAGTATAATCAGTTTACTTAGTGCAGTCCTCAGTCCAACACATTCAGTAACTCAACACCCAAACTGTTGGACTCTGATTATGGTGGTATGCCTGATCCCATGTAAAGCATATTCTGTTTACTTAGTGCAGTCCTCAGTCCAACACCATTCAGTAACTCAACACCCAAACTGTTGGACTCTGATTATGGTGGTATGCCTGATCCCTTGTAAAGCATAATCAGTTTACTTAGTGTGGTCCTCAGTCCAACAAAAACTCGCCGATGGATTTTGACAGGTTTTGGGTGGTTTAGAATTAATCTTGCCCTCAT
This sequence comes from Marthasterias glacialis, assembly GCA_911728455.2. NCBI lineage: Eukaryota > Metazoa > Echinodermata > Asteroidea > Forcipulatida > Asteriidae > Marthasterias > Marthasterias glacialis. The sequence goes on along the minus strand of OU452232.1, from coordinate 17,434,474 downwards.
GTGATGAGTAAGAGTGTTTTCCCCTCGTACCTTGAATGTGTTCAGATCCGCTATACTCAGGGAGGCGTTGAATCTATGGAGATTGCAAGGAAGTATTTTGCCCAGGCAGTGAAGCTGAACAGCAACAACATCAGGGCTCTGTACGGGTTGTTCCTGGTAAGATCATACGTTGACTTATGAATATTTGTAGCTTGGTTTCTCTACATCGTCGTGTGCCCGGTAACCGGGCGTAAGGCTGTACGCCCTTTTACCAGGCACATAAAGTATTTCGTCCGAGTATTAAAAGGATGTAAGCAATAAAATGGCCCGACAAGAAAAAATATGGCATTGTTGTTACATTTTTGTTGCTAGAATTAACTCAAAGACATGTTTTCCCATTCCCATGCAAAATTTAACCCTTCCTGTAATAACTTTTGTATGGCGAAAAAATTGATCAAACTTTCCCGCACAGTTTTCTTGAAACACAAAATTTCACATCATTTGCTTATGCTCGTTTACCAGGAACCACAATATTTTCCCCTTTTTTCCCCCCGTTTTCATCTTGCTTGTGATGCATGTATTTCAGCAGGAAAATAGGCAGCACAGGCTGTGTGTGTGTGGCAAGCTGGCCGTGGTAGTAGCGAACTGGCGGGCAAATGGGATAGCACAAGATAGCCTCATAAACAGTGCCAATACGCTGGACTACCTCCGCTTCTTGGCCCTACGAAACCCTCTGACCCACCATGTGACATCAACTTTCAAGTTGAGACTTACATTTTTTTGCCAAAATATTTCCCCTCGATGATCGCTTGGTCATTGCCGGGTGAGTCTGGAGTACCTTAGTTTCGTGATGCGATAACTGATGTCGGTGGAATTTTTATGAAAAAATCTCTGAGCTGATACTAACGCATTCAAACATCATCAGAGCCATGATGGTTGCTTTTGCCCATGCGCGCTGTTCAGCGCTTTAGTGCAAAGTAGGGCACAGTAAGCGTAGAGTTCCACTATAAGTGTCGACGGTAATTCGTAGCGCTGTACAGCGAGCATGCACAACAGCAACCATCTTGGCTCCGACGATGTTTGAATGTCAGTGTCAGCTCAGAGATTTTTCATAAAATTCCACCAAAATCGCATCGCGAATCTAAGGTTGTCCAGACTTGCAGGCAATGACTGAGCGACCATTGAGGGGAAATATTTTGGCCACAAAAAAAAAATGTAAGTCTCAACTTGAAAGTTGATGTCACATTGTGGGTCAGAGGGTTCCAAGGGCCAAGAAGCGGAGGCAGTCCAGCGTAGTGGCACTATTTATGGGGCTGAGCACGAGACAGCCTTGCAATGGAGGCTGAAATAATATCATGGCCAGCGTACAAGTCATCTTGTTACTTTTGTACTTGGTGTGCAGGCGTCAACACATTTGGCATCTCAACAGAAAGCCAGTGGGAAAAGCAAAAAGGACAACAGCAGGTATGCCACTTGGGCATCTCAACAACTAGCTCACAGATATAGGGTGAGTTAATGTGATGATTTTAATAGATTGATTTTTAAAATTGATATTAAAAGATGTTAAATTTGCATCGGGGATAAAGATTTTTGTTTTTTGGGTAATAAGGAACTATAATTAAATAGTAAACTTGCGGGTACAACCATGTAATTCAACTCTTTTTAGGAAGGAGTGGTGGCTCTGAGAAGAGCGGTTGTTTTGGGGGGTTTGTTTTACCCACCATCAATGTGTATTAAGCACTGCTATACTCGTCACTTCCCCCCCCCCCCCCCCCCCCCCCCCGCCCAAGTCCTGTAAAAAAAATCCGCTGGCATATTACTTGAGTGGCATTCCAAACCCCTACCTTTGCCATTCTAATGCAGATGTCTTACCACTAGACCACTGAGCTTGCCCAATAGCTAGAGGCAGGTGAATCCTCTATGTTAGCAGCGGGTACCACAATGTTTTAAATAGATGCTAGATATGTATCGGGGGATAAAGAACAATAATTTTTGTGTTTTACCCATACACCGATGTGTGTTAAGCACATATACTCGGTACTTTCCCGAGTCCTGTGAAAAACAAACCCACAGGCATATTACTCTGGGTGGGATTCAAACCTAGGACCTTATGTTAGACAGGAAAAAAGAAAACTTCCCCTCGCCCCAACTTCCCCCCCCCACTCCCCCCAGATATGCGTCTTGGTTATTGCAAGAAGAAATAGTCTTGAACACAAAACTCTGTACAGTGTTTTCCCATTTTTCTATGTATGGCCCTAAAATTTAAGGAAAAAAACGGAAATTAACTGATCAGCTAAGAATTTGGAAACTAATAATAGGCATTTATTGGGCCCTTTTAAGCATTGTATCAAAGTGCCCTACACTATTACAAGCCCCTGTTCATTGGGACGTAAGCATTCCTAAAACCATCTCAACTCCTTTGGAGAATGCAGCACCGGCAGCCAAAATGGCGCAGGGCGCACAGGTTGCTAATCATTCACATCAACAATCTCTACCCTTGGAGGTACCCATTTACCCTTGGAGGTACCCATTTACCCTTGGAGGTACCCATTTACCCTTGGAGGTACCCATTTACCCTTGGAGGTACCCATTTACCCTTGGAGGTACCCATTTACCCTTGGAGGTACCCATTTACCCTTGGAGGTACCCATTTACCCTTGGGTGATGAGAAATATTTAATAGTTAAGTTTCTTGCTCAATGACACAAGTGTCATGACCAGGTGTACCATGGGCAGGTACCATATTTTTTTTTAATGGATTACATGTATCTACATTTATTTGTGGGTTGGGGGGCGTTCCCCCCCCCAGCCCCCCCCCCACACTGAAAAAGCGATCCCCCCCCCCACAGTAAAAAAATCCAGGCTACGCCGCTGCTACCAACTGAGCCCTATACTGGCAGTCTCCCTACCTTGTTAGTAGCGAACCGGTGGGCAAATTGGATAGCACAAGATAGCCCCATAAATAGTGCCAATATGCTAGACTACCTCCACTACCTTGGCTACCCCCGATGGTTGGTAGAGTTCCTTCACCCCAAAAATTTGATTAAGTTTTCTGTATTTTTTACTTTCCCAGCTTGCCGAAAGGAAAGAACCAGAACATCAAGTACAGCATCTGGAAAAGATGATCGACTCGTTACAGATAACCTCCTCATAACTGTATGTCTCTGTAAGTCATAGGCCCCTTTTCGAAACCACAGTCTCGGTTTGAGCTCCGGCATTAGCGCTCCGTCGGTCATTTTGAAAAACGTACACTTTCAGTACGGGACTTCAATCAGTCGGAAGCCTACGCCAGGGCCCAATTTCATTAAGCAGAAAATAGTGCCTAAAACTTTATGCTAAGCAAAGAAAAGCAGGATACCAGTCACAGATTGTACATGTGACATGGTAATTTTTTGGCTGGTAACCTTACTCTGGTAAGCATAATTTTATTGTGCTTAGCTACTTTTTCTGCTTAAGCAGCTGTATGAAATGGGCCCAGATCCCAAGCCCCTAAAGCCATGGTTTCACAAAAACGGCCGTAGTTGTTAGACCTTGTGCAGCTGGCGTCATCGCATCACGTGCAATTACTTCGGCCGTCACTAGCGTTCTCTTTGCGCGGTCCACCGGGTTGATGCCTCTCAAAGCACTTGGACTTTTTAAAGTTCACTCAGAGCAGGATACCAGTAATTTTTTGGCTGGTAACCTTACTCTGGTAAGCATAATTTTATTGTGCTTAGCTACTTTTTCTGCTTAAGCAGCTGTATGAAAGGTTTTATTCTGGTAAGCATAATTTTTGTTGTGCTTAAGCAGCACTGAGAAATGAAGCCCTGGGCCAAATTTCATAGAGCTGCTTAAGCACAACAAAACTATGCTTACCAGAATAAGGCTACCGGCCAAAGAACCATTGTCACATGTGCCATCTTTGACTGGTATCCTGCAGAAGAACAGTAAGCAAAATTGTCCGCTTGAGCAGCTGTATGAAACTGGGCCATGATCTGCATCTCAGTTGCACAAGGTCTTTATAACACCGTTATTTTGGTGTAGCCATCTTATTTTGCTCCCATTCAATTCAATATAACCAAATCGAGGCTGGGAGGGCAAAAAATAGTCTGGTCTCCTTTGGGTATAGTGAGAATCAGTAGTCATTTCTGCTAAATGCAGACATGGAAACTAGACAAAGATGGCCGCAGCATGATAACGAACTGTAGATAGTAATCATGGTTAATACTTCGATGAATTTGTCTCCAAATTATGTGTTTTTGAATGAACAAAAAGGTTTATCAATCTCAAATTGAGTTCCTGTACTTGTAGGTTTATCTGCACAGGGGAATTTAGGGCACTCAGGTTGGCAACATTTGAGTACGCATATCGACTTCGGTCCATAAAGCATTGTCCAGCACTCAATTTCAAAGAACTACCCACCATACAACACTGAGCAAGTTTTAGTGCGCACTATGGTTAACTAAAGGTCGACCATCTTGATCCAAACCCAGGCTGGTCGACCATTCGGAACCAGCTTTCATGACCTTGGTTTCTTCCCTGGTCCCGGTAGCCTGGTTTCATGTCAACCTGTCTGAAGCACAGAAGGGAACCAGTGACTGAAATTGCAGAATGGCGGAAAGTCATGGAAGTGCACGTATCGGTGCCGACAAAGAATTGTGTGTAAACTCATAGAGTTTGAACTAGACTACCTAAAGGGTCGTTCAAGTGTATACGTCACTGCCCATGTGCATTGCTAGTCAGTGGTCAACCACAGTTCCACCAAAATGTGCACACTCGAACTTGCTCGTTGCTGAACAAATAAACTAGCCAATGTGAACATTCCTGGAAAATGGATTTCAGGCCGGGGTTCCCCCCCCCCTTATTCACGTTATTCTAGACCCAGAGATTCGCCCAGATGTTGTCGATGAATGTTGGTCGTTTCGTACCCAAGTCGTTTCGTACCCAAGTCGTTTCGTGCCCAGAGTTCATATCCCAGTGACATACAAAAGACTGAAACACAATGACCGCCTCGGAGAAAGGCTAGCCTGCAACACGCCGAGAGGTAGTTTCACGACGGCGAGTCATAAATTTTAGCCTACTTTGACGGCATTTTTTTTCACAAAAAAATGCAGGATTTCCGTTGAAAAATTTTTTCGGATTATTACTCTCTGGTAATTTTTGTTTCTAAATAAGTTAACAAAGCCTAGTCCCACGATTGCCAGAGCGAAACTCATTTTCTGGAGGCTTTTTTGAGATTCAGCTGACCGCCTACTGGTAGTGGGTTTGCACGACCGGCTTAATTCTCCTTTGTGCAACATAAGAATGACTGGGTACGAAACGACTTGGGTACGAAACAGCCTGCTTTGGTTGCCTTCGTATCCTCAACCACCAGCAATCAGTGAGTCTGATAGCCGGTTTGTCGGAATTCAGGTTTTTGGAATAGCGCCCTCTATTGTTTTATTTTAGAAAGGAACAATTTCAGCGTGGTACTGAGATTGCGGCGGGTGGCGGTTAGATCGCGATGGTGAAAAATTATCAACAACGTCTGGAGCCAAGACTAATCCAACCCCAGAGGCCCTTTCCATCATCAAAACTTCTTAAATAATATAAAGAAACTTAGTTTAAAAAAAACCTAACATATCACAGAAAAACACTGAAGTATACATGTACGTTACTTGTAATGCAGAGAAATATAGCCAAAAAGTACATCAAGTTAAAACCAGCCGTGAGTTTTAAAAAGACCGAGAAAAAGAACAACCAAAAAACAAGTTTTACATATTCTTTGCATCGCCAGAAATACACAACTACAGGTTTGGACACAAAGTTTGGAGATTTTTGAAGGGAAAAAAAAACCCAACTCAAATCAGGAAAAATGAGAAATCTCACAGACAATTTTGGTTTGTCACCTCTGATGCAAGTTTGTTGAACCTAGTGTAGTCTCAAAGCAAGGTTGCCTTGACCAGTGGTGTAACCAGACAATTTTATTGGGGGGATATTTGAGGGTGCATTTATTTGATCCCACCCCCTAGTTTATGCCACTGGCCTGGACATTGTGGTCTAAGTAAAATCAGGGCATGGTTATTTTTTTTCTTTAATACAGAATCTGGTGTAGTTATATTTAGTAACTTTTGGGCAAAATCTTCCTGCCATAGGTGCTGTAATTTGTAAGAAGTAGAACACATTTCCATGTTGATATAGCCTTTCTGGAAATCCATTTACATACAATTCCACCAGCAAAAAACAAAAATGCTGAATGTATTTTAAATGTTTTCCTCCTTCATAAAAAAAAAAACATAAATAAATATCAAACTTTCAGGTTTGTTGTTGTTTAATCATAATTTAGGTTTAACTTTCCATTTGTATCCAACAGGGAAACTCATCAAGTGATTTTTGTCAAAGCTCCATGACGCCCAGAGTGTTCCCTCTTACAACTGGCCAGTACCAATTAATTTGTAAACATATGTTTATATGTAAACAGATTCTACAGTTTATTTGTTATAATGTTGTATAATTTTCTCAGTGTGTTTTATTACTCAATATCGTAAAGCTGTGAAGGACACAAGTTTTGCTAAGCAGAAACGGGTTACCGGCCAAAATTTATATAAAGTATATGTATATTGTTTCCGACTGGTACTCTGCAGATTATTGCTTCCAGCAGAGTTTGTTGCTAAGCCGAGTTATGTGATTTAAACCAACAGCCCAAAGAGCTGTAGTCTTGGTTCAAGATGTTCTTACGTGGTTACCATAATATGTAATACGCAATGAGGCAACCCCGCCAGTAGAGGGCATTTGATCACTACAGTAAATCTTGTGAAAAAAGCCCGATAGAGAGGTTGCGTGACCCCCGGGAAAAGTACATTTGGCAGCCATGTTGGGTACAGCCATGTACAAACTCAATGGCTGGCGCGTCGTCTGCTGAATGATTTCCAGCGTCTGTTTGTGGACACAGCGTTAGAAAAAGATCTCGGGCGACGTCACGTGAAACCTCTCTATACCGGTTTGGCGGCAAGTCGGGTTTTTGGAAGTGCCCCCTTTAAGTTTAGCGATATAAAAAACAGTAATAAAATTAAAAAACGTCTGAGACCAAGACTACTAGAGCTGCTGTCAAAGCATTGAAATACGCTTAACACAAAACCAACTTGCTTACCAGAAGAAGAATGGTTACTAGTACAAATAATCAGTATTTTATATATTCCAATTTGATTTGTGCCGACTGTTAAGCCGGTACATTTGCTTATCTTATCATCTCTGTGGACTTTGGGAACAGGTTTTGAATTTTGTACAGTTGAGTTTGGTGTCGGCTTGGGTACAAAATGTAAGGGTCTTGTAATCGTGCATAAAGAACTTGGCTTAATTTCTTGGCACTGCTTACAACAGAATTCCGGTTTACCGCCCAGAGAATCACACACTTTACACGCAGGCATGTGATTTTCTCAGGATTTTTTCCTGGTTTCAGCATTTTCTCAAAATCTCACGTCGCATTCAAATTTTAGAAAGTAAAGGAGTCACCGAAGGAAGAAAGGAATAGTCCACATCGTGTCCAAACCTGTAGTTTTGCATTTCTAGTGATGCACAGAGTCTGTCAACCTCCTAAATTGTTACAATGAAGAAGTTCTTGGGGTCTGCAATGTGGGTACATCCAGGCCCGCTAGCCATTTTCAGGAATTTTTCACAGCGGAGAAAAATCTCATCCCTGTACAGGGTGCTGTAAGCGCGGAACTCTTTGGTAAGCAGCATCACGATATTTGGCCCTGGTTGGGTTTTATCGGATAAAGGATGTCTATTTATAGTCAGAACTTTCAGAAAACAAATGATGTACATGTAGACTTGCAGCGTGTCATGGCCAAGCGGTCTAGTGCACCGGACTCAAGTTCTGGATGTCATGTCATCGGGGTGTGGGTTCGAATCCCGGTCATAACACTTGTTTCATGGAGCAAGATGCTTATAATTGCTTCTCTTCACCCAGGGGTATAAATGGGTACCTGCGAGGGTAGAGGTTGATATTGTGTCTGAAAAAGCCTTCGGAGTGCCACGGCAGCTCAGGGCTGTATACTCCCCAGGGAGCTGAGAAAGATTACAGGAATGTTACTGGCCCAATGACCAGGGCACTAATGTAAAGCGCATTGAGACGTTGTTGTGAAATGCGATATTATTATTATTATTATTATTATCATCATTATTGCAAATGGTACTGGTAGATAGTGTGACTCATGACACAAGCCTGGAGGTCAAAGGTTACCAGGCACAAGATGTACATGGATCTATTGCACCCTCTTGTGGTTGGTCGTATTATATAATACCTCTTCGGGTGTGCATGCAGGCGATGATTATACATATTTTATTTAAATTAGCCATTGAAAAGCACATGCACATAATTATGTCACATAATTTTAATTAAAAATCAGATTCTTGGAAAAAAAAGTCATCACTTTACCTGTAAGAAAATGAAATAAAAAGGAGTTTTGGTATTGTAACAATTATAAAAGGGCTGAAAAATTCTCGTTTTTAACACACACATGTACGTAGTTGTTCAAATAACGCTTGCTTTTGAGTAGAACGAACAATTGGTTTCTTTAACCCCAACTCCCCCTTTACATGTCTGATTTACTAGGATCCCTCCCCACTCTAACAAATTCCACCACCATATGGGTAACTCAACACCCAAACTGTGGTAAGTCTGATTATGGTGGTCAGATTATAATAGGTTAATAATCTATTGATTCCAACATGTAGAGTATTTCTCTTTCTGTGGATTCCAACAAATCCCTTCTGGACACTGATCTGCTGTGCTGTCCTAATATACTATGAATCCACAATATGTCCTGCTCTACCAGTCTCTCTCATCTGTTGGACCCTGAATCGTAGACCATTTACCTCCTCCCTGATAGCCAGATTCCAACAAGTTACATCTCGACACAAATCTCTGCCTGCTTTTCCATTGTCTGAATTTATCATGAATCCAGCCTGTCATGTTTTACACGTCTGTCTTATTCGTTGGACCCTGAATTGTAGACCATTTACCTTCCTCCCTGATACTCGGATTCCAACATCTTGACACAAATCTCTGCCTGCTTTTCCAGTGTCTGAATATATCATGAATCCAGCCTGTCATGTTTTACACGTCTGTCTTATTCGTTGGACCGTGAATCGTAGACCATTTACCTCCTCCCTGATACACGGATTCCAATATATTACATCTCGACACAAATCTTACTGCTTTTCCACTGTCATGAATCCAGCCTGTCATGTTTTACATGTCTGTTTTATCCGTTGGACCCTGAATTGTAGACCAATAACCTTCTCCCTGATAGAATTATGGTCCTGGTAACAGTTATCTTTGATTTCTGCAGACGCGTCTTCTTCAAGATCCTGTACAGAGAAATGAATAATGAGTAAGCAAGAAAAGTGACAGGGTCAAATCTCTTCACCAGTTACCAGCGGGATCTTTTTGTTGTTGTTCCGTCCCCCTGGCGGGATTCTTTTGGCGGAATATTTTTTCTTTGAGGGTACGGCTGGCACAAAGAAAACCTGATTTGACAATAACAAGAGAAGAAAGATGTTCTTTGTTGGATCGTCCGTTATGTTTCTCGACCAAGAAAATGTCAAAATCACAAAGCTTGAATTCGAAAACATCCACCGTTACCTAACGCATAAGAGTGGCACTAAACACAGAACCATGGCTGAATTGCCGGCTCACTCTCACTTACCTCCACTCAGCCGAAATACAATGAATGAACAATGGTGGAAGTCTCTCAATGCCACCAAACCCCCTTCTCGGAACAAAAGGACTATAATCGGGGGTTACACAAAAATCGCCTCTGAATAGCCTCAAAATGCCAGTATTTTTAAGACCCTTTTTTGTCCTTGTGTGGGTGAAACGAAGCATTTGATGGCGTGTGTATAGTCTGCACACGCTCCATAGTTGAATGACCGTGCATCCTTCGGTCCGGTGGTCTGAAATTACATGATGGCGTTTTAAGACGGCTTCCGTTTCCAGGCAGGGGAAACACTTGTGTGTTCTCACGTCATCCGGTTTCAATTGGTTACAACACTTTCTTATGGAAAACACCTGTTTTGCATTTTCGTGCGTGCGAGGGGGTCAATCCGATGAAAGACCACAAGTGCCTACCTGTATGTGTCTTGTTTTCTCCATCGTTATGAGCCGCCTACCCATAGATGAGCTGAGGGCCTGCTCGCTGTTGGCGATCAACTTGAGGCAAGGATGGTGGGGTATTTGGGCCTCTGTGTATCTTTAAGAAGGATACAAAATGGTTTGAGAAAGGGTTAAGCAAGTCTTGAAGATTGTTTTCTGGGAAATAATCCCAGAATACTACAGAATAACAGTACACACACATTAACTTTAAGAACATGTGGCTTTTAACAAAGCTTTCAATGGAAAATTTTTGAGGACACTAGGTGGCAGCAGACTTACCAGGTGAATCCATGGAAATGTGTGCATGCTCAGAACTATGCAGATAATGGAAATTTACCTGTTAAGTCTGCTGCCACCTTGTGTTCTCGAAAGTCTCCCATTGTGAGGACTGCGGTATTCGCAGAGAACAGGAAGATAGTACAAAGGTATTAACTTTCAGAACATGTAGCATGGAGTTTTGCAAAATAATCCAATCTAATCTAATCTTATCTAAACTAAACTAATCTAATCTAATCTAATCTAATCTAATAATAAACCACAAGGGAAACTGACTGGGTGGATGGTGTGAACAAAGAAAAATTGACTGGAGCGGGATTTGAACCTGGGACCACCAGCTTAACGTACCAACACTCTACCAACTGAGCTATCAAGCCCTATTTTGTCAATATCTTTGTTCCGGGGGTGCCAGTCAGAAGCCATTCAACCGGTATACTGCCGTGTTGCCAGGGATCACGTCGGACACAGCCTTGAACTTTGATGAGAACCATAGCACCCTCCGTTTACAAACCTTACCACAGTCCAAACTTTTCAGGTGGTGAGTTTACCGTACAGTGGAGTATTTGGATGGTTTTAGGACTGTCTTTCAGGCTTTGCCCTTAGACTTTTTATATAACTAGCCAGCAGGACTAGTTGGCTTGTCATTTCACTGGTCCGTCAGCATTTTCACTGGTCCGTGTTTCATACTAAATATAGGGACGTGTTTTAACAGTGAAGTAGCCAGCCGGACCACTAGGAGATAGTTTTCACCGGTCCTCAGGTGCTTTAACTGGCATTTGGCCAGCGGACCACTGTTAAGGGAGAACTGTGTGGCTAGCCAGAGAAAACCTAGGGAATTAGGAAATTTTTGGGGGGGACTTACTCTGGTCTGTATACAGGTAACCAATAGACCAGCCGGCCATGAAGACAGAGATACTGAGCCGCGAAATTGAGTAGATCAGTGAAGATATCGGACAGGACGTAGGAGGTCTTGGCTGGAATGTGCTGCTCAGATCTGAGTTGAGAAGACGTGCAAACTATGACAAAGTGTTACATTTCAGAAACATCTTCTGTATCTTTAATTGTTAATTCAGAGACACAAGAGCATTTCTGCAGGATACGAGTGCCACATTCAAAGACGGAATGGTGACAGAGTAACTTTATGTGCTGCACTTTTGCCAAAGGTAAGTGGTAGTTGTGACTTGTCAAGTCAGCAAAGAGAGCACTTGTACTTACTTATCATCAGTTCTTGTGGGTGGTTCTGTGGGTTTCGCACTGCCAACCTTTCTAGTTGATTCACGGATACCATATGGAGCTGGAAAAAAGGTCACCGTTGGGGTCAAGGTCAAGGTAGAATACTGTACATCATTACAGCAGTGCAATCAAAACAATAGTAAATTATGCTTCCTTGTGTTATATCCAACATCTATGAGTGTTAAGCACTGTATACTCGGTACTTTCCCAAGTGCTGTGAACAAAATTCCACAGGCTTTTTACTCCGGTGGGATTCGAACCCACGACCTTTGCCATTCTAGATCAGATGCGGTATACGCTACTAACATATAGGAATCAAACTGGCCTCTATTTAGCTGGTAAGCTTGATGGTCTTGTGGTATGACATCTGCTCTAGAATGGCAAAGGTTCAAATCCCACCAGAGTAAAAAGCCTATGGATTTTTTTTCACAGCACTTGGGACAGTACTGAGTATACAGTGCTTAAGAACACACCGATGTATGGTTAAAACACAAATAATATTCTTTATCCCCGATGATATTTACATCTTTTAAATTATGCTTCGTTTGCTGTTTTCCTGAATCTAAATTCAGATTTTTAAGATGAAAAAGCAACTTACGATCGGTGATGATGGCATCGAAGAGAGGCCGCTGCCTCCATACTTGACTGGAGAAATCAGACACGAGGACATCCAAGTAAAGATGCTCCAAGCCGTACTGTCTTAAGTTAGCTCGGATGTTCTCATCATTACCTGAAGACAATCACAGAGAACGGACACTTTTAAGGCATTCAGGTTGACTCTGTGGTCTTCCTCCCTGCCTTTCATTCACCGCATTGGACCCCGGTTCGAATCCCGGACCAGAGCCTTTGCATGTGGATTGGGGTTTTCAGTCCCTACCTAATTGCCTAGGTAAAACTGACATTTCTGCATGATCTTCTCTACACAGGTATCTTCAGGCCTACGGGTCACAGTGCAAGTCACTTTTGAGGGTCAATTGGTTTGATTACCAGAAACATTGCCAATCACTTCATGGCTTTTTAGGCCTTGTATTGGTGAAGTAACTTGCTCAAGGGCACAAGCATCTTGACCAGCGAGGCCAGGATTCGAAACCACACTGTGTGAACGACAGACCTTGACTGCAGTGCACTAGACCACTTGGCCACGATATCAAAAGGTACCAGCCTTACCTCTGTAGCGAGTAACTCCTTTTCTACTCGTCTTCCCCCGGCCGTGAATAATGTTTGCATTGATGTCACCCCCCGTGACGTAACTTCCAAAGTGAGCGGCAGCTATTAGCAGACTCCCCGTGCCAACAAATGGGTCACAGGTCACCATACTGGGGTTGACCTTTGCTTGGTTTGCCATGAGGAGTGAGAGTGTGGCATCCATGCTTGTGTTGCCGATGAAGTGACGCTTCTTGATGGAGTATTGTTGCTCCAGCTGACGTTGCCCCTCCGCGATCTGGTCATTGGAAAAAACTGACTTCATGAAACCTTGAAGTTTCAAAATTGTGAATTTTTACATCTTAAATATTCAGTCTATTCTTTCACCTTCTTTAACTTAAATGTTTTAATTTATTTCTTTTCCAAACATGGAAGCATAGCAAACAATTAAAAACAAATCCTTAATTTTTTTTTACAAATTCTCAAATTATCAGCCGTTACCTACGGCGTAGGAGTGGAACTAAACACGGAACCATGGCTCGACTGCCGACTCACTCTGACTTACCTTCACTGAGCCGAAATACAATGAATGAACAATGGTGGAAGCCTCTCGATGCCTCGTAATCCTCTTCTTGGAACAAAAGGACAAAGGTCTGTAATCAGGGATTACACAAAACCCGCCTCTCAATGGCCACAAAATGTGAATATATTCAAGACCTGTTTTGTCCTTGTGTGGGTGAAACGGAGTGTTAGACAGCGTGTGTGTGTGGTCTGTGCACGCAGTTGAATGACCGGGCAACCTTTGCTCCGGTGGTCTGAAATTAAATGGCTTCCGATTCCAGGCAGGGGAAACATTTGCATGTATTCACGTCATCTGGTGTCAACTGGTTGCAAAATTGTAAAATCAAGAAAAACACTGACAAACCACAGGCTGTACTCACCAAGCGGCCAAAGTAAACCTTGTACGGTTGATCGGGTAATTGATTTGACGTCAAGCCATAATCGGCGTACACATGAAACAAATGCTCAGGATTCCTTAAGTCAACTTTAGCTTTAAAGTCTAGGCAATCCGCCAGACCCTCGATCGTGGCCAACTTCTCTTCCATTCCAAGTTTCTTCCCAAGCGTCCGCATTTTAAAACAGAAACTTGTGTCGGGCTGGTTATACGGCGCCTTCTTCTCTTCAGGAACTTTATTGAGCGACTCATAAAGTTCGGACCAAGAGTTCCCATGGCCCCACACTTCGATCATAAAGCGTCCCAGCATCGTTCTTCCCATGATTTTGTGTGCACAGGAATCCGAGGGAAGTCTGAGAAGAAGAAAAGGATTCTGTGGACGAAAAAGGACCAAACAAATTTAACCGTTGAAATTCTTACAATTCTGTCAATTACTTTCGAGATGTGCTTATTTTGAAACAATGCCATTTCAAAATGAAATATTCTATAATAATAATATATATGCAGTTCTTATATAGCGCTTTATCACATCCGATGGGTGTATCAAAGTGCTCAGTATTTTTTCCTGCAAGGTATGATGAGTTACATTTTTGAAGTATGAGACCTGTTCCTTTACATAGCATCACGGTTTACAAGGTGCTGTGGCGCAATCTGCAGCCGATCAAACCAGGAACACCGGGGCAAACCCCTTCTCTTTGCGATAAGTGCACTGGGCTCTTTTACGTGCATTACACAACATACTGGACCTATGGCTTTACGTCCCATCCGAAGGACGCAGCAATAAAGTGTCACGACCGGAACTCGAACCCACACTCTGCTGAAACACCAGAGCTTGAGTCCGGTGTTATTATCCGCTCGGCCACGACACACCACAAACACCTCAGAAACTTACGCGCTGATCATAGTCGGCGTCGTTCAACTCTGCTTTGATACCAAACAGTGAAGTAATGGCTCTCAGTTCCTTCAGGGTTGAATGAGAAAAACAGTTATTTCAAGTAGTTTACACACACTTCATCTGATTTATATTTAATTTTTGGGTGAACAAAGAAAAATTGACTGGAGCGGGATTTGAACCTGCGACCGCAGTTTAACATACCGACGCTCTACTGACCCAGTCAGTTTCCCTTGTGGTTTATTGCTTGATATTTAAAATAAAAAGTTGAATCACCCTTAAGGTAGATCCCCGTGCTGCCGCTTCCCAGGTTATATCCATAGAGCTAGCTCTATGGTTGTATTATGGGGTGTGATCCCTGGCTACACAGCAGTAACCGGTTGAATGGCTTCCGACTGGCACCCTCCGAACAAAGATATTGACAAAATAGGGAGACCACCAACATTAGGGCTGGTTAGCTCAGTTGGGAGAGCGTCGGTACGTTAAACCAGTGGTCACAGGCTCAAATCCCGCTCCAGTCAATTTTCTTTGTTCACCCAAAAAATTATTTAAAATTTACCCAGTCAGTTTCCCTTGTGGTTTATTGCCTGACTTATATTTGACAGTTTATAAAGATAAAAACAAGATTGACAATAATCGGTGCATAAAACGATTAGTTTTCAGTCTGATTATAAAGTTCATACCAGGCAGTACCAATCACCACAGACACAAATGTCCATCTGATTAGAAATGTCAATGCTATCATGAAGACAAACTAAACACGTGCACGAAAAAGTTTAGCCCCATACATTGTGCCAATACGCTGGACTACCCTCTCTGCTGAGGTAGTCCAGCGTATTGGCACATGGGGCTAGAAAAAGTTATCATTCATAAATTGTTGTTATAATAAATACTCCTGTTTTTCCAACGGTCTACCAAGTTGGAATCCTTTCACAAAAACTATATAGTAATAAATGACAGAGCTTACCGCCAGTCTGAATTCAATATGTTCATGAGCAAAACACAGCAAATACTGCCGCATGGAGGCCGCCATCTTGAGAAGATCAAACGCTGAGAGTGAGGCCCAAACGTACGCTGATACACTTAGTGACGGTCGTATGCGGTGTTTGACTAAAACTAACAATTGGACTCGGTCTAGTAGTAGCGTCAACTTCGGTGTTATGGGCTCAAATTTAATGTGCTCTTTAATTTATAGGACTTAGCTTGGATGGACTGTGAACTGACTCGTGATCTTGGTAACTAAAATCGACAGCAAAGATGGAGAAAGAAGAGCCAGCAGTGGTTAGAAGGAAACTACAAGCAAACGAAAGTCTAGAGACTAAACCATCTTCAGAAAATATGGAGACGATTTCTGATGACATTAAAGATGAGGAGAGTAAGAAGCCCAGTTGCAAGGCGTACACCAAGGAAGTTTCCCAGTGGCTGATGCAGTATCGTACCCATCAGTGGATGCATTACTGCTCTCAACATGCCCTCATGATGGCGCCGTACTTCTTCGGCTCCCCGTTCCCACCGATGCCTCAGGCTGCTCCGGGCGGAGGAGACACACCTACCACTCCGGGATTCCCATCCATGGGTGGGGCTGCTGACCACCAGGGCCCCGCCCCTTTTGTGGGTCAGCAGATGCAAGTACCACCAGCAGCAGCAGCAGCGTCGGGGCAGTTTCCATTTACGTTTCAGCAACCACCGAATGTTCCTGCGGCACCACAGCAGCAGCAACAGCAAGCTCAGCCTCAAATTCCTCAGTTAATAGGTCTGGCAGATGGCTGACTAACGTTGTACAATATGTATTTTGTGATGATATGTCATAATAGCCCTCTGGCTTGGCCAAATTTCATGGCACTCACTACTCACCACAGAAATCTGCGCCTGCAGTTACCAGTAATGTGTGTGATTCTATGGGTGATAAAAAAAATATCAGTAAGCGTTGAATAAATTGAATGTGGTGGTAAGCAATGCCATGAAATAGGGCCCTGGTCTTACAATATAGCTTAGTTGCGATGATCATAACCTTCTATCCTCCCGACGGTCGGTCCGACCTCTATGGGAGGATGGAGGGTTTCGATCATCGCAACTACCCTGGGGTGCGTTCCACTCGGGCGAACAACGCAAACTTTCGCCAAGTTACGTGCACATTTTCAAACCGGAACGTGTTAGGTACAAAAGGCATTTGCAACGTTTGCAAAATTTGGCTAAGGGTGTAGAGGAGGTGTTCGGCTAGTTGCAATAATCGTAACCCTCCATCCTCCCGACCGTCGGGAGGATGGAGGGTTACGATTATCGCAACTAGTGTTCGGCAACATACAAAAAATGAAAAAAAGTGGTGACAAATCCATGAAAACTAGACTAATCTTACCTAATTCTTACCTCAAACAAATCAGAATGTTTGTCGTAAAGTGCTTTTATTTGTTATGTTAAATTATGCTTGTTTACAAATGTGTTGAATGTAAATAGAAAGAAAAATATTTAATTTTATTTCAAGGAGCAGACGACAGAACATTGTCCAACACACGGAATAATCTTTATAGATACTGCAAAATGATTGGTCCGACAGATTGAAGCGAACGTGCGCATAGCTTTTGAACAAAGTCTGTTCCGGTCCAAACAGTTAGCGTGACTCACAGTTTATAAACGGTAGCGAAAACAGTCGCGTGAGTGGAAACGCATCCCTGGTCTCTGACATGCCATTTTAGAGGGTTACTACATGTAATACAACCATCGCAACTAGACCATCTATTAATTCTCCGTCAAAAATGCCGCATCCGACTGCCACTTTATCTCCCTTAATTTAGGTCAAATTATATCCTTACCACAATGACCCGTGCAGTAGCTATCCTGCTGGAAATACCCTGGAATACAAGGCCACTCTTTTTAATAAACAAAGGTTACAGGTCTATTATTGAGATCGTTAGTGCAGTCTGCATGGATTTCATAAAATTGGCTATTTTGCATATTTTGGAGTTCCTGGTAAATGGAGTTTAAGCGGGTAGTGGAGGTGTACAATTTTCGATCAGTGCTGATCACCTAATCCTTGACCAAGTGGTTCTCCTTTGAACCCGATCTGTTACGAGTCATATTATGATGCTTTCAGATCAGGTCATGTATAGCACATACTTTCACCGCACTGTTCAGGTGCGTTACTGGGGCACAGGGGGCTAGCAACCCTTGTGTCCGTCTCCTTCTTGCTACATATTTTTTTCTCTTTCTTTATTTTATAGGCCCACATATTTAGTTCTCCTGTCGTTTTCCCCTCCTTTTTGACTCTGAACTGCAGTGAACCATTTGATTGGCCTATCAGAATGCCCTTTTTAGTCAAATTACTGATGTGGCTATCTGGTTCGTAAGTGTGACGTCACAGCAGCATAAGCCACGTGCACTTTCACAAGAGTGGCTCCAACAAAAATCAGTTTGTACACAAAAATGCATTGCCCAAATTTTCTTGAAAGAATTACACGAGAAATCAAAAATCATAAATA
The DNA here is from genome assembly GCA_911728455.2 of Marthasterias glacialis. Taxonomy (NCBI): domain Eukaryota; kingdom Metazoa; phylum Echinodermata; class Asteroidea; order Forcipulatida; family Asteriidae; genus Marthasterias; species Marthasterias glacialis. The sequence continues at coordinate 17,416,407 of OU452232.1, read as the reverse complement.
CACATAATCATCACATGTTCACATCACATGTTCACTTATGTTATTCAAGTGATCGACATCTTGCCACTGGCTACCGATTCGACGACAGAATATTGCACCAAGATTGTCAAAACCGCAAAATAAAGGTTCGGATGCCATTGGATTGCACGGTGAATTGTTCTTGTTTTGGAGCCAGAAGAAGCCAACCGTGCGCGCGTGCCTTCAATGCGCGCACGTACGACGCAGTCACTTTCGAACCGGATTGTTCACAGTTGCTTTATTATATTAAACGGAGTTAATTGATCAAGAGTGGAGGATCCCAAAATGAGGGAATTTTCACAGCGAGGTGGTGATATTGGCAAATAAAAATGAACACGGTGGTCACTGAAAGTAGCGAGGTGAGCAGCCTCACGTTTGATTGGGCAGGGGAAAAAACTGTTATACTTGCTAAGTATGGTAATGAATGCATTACATTATTGTTTCTTGTATAGCGAGCGAGTTCACACTGCCCTCTTTGTACCGTCGCATCACGGCAGAAATCATCGACTTCATCCTGCTCTTCATTATGAAGTTTGGTGTTACGCTGTTCATCATAGAATACATGGGCATTGTGTGAGTCTTTTGTTCTAACCTTCCATTGTCTTTAGACTATTGACCCCAATTCACCTGACGTCATCATCACAACATTCTCGGTTGAGCCACGTCACTGTGTGTTCAAATTTTTCTGAAGCAGATAAGGTACATGCACGTCACGTAACCCTTGGTTTTTTTTTTTTGAATAACCATGAAACTGGCAAAATTTGGGGGTTATTGTAATGGATATTTATATTATACTTTTTGATGATCTTTATAGTCATGTTGCTATAAATCATGTTTATTTTACTTAGTTTTGATCTCAGGAGTCCGAAATCCGAAAACAGCGATTAACAGAAACGGGGTTTTTCACTATTTTCTCTTGACTCGATGATCGATTGAGCTTAAACTTTGACAGGTTTGCTATCTCATGTGTTGGGATCACAGAGTGTGGCTCCTGGTCTTTGACAATCACTCATGTTGGCTGCGTACTTTAAAAATTCACCCGTGCTTCTTAAAGTTTTCAAGGACTCTCCACAAATGTTGTCTTTGAACACAGAGATCCGAGTAGCTTCATGATGCGTTTCTTGATCGAAGAAATCGATGAAGACTCCACCTTTGAAGATCTACAGCAGATGCTTGTATTCGCTCTCATCTATCGGGTTGTGGTCTGTGGCTATGAGGTTCGTGTGATACTAAAGTAGTGTACATTTATAATGTGCCATGTCTGTCATAAATGATCAATTCTGGTGGAGATTGTTACAAGTGATTTTTATGAGATGAAGCAACCGTAATACAACACCTTGAAAGGAATACAAGGTGAGGTGGCGCCTATCACTGCCAGACCATGCCAGAAACACCGGGGCAAACTCCTTCTCTTTACGATAAGTGTACTGGGCTCTTTTATGTGCATTACACAACACACAGGACCTACGGCTTTACGTCCCATCCGAAGGACACGGCAATAATGGTTAAGTGTCTTGCTTAAGGACACAAACGTCACGACCGGGACTCGAACCCACACTCTGCTGATCAGAAACACCAGAGCTTGAGTCTAGCTGCTGGGCAATCTCGGTGGTCTAGTTGGTAAGACATCTGCTCTAGAATGGCAGGGGGTCGTGGGTTCGAATCCCACCCGAGGAAAATGCCTGTGTATTTCTTTTTCACAGGACTCGGGGAAAGGACTGAGTATAGAGTGCTTAACACACATCGGTGTATGGGTAAAAAAAAAAGAACCACAGATAATATTCTTTATCCTCGATTCAAGAATTAACATCTATTACAATATAAAAACATAATTTGCCTGCCCCCTCAGATGCCCTCAAAATCCAGAAGTTCACTTCTAAACATCCAACTTCTCTCTTGTCCACAGACTTTTTTCTTGAGGTATGGGCTCGGTAACACAGTGGGCGGAGCCACCCCTGGAAAGTACTGCATGGGACTGCGAGTGGTGTCTTGCGACCGGGTGCAAGGCCTCGGTGGGAATAAAGCACTGGTCGTCAGCCCGGAGAATTTGACTTACCTACAGTAAGTATGCCCTGCCACATCTGCTTTATAACCAGTTGAAACCGGATGATGCAAATGTTTCCCCTGCCTGGAAACGAAAGCCGTCTTTAAGATGCCATTATGTAATTTCGGACCACCAGACTGAAGTACGCCAGGTCATTCAACTACGGAGCGTGCACAGACTATACACACGCCGTCTAACGCTTCGTTTTACCCACACAAGGACAAAAAAAGGTCTTGATTTTACTCGCATTTTGTGAAAAAGAGGCGATTTTTGTGTAATCCCCGATTATAGACCCTTTGTTCCATAAAGGAGATTACGAGGCATTGAGAGGCTTCCACCATCGTTAGACAGCGTGTGTGTGGTCTGTGGATGCTCCGCGGTTATATGACCAGGTGACCTTCGGTCCAGTGGTCCGAAGTTACATAATGGCGTCTTAAAATGGCTTCCGTTTCCAGGCAGGGGAAACATTTGGGTCTTCCGGTGTCAACTGGTTCAAATGTTCCAGTACGGATTTACAATTTCCTCATAGAGGTGCCCTTTATCAAGAAGAAAATGCCTTGGTGCCCTTGCCCTTTCAGAAAAAAAGCAATCAGGTGTGATACATGGTGACGTAAGTTACATCTTCAGTTTTGTCTTTTGATATTAAGCAACTCAATTTTCTTCAGTTTCTTTATTTTGTTTCTTCCTTTTTGCTTATAGAGCACTTCTCCGAGCGGTCATCAAGAATTTCTCAATGGCGTTTTTTTTCCCAGCATGCATCACGGTCTTTTTCAACCCTCATTTCCGGGCAGCATATGACATCCTCACACGGACGGTCGTTGTTTCTGTTCCCAATTGGGCAGAGAGACTCAGACCACAGAACAGGTAGTTGAGCACAAGTTCAGACTATAGAAATTTCCCAGTTGGGAATAGCATAAGGGGGTAACGTTGAAGTTACTAGTCTCTTTTCCAGTCTCAACTCAAACTTATCATTGAGGAGGCACTACATTAACCCAAGCTCGGCCCAATTTTCAGATATTGTATTGGTTGATTTATATCATATTTTTATTGATTACATCACATCATGTGATCTTAAAGCCCTAACTCAACAATGGTATGACGATTTACATATACCTTACATGGTATAAAGATAATGATGGTTGGAAACTTTTCTTGAAATATTTCTGCCTGAAGTGTTATCGTTTTTTAAACAATAAATAAAATACATGTAAGATCCAAAATTAGTTTTCGTCTCGGTGAGACGAAAACTCCTGCCTATAGGAATGCGTACAGAAATGCTAAATGCATTTTTCACGTTTTCTCGCAAACAAAACAGTGAAATGAGCTGACATTTTCACAGGTTGGTTTTATTACAAATGTCTTGATTTGTGCAAAGAATGGAAGCATTTACAGTCAGTTTACCAATGTTGAGCTAGGGCTTCAAAGGATGTGTCCAAAATCGCTAAGATTGAAAAATGTTCAGAGGTCTGCGTATACATGAAAGTACACGGTATAAAGATGGTCATGGTGGAAAACTTCCTTGGAAATATTTTTGCTTGAAATGCTATTGTTTTTTGAGAAATGAGTAAAACAAATGAGTTTCGATCTCGCGAGTCCAAAAACCTGATGTTTGAAAACAGTGAATACATGTACACGTAAGAGTTTTTTTCTCTTCACTGTTTTCTTGTGACTCAGATGATCAGTTGAGCTTAAACTTTCACAGGTTTGTTATTTCTCATGTATGTTGGGCATTTGGTGCTTGATATGGGGCAGGGTGTTACCCCCCCCCTTCCCTCCTATTGTGTCTTCATTCTGTTTTGGAAATCTCTGGAATTCTAGGGTGGGGGTGCTTCTGTACAAGAGGGGAAGAGTGTGTTAGAGAATGGGAACATTTGGGGGGGCCTCCCTCTGCCACATATCGGGCATGGTATAATGTAGGGTCACATAAAGTCTGGATAATGGTCTTTGACATCTACCGATGTTGTGCGGGTGCTATAAAAATATATATTTTTGTGGTGAAAGTTCAAGCTGTGACCAAAATAAAGATTGGGAAGTCAGCTTTGAAGCTGTGTGTGCCCCAACTGCAGTCGTTGTTTCTCAAATTTGTATTTGCAAGTTCTGAAAAACGGTAATTGTTTACAGGTTTAAATAAAAGGCATTACACGTATTTCGTTGTGTGCTCGGTGGAACGACAAGTTTCTGGTAAAAGGGTGTAAGCAAATGATGTGAAATTTTTTGTTTTCATGCAAACTGAGCAGGAAAGTTTGATCCAATTTTTTTCAATTCAGAAGTTGTTGTAGGAAGGTTTAGTTCTGCATGGGTGGGGGGAAACATGTCTTTGGGTTAAAATGCGATATTTTTCATGTCAGACCATTTTATTTTTTACACCCTTTTAATACTGGGATGACAATTCAACCATTACAAAGCCCAAAGACCACTCGAGGTGTGGGATACTGAAGGGATAGAAACCTGCCCCAATGCACAGAAACAAGACATGGAGAGATATAAACGCAATTCTCTTCACAGCACAGCTAAGAACAGGGAGGGGTAAATGAATCCATTGCGAGACATGCTACAAATACTTTATGTGCCTGGTAAAAGGGTGTAAGGCCTTAATGCCCTTTTACCAGGCACACGACGATTTAATACAGGGTACTGCTAGGGTTAATTATGTGGTGGATGTTTCTACAATAGCCAACGGCAATATGAAAATGAATATTTTTGTATGTTGATTATTGTTTTCCAGCCATTTTGTCTTTATTTTTCAAGACAAGGTATATGATTGGTAATTATTGAAAAAAAATATTAAATTGATTAATTTCAGTATGAGTGCTAGTAATTATAAAGTTCATACCAGTATAGATCAGATAAATATTATGCAACTTGGTTAAAAAGAAGCCTCGTCCAAGGCGCTGTACGAAAGCAAGCCAGCTTCACCACACAACACTCGCCACGCAATAGGGATCCCACGTTCCCTGCGTAACACACAATGCAGCAGGAATAACATGTGCACAAACTGCATATGAAGTACTGTGGGGTCGAAGCAGGTTTTTTTTTTGGTTCAACCTCGTACGACAAAGCAATGGACTCTGCGTACATACGTGTACACATGTCATGGTATTGAAGTCAAAGTGGAGACAGAAGGACAAAGGAAAACAATGGCAACAATGGGCAAGTTCGCGCAAGGACAATTGTCAACTATTGTTCGACTAACTTCACCCAAAAGCTGTCTAGTCACCTATGGTTTGTCAACGCTAGTCAACTATTTGGAACCAGGGCCAAGTTCGCGCAAGGACCTTTTTTTCGACTAGTGGCTGATATTAACTGGTACTCATCCTCAAAAACATGTGTTGGGTACCAGGCAACATCGACCTCTAGTCGACAAATGGTTATAGCGCGAACTTGGCCAAGCCTACTGACGGTGGTCACTCAATGGTTGCTTCGCTGGTTATCACAGGATTTGCTCGTTTTTAACTATGATAAACTGCACAGGAACCACGACCAAATAAAAATAAAAATGGCGGAATCGGCGGAGGAGAAGATGTGAGTAGGCCTATGTTCATAGCAATGCAAACATATTACTGGAGGCCGCCATGTTGACATTACACAAAAACACCTCAAGCTAGTTCGACTAGAGTCGTTCGCGCTTTAATGTAAATCGCATGCGCACTGTTAGACACAAACCAACCATTGGTTGACGATGGTTGCTGCGCGAACTTGCCCAATGCTGTCCTCACATTGGATCTCTTTGTATTTTAGTGTTTCGTAAACTGTTCTTTCATTCTGTACACTGTAACCGGATCACCGATTTTGATTAAATGTAGACAGGTTGGTTGTAGGGTGTTCTTATTTGAACGCTAGAGGCAGGGAATTAATTTCCTCTTGAAGGACCCTTCAGGGACACACTTTGTGCTACTTTCTAATCCCCTTAAGTGTATGAAAACATATTTTTGAGTAACTTTATTTTTAACATTTAAAATTTGTCCAATGCTTTTCCGGACAACTGAGGGCGCTGTTGCCATGATGTCATTTCAGGGAGACACTGGTTTTCTGTTGAAAGTTGTGAAATTCTGAACCACAGAATTTGCTTATTGAAAGCATTTGTGAGAAAAGTTTGCTCATCGGCTTACTGCCATGAACTGACACAAAAACGAATCAATAAACAAAAGAAACTTTACAAAAGCACAATGTCCTAAATTCTGTCAGTTTTTTTGTGCATAAACTAATTGCGACATTGAGGTTTCAGCCTGCTATGACATCACACTTTTGCTCATGAATACGGAAATTCCCATTCAGCATAAACAACCAAAAAGGCACCAAAATACCCTTGAAAAATGGCAAAATGAAAATTGAAAATGAGGTTGAATTGGGACACAAAGGGGGATTTCAAAGGATTGCATTAAAAAAAAAATACATTTCATGGGCCCTTTAAACAAAATGATATTATACTTTCCATTTACACAAATATGAGTCGCATTCAGTCTGAATCGATGTATATAGTATAAAACAGGAGTCTTATATACATTGTAGTGCACATATCTACCAACAATTAGGTTCTCAAGGTGCTTATTATTGTCATTTTTTTAAGACAGGTTTTTGAAGTTTTCGTATTATGAAACCCATTTATGTAGCACCTTATAAGGGTTTACAAGGTGCTGCGGCGTATTCAGCATTCACCGCCAGAAACACCGGGGCAAACCCCTTCTCTTAGGGATAAAGTGTCACTGGGTTCTTTTACGTGTATTGCACAACACATGGGACCAACGGCTTTACGTCTCATCCGAAGGACGAAGTAATAATGGTTAAGTGTCTTGCTAAAGGACACAAGTGTCAAGACCGGGACTCAAACCCACACTCTGCTGATCAGAAACACCAGAGCTCGAGTCCGGTGGACTAGACCGCTCAACCACGACACGCGATGAACATTTTGACTATATACTTGTAACGGCATTCGTATTCATTTCCTTTTTAATGGTGTATCCAACATTGGAACGATTGAAAATATAAATATTCACAGATTTACTAATAACTTACTTGGTATAAAGATGGTAATGGTGGAAAACTTCCCGTGAATTATTTTTGCTTGAATTGCTATAGTTTTTGAGAAATGAGTTCAACAATTAGTTTTGATCTTGTGAGTACGAAATCCGATGTTTGAAAACGGTGATGGGGTTTTTCCACTATTTTCTTGTGACTGCAAAGACCTATAGAGCATAAAGTTTCACATTGATATTTCATGTATTTTGTTAGGCCACACAAAGTGCGGGAACTGGTCTTTTGCCAATGAAAATTTACAATGATGGCCACATGCTACGAAGAAGTTCTATGAGAAAAAATTATAATAAATTAAACACTCAACATAGCATCAGTAACTCACTCAGTGAAATAGAATTTAGATTTAAAAAAAAAATGGTAAAGATTTATTGAAAACTCAAGTTGTAAATATTGCTGTACAAAATAATGAATTATTATATAAATATATCTACACATTTCACCAATTTCCGTTAATCTGTTAAATCATTGTAAAGTTTTAATATGAAAAGAGTCATACAAAAATATTATGTTATACTACTGACTAGATAACTATTAAAATTTGAATTTGTCGAAATTACAAAATGAGTGACTATATGTTTATCTAGTTCTTTCTATTTTAGTTTCCCTAACAATTTCTTGGGTCAATTTCAGAAAATGCAATTTATTTTTTTGTAAATTGTTTGTTAATAACGAATGGGCAACTGCACTTAATAATAATGGCTCTTCAATAGCGCATTTCCAAAGAAATTATCATTGCGCTTCAAACATTACTACCCCCTTATCACTGGGCCATTTATTTCATTCCTTAAACCTTCTCAGCTCCCTGGGGAGTATACAGCCGGTGCTGCCTTGTATGTAGCACACCGAGCTAAATCAATCCCGTGAACCAACTCTACCCTCACTGGTACCCAATTACCCCCGGGGTGAAGAGAAGCAATTATAGTAAAGCATCTTGCTCAAGGACGCAAGTGTCATGACCGGGATTCGAACCCACACACTGATGACTTTGGCCACCAGAACTGGAGTCCCATGCACTAAACCGCTCGGCCATGCCACGCCATTGTAACATTTTTAACAGTGTTTTTCAGTTTTCTATGGTACTAAAGAAAAAAAAGACGAAATCGTCTGATCGAGGAACTGCGAGCTGAAAAGTACTGAGGACACTTCCCAGGATCTCCTTTCATTCTGTAACTCTTGGGGTAACTAAAAGGTTGCTTCACTCTTCGAGCTCGCCAAATGCCTTTGTAAAAACCCAGAGGCCAGCAATGTCTCTCCACTCCTGGCATTCAGAGAGAAGTCTGAATTTCTCCTCTCTGTGTAAATAAATGTCTGTGCATCATGATTAACTTGACTGAATAATCGACTGAATAATTTGACTGATACTGTTTGAAAAATCTCAAAACAAAATCTCACTCGCAAATAAACTAATAATATACAGGTAAAGGAGAAAAAAAAAAAAAAGGAAAACAAAAACTGTACTAATAAGGCACTTCTTGAAACTATTCTTAAAATTGGAAGTCAAAGTTGTGATTTTTTTTTCTATAAAAAAATAAACGTTTCTCTCCACTTCCTATAGTACAACTTATATACATGTACACTGTACTTGCATGACATCTGAATGGCACTATTCCTCAAGAGAACTGTTAATCTTGACTTTGTTTTCACAACATAAAACTTCTTCAGGTCCACGGGTTACAGTGCAAGAGACTTTTGAGGGTACCTTGATTTCATTACCAGAAGGGTATAATGATAAAAACAGTATAGACTAATCCGAGCAGCTTGTTCGTGGACGTTTAAACCAATGCAGCTAGCTATGGCCGCCGCACGCCCGCGTCGACACACACACACTGTGAATCCTCCATGCTGATTGGTACATGTGCATGCTGACGCGCTATTGTCGTGTCGCGCGCGCGTGCGGCAGCCATAACTGCGTTGGCGTAAAAAAACCATAAACGAGCGCTGCTCGGATTAATGTACAAAGGTAAAAGAAACAAAAAGATTGCTTAATGCGAACCCCAAAAATGTGGAATTAATCACGAGGTTAGAGTAAGTAGCCTTTGATGGACACTCAAACAAGTGTGGCTACAATACAAAACTGACATTGCCAGAGACATCATTTTTATGCACTCTTTCAAGAGTCTAATAATTTTTTCAACTGCATTCCGATGTTGTCTATTGACAACGACAAACAAACAAAATCTCAAACGGCTTGGACTGGTAGTTTGTGAATCCTACTCATGGTTTTTGTCTCCTTTCGTAATTTGTAACATTACACGTCAAATGTCACCTTATTAAGTAGCAGTGTACATTAAATACCTTCCTGGTGCAGCCATCTTCCTTCCTTCCACCCACATCAATGTGTCCCAAAGAGAGGCTTGAGAGGAAATTATTCAGGGACCCTTTAGTTAGGCTGAACTACAATGGTTAGCGAGTATACAGGGAACATGACCAACAAAGATGGTCACTGGGGTGATAAGGGTGTGTGAATCTATCAAAAAACCTCTGTACATGAACTTTTTAGTACGTATACATAAAACAAAGACAGCCACTAACTACACCATGCAGTCTTATCACAACATGTGTTTAAAACTATACAGTTGATGTAAGGCTAAAATAGTTAGTATCGACCCTGAGTCTAGTCCCTGCATCTTTGATAAGAAGTGTAACTTCCCAAAAATGAAGAAGAAAAAAAATGTCAGCAACTCTGACGTTTTCCTCACAAGCTTTTGAAACCCGATTATTTAATATTTCAGCTGATTTGGGGCTCAAATTCTGGTCAGGAACAACTTAGTCGCAGGTCGTAAGAAGAAATCGATCCCTGTACTTTTTCTGACACAGGCTGTGTCCAGATTAGCGGCTGTGGCTGCAGCTGCGGCTTGAAGCATAGGAGGCCCATAGCAACAGCCTTAGCATCAGCCGCAACTACCAACTGGTACCTGGTCATACATGTACATGTCGTAGCGCTCCTGTAGCGTATCCCAATGTTACCAGTGTTTCATCCAACCAATTTCATAGAGCTACGTTTAACCAGTTGCCTGGCGGGAATCTTTACGCAGAATTGCCGGAATATTTTTTTCTTTGAGGGTACCGCTGGCACAAAGAAACCCTGACTTGACAATGCCAAGAGAACAAAAATTCTCTTTATTATTGGATCGTCCGTTTTGTTTCTCGACCAATAGCCAGAAAATGCCAGTATACTCCAGACCTTTTTTTGTCCTTGTGTGGGTGAAATGAAGCATTAGACGGCGTCTGTGTGGTCTGTGCACGCAGTGGAATGTCTGGGCGGCCTTTGCTCCGGTGGTCCGAATTTACATAATGGCGTCTTTACACGGCTTCCGTTTCCAGAAAGGGGAAACATTTGCGTGTATACACGTCATCCGTCGCCTACTGGTTAACGCATGAAAAATAGCAAAGCACGAAACAAACTGCGCTTACCAAAAACAGGTTACCAGCCAAAATACCATGTCATAATGCGTACCATTTGTGACTGGTTTCCTGCTAAAATTAGCTCAGCAGGAATTTGTCAAGCACTGTTTTCGACTTTAAAAGCAGCTCTGTGAAATTGGGCCATGTTCAATAGACCGTTCCGGCCTGTCAATCAAACTGTGCGCATTGACCAATTGGATCACGCCTTTTGGTCATGGGACCTCGGTCAAACTCGGTCACACGTGCCGCATAAATGCACACAAACTAAGGTGTGTGGGCGGGGCTTGTTGCCGAAGCCGGAACAGTCTATACAAGAGCCAAGCTACTACTTTATTATACCTGGTATGTGGCAAAAGGAGTCCCCCAAATGTTCTTATAATACCCGAACACACTCTTCCCCTCTTGTACAAAAGTACCCCCCCAACAACAACAACAACAACAACAACAACAACAACAACAACAACAACAACAACAACAACAACAACAACAACAACAACAACAACAACAACAACAACAAAATCCTCTCAAGAATTCCTGAGAGTCCCAGAACTCAATGAAGATACAATGGGACTGGGTACACCATGCCACATACCAAGCACCAAACGTACTACTTTCAATCTTGCATTTTTTTCAGACAAAATTTGCCACAAAGAAACTGAATACATTGAACAGAACCTTCTCACTGACACTTAATGAATCTTAGCATCAAAGAATGGGGTCATATTGCAGTATACTACAATTTATGCAAAGCGTCTTCCATAGATTTTGCAGCATCAAGCACACATCAATAATTATTGCAAGTATGGTGCTTTGCGCCTCAAAACAAAATCCCTCACAATTTCCGCTTTGATCGATCTTAATTTCAGATATCAGTTTCTTCAAGAAATTTTTTCACTCTTGGGAAGTTACGCCCTCCACTGCACTTTTTGGGGGTATTTCAGTTCAAATCTAGATCACACCTCTTGTTCCCCTCTCGTCCTTCCTGTGTGAAGAGATGGCCTGCAGCGCAACCATGTTGTCGTCTTCCGTGTTAATGGAGGACGAGGAACGAAATGACCTCATGCTTCCCGAGACAAAGGTCGGGTCAAAGATGAACTTGTAGATGAGTGATGCCAAAATGCCTCCGACGACTGGACCGGCAACATAGACCTACATACATGAACAAGGAGGGAACAAGTTCAGTAATCGTAATAATACTTGGTTCTTATATAGTCACAAGATCAAGGTGCTTTACAACATCATCCCTGTTCATCAGGCATACATGTACTTAAAGACGCCCGCTCATCGCCATAACCCAATGACTGTTTCTGTGGCACAAAACGATCATGTACATGTACCTGCAACTAGTTTACGTAAAACGTGTGCGCTGGTCAAAGGAGATCATTCGTGGCACGAATTTGTTTGTCACGCGTTGACGAGTGGGCGTCTTTAAACCATTCCTCAAACTTTCTTCATTCCCAGGGAAGCACACAACCCCAAGCGGCTTCATATAAAAGCTGTAAGGGGTTAATCCAACATAATACTGTTTCAGCCCTCACTGGTTCCCATTTACACACCTGGGTTTAGAGAAGCAATTATGGTCTTAAAAGTGTACTGCTCATGGACACAAGTGTCATGACCAGGATTCGAACCCACACTCCGATGAATAGGCCACCAGAACTTGAATCTGATGCGCTAGACCGCTCGGCCACGACACGCTAGTAAAAGATCAGTGCTCTTCCTAAATAGTGGTCCTCTGGCCGACCGAATGCCAGTTGAAACTTCTATGGACCAGTTGAAACTTTCTTCAAATTGGTCCAGCTTGCCAGTTAATTTTTTTTTTATATTTATTTTACATTCACTTCTTCCCTCATAAGGAATCTTGTTTTTACCTAAGAACAAATTGCCATGCCCTTAAACACGAAGTACATGTATTGGGCCTGAAATTAAGTCTTAAATTTTTTACTGTGCATTGCGTGTTTAAAACCACAAAAATGGAGCGTGTCATGGCCGAGTGGTCTAGTGCACCGGACTCAAGTTCTGGTGGTTAAGTATTCAGGGTGTGGGTTCGAATCCCGGTCATGACACTTGTGTCCTTCAGCAAGATGCTTTACTGATGTAATAATTGCTGCTCTTCACCCATGGGTATTATTAAATGGGTATCTGCAAGGGTAGAGTTTGATTTTAGGGCATTCAGGTTGGCTCAGTGGGTTCTTTCCCTGCCTTTCACCTCTGTGGACTTCGGTTCCAATCCCAGACCGGAGCCTTGCATCTGGATAGCATTTCCAGTCCCTACCTGGGCCCAATTTCATGGCTCTGCTTACTGTGTGATTCTGCGCTTACGAAGACCATTCACCGCTTACTAGGACAGCGCCAAATTTCTGCGCTAGCTGTGTAAGCACGGAATCCTTGGTTATGTGAACTACGCACACGCAGAAGCAAAAATTCCTTGCTTACCCGTGAAATATGCTTAAGTAAGCACAGAATTTTCTGCTTCCGCAAGCGCAGATTTTTCGCTTACGGTAAGCAGAGCCATGAAATTGGGCCCAGATTGTGTGGGTTTTCCCTTATTTGGGGTTTTCTTCCCACATCTAAAAATGGACATTTCTTCAACATCTTCTCTACACAGGTATCTTCAGGCCTACGGGTCACAGTGCTAGGTGCTTTTGAGGATCCCTTGCTTTCGAGACCAAAAAGATATAATAAATAAATAATAATAATTTTGTGTTTGAAAAAGCCTTCGTAGCACCACAGCAGCTCGGGCTGTACATATATTCCCCAGAGAGCTGAGAAAGATTACAGGAATGTTACTGGCCCAATGACCAGGCCACTAATGTAAAGCGCATTGAGATGTTATTGTAAAATGCGCTATATAATAACTAGTTATTACCCATATTACTAAAAATCCCTAACAAGATATTAACCGTTAGTTTGTGTTTTCTTGAAAGAATGTCCACACCTTCTGACATTTTTACACTCACAGGTTGAGCTTAAAACTTCAACCAAATTTGGTCTATTCACTATCACCTATATTCGTTTTACAGTTTGTCACTTTGCCCAAAGCCAGAACACACCTAGACAACAGCCACATGTACATGTGCATGTACATGGGAAAGTTGTTCATAAATCAATGCTGTGGACAGATTCTATTTCTGGATCACAACACAAAGTAAACTTAGTTTCAATCAGAAAGCACCAGCTCAACATTGGTAAGAAGAAAAACATAAAATGTTCACAGATTTTCATACATGTACCTTACATGGTATAAAGATTACTGATGGTAGAAAACTTTCCTGGAAATATTTCTGCCTTCAGTGCTATCGATTTTAAATAATAAATGAAATACGATCCAAAATTACTTTTCGTCTCAGTGAGACGAAAACTCTAAGAATGCACACAAAAATGCTGAATGCATTTTTACCGTTATCTCACAAATGAAACAACGAAATGAGCAGACAATTAAATAGGCCGGTTTTATTACAAATATCTTGATTAATGCAAAGAATGGAAGCATTTACAGTCAGTTTACCAATGTTGAGCTGGGGCTTTAAAGGCCGTACAGGTATTTGTAAAAGGTAAAAGTACTTTCTCGTTTTTATAACTGTGTTTGTAAACAACTAAACCATGCATGGTGGAGCACCCGTTCAAGTAAAACATTCCCACGGGCTACTTTAAACACAGCAGACAATTAACCTTTAAAAAAGTCATGGTTAAAAAAATTATGGAGCATTTAAAGATAAATTTTATTGAACCAGACTGACGATGGGAGTATGAAATCCCAAACCTAAAAACACTACTTTAAGTATAAGCCTAACCATCACCGAGCCATCAAAATCCAAAACATGTTTTGTCTGATTCTGTCGGACGGGTGGACTGGTACCAGTAAAACCAATCATGCTTTACATGGGATTAGGCATGCATGATTGCGAGTGGACCACCATAATCAGAATCCAACAGTCCAAGTAATGAGTTACCATATTACACAGGATTTACCGAGCGAATAGCAGCACCACATTCCCCCACATGTGGTGGAAAGCGGTGCTTTATAAGTATTCATTATCAACATGTACATACAACTATTGACTGCTCCGAGTGCTACAAAAATCTGATATTTTATGGAGATTGTACTGATTTTCATCAACTTCTGATATGAAGAAAAGGGAAACGTGCAAAAACTTGGTCAGCTGGTGTGGTCCGCACGTATCAGTGTTGTATCAATAGAGTCACTTGCCGAAATGGCGTCCAGTGAGATTTCACATTTCAGCCAGAGTTCCCCATCTTGCGCCTACGGCGCTCTATAATCTCTGGTTAAAACTACGACTCCCGAGTTGATCCCCAGTGCATTCTATTTTCCCAAGGCGAAGCAGAGGGAAAATAGTCTGCTCTGGGGATCACAAAGTGAGTCTTGGTTTTAACCATAGCACGAGTAAAAGCAGTCGATATTTTATTTTATTCTTTACCTCAAGTAGGACTGGCCAGCCGTCAGATTTTCCAAGGACAACTGCAGAACTGAGGGACCTGGCAGGATTCATGCTAGCACCAGTGAACTCGTACTGAAATGAAAAATATGGATCATACACGTAACAAGGTCATATAGGATTTGAGGCATTGCATGGTGGGGTATCAATGTATATTTGGCTTGCGGTAACACCATGTGATTGTATCTACTTTGCTATATACAGTAGATTGTTCTGTGAGAACTTGTCTTACTATTATTCTACTACCGCGGAGTAGATTTTCGGAATTCGGGAGACAACGTAGTTCTGAAAAGAACTGTCCTGCTTTTTAAGTACTACCTGGGGGTAGGAAATCGGCCGGGACTACTACTACTTTTTCGCTTAGTGGATTGGGGGGACTTCTCGGATAACTTCACTACCGCGGAGTGAGTTTGGTCTCTCTGAGTTTGGAGTGAGTTAGAGACCAAACTCACTCCGCAGTAGTGAAGTTATCCGAGAAGTCCCCCCAATCCACTAAGCGAAAAAGTAGTAGTAGTCCCGGCCGATTTCCTACCCCCAGGTAGTACTTAAAAAGCAGGACAGTTCTTTTCAGAACTACGTTGTCTCCCGAATTCCGAAAATCTACTCCGCGGTAGTAGAATAATAGTAAGACAAGTTCTCACAGAACAATCTACTGTATATAGCAAAGTAGATGTAATCACATGGTGTTACCGCAAACCAAATATACATTAACAAGGTCATGTTTAATAAAGCTGTTACGCCAAAAAATATTGCCGAACAAAATTAATAGTGGTCCGCGCACGCACCTTGGTTGAATGACCGGGCGACCTTTGGTCTGGTGATCTGAAATTACATAATGACGTCTTAAGACGGCTTCTGTTTCCAGGCAGGGGAAACATTTGCATACGTCATCCGGTGAAGATGGGAGTATGAAATCCCAAACCTAAAAACACTACTTTAAGTAAGCCTAACCATCACCAAGCCATCAAAATCCAAAATGTGTTTTGTCTGATTCTGTCGGACGGGTGGACTGGTACCAGTTAAACCAATCATGCTTTACATGGGATTAGGCATGCATGATTGTGTGTGGACCACCATAATCAGTCCGAGTAATGAGTTACCATATTACACAGGATTTCTTTCCTGAGAAGGCTTCTGTTTCCAGGCAGGGGAAACATTTGCATACATATACGCCATCCGGCGTCAACTGGTTAAATGCTTGATGCAAGTAAAGCCTGTGCATATCACGCTCGAGTAATAGCATCCCAGTGACGGCAAAAAAACACTGGCATAGGAAATTATGAAAATGACCTTAAATGGATTGGCCTCCAGGGTTTGCCCTTAACTTCTCCAGTGACTAGCCAGCAGTAACACTTTGCTTGCTATTTCACTGAGTCCACCAGCTTTTTTTCACTAGTTCGTATTTCATTTTTACAAAAGGGATGCTGGTCAACACTGAGCTAGCCAGCCGGACCACTTCGAGAGAATATTGACTGGTCCTCAGGTATTGTAACTAGCATTTGATCTGATACTTACTCCCCATAACGTATTTGTCAGGTAGGCCAGGCCGATCGGCAGGGCAACAAGCTTGGAGGCGAACCTGGTTGCCTCGATGGAAGACACGAACGTAAACACTAAGAGAAACGTCATGAGGAACTCCAGCCCCATGGCCTGATGGGAAGTGATCTCGGGCGCGACCATCGTGCTGCCCATGTTTCCCATGACCGGCGTTGGCAAGAAGCTGCAGGACAAAAGAATAAGAATTGGAAATGTTATGTCTTCATAATCGTGGAGTGTCATGGCCAAGTGGTCTAGAACATCGGACTTAAAGCTTTGATGTTTCTGACCGGCAGAGTGTGGGTATCAAAGCAGGAAACCAGACTAAAATAACCGGTCTTAAACAGCTCCAGCCGTGTCTTCATCAACCATTTAAACACCACCATGTGACATGCTCTCAGCCAATCAGAATGGATAAACTGTGTGGGGTATTTAGGAATGTTTATTATATCAATACATGTTATTTTACTTGTTTAAAAACCACAATTTATACATTAACAGCAGTATGCAAACATTGTCCTAAAATGTTCGTTTTGGAAAACTTGAAATGGAATTCGTTTTCCACTTCAAGTGCCTGGTTGATATTGCTCCATACAGTGAACTTGAGATTCCACGAATGCTCCACATGGAGTCTCTGATAACCTCTGGTCCCCAGGCTGCACTTCATCTCTTGCCCCGCTGTACAGTGTGTATTACTGCACCAAGGAGGTACTGTGTGTACATTAATGTAAAAAAATTGATTACAGCCCAATGGAAGACCAGATCAAATCGCCGTCGTGTGCCCGGCAAAAGGACATAAGGGAAAAAGTTCCCGGCAAAAGGACGTAAGCAATTTATGTTAAAATTTGTCTTCAAGAATTATGAGCGGGAAAGTTTGGTAAACATGTTGCCATGCAAAAGTCATTCTAGAAAGGTTAAATTCTGCCTGGGGAATAGGGAAACATGTCTTCAGGGTAATTCTAGCAAAAAAAAAAAACAAAAAATAAATGGTATATTTTTCATGTCAGGAGCCATTTTGTTGCTTATGTCCTTTTGTTACTGGGACAAACTACCTTATGTTCCTTTACGCCCTTTCGCCGGGCACACGATGAAATCGATGAGATTGTACTGATTTTCATCAACTTCTGATATGAAGAAAAGGGACACAACCAAAAACTTGGTCAGCTGGTGTGTTTTTTTAGAACTCTTTATTTTATTTGGAAATCATACAACAAAATGTAAAATTCCCCATTTGACCAGTGTAATATCTCGCCTGCCAGAAAAGGCCCTGGCAATCCTGCAGCATCTGGTTAACTTTTTCTTTGTTTTCTCCCCTGCCTTTTCTAGGGGCCCGATCAGCAGAAATATATTTACATAAATTATTATTATTGAAACCAACATGATCCTGGGTTAGTGAGAGCTGGTCAAGTTGGTTCAATCTTGCCGTTAGACTTGGAGGTCGCACTATTAGAATAACTGCGAGCATACGGGTGCACTATGCCCGTATCATAAAATTATGCGCCAAGTCACATTAATAGAATGTAAACCCACAACTTTTTTCTGTAAATAAAAGATTTGAAGGTCATGGTTTTTTATGGATTGTTGAAAAATGGTCCAACATTGTGCCCCTGGGGTTGTTGACTTTCAACCTGGAACATTTTGGGTACACTGGCCCTCTAAAAATGGCCCTACTTTGCTGAACAGTGTAGGGTCAATTTTCCAAGATGGAGTCTGGCCAGTTTACTTGTTCCGGTGTTTTTTTTTTCCTTTTGGATGAGCCTACCAAAAAATTCTCATCGGCTAACCTACTAAAAAATTGAAGGAAAAAAAAATGAAGTTTAGTTGTCAGAAAATATATTTGATTTGTTTTCTTGAGGCTGAGAGACTTTTAAATATTTTGTTTTGTTATTTTTGAGAATGTCTAGCACAGTAGCATTGGTTGCTATGGAAAGCCTATTTAGTGTGGTGCACCCACATGTATAATCCATTATAACACCTCTTCCTTTGATTCTATCTGTTGATTGGCCGAACGTGCGTCACGTGGTGTTGTGTATTTTTATTATCACACTGCACACCGACCAAAAGAACTATTAAATGGTACTATCCAGCGACAACCTCGAACCCGGTGAATCGATCAAATAATACGTGCATTTGAAATACGATATGAGAACTAAGGCAGTGTGGTACCCCCTCTTTCTTTTTGTCAAGGCTGCTCTGGGGATCACCTCGAGTGACTAGTTTTACTACACCACTTGAAGCAGTCAATATTTGTATACAATCGAACACCCACATCTTGGGTCCAAGACTTTCCGTGTGTCAAGTGCATAAATCTCTGCGATTTGATCAATGCAAGGCCCATGGCACGTGAGGTCAGCCAACATAAACACCAGGAAAGCACAGGGGGGCGAGTCGGTAATAAATCTTCGACTTGTAAAAAGAAGTGGAATTTATTATGGCTCAGGATTATCACTTTGACATTTTGAGAATAAAAACATCATGTGTTTATACAGTGTTTTTGTCCATCTCAGTTGGGCCTAACACAAAAAAATTGTTTCCTGACCGAAAAAAAAAAAATAAAAATAAAAATAACAATAAATAAATTCTGTTTCTTTCTTTAGTTTATCAAATCTAAAAAATGGTAGAATTCTTTCAATTCCCATCCTGCAAAATAAGTAAATAAAAAAACAATTGCAGGTGCATGTACCCTACATGTAGCCTACATTATAACATAGAGGCTGGCCCTTGCTCTATGATTATAATATACACTGAAAAACAAAGTGATGCCTCAAGCAGATGTTAAATCAGTGCTCTCCCAGCTCAGGAGTTGTCAACTGCTTCGCGATCTTATTTCAACATTTGTTTGACCAACCAACTCAAACTTAGCACCCCACATGGATAGAACAAAGTAATGCTTCAAATGAAGCAGATGTTAAATCAATGCTCTCCCAGATCAGGAGTTGTCAACGGCTTTGAGATCTTATTTCAACATTTGTTTTACCCACCAACTCAAACTTAGATTTTTAAACTATTTTAGCACCCCACATGGATACACTGAAGAACAAAGTAATTCTTCAAATGAGGCAAATGTTAAATCAATGCTCTCCCAGATCAGGAGTTGTCAACGGCTTTGCGATCTTATTTCAACATTTGTTTTACCCACCAACTCAGACTTAGATTTTTTAACTGTTTTAAACTATTTTAGCACCCCACATGGATACACTGAAGAACAAAGTAATGCTTCAAATGAAGCAGATGTTAAATCAATGCTCTCCGAGATCAGGAGTTGTCAACAGTTTTGGGATCTTATTTCAACATTTGTTTTACCCACCAACTCAGACTTAGATTTTTTTTAACTATTTTAAACTTTTTTAGCACCCCACATGGATACACTGAAGAACAAAGTAATTCTTCAAATGAAGCAGATGTTAAATCAATGCTCTCCCAGCTCAGGAGTTATCAACGGCTTTGGGATCTTATTTCAACATTTGTTTGACCCACCAACTCAAACTTAGATTTTTTAACTATTTTAGCAGAATAAAGTCATGCCTCAAATGAAGCGGATAATTTTTAGATCAAGGCTCCTCCAGCTTTGGAGTTGTCAACAGCTTTTCCTGGCTTAATTGAAAACTAAAACTTGATTTGAGTTATTTCTTTGGACCCACTCACCCACCCTTTCAAATGGCCCCTACAGGAGGACAGTTTTGAACGGCTTTTCCTGGCTTCCAGCATGTAATTATGTAGTTTGAAACAGAAGAGGAAATTGCCAAATACACAGAACTCTTGATAACTTGTTTCCTCTTTTTTCTTAATTGAGAACTAAAACTTGATTTGAGTTATTTCTTTGGACCCACTCACCCACCCTTTCAAATGGCTCCCTAATGGAGGACAGTTTCCAGTGGTTTCTTGTCTTAAAGGGTCTGTATACGTTTGGTAATGACTCTGAAAATTTATGGCAATAATAACTCACTTGGTAAGAAGTACATCAGCTTTGGATAGTATAATGCATTTTGAGAAACGTTTCACTTCGAAGTACTGCAGTTATGGAAAAATACATCACTTTTTATCCCCCCAAAATTTGAATCTTAATGTGTATTCCAATGACGGATACTTCTTCTGCGTGAACACAACCGCTCCAGATTTTTTGGTGATATCTCAAAAACGCTGCCACCTTTTGAACTGAAATTTACACAGGTTAGTTTTATGGCATATATCTACAATTATATAGCATTAAGGCAAATGTACGGTTCCAAAAACCCAAGGTATACTTTGCCTTTAAAACAAGCAATACTTTTTTGTGTCAGGAATTGTTTGTAATTTGTAAATTCTCTGAAACCAAAGTACACGACCCTGGCCTTAACGATATTACCACAGTCCAGCCATTGTTGATCTCCAACACACACTCAACATTCTATAAGTTTGCAAAAACTTTACCTCTCAGCATAAAAAAACACAAACTTAATTTACTGATTTCCTGACAATACAATTTAGTTTTATCCCCAAACACTTCCACTACGTATTTTGATCAACCCCTTTTTAAAAAAAATATAATAAAAGCTCCAGGCATATGACCTCCTGTGATCCCCAAACTGCTGCACTCCTGCAGTACAAACACAAAAGGTATCTCAGCAGGGTTGTCAAAAGGGAACGCTGACTTCCACCCTCCAGGCAGGTTTGCCCAGGCTCTGTTGGAATTTCTGGCCTAATGCTTCTGATTACTGTATTATGAATGCCATGCGTGGGTCGTGTGCTGCTGATATTGGGTGTGTGTCAACCTTGCTACCATGGGCAGCGTGCCGTATCGATACCCCTCGTCTCTAACCCATGGTAGGGAAGCACCAAAAACCAACGCTGGTTGGCTCCCAAAATTGACTGCTTTTTGCGCACGCCCTTTTAAAAACTTCTGAATGCTTGTAGGGCACTTAGTACACATGTGTGAAAATGAGTACGTGCATGTCAAACTGCAAGTATTTTGTTGCGAACCTACTTCAAATGAATACTTTTTACCCTAAACTGCATACAGTTAATAGACGGGTCACAAATCAAAGAAGAATGAGAGGGGACCAGTTGCTGTAAGATTTGATGCCTCTTTTGCGGGATACCATATTTGAGCGGCGCGTACATTGGATCAGCCACAGGCGTAATTAAAATAGCCCATATTTGGGGAGATTTTGTTGTCACAATTCCAGGGGTTATGATCGAGCCAACTTCAGTACCAAAAGAAATGATGGGGGGATCAGTCACCCCTGGGAACGAGGTTGGGTGTGGTGTGTGTCTGACCCTGGAAGTGCTTCAAAGCACCCAGCCAACATTGGTAGATGTAATGTCAAAGACCATTATCCACACTTTATGTGACCCAACATACAAAATCATAGGCCTAAATCTTTGGAAGTTTTGGTAATTCCTTACAAATTGCTTTTATTAGTATCAGTCTGAAATCTTACTCATTATGAAGTTCATACCAGTACCAATCTTGAACAGAAATATTTTTGTCTGAAATACTTTCCAAAGTTGAGAAAAATAGAATTCAAAGAACCCCGATTTTAATTTTGGTTGTAACAAATCGAAAATAAGGGCAATGTGCTCTCATATACTGACAAGTGAGCACGATTTTCACTATTTTCTCCTGACGTGGACGACGGATTGAGTTACATGTACGGTACATGTATTACTACATGCGCATGCAGTTTTCCACTTAGGAATAATTATAGGAAACTGTAACTAGTGAACTAGTAAACTTGCGGGTACAACCATCTCTTTTGGGAGGAGTGGTGGCTTTGAAAAGAGCCGGTGTGGTCTCGACGTTTCAAACAGTATACTCTGCTCGTCTTCATGTCTTTGACATAGAGAAATCCAGGACTTTGTGTACTTTTTTTAAATGTAAGGCTGGTCATTATGATAAAGTCAAACGCCGCTATAACGAACAGAGCCACTACTCCTCCTAAAAGAGATTTATACATGGTTGAACCCGCAAGTTTACTAGTTATAGTTTTCTATTACCCTTCACACCATGCAAAGCTTCAAGCATTACCTAAGAATAATTACATAGTAATGTACAAAATACAATCTTCCACTGTACATGTACATGTACATGTGTAAGTGTATTGTACTTCTACAATGAAGAACACCCTACACACACATGTGCATACCTCTTTGTGAACTATGTGGTGGTGTGTATAGGAAAGGCCACACTTTTTATAACAACCAACGTAGCATGAACTTGCACCATGCTGCACTTTGGTTACGTTAGATCTGTTATGTCTTGCATGGTACACATTGTACATGTATGTACTGTACAATCAAATGTAGCATCAACCTCAATGTTATTTTTTTTCTGCTCAACCTGTAACACCTGTATGTTAATTAGATGACCTCGATCTAAGGTCACAAGATGATGACCTCAGATAAGATAAGATCATCTGTTTGAACTGTGGTGGAACTCTATTAGCTCACGTTCACACAAACCTGTTTACAAAGCGTGCTGTCTCCACCCTGCAGTGCTCATGTACAATCGACAGTCCGCTGTTTAGTTTAGAGTTTACTCTTTTGTCAAATAAACAGCGACTGTCAACTGCAGGGTAGAATAAACCATGACAGGTAAAAATAGAACCACCTTGAAACCAGATATTTAGTTTAAACACGTCTGCGAATACGTGTGTATAGCCCTTTTTAGACTTGATTTCAAGTCTGAGAATGAGGTTATTTGGTCTATTCCGCACAGTCCAGTCCATTAGAATGCCCTCCACCGGCTTATATCGGTTCCAACTGCCGATTAAACCGATATACGCCGGTAGAGTGTGTTCTAAAGGACTGCGCAGTATAGACAAAATAACCACATTCTCAGACTTGAATCAAGTTTAAGCCCCCTTTTGAAACTATGGCTTTGGCTTAGGCTCCGGCTTGGGCTCCATCAAAAAGCAGTTATGGTAAAGTGTCTTGCTCAAGTGTCACGACTGGCCAGACCGGGATTCGAACCCACATTCTGTAAACTTCAGAACTTAATTTGGCGGACCAGACCGGTCGGCCACAACACTCCACTAGTTGCCAGTTCAGTATCAAATTCAATTCAAACTTCTCCTGTAAATTAACTACATTTGCACAAAGCCATCAATGGACTTGCTCCACAATAAATGTACATCAGCGATCTCATATATCACTGCAGTGATCTTTTCGCAAGTTACATACATGTACTGTCTTCAAATAAACTTCTTTTCCATGTTCCCAATATGAAAGCTTACTTCATGATGGCCGCCGTGCATTTTCCAGTTTGGCACCAATGTTTTGGAATGACCTCTCTATAGACATCAAAACCTTTCCCTAATGTGAACATTTTTAAGACACAAAACTCATTTGTTCTTTAAAGCATTTTCTTCGTACATGTAATTGATTATGTATTTTTTTGCAAAAACGCCGTGAACATAATTTTTTTTATGGATACCAATGCTAATTTTTATACATTGTACACTGAGCGCCATTTCATTTAGACCACAGCGCATAACAATATTTTTCCAGCAAGGTATTCAGAGTTACTTTTGAAGTATGAGACCTTTTTCCTTTACATAGCATCATGTAATGGTTTACAAGGTGCTGTGGCGCAATCTGCAGCCGATCAGACCAGGAACACTGGGGTGAACCCCTTCTCTTTTTGATAAGTGCACTGGGTTCTTTTACGTGCATTACACAACACACGGGACCTACGGCTTTACGTCCCATCCGAAGGACGCAGCAATAATGGTTAAGTGTCTTGCTTAAGGACACAAGTGTCACGACCGGGACTCGAACCCACACTTTGCTGATCAGAAACACCAGAGCTTGAGTCCAGTGTTCTAAATCCGCTCGACCACGACACACCAATATTATTGAAGTCTACTCTAAGCCATGTTTTGACAAAAACATAACCATAAACGCTTCAGGATTTCCTGGCAGCCATTTTCAACATTATCAAATTAAAAGTAAGAAAGGAAAAAAATAATAACGATTTTTAGTTCCTCTTGGATAAATCTTGGCAGTGAGGTGATGATATGGCAGATTTTGAGCCAATCCTGTTTGTAAATGCGTGACAAACACGCAAATGCATGGCCAGGCCGGGATTCGAACCCATATTCTGTTAACTACAGAACTAAGTTTGGCAGACTAGGCCGCTCGGCCACAACACTTCACCAGGAATAAGACATTCAGCATGCAGACTTATTGATACTACGAGTAATTTGCATTAAAAGTAAAAAATTTTAACTACTCTCAAAATTCAATCAAAAAAATTGATGGAAAAGGCAGGTAACTCTTTTTGTCAATTTTTTATAAAAAATTTAGGGGGGTAAAAACGTTGTTTTTTTAAACATAACAATACAAAGGAATGAACTCAAATCATTTTCCGGTACATGTAGGCGTCCAAATAGCACATGTTGAAACACTTTTGGGCAGTTTCAGGCACATGTGATCAACAAAAATCACAATCAATCCTCAATCAATCTTTATATTTACACAAGGCGCCATACCAGGATCATTGCTCATGGCGCCAGTTACAACCAGTTGAGTGCATTGGAAAGACTACTAATCTAATGGATGCCAGGCAAGTGGTACCCCTCATCGTGTGTCTTGTCATGTGACTGTACATTAGATGAATGTATTGTGCATGTATTTTTAAGTTTTAATCAGTTGAAACCGGATGACATGAATACACGTGCAAATGTTTCCCCTGCCTGGAAATGGAAGACGTGTAAAGGCGCCATTATGTCATTTCGGACCACCGATGCAAAGGTCGCCTGGTCATTCAACTATGGAGTGTGCACAGACCACATGCACACAGTGTAACGCTTCGTTTCATCCACACAAGGACAAAAAGGTCTGAATATATTGGCACTTTCTGGCTATTGAGAGGTGGTTTTGGGTAATCCCCGATTACAGACCTTTGTACTTTTGTTTCAAGAAGAGCATTACGAGACATCGAGAGGCTTCTACCATTGTTCATTCATTGTATTTCGGCTCAATGGAGGTAAGCCAGAGTGAGCCGGCAATCGAGCCATGGTTCTGTGTTTAGTGCCACTCCTATGCCATAGGGAACGGTCGATGCTTTGCAATTCAAGCTGCATGAATTTGCCATTTTCTCAGTCGAGAAACAAAACGGACGATCCAACAAAGAGAATCTTTGTTCTCTTGGCATTGTCAAGTCAGGGTTTCTTTGTGCCAGCAGTACCCTCAAAGAAAACAAATCTGGCAATTTCAGCCAAAAGAGTCCCGCCAGGGGGACGAGACAACAACAAAAAAGAATCCCAGCTGCAACTGGTGGAGTAGTCTGCCAAACACGTTTTGTATAGTCACGTAATACTTTTGATCACTTTAAAAAGGAGATTGTTTTTAATGTTGGTCACTCGCCATATTTCACGGCACTTACAGCAAGATTTTTCTAGAATTGAACACCTGTTACAGGTATCCAGATGAATACACGTACATGTAGAAGCAAACAGAACAGTCTGAAAACATTTTTTCCCAGAACGTGATCTGACTTCTGTACAGCTCTGTGTTTTTTCAACAGATCTCAAGCAAATCAAGGCCGCTTCAAGAATAGTCGACAACAAAAAAATGTTTTATTGGCTCGTGGATACAGGCTCGCGTGACTGCACACTAAAACGAACGGAGTCACGGTCAGACGAATTTGGATAAAATCTAC
Organism: Marthasterias glacialis; assembly: GCA_911728455.2. NCBI lineage: Eukaryota > Metazoa > Echinodermata > Asteroidea > Forcipulatida > Asteriidae > Marthasterias > Marthasterias glacialis. The sequence continues at coordinate 17,390,270 of OU452232.1, read as the reverse complement.
ATTTTTATGCCTCTGACATTTACAGTAGGTTGTAGAGTTAAGTCATCCGAACGAGGCACACTCCATAATTACACAAACTTTGTGGAGGCCCATTCACTTTTCATTGTATGCAAAAGTTTTATTGTAAACACAGCTTTTCAGAATGAATTGTCAGAGTGCATTTAAAAATGGAATTGTTTACTGCTGTAAAAATGGAATTTTTACAATTCAGAATGACAACGTACCCTGCACCGTGCATACACTCAAGAGAATACAATGTAATCTATAAATTCAATTTTTATATTATTTGTGTTTTTTTACTACCGATGTGTGTTGAGCACTATACTCATATATACTATATGAAAAAAAATCCACAGGTGACAGGCATATTCCTCGGGTGGGATTCGAACCCACGACCCCTGCCATTCTTGAGCAGATGTCTTACCAACTAGACTACCGAGATTGGCCAGCAGCTATTTCGAATCCTATTAACAGCGGGTACTGCAACCATTATAATGTTAATATTTTTATGGGTACAAAAAACACAAATAATATTCTTTCGGACAAAAAAAACCCCTAAATTTACGGTGACAGTTTTTGCTGTTTTCTCCATAACTAGGCACTGTGTTCAACTGAAACTTTCACATGTGACCTTTATTGTATCTTTCTTGAAAATTTTGCCTATTTCAGCATTGCGTTGACAAAAACCTAATGAGGACCCTACCATTAATAACTCTCTCAATCAAAGACGTTTGAAACTATATTAATTTTCTTTTAAAGCCCCGCTCAATATTGGTAAAGTGTCTGTAAATGCTACCATTTTTTGCACAAATCAAGATGCAATAAAACCAACCTGTGAAATTTTCAGTTCATTTTGTTATTCCATTTGAGAGAAAAACGGTAAAAATGCATTCAGCATTTTCGTACGCATTCTTAGGCAGACTTCTGGTCTCACATGAGATGAAAATTAATTTTTGATCTCATTTCCTTTATTATTCAATTACGATAACACTTCAGGCAGAAATATTTCAAGGAAAGTTTTCTACCATCCTTATCTTTATACTATGTAAGGTATATGTAAATCTCTGAACATTTTTGTTTTTCTTTCTTACCAATGATGAGATGGGGCTTTAATTTAGCTGAAAATTTACCCAGTTTCATAATAAGTTCAAAATCACTGACTGTTTGAATGAAATCTTTAAAAAAAAATTTTTTTTTAAAGTGTCAACTCTATCAATCCTTAAAACACTCCCAGTTGGTGTACTTCATTGTCTATATGGGACAATGCCTTCCATTGTATTTATAACTGAAAATTCTCACAACGAATCACCATCTGGCGAGCTTGGTGGAAAAATCATTTTAACATCTGGAGCTGCTTTCATAAAGCTGTCAAAACTAGGAAGGAAGTTGATTATTCTTTCTGTAGCAGAAGAACTTGTTGTTTCAGGCACTTGCTTGTGTTATTTCAGAAAGGTCTGCCGAATTATGGCTCTCCACTTTAAAGTTTAATTCAATTCAATGATGGTTTATTCTAAAAAAAAAAATAATAAAAAAAAAAACAGTTCTCCCATAGCAACCAAATGTCCAATTGCCGGAAAATGTTCCAAATTTAAAAAGGCGGAGAAAAACAACAACCAAAAAGCAGAAAATCACCAACATGCAAGAAACTGGAAAAAAAAGAAAAAAGAAAAAAAACTAGAAAGTTCAATAACAGGCAAAAACTTATAAACAAGAGACCCAGACTAGCAAAACTCCAAGTACATTTAAAAAAAAAAAGAAAAAACATGACAATGCCAAATAAATTATTTCAGTTTGAGTTATTCAGAAGAAGGGAGAGGGCTTTTTCTGAAGCGTTTAGTTCTGCAATGAAATTTGCCCAAAATGTCAAGATTTCCTCTGTTGGTACCCACTATCAGACTTCTGGGGTAGAAGTCCATGCAGAACTGAAAAAAGGAAGAGTTCTGGCAATAGAGTGGTACAGTTGGTTTTGACGGCAATGCAGTGTCATAATATTGCACATTTGTGGAGCATCTGAGTAGTGCTTACAGGCCTTACGTTTAAAGCTTTTTGTAAAGTAGCCCAAGGGGCTAGTAAAATGTGCATTTTACTTGCCCCCAGGAAGTTTTTGTTGCCCAAGTTATAAACATGTTATGTCATAAATGTATCTTGCTGATACTAATGGTAGCGATCACAACCAGTTTATGGCCGTCAAATGAAGTTACATTCACACACTCAAAAATAAATAAACACATTTCTAAAATGTATTATTCACATCTGAAAAGGAAGAAGTATGAGCATTATAAACAAGTAAGTTGCACAGTTTTTAGTAGCGCCACAGGGCAAGTTGAGAAGTGGTATTTACTAGCCCACAGCAGTTTTTACTAGACAATGTACATGTACGCCAGGCTAGTGCTAAGAGCGAGCCCAGGCTTACAATGTTTAATCATTGGCAAGAATGATTCTACATTCTACATTCTAATGTAGTGGCAGGCAGGACTTCTTTAAGGAAACCAGAGTTCCAAGTTCAGATGCTGCGTTCAAACAGTATTTGACAAGGGTTTTTACGAAGTTAGAACATGGTTTGAAGAAGCCTCAAGAATAAGATTTCTTTCTAACCCTTTCTACTACAGTGTCACTGTCAGCGTGTGTCTGGAGACAACCAACCCATACATTACGTTTCTCCTGAAGACGAGCAGAGTATACCGTTCAAAACGTCGAGACCACACCGGCTCTTTTCAGAGCCACCACTCCTCCCAAAAGAAATTTATACATGGTTGTACCCGCAAATTTGAGTAGTTTACTAGTTACAGTTTCCTTTAACCATACCTTACTATGTGGCATTTAGACTAAGATGCACCATAGATCATGATACACACAATGTAGAGAGTAGAGCCATTACCCATACTGCTTATAATGAGCCTGGCAAACTGGAGAAGCCACCAGCTGTGCTCAATTGCATGGGAATGTGGGGATAATTGGAAGAGATAAGGTTCTCAGCCTTGGTCAATTTCTGCAGTGGTAATTTGTGGCACTGATTGATCACACATAATTAGCCTAATACAAATGAGGAGGAAAATGCTGCACTTCAACCAAAGTTGTGTGCAGAGCATGGGAGATTTTGAGGCATTTTCAATGCATTTATAAGGGTTTTAAACAGCAAGATTTCAGGGTCCGTGTGCGCATCCACAATAGACCTAAACGCACTGACGTCATCCAGCCGCCATCTTAGAGGTAAAACGATGATTAAACAATGGAAGCGCACAGATTTGTATGCGCGGTGTACAGGATTGGCCAATGAACTGCCTCCTTTTGACCTCCAGGCGAGGGCGCCCAACTTAACTGACGTCATATGCATTAAAAGGTCTACAGATGTGAACGATTGTTGCATCACTCATTTGTTTGACATGAACTGCGGGCAAGTTAGCATTACTTTTGCTCTGCTTACAGTATGCAGCATTTAGGATAGAAATTCTGCTAGGGGCTGCATCATAAAAAGAAAGGATGATGTAGTTTTTGACTCAATACCAATTCTGTTATATAAAGCCAACATTTTTTACAGGGATGAGATTTGATGAATGTGAAAATTCCTGAACAATGAATTGCTGGCATGGGTTCCGTCTTATGCTAGACCTGGAACCTACCAGATGTTACAATTCAGGAGGTTTACAGACTCTGTGCATCACCAGAAAGACAAAACTACAGGTTTGGACACTATGTGGACTATTTCTTCCTCCCTTTGGTGACTGCTTTTAAGATAATTTGAAGGCCAAAGGAAATTATGAGAAAGTCTTGAAATCAGGAAACAATTCTAAGAAATCTTGTGTTTTTAATCAAACTAAAAATTCATGCATGGCTAACAAGCCCCAAACAAGGCTAAAAGGATATATGAACAGCAGTCCTGCAAACTCATGTTTGGAGAAGGCAAGGCTATTTTCATTTTGCAAAGGGCACTTCCATCGGATCATCTTAAAGGCTATGGGAAACTTTTGAAGGGGCACCAAGGCCAAGACGAGGGCAACAGAGGCTATGGCCTTCATGGCCTCCAGTAATTCCAGGACTGGCGTAAATTCTCAGCGGAGTTGAAGGCAGGCCTGATACTTCACGGAGGCAATGGAGGCAACTGCCTCCGTTGCCCCTGGTCATCGCCTTGGTGCCCTTGAAATATTCCAGTACAAATTTACAATTTCCTCATATAGAGGTGCCTTTTATCAAGAAGATAATGCCTTGGTGCCCTTTCCCTTCAAGAACGAAGGAATCAGACATGTGAAGTTGCGTACACACCCAGCAATTGATTCTCAACCAGGTAGTTTGTACATGTATACAGCCACAATTCCCTTGAAGTTGATGTGTGCAAGACTTTTACGTTAAAGGCATTGCATACGTTTGGTAATGACTTACTTGGTAAGGAGTACAGCAGCTTTGGATAGTATAATGCATTTTGAGAGACGTTTCACTTCGAAGTACTGCAGTTATGGAAAAATATATCACTTTTTATCCCCCAAGAATTTGAATCTGAGAAGCGTTATGGCCGTAACGCTTCTCGGAATGTGTATTCCAATGACGGATACTTCTTCTGCGTGAACGCAACCGCTCCAGATTTTTGGCGATATCTCAAAAACGCTGCCACCTTTTGAAATGAAATTTACACAGGTTAGTTTTGTGGTATATATCTACAATTATATAGCGTTAAGGCAAACGTACGGTTTCAAAAACCAAAGGTATACTTTGCCTTTAAGTCCAGAATAATCAGGCAGGCATTTCTATTAAAATGACAGGCATCTGTTATTGTTTTCAGCCACAATATTCCATCCAACAGAGGTGCCACTGATTGGCATTAGAGTTTTTGTTTTGTTTTAACTACTGTCTGTACAGTACAACTCTCAGCAGCCAAAAAACCAAAGGTATACTTTGCCTTTAAGTCCAGAATAATCAGGCAGGCATTTCTATTAAAATGACAGGCATCTGTTATTGTTTTCAGCCACAATATTCCATCCAACAGAGGTGCCACTGATTGGCATTAGAGTTTTTGTTTTGTTTTAACTACTGTCTGTACAGTACAACTCTCAGCAGCCAAAAAACCAAAGGTATACTTTGCCTTTAAGTCCAGAATAATCAGGCAGGCATTTCTATTAAAATGACAGGCATCTGTTATTGTTTTCAGCCACAATATTCCATCCAACAGAGGTGCCACTGATTGGCATTAGAGTTTTTGTTTTGTTTTAACTACTGTCTGTACAGTGCAACTCTCAGCAGCATTTTCATTGTGCAAGCCATCAGTGTTGGTGGGTTTTTTTATTGTTGAGGACCACAATTCTTTTACAATGCCGGCCGTGATTTAGGAGTTGAGGGGGGGATGGTGTCGTTCCCATGGCTATCCATCGTTTTGTGAGAGTGCAGGGGGGGGGCCCTAGTTTTTTGGCATCCGTCCCTTCGTCAACATCTGTCAGTAATCACAGCTTGACCCACACTTCTCCCTGTGTCATGTGACTGACCTATCATCATGTTCAGGGTCACCAGCGTCACATGTGGTTGGATTACATGGGAATGGGGTGCAGGGGGCTTTGTGTGTGAAGTTAGCATCAAGGACTAAGGACAATGCGCCAATCGTAGACCTACTTTGTGTGTATTTGTGGTAACACGTGCACTTATAATAGGTACTAATCTGTGAAAAAATAACAATGTGATTTACACGTGTTTATTTATAATCGTTGTTCATGGTGCAAATGCAGTTATACCATGGATTCCAATGGAAACAATGTTGAATGGGGAAATACAGTAGAAAGACTTTTGATAAATTTGAGTTTTGTATTGACACTTGCCAATATACATACACTTGCCAATACACTTGCCAATGTATTTTGGTTTATTCTATCAATATCAATCGTGTATCGTAATGCAAGACGGAATTTTTACAATAAGCTGCATTACCGATCCGGAACAGCTTGGATCCTTCCCGCCCAAATGTGCATCCCTCCAGCCCTTCCGAAGCCTTTGCATCATTAGCAGTCCAGGGGTGGATTTCACAAAACTAGTCCTAACTTAGGACTGGTCCTAACTGTTGACCAGTCCCATAAGTTAGGACTAGTTACTCGTCCTAACTCTAGATAAAACCAGTCCCAGCGCTTTGTGAAATCCACCCCAGGGATGGTTTGACAAAACTAGTCCTAACTTAGGACTAGTCCTAACAGATGACTAGTCCTACGTAAGTTAGGACAAGTTTACTCATCCTAACTCAAGATAAGACTAGTCCTAGCCCTTTGTGAAATCCACCCCTGCATTCTGTAGCGTGTCTTGCCCGAGTGGTTTAGTGCATCGGATTCAAGTTCTGATGGCTAGATGTACAGTACAACCCTCAGCAGCGGGATGTAAGTCATCAGGATGTGGGGTTCGAATCCCGGTCATGACACTTGTGTCCTTGAGCAAGACACTTAACTATAATTGCTTCAAATAAATAGGGGAAGAGACAGTTATGTTTGTCTCGTAACGGATTCATTTATCCCTCCCTGTTCTTAGCTGTGCTGTGAAGAGACTTGCGTTTATATCTCGACATGTCTTGTTTTCTGGGCATTGGGGCAGGTTTCTATCCCTTCAAAAAGTAGCCCACACCTCGAGTGGCCTTAATTAATTCATTACATTAAAGAAATGAATAAAAAAAATTCTCCTGAAGAGATGCAGAGAAAATGTGTGTTCGAAACTTTTAAGACCACAACCATGACCACAGTAGCTCTTCAGAGCCAACACTCCTCCCATGTAGTCCAGGAGCTGTGTCCTGGAAACAATCTGAATGAGGAGTTAGCACAACAGTCACCACACCTAAGTTTTGACTGCGCAAAAATGGTAGATCATACCTAGTAGAACACCTCTAGGTAGTATGTGGTCTCAAACTGTGGTATCAGTTTTGAGAAAAAAAGATGATTTTTGAGAGTCAAAACGTGTGTAAATTGTAGTATTTTACTAGATGGGCTGTACATGTTCTGCGCATGAGTGACCAGCGCCTCCCCAAGCAGCTTCTGTACGGGGAACTGGCACAAGGTAAGCGTCGAGTCGGACGTCCAAAGCTCCGCTTCAAAGACAGCCTCAAGACCTCCCTAAAGAGGCTTCAAATCCCTGTCGATACTTGGGAATATCTTGCCTCAGATCGTCCTTCATGGCGCAGTCTGACAATAAGCCGGGCCAAGTCGGCTGAACAGCACCGCAGAGCCGCAGCTGAAAGTAAACGAGCAGCAAGGAAAGCCAGACCTGCTGGCTCATCCACCCAGCCATCCACCGGCCCGAAGTGCAAGACCTGCGGCAGACAGTTCCGTGCCCAGATTGGTCTAATTAGCCCTCTCCGAACACACTCTAGCAAACAGATGAAGTCTTGATCATCAACGACATCGATGGATGAACATCATGATCTACCATTTTATACAGTCAAAACTTAGATGTAATGACAGCTGAGCAGTCACTTTTTTTGATGGCCCAAGCTCTTAGTCTAATGGTTGTACCTGGTCCTTTCTGGATGGTAGTACCCACAAGGTTACTAGTAATAGTCATTTCCTATTATCCACACCTACAGTCATCACTTATTCGGCTGTTTGTTTGGAATGTACCACACTGTGTACTTTGGTATTTGGTACACAAAACCAGACAAAGGTGTTCACTAGTTTATAGAGTTACGATGTTTTTCTTGAAGGGACGGTATCTCAGCCCATTTTATTCCAAGCCTCTTCCAAAAACAAAAACATGAACTTCCACAACTTAAAGGGGCTGTGTCGTCATGATTATAGCAGGCCTGTGGCTGTGGAAAGATGAACTCTCACCCAGATTATATACTGCACATGCCCGCAATTGTGGTCAAATCACAAAAGGTGCCGTCTTTGTCAAACTGTGATGTGACTACCGGCGTTATAGTAACCGGGTTATTCCATTTACTGCTATAGTCTTGAAAAGACAGCCCATTTAAGAATAGCCAGATGCATCTTTAAGACAAAGAGAAATAAAATCACAACACACTGCCAGGCAGAATCTCAATAGCTCTTGGCATTCGGCCAAACAAACAAATCAAATCATGCTCAATTTAAACTGGCACAAGTGTTTTCATGAACAGACGGACCACATGTTGTTTTCCCTTCAATTTTTCAGACTTATAAAGGGTGCCAATTTGAGAGTTGTCTACCAGGATATATACATGTACATTATAGACCTTTCCATTGTTGATAAACAAACTGCGCTGGTTGGCATGGACGGCCAAATGTAGCAAAACATTCAAGTCTTGTTGACAGGCGTTGTGACCAAATTCAACATTTTTGCAATTTTCTATTTAAAGAAAATTACATCCCATTATTGATTGCAGGCCTTGATCTTAGCCGAGGCCACCAAGGCCATTGGCCTCATGCCCTGTCGAGTTGGCCAGCATGCCCTTCAGAAAAATTGCACTGTCACTACCAACTTGGCCAGAATGCCCTTGTACAATTTTTCTGATTTGGCCAGCAAACGCCTGCCCCCGTTTTTCTTAAGATCAAGGCCTGTGTTTGGTTTGTTTCCAACAAATTTTGAACGATCTTTTTAATATTTGTGTAACATTTTTGCAAACTGTGATTATCTGCTTTTGCTTTGCATTGATGGCTCCCCGTAGTTTTTCCGTCTTGGTTGGCAAAAACTCGGTCTGTGATGTTGAAAAGGAAGGGTCTATACACTCAATAGAAAAAAGAGACAAATTGGTGGACATTTTCTACATCATACTATGTGTACAATTTGTGTTTTTTGCCCATACACCGATGTGTGTTAAGCACTGTATCCTCAGTACTTTCCCAAGTCCTGTGAAAAAAATCCACAGGCATATTCCTCGGGTGGGATTCGAACCCACAGCCCCTGCCATTCTAGAGCAGCTGTCTTACCAACTAGACTACCGAGATTGCCCGGCAGCTAGAGGCAGTTGTAATGGTCACAAACCACAAATAATATTCTTTATCCCTGATGCAAAAAATAACATCTAGATTACAATAATCCTGTTAAAAATATGACTGTTTTTAATAAAAATTGTTTTAATATTAAAAGTTACTTTTGAAACAGCATTAATCCTTCCTCCATGCATGCACGATAACACTGCAAGTGACATTTTATTTATTCAGCGGCATTCTTTTATGTCGCAATTAATGACCACTGAAGCATCCCACAAGTACGCAGGCCTTAAATTAACCAAGGGCACCCACAGCAGTTGCCGTGATGCCCTGTGCTTTTGCCGGACGGTGCCCTTTAAAAAGTTCCAATGATACAATTTGAGTTACAAATGGTATATCAGGGGTGTAGCAACTGTACGTAAGAGTTGGAATTTTTGTTTAAAAATCTTTATTTTTTTGGGGGGGGGGATGGGAGTGGCAGTGGAATATGTACATGTAAGAGAAGATGGTAAACACAGTAGGCCCTTTCACACTAAGAAAAATCTCTGTGTCGGACAATGGTCTGACCCAGTGTGAGTTTGACAGACCTTTTCACACGACGCCTTTTCAATAGGCCTTTTCACACTAAGAAAAATCTACGTGTTGGACACAGGTCCGACCCCGTCTAAGTTTGACAGACCTTTTCACACTATAACATTTCAATCCAGTGTTGACCAGTGTAGAGAGTGCTCGATCCGTGTCGAAACGACCCCTGCTCGGGAGGTGGGTTGAGGGTTTTTGACCCGTGTAGAGAATAATACGTGTAACGAAACGGATGTTGAAATTTTATGACACAATGACCAGCCACTGGCACCAGTTAGCTTCGCTAGTCTGTCAGCTTCCCATTTACAAAAAGGAACCCTGACTAAACAAAGCCAAGTGAACAAACATTCTCATTAAAGCACCACGATTTTTGTTTCTCTTTCGAGAAAATATCAGTTGCAAAAATCGGAAAACCTCCACCATGAGACACAGCCGATAATTGGTCCCTTGGCTGGAACCAAGTCTGGATTCTTTGCTCACTCCGACTTACCTCCATTTATCCGAAACACAATGATAAACAATGGTGGAAGCCTCTCGATGTCTCGTAATCCTCTTCTTATAACAAAAGGAAAAAGGTCTGGAATCGAGGGTTATACAATAACACAATGATAAACAATGGTGGAAGCCTCTCGATGTCTCGTAATCCTCTTCTTATAACAAAAGGAAAAAGGTCTGGAATCGAGGGTTATACAATAACCCCCACATAAAGGGAGAACTTCCAGTACCAGCGCGACTTCCAGTACCATCTGTCCTCCATGTGTGGGCAAAATGAAGCGGTGCACTGTGAGTGCGCGCGCTGTGCACAATCTGGAATGAAATATCCAGGCAACCTTCGTTCCAGTCTTCAGAATTCACACTAAAATACACGGCTCACGCCTTTCGATTTCTGGCAGAGAAAATACTGGCGCGTAAATTTAAACGTTATTCGGCGTTAACTGGTCAACGCTGAATAACTGATGACACACACATGTTGTAAACAATGTACAAGCAGTTTGGCTCACCCCTTAAGAAGAAGAACGGCAGTTGCAGCACCAAGGAACTGAGCAGTGATGTAGAATAACCCTTGTATGATTCCAGTATGCCTGATGATGATCAAGGAGACGGTAATGGCTGGATTTAGGTGTGCTCCGCTGATGTGCTCAAAACAATGCACCAGTGTCACCACTGCAATCAAAATGGTCAAGAAATCCACAATGAGAGACGATATGGAGCGATAGGTGGCCGCAGACTTACCAGGTAAATTGTCGTTGTTTGCGTACATGTAGTTCTGACCATGTGCACATATCCGAGAACAATGGATTTTAACTGGTAAGTCTGCTGCCACCTACATGTAGTGTCCTCAAATGTGTCCCATTACAGAGTCTATGGCCATTTACGAAATCAAGGCTTGGGCTTGGGCTCTGTCCGTCTGTTTGAATCCCCCGTAAGGAAAGCACATGTTTTCAAATAACTGACAGAGCCTAAGCCAGAGCCCAAGCCGTGGTTTCGTAAACGGCCTATTCATAGTGTATCACCATGTACTGTGCATGTACATACATTGGAGTATGTACTTGCACACACTGGGATTTATTTTTAAAGCGAGAAAAAAATCCTCATAAATCTGTAATTTAATTCCAGATAAATCATAACCTATCCTATTGGTGTGTGAGGTAATAGACTGATCCATTAAGCCCCGCCTCCCTTACGTGTTGACCAATCACAGCCTTGGCTAGGCCACCGAGAGTTCCACAAAAGTCTGACACGCTAAAAACCTATTGGAAAATGTAAACACGTGTGCACAGTGCACGCGTTCGTGTCATGCAGTGTGGCACTGAAGAGACGCACACCGGCTGCCCACGTTACAGCGATGATGCAACCAATGCTGTGATTGGTCAATAAGTTTAGGAGGCGGGGCTTAATGGATCGGTCTATTCCACCGTAAGTCAAGCCCACTTCAAACAAACTGGCTCCATCGATTGCCAGAAGCCCACAGGAAATGCATTGAATTTTTTGTCTTTGATGATTTATGTAAGAACAACATAAGTTCTGGACTTGCCTTTCACTATGTGTCTTGCAAAGACTCAACGTCTCATCAGAAATATTGGCTCTCTTTCAGTTCTGTAGGACTCGAGACCGGTCTCCGACTCGAGAATTTTGAGAGTAAGAATTAGCTGCCTGTGCCTGTCACTGTAAGGGCAAGGCAGTTTTGTCCTGGTAAAGACTTAAGGGCTCTGGTCTACGAGGGAAATATAAATTTGTACTGAGGAGAACTCCGGGGTTCCACTGGCAGTGACCAGAATTACATTGTACAGGCCTCGATCTTAAGAAAAACGGGGGCAGGCCTTTGCTTGCCAAATAAGAGAAATTGTACAAGGGCATGCTGGCCAAGTTAGTAGTGACAGAGCTATTTTTCTGAAGGGCATGCTGGCCAACTCGACAGGGCATGAGGCCAATGGTCTCGGTGGCCTCGGTTAAGATCAAGGCCTGATTGTAGCTTAGACCAGAGGCATCATGGAGGCAATTGCCCAAGTTGCCTGTGAAGTACAGTATCAGGCCAGTGTACAATACACTGAGCAGTAATGAGGTAATTTGTTGCCCGAAAATGAGTGTTTTAAGATTCTTGTTAAAAATATATAATAATTTATAGGCCTTATAGTATATAATCCAAAATAAAAAAGGTTCCTTTGATCGTTCTAATCTACAGTATGTAGAATGCAGGCATGATACTTCATGGAGGCAATTGCCTCCGTTGCCCCTGGTCATTGCCTTGCTGCCCTTGAAATGTTCCAACAGAAATTTACAGTTTCCTCAAAGAGGTGACCTTTACCAAGAAGAAAATGCCTTGGTGCCCTTGCCCTTTCAACAACAAAGCAATCAGGCCTGAGAATGATCTTGCTGGTCTCAAATTCAATAAATGAAATTAATTTCTAAATTTTTTAGGCCCTAACTATGCCCCTATGTAATTCTTAATAATTTTGGTTGTTCACATAAGGGTACACAACACAGACCCCCTGCACTTTCTATTTTGTTCAGAACAGTTCACCAAAAGGGCTTACACTAATATCCTTCTTGAGCCTCTTCTTTAACTTTATTAGCATATTAATGCCACAAACCACACAAGTTGAATACATTCCGTTATAGCCTTGGGGGGATAATGCAATATTTGAAGCTGGCGAGTTTATGGACTTTGTCAAGGAACGATTTCACAAGGCTGGCTTTTATAGGGCCTATAGGGTAAATGATAAAAAAATATAGAATGATCCCCGCAGGGTTAAACAGCTGGTGTAGTGAAAGGGTTTATAAAATTCATCAAAGTGCATTTAAAGGTCTTTGTAAAGTATGAGTCTAACTACTTGATCGTACATTATTATTATCTAAATATTTAAATGTAAATTTCAAATGGTTGGGCTGTTGGTATATTTGGAATACAGAATAACGGGGAAAAAAAGCAATGGGCACTGTTTAATTTCTGAAAAAAATTTCAAATCCGACTGAGGGATTTTTTTGATTTTTTTAATGGATATTGGACTTTATTTCCTTTTTTTATATTCCTCTAGAGGAATTGGTAGCTAAAATGCTAATTATTGACCTTTCAAAAATAAAATTCAAGCTGACATCTCATAAAAAAAATCTCAAAATTACATTTAGCGAGTAGTGTTGTCAAGACTTTCGTAGACGTGAAAATGGCTTATTTTTCACGATTTAAATCGATTTTGACACTTTCTATTCGTTCAAAAGTGCCTGTTCCTCTCTGTGTATACTGTACATTCTGTCACCCTTTCTGGACAGAAAAGGATTTGACCTAAATTAAGGGAGATAAAGTTGCAGTCGGATATGGCATTTTTGCCTAAATTACTATTAATTATTATAAATATCAATTATTTGATAATATTAATTTTACTTTTTTATTATCATCATAAATATTACCTTTTTTCAATTATTTTAATTGAATGCTAATCAACCTAGATTCTAGAACATTCAATGTTGATTGCCTTTGAAACAGTTGAAAAAAAAACATGATCAGAGTACAGCGTCAATATATTAATAGTAAAATTGTACATAATTTTAATGTAGATCACCAAATTGTCTGAAAATACAGTTTAATAAATTTTATATTTTTGTGTTGTAAAATAGTATATTTATAGACCCATAAATGAATCGAATACAGCAAAAATGTTGTAAAAACTTTTTTTTAACTAGTTTTATTGTTACAATGTTAACTTTTTGGTGTTCAATACTACAATTTTTGGTGTGCTAAAAAATAGTAAAATGCTCTTCGATCAGTGTAAATTAGTCTCGAGACACCGACAGTGACACTGACACTGACACTGACACCACACAAAACTTACCTGCAAAACCAAGTGTAAAACTCAATCTGACAACATCTACCCCAACAGTTGAATCCCACTCTAAATCCACCATGCACGCCACGATCATAAAGAAGAACATGCCGAAGCACTCGGCCACCACGCTCCGGCAGAACTCGGCCGAGCAGTACCACCCTCGCTCGGCGGCCTGCTTACGACGACGCGACGACGACGACGACCCCGCTGCATTCCGGTTGGACGTGGTTGAGCTACGCAGATCGTACGATGTGTGGGCCATTTCTTGTGGGAAATAAATCGGTAATCTAGCGTCAGGGGCGACTCTTGTTGAATCAGTTTTTTGGGATTACTTCAGATCACTCACAGAATCAAGGGGATTTTCTCCATTTTGCATAGCTTCGATGAGTTCATAACTTCACAGAATCATTACAACTTATCGTGGACGTGAAGCGTGTATGTATTATTTCACTATACAAAAAGCACACAGTGCACACACGCGGACGGGGTGCACACGTTGATTGGTCGATCACTGCCTTGATTGATTGATCTCGACCTCAGTCTGTGTTTACGTTTGTGAACTTTGAACTCACCTGCCGTTCATAACGCCTCGACCCCACAACAGAAAAGGGGCGTCCCGCGGTACACCTCCCTCACGAATGGGGACGAGTCGAGTGTTCGAGTGGAACTAATGACCTCGGGCCGTTTTATGTTTTTTTTTCTGCAGTCCAAAGTTGTCACTGTCGTGATGATTTTCAATGGGAATTTTTTCTTTCTTTCTTTGAATCGAGTATGTCAATTGTTGACTGCAAAAAAAAAAATTGCGACCAGGCCGCGATGTTTTGACCAAAATTGCCATTGTCGCTGTTGTTGTTAACAGAAGCACATTTTTTAAATCGTAAACAAAACAAAAAGGGCACTGTTTAAAATACGACCCCATTCCTCCACACGTCTACTCCTACATTTTTTATTTTATTTTATTTTTATTTATGTTTTGACCAGGGGATGCGGCAGCTCAACATTAGTAAGAAGACCTTACATGGTATAATGATGGTAACAAACTTCCCTTTAAATATTTCTGACTGAAGTTTTATCGTTCTTAAATAATATATGAAATAAGATCCAAAATTAGTTTTCGTCTCAGTGAGACGAGAACTCTGCCTATAGGAATATGTACAAAACTGCTGAATGCATTTTTACCGTTTTCTCTTAAACGAAACTACCAAACGAGCTGACATTTTCACAGTTTGTTTTATTACAAATATCTTGATTTGTGTAAAGAATGTAAGCATTTACAGTCAGTTTACCAATGTTGAGCTGGGGCGTTAAGACGATAAGGTCAATCTGCCCCATAGGGTCGAACCATCACCTCCATGGGGGTGTTAAAAGGCAAAATATGAAAGCAAAGTGATGAAATTTATCACGTATCGTTCCTTCATCCATAGTGGGAGGGATCTGCTCCTTGGTCTCATGGTCTCCTTGTTATTTTCTTATTTATGTATAGAGCAAGGCCATAGTTATTTATCAAAAAACCTCAGTCTGTTTTCTAATTAAAAACAAAGTTGTTCGTGGTGGTAAACATACTTTTTGCTCTACGTGTAAACAAAACAGAAAAACCGTGCTGGTGCTGAAAAGTGTCTCACTGTGTATAGATAAAACATTTAAAAATCATCCGCAAAAACTTGTTTGCGGATCTGTACCACAGGTTAATCCTTGTTCTACATGATTATATTGATCCATGGCATCTCTCCGTACGGCCTTCCGCCGCCTCTGAGATTGCGGTTACTTTTCTGCAGGCATCAGCTATGCAAATGCGTGCATTCATGCACGCGCCCTAACTTGAAATGGTTAACTTCTAAGATTAAGCCACAAGAGGGCGCTATTTCATGGCATCAATAAATAAAGCTGTTGTAATTATTTCAACAACAAGCAACAAACAAAAACAACAAATAACTAGAAATGTGTTTGTAGCAAACAACGGGTAAAACAACGGATTGACAAAATATATGATGCCATGGTGACGTAATGTTTGTTACAGGTCGTCACAGTCATAGCATAGCGTAACATCCGATGTGAAAGAAATGTCAGTTTAATAACGTCATGTCAACCAACCTACCTATTTTCAGAAAGCTATGAAATATACTTTTGTACAAAGAAACCATGCAAAAAAATAGTACGTGTGAGCAACTTTTTTTATGAAGGGATAGAAACCTGCCCCAATGCGCAGAAACAAGACATGGAGACATGATAAACGCAAGTCTCTTCATAGCACAGCTAAAAACAGGGAGGCGGTAAATGAATCCGTTTGCGAGTCAAACATAACTGCCTCTTCCCCATGAAACAATTATACTTAAGTGTCTTGCTCACGGACACAAGTGTCATGACCGGGATTCGAACCCACATCCATGATGACTTAGCTACCATAAGTAGTTGTAGTTGTAGTTGTCATTTAAAAATCGTCATGCGCGATTCAAAATATACAATTTTTTAAAACAACATCCGTTGATTTGATGTAAATTGACACCATCCTGATGATGTGGTCATGGTGACTTAATGTCGTACTAATATTAGCGTCAACTCGACGATTTCATGACAAATAACGCAAGACAACTCCACGACAACAGGTTAATTTTTACAATACACAACTTGCAGTGTTTTTCCTCATAAATAAGTATGGATAACGTTGCCAGTTTGGCGTGTTTTAAGACATAATGACAAAAAGATCGCATTTCAAAGATCTTGTTGAATTGATTTGAATGGTGTAACAATTGCCACGATGTGGAAAAATCAAATGTTGAGTTTAGTTTTGGAAATGGAACCTGTCGCTACAGAGATATATTTAGGGTTGTTTCGTTAAAGCTACGATAATGGTAATGACTAATACCTGATGGGACAATGTTAAGTATGAGACTTTCCGTTCGCAAAAATTGCGTGAAAGTCTATGAAGACAGACATAGTGGATATGCCACAACAAGTTATACCATGTCCGATGTGGCAGAGGGAGTCCCCCCTCCCCCAAAAAACATGTTCCCATACTCTACACACTCTGTGCCTCTTGTACAAAAGTACCACCACCCCAAAACCCTCAAAAGAATTCCAGAGATTTCCAGAACACAATGAAGACACAATAGGATGTGGATACAACCTGCCACATATCGAGCACCACTGGCAAATGCCACAAGTGGTTGCTATAAAAAATATACCGTTATTTCAAACGTATTATTTAGGGGTAATCACACGCACGTGGGGACTGCCGTTCGTCGGTGAGTGATGCCGTTCGTTATGTGAGTGACGGTCGTTGACAAAGATTAGAAGTTTGAGGCTACCAGCAAATTTGGTGTTGGGCCCAAATTTAGTGCTAACTTCAGCTTGGTGCCTTTTTTAGCGACGCCCTCTCCCGACAGGCAAAATGATAAAACACACTCGATTGATCACTCTTCCGAGTATTAACTCCGACCTGACATTCTGTTAAGGGTCAACCTCCCTCTGTTCCATCCAACGAACTCAATGTACATGTCTAGATGTATACGTAAAGAAAGCTCTGTTGTTTTTTCTTCCTCTTTCCAGTACATTTCCCCTGAGTGTCTGTACTTCTTTTAGTCCACAGCTGGATTTGTTAAGATCGTCATCATGTCTTCGGTAATTGTGTTCACTTTTGTTGTAATGTTATCAATCAGCAGTGTGTGGAAAACGAACGGTAAGTTAAGTGTTGTTAATGTTATAACTTATAATTTATATTATATTATTATAAAATACATAAAGTTCTTGGCTTTCCAAGTTCTTTTGTAAAAAGGAATTGCACACACTGTATCCAATCAATCAATCGGCCGCAAGATGAAATGTCCGCTTGAATTTTCTTTTTTGAAACAAACCATGGTTGACTTTTTTCCCCAACATTTTAAATATACCCAATTTACACTCTTAAACTTTTTCATTAGGCGTATTACTTGTTTGGTCTTTCATTCTTTTTTTTAATGAATACCCAATTTACGATATTCTAAATATTTTCTTTAATTGTTTATGTATGAAAAATCTACACTTATATCTAAATTCAGATTTGTTTAGGCCTATGTCTGCCTTGTGAAAAAAAAAAGTAGAGCTCTGGTAGAGCTCTGGTATTTTCTTGTGGAGTGTCGTGGCCGAGCGGTTAAGATCACCGGACTCAAGTTCTGGTGTTGTTGGCAGCAGAGTGTGGGTTCGAATCCCGGTCGCGGCACTTGCGTCCGTTAGCAAGATACTTTACCATAATTGCTTTGTCCTTTGGATGGGACATTAAGCCGTATGTCCCGTGTACTAGGATAGGTAGTGCACGTAAAAGAACCCAGAACACTTATCGTGGAAGAGTAGGGGTTTACCCCGGTGTTTCTGGTTCACATGGCAAGCACCCTTATCTACAGGTTTCCTCAGGCTTGAGAGCTACAGTGATTAAGTTCACTTATGAGGCATCCTTGGTTTCATTACCAGAAATATATAATAATAATAATCAACTACAAAAAAGTCCCGCTCTCTGATCTACTTCTCTAGTGCTGAGGATACTGTTCCCAAAAGCTCCTTGAAATCTATAGGCCTAGGTAAAACAGACCTTCATTTTGAAGGAGAGTGAGTGAAATTTGCTCTCCTCCACACTCCTTAACCTTGCCCCGAGGAGTGTACAAAACAGCACTCCTGAAAAACAATTTATTCCACAGCTGGAAATTAACTATGTGGTGTTAATTTGCTTCAATTATGTTCATTGTACATGTGACAAAGATTAACAATCAGCCAATCTAATCCTGTCCAGTGAATCATAAGAGGAACTGTCATAAACAGACGTTTGAAGTTTGGTTTTAAGGAGTGCAAAGAGCTCTCCTCATTGATTTCAGGGGTGCAGTTTATAGTTCTCCTTGTATTTCTTAAAATGAAGGGCTGGGTAATACCAAAGATGCCAGAAACACAAGATAGGACACTTGTGCCGTTTTGCATGGAAGCAGATATAACGCCTTTTGACCTACCAACTGCGTTATGGCGGCCTTCCCCATGTGTCAATTTTGCTAGGATATTGCAGCAATTTGTTGCCGAACACCAAATTTTCGATCTGCCTTCACCTTTTTTAGTTGATGGGATCTTTTGGCCTAAGTTATTCCATTTAGAAGGCCCTACTTATCGAAAAACGATATTTGGTTTTACCTACCAAACGTCAGCGGGTGCCCCAATTTTGTGTTTCATGTTTCTGAATAGAGTGTCCTATCTTTGTTTTGTAGTCCTATCTTTGGTAATACCAGAGTTGCCAAAAGGTGGAAATGCCGTCATTTCAACATGCTAAAATTTGGATCCTAGTCTTTTTCAGCAATGACTTTCGCCTTTGTGTGTATTTAAAAAAAAAAAAAAATTACGCAATTCGCCCATCACAAGGCCCAAAGGCCATTTGAGGTGTGGGCTACTTTTTGAAGGGATAGAAACCTGCCCCAATGCGCAGAAACAAGACATGGCGAGATATAAACGCAAGTCTCTTCACAGCACAGCTAAGAACAGGGAGGGGTAAATGAATCTGTTGGGAGACAAACATAACTGCCTCTTCCCCTATTTGAAGCAATTATAGTTACATGTAAGTGTCTTGCTGAAGGACACAAGTGTCATGACCGGGACTCGAACCCACACCCTGATGACTCAGCCACCAGGACTTGAGCCCGATGCACTAAACCGCTCAGCCACGACACGCTACATGAACGTCTCAATCCAATATTGCCCTACACCAATATTTTTTTTTTTCAAAATTGTTTTTTTTTTCTGCTTTTTTCCTTCACAGCTAGTCTACACCATGTTCTCACACATTGGGAGACGTTACATAAGGATGATATTAAACATCACATCGTCAGGAGGAGCACCGTTGAAGAGAGAGACAGTGATGTACGGAAAGTCTCCCTTACCATGATGGGGAGGTAAATGTTTTGTGTTTTTGCAGAAAAAGTTGGCTATTTATTAATACTAATAGACCGATTGCACTACCCACGTCACGTGACCTGTAGTGGGTATTGAATGTAAAACAAACACGACGTCCTCCATAGGAAAGTGCGATACGGTACATGATGATTGTTGCGTTTGTTTACTCGATCGAGGCTTTTCTTTCGCGAAATCTGTGAAAAATATTCCAGAACATAGTTTGTACCAGAGACCTTCGAGTGGCTGAATAAAGCCAGCAAGGACAGTTCCAGCAAGTCTTGAAAATTGTACAAGTAACGTATAAATGTGCACGATGTGTACAGTGCACGATGGAACGTTAGGCCAGACGACCGCGATCACCACACACTTTTCAACACAAAAATTTCAAAGTTTTGAAGCTGCAATCATTCAAAGAAATTTCTTTCCAAAACTGTGTGATTCCTTTGCCTATTTTAAATTTTGCAAGGCTAGGTATTAACGCTCACTTTTCCAACATTGTTATCCTTTTTTTACAGTGATTTAGGCCTACATGACAAACAAAATAACAGGCGGGTGGCTACATAATAGTCGTCCGACGCCGGTAGTGCGTGGATGAAAAACCTCTGTTTAGTAGAATTCTGTTAAATTATGAAACGGAAATGTGATTTAAATTAATGCCACAACATACTACTTTAAATAAAGGGTCTGATTATTAATTTATCACTTAACAAAAGTAAAATCGCCTGTTTTCGAACTCACTCTGTGTCACGGCTTATCTCTTTACACGTAGTTTGCCATCAGCTGTACGGCATTATACACAGTAGGGGGTCACGTGACCGCATGTCAACATTGTCGCGCAATGGGTCTATTGATGGGACAATCCAAACTAAAGATGGGACAATCCAAACAATAGAATTTGGGTTGAAACAATTCCAGTCCCTTGTGCACGTGTAATTTCTGTTAAAGAACCCAGAACCATCTCCAACCCATCAAAATCAAACAGCATATTTTGTTTGAATCTGTTGGAGGAATGAGGACTGTAGTAGAACATGTAGTAGGCCTAGAGGTATATTGTATTAAACTGCTTTTATGAAGTCAGAAATACCACCACCATCAGAAGCCAACAGTTCGGCTGCTGACTTGTATTTTGTTAGATGCAGGCCAGGAATTACATTGTATACAGAGGCCACGGAGGCCATGGCCTCTGTTGCCCAGGTCTTGGCCTTGGTGCCCCTTCAAAAGTTCCCCATAGACTTAAACATTTTCCAATGGAAGTGCCCCCTTGCAAAATGAAAATGGCCTTGCCCTCTCAAAGATGAAATTCCAGGCCTGGGGGGGAGGAAGAATCCTAGTGTACGTGTACTTACCACTCAAGATAATTAGTCAGGGCTCAAATTTGGGAGGAAAAACCACAAGACCACAGGGGATTGTAGCTCAAAATATAAATGGACCAGAATTGTTTTAAGAGACCAGAATCAAAATAAACTTTCTTGGCATTGAGACTGAGAGAAAATTTATCTCATTATACTGTGATACTCAACAGAATTAAAAGATATTTTGTCAGACTTAAAGTTAACATTTTAACATGTTTTTGGTTTAATTAAAGCCCAAGCTCAACATTGGTGAGAAAGACAAACATAAATGTTCACAGATTTACATATATGCTACCTTACATGGTATAAAGATAATGATGGTAGAAAACTTTCCTTGAAATATTTCTGCCTGAAGTGTTATTGTTTTTGAATAATACATGAAATAAGTTCCATATTAATTTTCATCTTATGAGACCAGAACTCTGCCGAAGAATGCGAACAAAAATGCTGAATGCATTTTTACCGTTTTTTCACAAATGAAACAACGAAATGAGCTGAAACTTTCACAAGTTGGTTTTATTACACATATCCTGGTTTGTGCAAATAATGGAAGCATTTACAGACACTTTACCAATGTTGAGCTGGGGCTTTAAACAGAATACCCAATGACCTATTTAAAAAAAAAACTCAAGACTGCCGTACTTGGTCGCAAAACCATTGCTAAAAATAAAATGCGGTCCAGTGTCAATTTTCAGCCCTGCTTGGGGAGTTAAGAAAACCTCACCTGTAGACAAATGTAATCACATATTTTTTTACAATCAGTTATATTTATATTTAACTACAAACATGAGTCACAGATGAAACCTAGTCTGCTGTAAATAGGATGTGGGGGAGTGTAAAATACATTTATATAACAAAAGTGAGTCAATGCTTAATGAGGTACTTCCTATCAGTTGTTTTTTAGTATAGTGTACGCTCTACGTGTGTAGTCGTTCGTTCTTTGTTTTTAATAAGGTGAAGATATATCAGGAGCAGTCTGCAGGCCGGTTTGCTTCTTTTTTGAAAGGGCAAGGGCACCAAGGCATTTTCTTCTTGATGGAGGGCACCTCTATGAGGACATTGTAAATTTCTATTGGAACATTTCAAGGGCACCAAGGCAATTCCATTCCATTGCCTCTGTGAAGGTCCAGGCCTAAAAACATTAAACTATGTGTACAGGGGTGGATTTCACAAAACAAGTCCTAACTTAGGACTATAGTCCTAACTTATGACTTGTTCAGTAATAATATATTTGCTGTAACTTACAGGGTGTAAAGGTGGCAGGCCTCAAATTAACCCAGGGCACCCACAGCGATTGCCGTGGTGCCCTGTGCTTTCTTTTGCCATGGTGCCCTTTGCAAAGTTCCGATACAAGTTTACACTTATAGAAGTGCCCCTTACCAAAAGTTCCAAGGCCTGAGATGGTCATGGTGGAAAACTTTCCTGAAATATTTTTGCCTGAAATGCTGTGCATGAGAAATGAGTAAAACAATTAGTTTTGGTCTGGCTGTCCAAAAACAGTGAAAACATACTGGCCTATACTGTACTATAAGTTTTTCTTTTTCACTGTTTTCTTGTGACTCCGATGACCAATTGATCGAGTGAAAATTTTCACAGGTTCTGTGTGTTGGGTCACTTAATGCATTGACCAATCACAACCACGAACGCACGACCAAATTTTTTGACAAAATTCCAACACTTACAAAATCTCATTACAAAATGTATGAAAAATAAATACCAAGTTATAAACTGACTGGGTAAATTTTCACCCAAAATTGAAAAATAGTTACACAAGTCCCCACCATTTTGATTACTGCATTGTTTCCATTGTTTGTGGGCGGGGCAGAGCATACACACTTTCCCCCGTGTGGGCTTTTGCCTATGGTGGGCGGGGCCTAGTGAATCATTCTTATATAAGCATGGGAGGAATTGTTTGTATGTAAATGACGTTGTTCTTTGTTTATGTTTCCAAGGCGATTTGATCTCAACTTGGCTCCACGGTCGGACCTCTTCTCCTCCGATTTCAAAGCGTACGTCGTTGACGGCCAAGGCAACAAGAGAGAGCAGTACGTTGATACAAGCAGCTTCTATACTGGCTATTTAGAAGGTAACGTTTTGAAATAGGTCTTAAATTTGCATTGGGGATTAAAGAATAGGCCTGTTATTTGTGTTGTACCCATGCACCGATGTGTAATGTATCCAGCGGCGGCACCAGATCTGCTAATCTGGGGGGGGGGTGGACAAGTAGGGGGAGCAAACAAAAATATTGAAGTGCAATTTTGTACCAGTGTTGAAAAGCGGTTAAACTCAATTTCGGGCATAGGTGAAAAATTGAGGCAGGAACTGGGGGACAATTGGGGGGGGGGGCAAAAAAAAATAACTGGGGGGCATTTGCCTTCCCTTTCACCCCCCCCCTCCCCGTTGCGCTGCCACTGAATGTACATGTATCATGCTTTGTTTATATTGACCCCTTGCACCAACGTCACACGAGGCCACTGTCTGCCACACTCACATTTTGGGAGTCAAATTGCAGGTAAAATTATACAGTATTAAGTGTGTAAACACCGCGTGGCCTAAAATGCCCAATACACTGTATTACATACCAGGGTTCTGCCCACGGTGGTCGGTGCCGGAAAACCCGCCCAGCACTCAAGATTCCCCGACCACCACTGGCGAAATTTTCTCTTTTTCCGACCACCACTCATTTTCAAAGTTTTTGAATTAAAATTGCCCATTTCCTTTCACGTATTTTCAGAAACGTGTAAAATTCTGTAATTACTAGTAAAAAGGTGTATTCAAAGCCATAAGTTTTGAGTACTTCTTAACATTAACATACGTTAGTTTGAAACTTCGACTCTTTTCCAGCGGAGCGCATTGATTTTGCAATGGTTTCCAGTTACGCTGATCATAGCTTTACGCTTGGCATAACATGATACCAGTTTCATCATCACGTACCCTATTTCATAGCGTTTAATACAACGGAAAATGAACATCCAGAGCGAGACCATGCTATGCCGTAAACTGTTTTTCCACGACTCAACGAGGCATATACACGCTGGAATGGCGGCCCAACCGCAGCACGCACGTGCACGCTGTGCATTGGGCCGCATTTTTTTCCGCCACTAAAAAAATTCTGGGCAGAACCCTGCATACTGGGGACATTGACTCCCAAAATGGTGACAACTAAGATTATGGTGATGATGACGTCAGGAGGATGGGGCCATAAACTCCTGATAATGCTCCCTAATACAACACACAAACAACAAATCCACAAAACCCTCCTACCGTCTGGTGATTCACTGTCATCCATTGTGATTATGAATAATTGATAAACCTCATGCCAGCCTACAATATGATATCATGTGGTAAATGCATACAGGGATGGGTCTGGAATAGACTGATCTATGAAGCACCGCCTACTAACAATTTTTTTTTTTTTTTTTTTTTTACGGAAGTCGCCAGACACACAAGGCCAGTAAGCCACTCGAGGTGTGGGCTACAAATCAACTGTTTTTTCCAGGGGCCGTTGCCACCTACTCCTGGGGCTGAAACAGGGTAACCCCCTTTACAGTCTGTAAGGATGTAGGCTTGGGTATCATCCATTAGAAGCCTGGCTGGTAGAGCAGAAGGCTCTACCTCCCCAACTTTTACGGAGCAATTATGGTTAAGTGCCTTGCTCAAGGACACAAGTGTCATGACCGGGACTCGAACCCACACTGTGATGACTCAGCCACTGGACCTTGAGTCCGACCCACTAACCCACTAACCACGTATTGACCAATCACAGCCTTGACAACGCCACTGAAAGTCCAACACGTTAAAATCCCTTTAGAAAAGTAAACAAACCGCCGCCATTGTTCTGACACACAACAGCACACACAACTGTACTAACTTTTGTTTTGTTTTACTTTTAATCATATTTCTGGTGGTGCAAATCCCACAGCAGTGGTCCCTGTACAGTCATGTAAACGTGGTTTAACAGTGTTTCTGTCTGCATTGTTTTTTAATTTTTTAATTTTAGGAGAACCTCACACTGTGGTCAAAGCTCACGTAGCGGATGGTTTGCTAACTGCTAAAATCTACGCACAACCAGATCACTATAACATTGAGGTAAATCTAAATATCCTCTCTTTTTTCTTCATTTTTTCCTCAAAATTATGGCTTTGTCTTGGCTCGGGTTTAACCATCTGCCTTGGAAGTAAGAGTTTTAATTACAGACCATGCAGTTTGGCTAGCTTGTGGTCTCAATTCTCCCAAATCCTCTTCTCCTACATGTATGTCATGCCACACCAAATTGTTTTGGACTTGGATAAGAGTGGAGTGCCTGACCCTGTGATAAGCATTTGTTATTTGGGCCTTCCGGCCCCAGTCCTTCTGAATCCTTCACTTTGCAAACGGATATAGAAGGATTTGGGACTGTAAGGACCGTGCCACACAGGGCAATTTTTACTGGCAACTTGGAGGCAACCAACTGCACTGCATGCAAAATGAACACTTTGGGAGCACAGGGGTTATTTTTCTAACAACGTCTTACGATCCTCAATAAAATTAGGTGAACATTCAAATGTGAATGCCTCTTCTTCTTCTTGGAGATTGCCTGGAACTGGTTGCCTGTAAATTGCCTCCTGTGACATGGTCCTAACACTCGTTTCAGACTGGCGCTCCAGAGTTGCCCCGAATCAAATTATTGAATTAAGTACAAGAAAAGTTTGACATCTCAAACAGTTAGGAGCGAGTAGATGCACTAGAAGTTGAAAGATCGACTGTTGCAGTCAGTCTGAACGACTCTGGAGCGTCTTGGGTTCAGACGTCGTTCTTGTCATGAGCCGAACCTAATGCTAATTTATATTAATTAAGTACGCCTGTCTGAAACCCAAATCTAGAGTCGCTCCTAATCTATTTGGTTCGGTGCGACTCTGGAGTGCCAGTCTGAAATTGGTGTAAAGTCATTGGTAGGGTAGGGTTAATGAATAATGAGACAGCACAGTCATTTATCAATCATCTGTGTTAACCGTTTTTCATTCTGCTCTCAGCCATCTTGGAGGCATGTCAAGGAGTCACATGACTATCACATGATCGCCTACCGCAGTTCAGCTGTCAAACGCAATGAAACGTGAGTATTCAGACGTGCCCCTGGTCTGATGTTTTGTTCCCTGCCTAAGAGGCTCCTCTATAAGGGAAAAATGTAAATCATTAAACAGCCGTCTGGAAAACGCAGAGTGGGTCAGTACCCCTGCGAACCAGTGTCAACACCTTTTTTCTGGACGCGCACAGCCATTTTAGTATGCCGCGTTTCTTGTGTGTGTATGGCAAAACAGTATCACAAGAAAATAGAATTAGCTGTTGCAAACTGCTTACCTACCAAAATGATCTGTGGTATAAATGCAAAAATAACGTTTCGATCCCTGCAGAGTCTTTCTTAAAGGCTAAATGACCATGCAACACACATACAAGTACATAGATCTTCTCCTTTTTATAGTTCATCTCTTGCTTTTTCTGACTGCATTCTTCTCTCTTTTCACTTCTTTTAACTTGACTGCTTCTGTTACTCCAGTATACTTTTAGTATGTGTTGTGTTGTCATTTAGCCTTTGAGAAAGACTCTGCTAGGGTCGAAACTTGAGGCCATTTAACAATTCTTTTGCAAAACGGTATTACATGATACGCGTGGCAAACTTTGTCATACACATGGCAAAATTTGTCATACAGATGCTCCTGTATTTAGATCGACCCCCACCCCCCTCCCCCCAAAAAAGAAAATGCTCATGCTAGTCGTTATTTTGCCATAAACACATGTCACGTGATGTCATTTTGCTGTACACATGTGTCACGTGGTACCGGTGCGCTGCATCCACAGCATGGCACAATGACAGTCGTGCTCAGCATTCTCTGGGTTCTATTTTTATGTTAGTAGCACATTTTTGAATGGGCACCAGGGCAAAGACCAGAGTCATGGGGGCAGTTGCCCCTATTGACCCCATGGAGTATAAGGCCTGTTGCTCCCATCTACGCAATTTGATGCCTGAACTAGTTTTCCCTTGTTAATAGCTACTAAAATTCATAAAACGAACTAATGGGTGGCGAGTGCGTAAAGCGCTCGCCTCTCACAACTGTGGCCCTGGTTCGATTCCCGGCTAGGGCCATTATTGCTGCGTCCTTCGGATGAGACGTAAAGCCGTAGGTCCCGTGTGTTGTGTAATGCATGTAAAAGAACCCAGTGCACTTATCGGAAAGAGAAAGGGTTCGCCCCGGTGTTCCTGGTCTGATCGGCTGCAGATTGCGCCACAGCACCTTGTAAACCATTACATGGTGCTATGTAAAGGAACAGGTCTCATACTTCAAAAACGTAACTCATCATACCTTGCAGGAAAAAAATACTGAGCACTCTGAGACGCCCATTGGGTGTGATAAAGCGCGATATAAGAACTGCGTATTATTATTATTATTATTATTATTATAAGTGAGTAGAGTTGTGCTTTGGTTCTCTTCTGTGCCACAAGGTTTTTCTCTGGGCCCTCCTGTATTCTTGGGCCTGGAATAATCAAACACTTTCGATCTCTGGCTGCGCTCCGTGGTCACATATGGGTCGATGTGGCTTGGCTGCTGAAGGCACCTTAACATGCCTGCAGTTCGACTATGTTGTCGCTGCATCCTTCGCAATTTGGCTGCTGAGCTCTGAGTAAGGATGATTAGCCTCTCAAATTATTATTATTATATGATATACACTGTGAAAATGAACTCTTTTGGGCCAACAGTAGTGAATGCACAGTAGTGTGAATTGTCCTAATTGCCAGAATGCTGTGTTTTGTTTTGATTTGTAGGTCTTCATTCTGCCCATATGACCACCATTTGCCGGAGGGACTCACTTATGAAAAGACGCATGAGCAGATGGAACCCCAACCCAAACCAAGCTCCTGTAAGTAAAAATATACACACTTTCTGTTTTTGCTGAATGACATCGAGATAAGAGAAAAGAATTCTCAACCCTAACCACTCTTGTAATCTTGTTAAATTTCTACAAAACGATTTAGTATTGACCCTTGCACCAATATCACACATGGCTACTGTCTGCCTAGCCATTTTGGGAATCAATTTGTACGTAGAAATGTTGTTAAGGGCCACTTTGCCTAAAATGTACACTCAACTGTATAACGCATGGGTACATTGACTCCCAAAATGGCACACACCGAGATTAATGTGATGATGACGTCAGGTGAATTGGGTCAATTAAGCATTTTTTTTTATCAAATGAAATTTGTAATGCACTGTGTGTTAAGCACTATATACTCAGTACTTTCCCGAGTCCTGTGAAAAAATTCCACAGGCATATTCCTCTGGTGGGATTCGAACCCACGACCCCCGCCAATTCTAGAGCAGATGTTTCAGCTGCCAGGCAATCTCGGTGGTAGTCTAGTATTACTATTACTATTATAAATATTGTTATTTTTATTATTTTTATTCACTGTCTGATTTGATGTTTTAGATACTTCAACTCGCAAGAAGAGAGCTCCTCCACGATACAATACTTGCCCTTTGCTTCTGACGGCAGACTATCGTTTCTTCCAGGTGATGGGGGAGGCAAACACACCCCAGACTATCAGTTACTTGGTGAGTTTCTCTCGCAGACCCAAAGCCCAACTCCATACAGCTGCTTCACCCTTAAAAGCCCCAGCTCAAAATTGTTTAAAAGAAAAACATAAATGTTCACAGATTTGCATATAATTTACATGGTGTAAAGACAATGATGGTAGAAAACTTTCCTTGAAATATTTCTGCCTGAAGTGTTATCGTTTTTAAATAATACATGAAATAAGATCCAAAATTAGTTTTCGTCTCAGGGAGACGAAAACTCTGCCTATAGAAATGCGTACAAAAATGCTGAATGCATTTTTACCGTTTTCTCGCAAATGAAATAAGGAAACGAGCTGACATTTTCACAGGTTGGTTTTAGTTACAAATATCTTGATTTGTGCAAAGAATAGAAGCATTTCCAGTCAGTTTACCAATGTTGAGCTGGGGCATTAACCGTCAAGTTTTTCATGTTTTTTTCTTTTCGGAAACCAAAGTTGTACATCTCTTAAACTTTCAGTTTCTATTTTATTTATTTATTTTTTATTCAAGTTGAGTTTGATTGACAGAGTGGATCCAATCTACCGGGAGACGGAGTGGGAACCAGGCTATTACGGTTTTGGATTTGAAGTCAAGGAGGTTGGTTACATGTACATAATTCATTGTGTGTCGGTAAAAGGGCGTAATGCCTTAGGCCCTTTTACTGGGCAAAGAAAGTATTTCGTCCCAGTATTAAAAGGACGCAAGCAATAAAATGGTACCTGACATGAAAAATGTGGTAGTATTGTTACATTTTTGTTGATAGAACTAACCCAAATACATGTTTTCCCATTCCCATGCAGAATTTAACCTTTAATAACTTTTGAATGGCATAAAAATTGATCAAACTTTCCCGCTCAGTTTTCCTAAAACACAAAATGTTACACCATTTGCTTCCGCCCTTTGACCAGGGAACTTGTCGTTACGTTCTTTTACCGGGCACACAACGCATTCTGTTTTAATGTTAAAAAAAATTGTAGTTTTTGATTAAAAAAAAAATTGTTTTAAGACTTTGTCTTCAAGGTATAATAACAGCGTTTGTTTTGGGAGGAGTAAACTTGGTTCCATCCTTAAGTATACAAATGATGAATATTTATGAGTGCCATGATGAGAATTAATTCGTGAGTTGAAAGATGGAATGGTCCATTCAGCAAGGTGGTGCTGAACTTTATAATCAGTGAGCTTTCAGATTAAATATAATAATTTTTTGTTTAGATCACCAATCCTTTAGACCATGTAACCTTCAGTTTACAAAAAGAGCGTCCTTGTATATTCCAGGGCCTTGCTGGCAGGCAATATACTGCACTGGTCATATGGGAAATGTTACATTTTGTGTCATATTTTCCACATGAATTCAAGAATAATAAAACTAACAGGCAAATAAGTTTTAAAATGTGTCCTCATTTGCATATCAAAAGTTGAATAAAATCGGACAGTGCGATCTCCATAAGTGATAAGATTTGTTGAGTGCCTCCATTGGGTTGTGTGCAAATCATGCCTGCAAGAAGTCCAGGCTCTGTGGCTCTTTTGTAAACATATGATCAAGTTCGAATCATAGTTAATCATAGTTCGACTAACTCTAATGGAACTCACGCTAGTCAACGGTGGTTGGACTAGTCTAGTCGACTAGTCGCTACCAGCCTATCAAGGTTGGTTGCATGGCTGGTTACCAGTAGCCATTTCATAAGCACAGTGCAGAGGGGACCAGTGATAACGTTGATTTCGCCGTTTCTCATGGTGGCATGGACGTGACATGACTAGAGTCGTTTGCACTTCAGTGCGCATGCTCTACGTACGTCACTAACCAACCACTAGTCAACCATTGGTCCTTGATTGAGTTTGCTTTATGATGTCACAGGTTACGTGGTTTATACTGTGGTCGTTTACGAAACCATGGCTTGGGCATGGGCTTAGGCTTTTAGGCTCTGTCAGGTATTTAGAAAACGTGTGCTTTCCTTACGGGCTTCAAACAGGTGGATGGAGCCCAAGCCCAAGCCCAAGCCCAAGCCGTGGTTTCGTAAACGGCCTGTGTCTTTAAGTGGATTTTATTTCTTCATTTTTTTTTTTTTTTTGCGGTGTTTCAGATCATAGTGCATGATTCAGCAAATCCTGAGCCAGGTCATTATAACAGTAACACCAACCTGGACAAGGCATGGGACGTACAGAAACTTCTGGAGGTAAAGTTGGAAACACATATTCTCTCGTTCGATCAACTCACATGGTAACACCGAAAAAGTGAATGCGTTTAGAACAGCTTCTGTTTGAACAAGGTTATGCTAATATGGTGGCCAAATATCGTATCAATGGAAGAACTCCACACCATAATCCAAGTCTCAAAAATAAGTCAAGAATTAACATGAAGAAGATGGAACTGGGTAGGTCACTTAGGGTGGCATGGGTGGCGTGTGCGTAAAGCGTTCGCCTCTCACCAATGTGTCCCCGGTTCGATTCCCGGCTGGGGCCATATGTGAGTAGAGTTGTGCGTTGGTTCTCTCCTGTGCCACAAGGGTTTTTCTCCAGGCCATCCTGTTTTCCTCCCTCCGAAAAAAACCAAACACTTTTGATCTCAGGCTGTGCTCTGTGGTCATATATGGGTTGATGTGGCTGGCTGCCGAAGTAGACCTAGAATGCCTGCAGCTCGAACACATGTAGCCGCGTCCTTCGCAATTCAGCTTCTCAGCTGCCAGTAAGGATGATTAGCTTCACAATTATTATTATTATTATTATTATTATTGTTATAAAACTGTTTTTCATTACATGAGATCCTGGACTGATGGGGTGTTGTGTCCAAGCGATCTGGTGCGCCAGACTCAAGCTCTGGTGTTGTCAGAATGTTGGTGCAGGTCCCGGTCGTGGCACTTATGTCCTTGAGCTAGGCACCCTAATTTCTTCTTCCTTCAGATCGGACGTAAAGCCGTTGGTCCCCGTGTAATGCCTGTAAAAGAACCCACCACACTTACCGTTACTGTTAACCCTTACAGCAACCACATTAATCAACAACTTCGCTGGATCCAGGAGGTTAACATTTCGTCCACCCTGTCTTTAAGCTCAATAACCCACCCTGCAAGCCCAAAACCATTATAAATCACTGTGGGGGTGAATTGGAGTGCCAGTCAAGACTTAGACTTGTGTTATTTAAGATCCACGTGCTGCACAAGCTGTTTACACAAATTGCATATCGCCCTGTGCCAAGGATCCTTAGCACAAGGTCAATCAATTACTACACTGTGACAGGTGGCTGCTGTCTTTCAACACTCCTTACTCTGCAGTGGTTAGGGTCTGGCCAATGGGAGTCTACAGGTTTGTGGGGTATACCAGGGATGAGGCTTACATGAAATCTTGGCCTTATTGGCCCATTGAAAAAAAATTATGACCATATTTGGTAACAATTGGATTATTTTTTGTCTCTCGGATGCTGCGAGGGCATGACACGATAACAGAAGGAGCTGGGTAATGAGCATGAAGGCCTTATGTACCACTTGGCAGGGCTCGAATTTGGGATAAAATTCCACAAGACCGCAGGGCTTGCAATATATTTACCCGACCAGAATTTATTTTACAAGACCAGAATCTTAATGAGAAAGCACTTTCTACAAAGTTTCAAATGGAAACTGTTTTTATTTGAACAAGCACTAACAGAAGATTTGTCTCGTGGGTAAGTGTATTTTGATACAGAAATTAAAGATATTGATCAGATTCAAAGTCAACATTTTGAACATCATTTCTCGTGTTTGTTTTTGTTAAAGATATTACACAGTGAGGTATTATTATTCAATTCAAAAACACAAGACCACCGGACTTGTCCAGTCTTGAGCTTACTGGCCCGAGTCTTAAATCACTGGCCGCGGGGCCTGTGGTCCAGTGTAAAATTCGAGCCCTGCCTGGCATGAAGAGTCGAGGATTCAGAACAGCTTCTCGTTGTCTAATCTCTACTTTGATCATTTTGTGGCAGGCGTACAGTCGTGAGGACCATGGAGCGTACTGTCTGGCTCATCTGTTCACCTACCAGGACTTCGACAACGGTGTCCTTGGTCTGGCCTACATCGGTACTCCAAGAAGTAATGCGGTTGGTGGGATATGCACTACAAGTAAGTCTGGGCCCAGACCCCCTTAATAACCCTCTTGCTGGGCGGTTTTGAATGATAGATAAACTTTGCCAGCCTCATCTGGTGAAGTTACTACACAGCACACAGTCAACCCTCCTACTGTCTGACCATTCGATATTATCCACTGTGGTTTTGAATGATAAATTTTGCCAGCCTCATGTGTTGAATTTACGACACAGCACACAGTCAACCCTCCTACTGTCTGACCATTCAATATCATCCACTGTGGTTTTGAATGATAGATAAACTTTGCCACCATGCAATATGACATCATGTAGTGAATGCATCAACACAGTACAGTTCTGTTCACAGTTGCTCCACCATACACAACCCACTCATTTGCATGGTTTTAATTGGTTGGGTCTTTTTTTTATTCCCAAAGTTAATAAATAAAGATCTGTAGGCAACATACTTATAATTTTTTCGAAGAAAAAAAGAAAAGGAAAAAAAGCTGAAGTAAAATGCTTTATCAACCAAAATGACACGTGGCATTAATGCGAAAAGCAGTATAGATGGGTTGCAATAGACCTGTACCATGGTGCGGCCATCTTGATTTTCTCCCACTCAAACCAATGTAACCAAACCGAGGCTGGAAGGGCAAATAGTCTGGTTCCTTTTTGTACAATGAATATTAGCATATATTACTGTTATTGGATACAGGGAACATGACCAAGATGGTTGCAGCATGATAAAGGTCTATAGACGCCAGCTTTAGTGACAATTTCTATTTTGGCCTGTAGACGCGTCAAGCTTTTGTAAATTTCAAAATGGCTTGATTTGCTTACTGACCAATCGTGAAAGGGGTTTATGAAACACAGGCGTGCCACGTTTATGCCTGACACACTGTTGTGCGCTCTAAAATGTGCAGTCCTTATCATCAAAGATGGCTGTTTTTTCCCACTGTTGTCGTCATGTGCAATCCATCTATTGGCCGCACGTCTCTAACCTAGTCTGAGTCTTTCTCAAAGGCTTAATAAAAGCAGGCTTGTGGTTTCTCAGGATTTTTTCCTGATTGCAGGATTTTTTTCAAAATCTCCTTGATCCTCCCATGTTTTCTTGAAAGAAGTAAAGCAATCACCAAAGGGAGAAAAAAATAGTCCACATTGTGTTCCAATCTGTAGGTTTGTCTTTCTGGTGATACACAGAGTCTGTAAACTTCCTGAATTGTAACATCTGGTAGGTTCCAGGTCTGGAGTAAAGGGGAACCCAGAGTAGTCAGCCATTTTCAGGAATTTTCAAATTCTTCAAATCTCATCCCTGTGAGAAAGGGAGGAACGCGAGGCCATGCCTACTTTTTGCCTTTCGAATTCTGTTTCATTTCATTTTTTTGTTTCATTTCATTTATTGATTTTACAGGTAGACCATTAAAATTACAGTACAAAAATATGCATACATACAAAAGGCAAGAGAAAAAAACATAAAACAAAAATTTAAAAAATATTGTAAACAGTCAAAAGACAGGACACACCAGAAGGATTACAGAAAATTAAACTTAATTATTGTCTAGATGTTTTCCAAATGCCATTATACAAAAAAACAGTCCAAGACACCACAACACCACACACAAAACAGTAAAAACTGCAGTAAGATTTGTTTCATGTTTGCTTTTGAATCCAAGTTTATCATACAGGTGGCAAGCAGTACCTGAACACCGGCCTTACAACTACGGTCAACTGGGGACGAAATGTTCTGACTGAAGAAGCAGATCTTGTCACAGCTCATGGTGAGATCTTGACCGTTGTCAATAAAAATAATAATACTAATTTGGGAGGCTAATCATCCTTACTGGCAGCTGAGAAGCTGAATTGCGAAGGACGCTGCTACACGTGTCCGAGCTGCGGGCATTCAAGGGCGCCTTCGGGAGCTGAACAATAATGAAACTAAACAATAATGTTTTTCATCCTTACCAATCCTCTATAGTGCCTTTAAAGCCCCAGCTCAACATTGGTAAACTGACTGTAAATGCTTTCATTATCTGCACAAACCAAGATATATGTAATAAAACCAACCTGTGAAAATGTCAGCTCATTTCGTTGTGTCATTTGCGAGAAAGCGGAAAAAATGCATTCAGCATTTTAGTACGCATTCCTATAGGCAGGAGTTTTCGTCTCACTGAGACGAAAACTAATTTTGGATCTTATTTCATTTATGATTTAAAAACGATAACACTTCAGGCAGAAATATTTCAAGGAAAGTTTTCTACCATCATTAGCTGTATACCGTTTAAGGTATGTGTAAATCTGTGAAGGTTTTTGTTTTTCTTCTTACCAATGTTGAGCTGGGGCTTTAAACCTTCTAAAGCTCCCTGGGGTATCACAGGTACCCTTTTCCCCTAGGTGAAGATCAGCATTTATAGTTAAGTGTCTTGCTGAAAGTCATAAATGTCATGACGGGGATCTTCAAACTCACACCCTGTTGACTTGGCCACTAGAACTTGAGTCTGGTGCACTAGACCACTGGCCCTGACCACCCAAAAATCCTCAAAATTCCATTGTGTGGTTTTGTTTAAGTTTGATTTTTTGTTATTATTTTCTTTTATGGAAGTCGCCGGACACACAAGGCCTGTAAGCCACTCGAGGTGTGGGCTACAAATAAGCTGTTTTCCCAGGGGCCATTGCCACCTACTCCTGGGGCTGAAACAGAATTACCCCCTTTACAGTCCGTAAGGATGTAGGCTTGGGTATCATCCGTCAGAAGCCTGGCTGGTAGAGCAGAAGGCTCTACCTCCCCAACTTTTATGGAGCAATTATGGTTAAGTGCCTTGCTCAAGGACACAAGTGTCATGACCGGGACTCAAACCCACACTCCGATGACTCAGCCACCAGAGCTTGAGTCCGACGCACTAACCACTCGGCCACAACACTAACCACTTGGCCACGACATGCCACATGGATTTGCCAACTGTACCATCTCTTGTGTATTTTTTTTTTTTTTTTTTAGAGTTGGGGCATAATTTTGGCAGTGAACATGACCCTGGGCGAGAAGGCGATGTGTGTTCCCCTGGCAACAAGCACCACGGCAACTTCTTGATGTTTCCTGCCTCAGTCAGCGGGAAGGAGCCAAACAATAGAGTAAGAACTTGTAGCACTAATTTTATTCTTGGCAAACAAATTAAATCTGCTTAACCAATTGTCTCCAGGATTCTTTTATTTTTGTTCAAGCATGTTAAGGTTTACGGTTATAGAAAACAATCAAAATAACTTGTATTCTGATGAGGAACATTAGTCTATTCAGCTCTTGTTTTAGATAAATTTAGCACCTTTTTCATTCTCAAATGGCGAAGAGCTTGATTGTAATGTAAACATTTTCTTGTCGTTTCTCGTTGTTTGTTTGCTCTGTGTTTTTAACCCTAACCACCCCCTACTATTTGTTGGATTCTTGCTTCACATGGGACAGGGATGAGATTCCTTCAGATTTTTCTGGGTTACCCGATTGTACAAAATTATTGTTGCGGATTTGTTTTACTAAAAAAAAAAATTTTTTTAAACTTCAAATGTCATTTACATACATCCAGGCCCTTGTAAAGTCTCAACATAGTACTTGTACTGTATTTTGACTACACCAAGGTGCTTGCCCCATCTATGTTTAAGCACAGAATGCTGCCATTGATACGGGTTACGGCGTGGTTGGTAGCCACCAAAACCTCCACCGGTGTCTTGTGGTTTTTTCATTTCCATCCACTCTCATCCCTGATGGGATCAGGGATACCACCATAATCAGAGTCCAACAATTTGGGTGTTGAGTTACCATATGGTGTTGGATTTTGTTAGAGTGAGGAAGGATTCAAGCAAATCGCTCAAGGGTGTTAGGGTTAATCAGGTCTGATTGCTTCGTTCTTGAACGGGCAAGGACACCCAGGCATTTTCTTCTTGATAAAGGGTCCCTCTATGAGGAAATTGTAAATTTCTAGTGGAACATTTCAAGGGCACCGAGGCAATGACCAGTGGGCAACGGAGGCAGTTGCCTTCGTTGGCTCCGTGAAACATCAGGCCGGGGTTAATAATGTAAATCCAACACAACGATGGACCGTTATAATTGGGAAGAGACAGCTATGCTTGTCTACTAACGGATTCATTTACCCCTCCCTGTTCTTAGCTGTGCTGTGAAGAGACTTGCGTTTATATCTCACCATGTCTTGTTTCTGGGCATTGGGGCAGGTTTCTATCCCTTCAAAAAGTAGCCCACACCTCGAGTGGCCTTTGGGCCTTGTGATGGGCGAATTGCATTAAAAAAATATATAAAAAATAAATAAGGTAGAATCTTACCTGTCATCAAGTTGGATTTGGGAAACATTGTTCCTAATAATTACTGCCTGAAATTATGTCATCATTGAGATTGTGTTCTTTTGTCTCTTTGATTTGCAATGCAAGAGAAACAAGCACAAACTCATGACACAAATCTCACACCACTTTTTGTCCATTTCTTATTTTCTCGTAGCTGTTTTCCAACTGTAGCGTTCGCCTGATCGCTCCTGTACTGCGTGCTAAGTCACCTCGGTGCTTCCAAGGTAAATACAGATTCCAACGTTTTTTTTTATCTCTTTCGTGATTTCCCCTGGTTCCGTGATGTTGTACATTTCTTATTTTGCTCTGAATTCTCTTGAATGATACGGAGCATCGTGTGCTGGAATTCGTTCCCTTGTGGAGTCCTATAACAAAAGGGAAGCACAAGAACAACTGGTCTCCACAGGGGAATTCTAAAGAGAGGGATGCTCCACAAGGAAATTTGTGTACAAAGTCTATGAGAAAATAGTAAGGACAGGGACAATGGAAAGAACAATAGAGGTCTCAAGGACGCAAAAATGAGAATGTGTGGCCACGAGTGTGTGTCCATTAAGGTACTTTACCATAATTGTTTTATCCTTTGAATTGGACATTGGAGTGTGGTGGCCGAGTGGTCTAGTCCGCCAAACTGAACTTCTGTAGTTTACAGAATGTGGGTTCGAATCCCGGCCTGGCCAGTTGCGGCACTTGTGTCCTTGAGCAAGACACTTTACCATAATTGCTTTCCTCCTTCGGATGGACGAGACATCGATAGGCTTCCACCATTGTTTATTCATTGCGTTTTGGCTCAATGGAGGTAAGTCCGAGTGAATCGAGTATCCAGCCTTGGTTCGGGATTTTGGAATAATCCTCGGGTGTAGCTCAAGTCCGAGGTTTTGAGACTCACAGTGCCTGTATATGGTATTTAAATCACAGTGCTCCAAAGACAATCTTTGTTATCTAGGCTTTATTAAATCATGTTTTTTTTGTGCCAGCGGTACTCTCAAAGAAAAAAAAGATTCCGGCAATTCCGAGAAAATATTCCCATTAACTGGTTAACGGAAATTAATAATAACGATGAGGTAGTCACAAAAGGGCATAGAAGGAAGAGCATATTTTAGGCCATATAGTTCTTTATTTGCTATGATTTAGAGAGCCTGTTGATCTTCTCAGAGGTAAAAGCTGTAAATTCATTGAACTTCATTTCCTAGACTAAGGGCAGACCAAGGCCCACTTAAGAAAAATCTTTATATCCAAAGTTGTTAATTGTTCTGTACTACCACCAAGGGTGACAACCGCCAAGAGTAGATTTGTTTGCGGTTGGTGAAGCCACTGAAGGGACATACTGTTTCAGACATGTCCTTCCCTGGGTGTGTGTGTGCTTGTGTGGACAGGCATACACACTGTTGTGGGGACATTTATACAATGGTACAAAGGTCCCCACAAGGTTTTTCTTTGTCAAACCCTGTCCCAACAGAGGGATTCTCTAGAAAAGGGAATAATAGAACAACATTAGAGAATCCCCAAAACTAGGTGTTAAAAAAAATGTTTTCACAGATCTAGAGTGTGCAATGGACTTCGCTTAAATGGTAAAGGCAAGTCATACGCACGGACCGGCTTGTGGGGCATTAGTGTTTACCAAACACGACTTTTCTTGTGGGGCATTAGTGTTTACCAAACACGACTTTTCTTGTTTCGTTCAAAAACATGCAAAGTTCCCAACTGAAGGGAATCTTTTGAAATAATCTTCTTGACATTTTCCTATAGAACCAAAAGGGGACGCGGTATGTGGCAACTACCGCGTCGACCCAGGTGAAGAGTGCGACCTCGGTCACCTTGGCAACAAAAACATGGACAAATGTTGTGACCCCTTCTGCCGTCTTAAGGCTGGTGCCGCGTGCAGTGACAAGAATTCCGCTTGCTGTGTAAATTGTCAGTACGCAAACGCCCAGACTTTGTGTCGCCAAACCGCTGAAATTGATAAGAACTGTGAACAGAGTGCAAACTGTACGGGCTTGGGACCAGACTGCCCCCCTTCGCTACCCAAGAGAGATGGTGCGGCCTGTGTCGACGAGTAAGTATTGTACTCGTGGGGTGTTTTTAAAACCACTCCTCTGATGTTTTTATTGCCGTGCCTGTCTAATCGTTGGAATAATAATAATAGGCATAATGGCCAAGCGTTCAAGCGCACCGGACTCAAGCTCTGGTGTTTCTAATCAGATGAGCGTGGGTTCGAATCCCGGTCTTGACACTTGTGTCCTTAAAGCCCCAGCTCAACATTGGTCAAGAAGAAAAACATAAATGTTCACAGATTTACATATGCCTTACATGGTATCAAGATGGTAGAAAACTTTCCTTGAAATATTTCTGCCTAAAGTGATATCGCTTTTAAATAATAAACGAAATACGATCCAAAACTAGTTTTCGTCTCAGTGAGACGAAAACTCTGCCTATAGGAATGCGTACAAAAATGCTGAATGCATTTTTACCGTTTTCTTGCAAATGAAACAACGAAATAAGCTGACATTTTCACAGGTTGGTTTTATTACAAATATCTTGATTTGTGCAAAGAATGGAAGCATTTACAGTCAGTTTACCAATGTTGAGCTCGGGGCTTTAAGCAAGACCCTTAATCACAATTGCTTCATCCTTTGGATGGGACGTAATGCCGTAGGTCCCATGTATTGTGTAATGCTCACTGGTGCATCCTGTGCGTCGTGCGTACATAGATGTGCGTTTTCTATTGTTTCATTACCTTTTTTACCTCTAAGATGGCGTCGTGATGAAAAAAAAAAGGCCAGCACCCGTTCTGACAAAAACTTATAATCAAAGAAAAATTTACTGGAGCAGGAATTGAACCTACTACCCCCGGCTTAATTTACCGACGCTCGACCAACTGAGCTATCCAACCCTAATGTTGGCAGTCTCCCTATAGACCTTTATCATGGTGCGGCCATCTTGGTTTTCTCCCATTCAAATCAATGTAACCAAATCGAGGCTGGAAGGAGAAATAGTCTGGGTCCTTTTTGTGCAATGAATATTAGCATCCATTACTGATATTGGATACAAGGAACATGATCAAGATGGTGGCTGCATGATAATGGTCTATTAGAGTCAATATCTCTGACTGGCACCTCGAACAAAGGCACTGACTAAATAGGGAAACTGCCAACATTAGGGCTGGATAGCTCAGTTAGTAGAGCATTGGCACGTTAAGCCGGGGGTCGCAGGTTTTAAATCCCATTCCAGTCAATTTTTTTCTTTGTTCACCCCAAAATTGAACTAAAATTTACCCAGTTTCCCTTGTGGTTTATTGATCATTTTTTTTTTCTTAAAAAATAAATTTGAATAAAATATGTACACTTTGGCTTATAGTTTTACTGTAACAAGAGGTCACATAAATGTTTTTTTAGCAAAAAAATTATTAATGGCCTCACGTTTTGACCCCAGTGGAGTCTTTCTCAAAGGCTCTCAAACGCTTGATTTAAGCCTTTGAGGAAGACTCTGCTAGGGTCGAAACGTGAGGCCATTAACAATGTTTTGCTTTTATACAACAGGTCCTTGTGGTTGGTAAAAGCAGTTTGCAACAGCTAATTTGATTTTTTTTCATAAATGTTTTTACTCAAAGTAACGATCCCAGCGACAAATAAACTTGTATCTGAACAAACTTTTAATGCTTTGCCCCCTTTTTTGTCCATGTCATAATTTGCAGCGGTGAGTGTCGTGGCGGACATTGCGTACCATTCTGTGAAAAGAACAACCACATTTCCTGCATATGCCCAGGCCGTAAGTAAATTGCCCAGACACTCTGTAGGTTTGAAAGAAAAACAAGAAATTAGCCACTTGAAGGATGTGTTCTACTACAGCCGTATCCGAATTGATGGCTATGGCTACGACAATGGCTGGTTGCTAAGGGTGTTACTAAAGACGTTTTATTCATTCGATTCGAACTGCCTCTAGCTGCCGGGCAATCTCGATAGTCTAGTTGGTAAGACATCTGCTCTAGAATTTGCGGGGGTCCCACCAGAGGAATGTCCCCCGTTGAATTTTTTTCACAGGACTTGGCGGGAAAGTACTGAGTATACAGTGCTTAACACACATCGGTGTACAGGTAAAAAAGCACAAATAATATTACACCATTTCCTATCGAGTATCTTTCATTCTGCTTGATCAGCTGTTGTTCCTCACTTTTGATTTCTCAGCTGTGCCAGTAAATATTGAAAAGCACAGCACAAAGTGTTGCTGTACCTGGCACGTTCTTCCTTTTTTTTTTACAATCTTGAGTCGCATGCCTGTGTATTACATTTCTTCCAATCAAGTGTCGTGTCGTGGCTGAGCGGTTAAGAGCACCGAACTCAAGCCCTGGTGTTTCTGATCAGCAGAGTGTGGGTTCGAGTCCCGGTCTTGACACTTTGTCCCTAAACAAGACCCTTAACCATTATTGCATCGTCCTTCGGATGGGACATAAAGCCGTTGGTCCCCTGTGTTGTGTTAATGCACATAAAAGAACCCAGTACACTTAGCGTAAAGAGAAGGGGTTTGCCCCGGTGTTTCTGGCATGGTCTGGCAGCAATATGCGCCACCTCACCTTGTATCCCTTTCAAGGTGTTGTATTATGGTCGCTTCGTCTCATAAAATCATTCATAACAATCTCCACTCCACAAGATTTGATAATTCGGTGCCATTTATGACAGACATGGTGCATTATAAATGTACACTATTATTTTTTATCATGTATCAATGTTTTATTCTGCTTGCCTACCTATAGTTGCGGAATCCTGCAAACGATGCTGTCAGAAACCAGGAGAGACGATTTGTGCCCCTCAAGTTAACTTAACGACAAAAACAGATTTGCTACAAGCCGATGGCAGGCCCTGCTCTGCAGGAGTCTGCATCAAGGTGAGTTTGAAAATCTAAAGGTACAGAGTTAATGCTGACTTTTGGTATGCCATCTTCGAATCAAGATGAGGCAGAGTAGTTGTAATGTTAGCTCACCGCTGCTACTGGTATATGACCCTGGGAGCAGCATAGCCCAAAAAATTTTGTGGTGGAACCACGCGGAGAATTTTATCACCACTCAGTCTTTTAGGTCAATAACCCACCCTGCTAGCCCAAAGCTATTATAAATCACCGTGAGGGGGTGAATTGGAGTGCCAGCCAAGACTTAGACTTGTGTTATTTACGATCCATGTGCGGCACAAGTTGTTGACAGAAATTGCATACTCGTGCCAAGGGAATCCTTAGCACAAGGTCAATCAATTACTACACTGAGACAGGTGGCTGCTGTCTTTCAGCACTCCTTACTCTGCAGTGGTTAGGGTCTGGCCAATAGGAGTCTACAGGCTTGTGGGTATACCAGGGGTGAGGATTACATGGAATCTTGACCTTATTGGCCCATTGAAAAAACAATTATGACCATATTTGGTAACGTGGATAATTTGATCGCCGTGCCGCTTCTCTTTACCCTCTTTGAATCATCATGAGGTACAGTAGTTGCAATTTTTGCTGTATTGCTGCTACCAGCATGATTTTTCTCCTTGAATCCAGATGATGTGTAGTAGTTGTTGTTCCTGCTACTTGTCTGCTTAATGTCTATGAATTAAATAAGGTACAGCATTGGTAATATTGGCCAAGCTGCTGTTTGTGGTACTCAGTGGCATAAAAACATTTTTTTT
This sequence comes from Marthasterias glacialis, assembly GCA_911728455.2. Lineage (NCBI taxonomy): Eukaryota > Metazoa > Echinodermata > Asteroidea > Forcipulatida > Asteriidae > Marthasterias > Marthasterias glacialis. The sequence goes on along the minus strand of OU452232.1, from coordinate 17,347,626 downwards.
TTTTCTCTCTCTTTTTTTTTTTTTTTTTTTTTTTTGGGGGGGGGGGGGGGTTGGAATGGGGGCAAAGACATAATTTTGGAGGTCTTTTGATGTATGGAACCATTTATTTATGCTTTTGTAAAATCAATTTTGGAGTGAACAAAGAAACATTGACCGGAGCACGACCACCAGCTATTTGTACTGACGCTGTACAATCTAGAGCTATCCAGCCCTAATGTTGGCAGTCTCCCTTTTTTGTCAATATCTTTGTTCGGGGGGTGCCAGATAGAGGCCATTCAACCGGTTACTGCCGTGTAGCCAGGGATCACACCCCATTATACGATATAACCATAGAGCTAGCTTGGGAACTTGGGAAGGGGCAGCACGGGGATCTACCTTAAGGGTGATGCGACTTTTTATTTTTAAATATCAAGCAATAAACCACGAGGGAAACTGACTGGGTAAATTTTTAAATCAATTTTGGGGTGAATTTTTTTTTTTACTGGAGCGGGATTTGAAAAAATCTCATATGGGAGGAGGGCAAGGGTTTGCGCAGGCGGGGGGATTCCTACCCCCCCCCACCCCACCCCTCGCTGGTTACATCACTGCTGGTGCTCTTACTATCTTTAAATCAAGATAAGGAAAGTGACAATACATGTAGGTACATAATAGCGATTAAAAAGAGTATCATTTCCCGGCTTGATTTTCAGGGGTCATGTGAGAGTCAAACTCAGGATTTTATTGAACGATTATTTGATGTCTTTGAAGGCATCACCATCAGCAAAATAGGTGAGTGCCATTTCAATAATTTTAACTTTTTTTTTCTCCCAAGGTCAGGGTTTCACCCATGCACAAGCTTGCCTATCCTGCTGATACTCACAAATTGTGTTGGCCGACACGCGCAAAATTTCCGCCAGTTCGCAAAAGTTGTGCGCTTGTGAAAATGCTGATAACTGTGAACAACTCATTACCGGAAGTATGGACAGATTTTTATAGAGTGCCATCGAATAACTTAGCCTTCTTTGGCTTAGAGTCTGTACATGTTTCTAAATTCCTTGGAGCCGAGTTGTGAATGAATTTATTTTTTGAGTAACTTTGTTTCTGTCTTTTTCCCGTGTAATTTATCCAGCCCGAATAATAAAGGACAACGTTGTAGCAGCTACCATTATAATTTCTCTGTTTATATGGCTACCCTGCAGTTGTCTGGTACATTACATCGTAAGTAAATATTATGATATCTCAAAGTGATTACTTTAGGTGCTAGAATTCGTTTTAACGGCTTCTTAGGGTTTAAAATAGTAGTGTGGCACACCTGATGGCATGTCCTGGCCGAGTGGTCAAGAGCGCCGTACTCAAGCTCTGGTGTTTTCTGACCAGTGGAGTGTGGGTTCGAGTCCCGGTCTTGACACTTGTGTCCTTAAGCAAGACACTTAACCATTATTGCTTGTTCTTCGGATGGGACGTAAAGCAGTAGGTCCTGTGTGTTTGTGTAATGCATTTAAAAGAAAACGGTTACGCTAGGAGAAGGGGTTTGCCCCGGTGTTTCTGGCAGTGGCTGCTGGATGCAACGCAGCACCTTGTAAACCATTACAAGATGCTACATAAATGGCTCTCATAATTCAAAAACTTCCAAAACCTATCTCAAAGTTTTCTACCATCATTATCTTTATACCATGTAAGGTATTTGTAAATCTGTGAACATTTATGTTTTTCTTTCTATGTTGAGCTGGGGCTTTAAAGGAAAGGATGGGTATTAAAAGTCAACATGGATGACATTTTGTATTCTTCTTTTTTTTTCTCTGTAGGATGGTAAAAGAGCAGCCGAGGTGAAGACTGCTGATGATTGGCTGAACCCAACAGTGAGTTTTACGAATAAAAAATGTTCGAAAACTTCAGATGAAAAGAGTTATTTTAAACTGATATATAGTTGTAATAGATAGTTAATATTTATTCCTGATGCAAAAATTAACATCTATTATAATTGTAGCGGTACTCGCTGCTAATAGGATTCGAACTGCCTCTAGCTGCTGGGCTATCTCGGTAGTCTAGTTTGTCAGACATCTGCTCTAGAATGGCGGGGGTCATGGGTTCGAATCCCACCCGAGGATTATGCCCGTGAATTTTTTTCACAGGACTCGGGGAAAGTACTGAGTATACAGTGCTTAACACACATCGGTGTAAGGGTAAAAACACAAATAGTATGATATATATAGTTGTTTTGGTCCATGGTTATCCACATCAGTATTACACAAATTATGAAAAGAAAAGACACTTCAACATCGTGACTTGATTTTTATACACAGGAGATATCGGGGGCCTTTTGGCAAAAAATCCACTTAGGCGTATTATTCGAGTGGGATTCAAACCCACAACCTCTGCCATTCTAGAGCAGATGTCTTACCACTAGACCACCGAGCGTGCGCGGTAGCTAGAGGCAGTTTGAATCCCATTGAGAGGTTTCACGTGACGTCACCCGAGACCTTTTTCTAATGCTGCGTGCATAAACAGACACTGGAAATTATTCAGCAGACGACGCGCCAATGGCTGTGAAATGAACTTTTCCAGGGGTCATGCAACATCTCTATAGGTGCAGGCACGTGATTTCTTAAGATTTTTTTCTGATATCAGGATTTTTTCCAAATCTCCTTGATCCTTCAAACTTTCTTGAAAGAATGTAAACCAGTCACCAAAGGGAGAAAGAAATAGTCGGGCATAGCTGTGGTGGTGTAAATGCCCATGACCAAGCTGCTCGGATTAGTCTACAAGCAGTGGGTACCGCATGTGTTAAAAAGAGCAGGAGGATTATCTAAATAGCATTCCAGATTAAGATAAAGGTTATCCGCTCATTTTTAAGACTCTGTTTTTCTTCTCCTCGTTTTCTCTTCCTCCGATACAGAACACCGAGAGGTACCTGCCTGAGGATCGCTCCCGTGTTTACAGGTCAAAACCTTACCCCAGTTACTTTGAGAAAGAAACTGTCCTCTGAAATGAGTCACGCAAATAACACTGCATGTTGCTTCTAACTTGCTGAACCACAAAGACTAAATTTTGGTTTTTCCTCCTTTTTTTTTTTAAACTCTAACTATGACTGTACCAGCTTGATAGATTTTTTTTTTATAGAGCACCCTCGTGAAGAGGTCGGAAGAAAAAGTTTGTTCATTAGACTGGTCTCTGATCTTTGACAGGATTAAGACAAACCCAGTGGTTTCATTGCTTGAGATACATCGCTTGGTGTGTGTGTGTGTGTGTTCGTGCGGCACATAGCGTGCCGATGGATAAGCGCACTGCACACACACACTTGAAGGTGTATCTTTGTGGGTGAAACCACAGCAAAAGTGAGTCAAGGCACTAGTCCTGCGAGCCTGGTAGTTGCGTGATGGTTTGAAGGACGGTATCTGGCGTTATTGATGCGCCTTGAAGTGATGACTTTCAGGACGTAGCTGCTCATTGGCCCAATCTCTGCACCGTGTGTAACAAGTAGTGTGTCATGGCCAAGCGGTCTAGCGCACCGAATTCAAGTTCTGGTGGCTGAGCCATCACAATGTGGGTTCGACTCGCGGTCCCGGCACTTGTGTCCTTGAGCAAGACACTTAACTATGATTGCTCCTTGGCGTTTATGTCCTAACTTGAGGATCCTGCCGAGTAACGAAGTAGAAGTACAAGGTTGTCCACTATGTTGTCATCGTGTGTGCAAGGTTGTACACTGTTTCGTCATCAATGTGTGTGCAAGGTTGTGCACTGTTTTGTCATCGTTGTGTGTACAAGGTTGTGCACTCTTTCGTTATCGTTGTGTGTACGAGGTTGTGAGCTGTTCGTCATTGTTATACAATGAAGAAGGCGGGGGATCAGACGTCAGTGCATGATGTCTCTGTGACTTTTTTACAGCTCAGAAGTTATTATTGATAATTGATACATGAAATAGTTGAATATCTTGCCAATGCAAATGAAGTAAGAAAAGTATTTCAAGAAACTCATGAAAAAAAACCCGACTACTGCTGCAGTAGGAATGATACTTGCATATGTGTTGAACTCATGACCTTAATATGGACAGACTTAGGCCCAATGTCATAGAGCTACTTAAGCACAAAAAGTAGCTAAGCACAAAACAACTTTGCTTACCAGAATAAGTTTACCAGCCGAAATGCCATGGCTCACGTACAATTTGTGACTGGTATCCTGCTTCTTTTTGCTCGGCAGAAAATTATTTAAGCACAACTGTCTGCTTAAGCAGCTCAATGAAATTGGGCCCAGGTGCTAAAAAAAGAAATTCATAAAAATGTGACTTATCTGTCCTAGAAACAGGGCATGGAAAATGTCAGACTTTTATCTGAACTTAGACCTTGTTTTTTGTCTGTTTGATGACAAAAAACAGTTATTTCCTTCAGGTGTACACAAACCATGCCCTCTTGTCTACTTCTCTAGCACAGGAGATACTATGTCCAGAAGCCCCTTAAAAATCCATGATTTCACAAAACTAATCCTAACTTAGGACTAGTCCTAACTTAGGACTAGTCCTATAATTTAGGACTAGTTACTCATCCTAACTCGAGATAGGACTAGTCTTAGCGCTTTGCGTAAATCCAGACCAGGGGTTTACCAAAATGGGGAAATGCCATCATTTCAACATACAGGGGTTCAGGTTGGCTCAGTGGTTTCTTTCCCTGCCTTTCACCTCTGTGGACCCCGGTTCGAATCCTGGACTGGAGCCTTGCATGTGGATTGGGTTTTCAGTCCCTACCTGATTCCGTGGGTTTTCCCCCATTTGGGGGTTTTCCTCCCACTTCTAAAACTGAACATTTCTTCTCGTTTCCTAATCACCATCCTGTCATTGGTGCTTGCGCTGTTGGATGTGTAATGAAATAAAATAAACGTAATGAAATAAAAAATAAATACATGTACCTCCTAAAATTTGGGTCCTAGTTTCAGACCTTTTCATCGGCAGTGACTTGTCTCACCTCGGTTGAATAAGGGAAGAGACCATTTCTTTTAATGGGCAGGATATTTTTGTACCAGAAACGTTCCATCCCATGCAGGAAATTCCATTCCATGAGGAAACCATTCCTCAGGGAAACCTCGGGAATGAAAGCTTTCCTTGAATAAAGATCAGGAAAACTAATGACAAAATGGGGTTAAAAAAGTGGTATTGTATGTTGTAAAAATAATAATAATAATAATAATACTCTCAAAAGTAGGTGGCCTAGACTTTGGATTTTTTAAAGTCAACATGTTGCTCATATGCATATTATTATTTTGTTCAAAACATAGTGTTGATGAAAAACTGATTCAACGCTGATGACCTGAATTCATGGTCTCATCTTAAAGCTTAGCTTCTGAAATCACAAGTGTGCGTTGCTCAGAGTTAGTGAGTCGACAAGAGCGATGAATTAGATAACGGAATCTGTTTACTGTAAATATTTTTCTTACTCACCCTTTGGTCTTTAGAGTGAACTTTAGATTATCTACACATTGCATGCTGGAATGTGGAACCGCATGCAGCATTTTGTGATCATGAGAACCTGATAGACATTGTTCCCTTTTTGAACTGGTAACCGTGTCTGCTGATTGTCATTATAGAAAGTCAGACACGATAAGATAGAAAATAGGAACCAGACTATTTCCTCTTTTTTTCCAGCCTCAGTGTGGTTAGCTGCAGCTGGGGCTGTTGCTAAGGGCATGAAGGGCAGTCTGTGCCTCAGTGCGTGTTGTCGCGGTGATCCAGCCTCAGCCACTGCCCCTAAATTTGAAACAACCTCAAACAACAAACTGTTTCCAATTTGACTGCGTTGGCGTTGGATACGGCTGTTGGAGCTCACTGAAGTACTGGCTTAATAAGCTTTGACCTAGCCATAGCCGCAAACCAAACTATCAAAGCCAGACATATCTTTACAATGATTTGAATGGGAGAGCAAAACAAGATGGCTGAACTGTGACACAGGTTTCTAATTGGAAACTATAACTAGTAAACTAGTAAACGTGCTGGTACAACCATGTGTAAATCTCTTTTGGGAGGAGTGGTAGCTCTGAAAAGAATCGGTGTGGTCTTGACGTTTCGAACAGTGTCCTCTGCTCGTCTTCAGGAGAAATCAAAAACTGAAAGAATGATTTGTGGTCTCGACGTTTCAAACAGTATACTCTGCTCGTCTTCAGGAGAATTCTTTCAGTTTTTGATTTCTCCTAAAGACGAATAGAGTATACTGTTCGAAACTGTCGAGACCAACCAAACAACGGCTCTTGTCATGGCCAACATTCCTTCCACAAGAGATTTTACAATACAATACAATACAATAAAGACATTTATAAAGCGCCCTACACGCTGTTGTACCCACAAATTTTTTACTAGTAATATTTTCTTCTTCAACCTGTGTGTGGAATATTTACTGAACTTCATCGTAGTATATTCAAAGAAAACAGTTGGTAATTTTTCACATATAGTTTCTTATAGCGAGCTAGTCACTTTGGTAAATGTACATGTACATGCATAAATATTTTAACTGATACATTTTAGGTTTTGTTGAAAAAATTACTTCTTTTAGTTTGTGTACATTTTTTGGAAGGATGATCTCCCTAAAACCAATAGGATACAATCCCTTCAGTTACCGTTATACCGATGATATGCTGCATGGATACTAACTCAACTAATCTGATTATACTGTGACCAATATTGTAAGACAAGCTTCATGTTTTTATTAATGTAATGTAGAGTGCCCTGAAAAAAAAAGTTGGCGTTGCCAACGTTCCTTCCACAGGAGATTTACACACTGTTGTTGTATCCACAAGTTTCTCGTTGGTAACTTTGTAAAATTTGTTATTTTTTTTATAAGTCGTCATTTCTAGACAAACCTCCTCGGCAGAAATTCTTTTTTCGAAAGATTTGTACTTATTTTAACAATGACAGATTTGTAAAAATCGGTTGGATGATAACGAATTTGTTTGTGACCAATGATATAAAATCAGGCAAAAAGTTACATAGCTGTAGTTTAGCCTCTGATGTCAATGCAGGACCAAGTAAAAGTGCAATTTCCGTATTGATTCAATAGTTACTCTATGCCAGTGTTCCAATTTGAGATATACCATATTTTAATAATGATAATGTTCTTTTTGCCAAAATTTGATAGTGACAAACTAACTAATGGGTGACAACCTTGTACTGAATGGTCAGATAGTAGGAGGGTTGATTGTGTTCTGTGTAGATGCATTCACCATTTGATGTCACATTTTGCAGGCTGGCATAGTTTATATCTCATCCAAATCCACAGTGGATGATACTGAATGGTCAGACAGTAGGAGGGGTGACTGTGTGCCGTGTAGATGCATTCACCACATGATGTCACATTTTGGAGGGTGGCACAGTTTATATCTCATCCAAAATCACAGTGGATGATACTGAATGGTCAGACAGTAGGAGGGTTGACTGTGTACTGTGTAGACGCATTCACCACATGATACCGTTTTTTGCAGGCTGGCACAAAAAAAGGTGCATCTTTTATTCAAAACCGTAAAGGATTACATTGAATAGTTACATAGTAGGAAGGTTAACTGTGTACTGTGGAGATGCATTCACCACGTGATAACGTCTCTTCAGGCCGATATAGTGCGGTTATCGTCTATAACCGCAGTAGATGAAATAAAATAGAAGTTTATCAAAATGCTCTTTTCTATCCAAACCAATATAGTAGGTGTTATACTATATAGCAAAATAAATAGTTTATAAATCAATATACATTATGTAAATAGTTGTATTTATTTGTATGCCAAAACTTAAATGCTCAAAGAAATATAAATTATTTTTTATTATTGTAAAAAGGTATCATGTAAAAAAATTACAGGTTAAAGCACACTTATTAAATCATTGCAATTGGTGGAAACTTGGAAGTGTCGGGATTAGGGTAAAAAGTTAGAGCGATGCTGAAACGTTATGTTGAATATTGCAACAAATAATTCCTATGCAACTTGCGTAATTATATTTTATGGCAGTTTATGTTGTGTTTTGTTTTTGCCCTATGAAAATGGTTAGGTGCAACACAAAAACATTTTTTTTTTTTTGGGGGGGGGGTCGTTTGATTGTTTTATTGTTTTTTATTATTTTTAACTATTGTTTGTTTTAATCCAACAACCGTTTTACCTAGTTTATATGCAAATAGTTTTGCCAGGCAGTTTGTTAGATAGTTTTCATTTTGCTTTTTAATTTCATAATAACCCAAGCAATTAAGCCCCGCCCTTGCTGTGTTGACCAATCACAGACGTGATTGCGCGACTAAAAGTCAGACAAACACGTTTGCGCACATGGCACGCGTGCACAGTGGGCGGAGCTTAATAGGTTGGTGGTCTTGTCGCATGTTGCGATTTAGTTTTATGTTTTTAAAGATATATTATCTTGGAGAGTGAGTAAGAGCAAGATTAAGGTTGGATGGTGGGAAACTCAACATTCCTTATCAGTTCAACAGTTGATTATGTAGACCATGTCACCTCATTTTACAAAAAAGAGTGACCTTGTTCATTCCAGGGCGATTCCTTGCAGACAAGATACTTCACTTTCCTTATGGGAAATTTCCTATCATAATTACCACGTAAAGTTAAGAATATTGTAAAAATAACAGCTCAACAAGTTTTGAGATGTGCCCCCTTCCATCATATCAGAAGTTAATAACACTCGCACGGTGCAATTTTCATAAAATTGTAAGATTTAAAGATGATTGCCCGATTTGGGGTCAAAGGATTAAAAAATCAATTTCATTGAGCGAACGAATTAAAAAAGTGTATATGTTTGTGTAACGAAAAATATAAACAACTAAGAATTCTGATATCAGGAACTCGAGATAGAACACTTTTAAGTTTCCGCGGGCATTTGCCAACTTCAATTTGATTGGTTTCCCAACGGCCAATCAGAAGAATCCGCAAGTAATGAATATTCATGATTCCCAGCGGCCGATGCTCTCAACGGCCCACACGGCTCGCTGTGCGTGCACGTACATACAATGTACGCGTTGTATGTTGTAGTGCGCGATCCGATCCTGAGGATTAAAAGGCTGGCCCAGCCTTTTATTCATTTACGTTTTTAATTAACTGCCACTAATCCTTGACGGATTTTTTCGTTCAAAGAGTATCAAATGAAAGTTCATAACTTTTTCTACTCCGTAAAATTAGCAATTAGAAAGATAAATCTATTTTTGACCCCCAAATCGGACTGAAATCGGGCAATGCATCTTTAATATGGTGTATTCCATTGAGCTGTGTACACATTGTGCCTGCGAAAAAATCCAGGCTCTGTGATATGGGCAAACATGTGACGTCAAAGGTCACATGACCTAGGCCTACACATATCGTTTCCATTTTCGCTGGTAACTAGTTCCGCTAAAAACAATATTTAAAACAAAAATCAGTGGGAACAACTGCCTTAAAGCTATGTAAAGCACAAGAATTTGCTAAGCACTTAAAAATATATTGCTTAGTAGAAATTACATCTATTTTAGTGGAAATGAGTTACCAGCCATATTGCATTGTATTTTTAACTGTTGTGACTGGTTCCCCGCTATTTTTTGCTCAATAAATTCATTTTCCTAAGAATATTTTTATGCTCAACTGCTTTATGAAAGGTAAAACCACGGGCTGAACATTTTTTACTTTTTAATTTTGTTTTTGTCATTTCTTTTGTGTGCGTTCTGAGAAGCTGTTTACAAAATAAAACACAATAACATCTCTAGATAATTTTTATAGGGAGGTTGCGCGTGACCTCGGGAAAAGTTCATTTCGCAGCCATGTTGGGTCCAGCCATGTATACGAACTCAATGGCTGGCGCGTCGTCTGCTGAATGATTTCCAGCGTCTATTTTGTGCACGCAGCATTAGAAAAAGGTATCGAGTGACGTCACGTGAAACCTCTCTATTAATAATAACTATAGGTTTTCCCGGTCAATTTCAGCAAAGACCCGATTCAATATTTCCTTAAATCGCATTGAAATTCACGCATGTTTTCTTTTTATCTACTCCTGCATTCAATTTCGTTTTCGTGCACACATGATTTCGTTCTTCTCATTTAGGCTCGTTGTAGTCATTCTAGATAATGTACACAGGCGTTCATGACTACATTTTACATTAGTCCTCATTTGAATTTCTACTACCTGTGTACAGTTGATAAAATTGAATGGTTGGCCAGCCTCTTGCAGCTGGGGCCAAGTTCGCGCTATGACCGTTTGTCAACTAGAGGTCGATGTTGCCTGGTACCCAACACATGTTTTTGAGGATGAGTACCAGTTAATATCAACCACTAGTCGACAAAAGGTCCTTGCGCGAACTTGGCCCTGGCTTTTACGAAATTGAATGATCTTTGCGACCTAATGAATTGGAATGATCTCATTTGACCAGAGAATGCTAAACTGTTTTGACTGTTGAATGCTGATGATGCGATGTACATAGCATTCATTTCCCCCCCCCCCCAAAAAAAAAAAAAAACTAAATCGAATGAACCGGATGTTAAGTTGAATGCGTCTTTGTTAAAATTGGCGGGAAAAAATTATAATAAAAAAAGTCCAACCAATAACGTGCATGGCATCATGCTGTTTCTTCGTTCAATATTGTAAGAATAACCAAATATGACGAATTAATTTGAATGTATTAATGAAACAACTTTGTAACGCTCTTTAATCTGAATCAATGGCCTTTTGCATAAAAAGTTGTTTTCTTTGCATTGTTTGGATACGTTTTTAATAAACAAAGCATGCTTGAATTAACTAACTGAGATTGCTAACCCGTCATTTTTGTTACTGGGGTGATGTCCCAAAGCGAACTTCCAAAATATTTAGAGGAAAAGTTTGGAATTGGTCTTAAAAGACAAGAAGACATTGGGTTCAACTTGTCTGAATTGTTACCGGCAGTATTTTTTTCTTTCTTCTGCGGTCAAAAATTGCCACTGTCGTAGTTATTTTCAATGGTGATTTTTTTTTTTTTTTTTTCGAAAAAAGAAAAAAAGAAAAAAAAAGGAATTCTCTCAAAAATGGTGGTAGCCTGTTTCTGCTAAGCATATTTTGTGTGTGCTTACGGGCTTTATTAAAAATGACCCAGATATTTCCATTGTTTAAAAGTAGTTCAGGGCGTGGGCACTTTTGACACTAATAGATTTACCAAGTCTGCCGTTCCCCAAAGTCTCCCATTGTTTTGCAGATGACGTAATGCTTTGTGAAGCTTAAAATGTTTGGATTACTTTTACCTCGGAGCATTTTGCGTATTTTGGGCAAATGTCATTCACTGGCTATGTTCTACTACTTTTTCTCCATCCGCCAATTACGAAAAGCAGTTCACAGCATTTGATTTTTACCTTCAAAAAGTTGTTTTCAATTTTCTGTTTGGCCTACAGCACTCTTTATGAAAGCTTCGAAGAAAAAGCTGATACTGAACAGTAAGTTGCAATTTTAGCGCATGTTTTTGTTATGCCCTAAAACAACAAATCTATCAACTGAATTTTCTAATGCGCAGAATGGAACATTTTATTGCATTAGACCTATCTTTTTGGGCTCCGTGCATAATAATATTCCCTTTTGCATGTAATGACGATTTGAGGTAATTGCTTATTTCTCTGACATAACCTACTTCCACCATTGCTATTAATTCCACCGTCCGTTCGGGTCAATTTAAAGATCTAAAAATATGGCCAACCTTTGTAAAACTATGCTGGAATTCTTAAAATGGGGAGGACAATAAAGTTTAGTTGTACCTTATAGAGAGGTTGCGTGACCCCGGGAAAAGTTCATTTCACAGCCATGTTGGGTCCAACCATGTACAAACTCAATGGCTGGCGCGTCGTCTGCTGAACGATTTCCAGCGTCTGTTTGTGCACGCAGCATTAGTAAAAGGCCTCGGGTGACGTCACGTGAAACCTCTCTATGCTTGTAGGCTAAAGATATCCGGTTATTTTCAGTCATGTACGTATCATGTCATAAATTGTAGGAGGTAAGACTCGAACTGCCCTCTACCGGGGGCCCAGTTCCATAGAGCTGCTTAAGCAGAAAGAAGTAGCAAAGCACAAAACTATGCTTACCAGAATAAGGTAACCAGCCAAAATGCCATGTCGCATGTACAATAAGTGACTGGTATCCTGCTCATATTTGCTTGGCAGAAAATATTTAAGCAATATTTCCTGCTGAAGCAGCTCTATCATAGAGCTACTTAAGCAGACAATAATGCTTAACAATTTTCTGCTTAGCGAAAATAGGCATGATACCAGTCATGGTATTTTGGCTCGAATTTTATTCCGGTAAGCATATTTTTAATTGTGCTTAGCTACTGTTTTGTGCTGAAATTGGACCATGGCAAGTGCTGTGGTCTAGCAGTCAAGATATTTTGCTTTTCGTTGCGGAGGGTCGTGGGTTCGAATCCCACCCGAGGTGACTCTGTATTTTCTTCTTTCCGCAGGACTTGGAAAGCAAAAAGTACACGGTGCTTTATGGCGGTGTAGTGTAGTGCAAAGAACTAATATAATAACAATAATGATGATGATAAAAAACTTAAATAGTGCTGGTATCTAAACTGTAGGTTTATTCACTTAGCTATTGGGCCTGGGAAATTATTGAAACACTTGATTGAAGAGATGAGTTTTGAGCTATCTTTTGAATGACCCTGTATCCAATAGACCTTTATCATGGTGCGGCCATCTTGATTTTCTCCCATTCAAACCAATGTAACCAAACCGAGGCTGGAAGGGCAAATAGTCTGATTCCTTTTTGTACACTGAATATTAGCATATATTACTGTTATTGGATACAGGGAACATGACCAAGAAGGTGGCAGCATGATAAAGGTCTATTAGGCCTGGGAAATTGTTGAAACGCTTGATTGAAGAGATGAGTTTTGCTGTCCTTTGAAGGACCCTGTGTCCGATTGTGTTCGGAGAGTTGTGTTCTGAATTGTTCCACAGTTGTGGTGCTACAACTGAAAAACACCCGTCTCCTTAGGCCTTTAGTCGGCCAGGTGGAAGCACGAGCATGTGGGCTTCACTTGAACGGAGACAAAGAACACCACTACAAGACTTGTGAAAACTCAATAGGATATCGCCTTTTTTGACTAACATTTTCCTTTTTGCTCTTTGTGTACCCAGTTTGCTCCATTGGTGGGACACGCAGAGAACGTCTGACAGCGGGGAAGCGGAAGCGTCTTTGTGATCAACTCACGGCCGACAAGCTCTCTCTTTTAAAACAAAAATGTGGCTGTACCGTCGCCTTTTCGCAAATAAATGTCTTTTATCAACAGTCACCATGACAACTATTTCAGACATTTACCCAAAAAATGATGACCAATAATCGGGGTTCATGGTTCAAGAATACTATAGACAGTTTCGAAATGTTTAATAAAGGATTTTAGTTCATAAAAAAAAGTTTTTTGGAAACATTTCTTTGCAACTTTTCAAAAGAATTAATACTAAAATCAGAGTAATGTCTTAACACAGTTTAGCCGCGTTTCTCAAGTATTTATTTCTCTTTAATCTTCCAGCAGTGAAATATGAAATAATTATTATTTGGTAAGATGTTTAAATGGACCAAAAGTTGTACGTTTTCCGTGTAGTATAGGCTAGGATACATAGTTATCATAATGTAAATAATTAATTTTAAAAGGACTTCTGTAATTTGGTTTAAACGACCGGTAGACCCATATTTTCATAGTGGTTTATGATCTAGATGAAACAATTGCATCCAGGATAAAAGAATATTTTTAATAATTTTGGTTTTATCATACACCGCCATGTGTGATAAGCATTAGGCCTATATATTACTGAGGTTTTTTTTCACGAGTTCTGCAGAAAAACGGGCGGAAACACTGAGTAATGAGTATACAGTGCTTATCAGTCATCGGTGTTTAGTGCATACTATTTGTCTTTATCTCTGATGTAATGGGAGACTTTGGAATAGTTAGGTGGCAGCATACCAGGTAAATTGTCATTTTCTTGTTTACGCACATCCGGGAGCAAGGGGAGACTAGATCCCGGTCCCTACATCGTTTACGTTCTGACTGAATATAGGGACCGATAGCGGGTAATGAAAATTAGCATATACCTGGCAGATTCCTGCCAGGTATATGCTAATTAAAATTAGCATATAGGTCTACGTAATCCCATAATGCAATGCGCCCTTTACACATAACATGATGGGCACAGTCTCAGAATCTCCTATCGTGCAGACTAATGTTAGTTAAGATGTTCTTCTAAAGTTAGCTTGAATTTCGATGTTGAATGTCACTATGTCCGGGTGAAGGGTTACGATATACACGTGAGCTAGTGTCAAACAACAACATGCACACGTCACAAACGTCATCTCTAAAACTAGAAAATTATTACAGCGCCCGCGCAATCGAGGGCCTATCAAAAGCGCCATATCGGTAGTAGCTACCGGTCCCTATATACAGTCAGAAGAGAATGATGTAGGGACCGGGAACCAGCCTAGGAGCAATGGATATATAACTGGTAAGTCTGGGGCCACCTAGCGTACTCTAAAGTATTCCATTATTGCATCAGTTAAACTGTGTGCGGTACCTGCTGATTACTGGAATCACCAAACTGAGGTGGATTTCACAAAGCGCTAGGACTAGTCTTATCTCGAGTTAGGACGAGTAACCAGTCCTAACTTATAGGACCAATCATAAGTTAGGACTAGTTTTGTGAAATCCACCCCCTGTCTCTCGTCACCGGTCATGCTCAGTGCTCTAGAATGCCAGGGGGTCGTGGGTTCGACTCCCACCCGAGTATGCCCGTGATTTTCTTTTCGAGAAGGCACTGAGTATTAAGTGCTTATCACACATTGGCGTAGGCCCCGTGGTAAAAAATAAATAAACAAGTATGATTTATGATCGAAACGAATAAAAGGACGAACGATTTTTAACACTTTCCTACCAAAAATTCTGAAGTTTGATTCAGACGTTGTTTTTTTCTAAAAGAAAAATCCGGAATAGTGCTTTATTTATTTTGATTGGGCACTGCTCCTGAAACCGTGTCTGGACTCATTTCCAGCACTTTGTTTTATTTTCCGTCTGCAGCTCCTGTTGTGTCCAACATTGGCCTACATGACTGATGTAATGTTTTCATCATGGTCAAAGGGTGAACAAATCGTTTTTAACAAAAATAGAAATGGATTGTTATTTTAATTTAAATTAATCATTATGGTGCAGAGAACTTAAAATCTTGGAGTCACCCTGCTGAGATTCTCGTTTGAGTCTGTTATCATTAAAAACACATTATTTTGTCATTTCTGTGATCGTTTTTCTGTTAATTTCTGTCAGTCGGCCTAGGTCTGTTACAAACACACTTATGGATCATGCCTGTTGTGAAATTTGGGTAACAAAATGCTCATCTTCAATGAATAATAATTTGTGACATTGACGGACATTCAAAATTTGGCGCGGAATTCGTAGTTGGGCCCAGCTTGGTGTTTCACCTCAGTCTTCGATCCAGTTCGGTACAGACCTTTCCATTGTTGATAAACAAACTGAGCTGGTTGGCATGGACGGCAAAATGTAGCAAAACATTCAAGTCTTGTTGACAGACTATACGAACAAATTCAACATTTTTGCAACTTTCTATTGAAAGAAAATACATCCCCTTATTGGTTGGTTTGTTTCCAACAAATTTTGAACAGTTTTTGAATATTTGTGTCACAATTTTGCAAACTGTGATTATCCGTCTCTGCTTTGCATTCATGGCTTCCCGTAGTTTTTCCATCTTGGTTGGCAAAAACTCGGGCTGTGACGTTGCAAAAGAAAGGTCTATATGCCGTCCTACTACAGTTGGGTGTGTTTGTTAAACGCAGTGATTGAGCAGAACGCTCTCGGGATTTGGGCGGTGTTGTCATAATTCCTGTGCACCACACTCGAATTGAACTCCATCATATCAACCAATGCTCAGCTAAATGCTATGGAAAAAATAATAAAATCTTGAAATCAAATCAAAAAGATTTGATGACAAACAAAGTTCTTTTTTTCTTTTTAGTAATTTTTTTTTGAGGTTAGCCGAAAACGAAAAAAGAAAACACTCCAGGTGTCGATTTCACAAAGCACTCAGGATTCATCTTAAGAAGAGTTGCCAGTATTACCATAGTGATTTGTATTTGCTTAGCAATTAAGATTAAGATCAATCTTAGCTCTTTTTGAGATCCAGCCTTGGTCCAAATTTCATCAAGATGTTAAGCAAAGAAAATTTCCATAAGTACAAATACCAGATGTAATAAAAGATAAAGCTGCACAACCTGTTTTTCGTTTGGCAAAACAAATTTAAATGACTTCAGACAGGTTTTGTCTACTTTGAAACCTCTATTTTGGATCCTACGGGAAATCACGTAACCTACCACTGGGCAGATTTTGAAAAAGAAAACAAAAACATGAAAAAGATCTTTTGGGGGGTCATGGGTTCAAAAGATTTTTCAAACTCCTCGAGCAGCAATTTTCATATAAATAGAAGCTAGGAATGGCTGAGACAAAGGGGCCACCGGTCACCTGTGCACACGCAAACCTGCGAAAACTCAAAATCCTTACGTAACATCCATGTACCAGTAACTTCAAGGGGGTGTTAATCTGCATAACTACAGTTCAACAATGAGCAGAGAAACTAGAACCTAACTGGTCAGCCTTTAAGGAGATTTCCTACTTTCTTAAGACTGGAATTTACTCCAGTCATGCCACCTCTTAGAAGATCTCTTTGTTATGCAAAAATGCCGTTTTTGCGCACGGTTTAAAGTATTCTTTAGATGTGAATGCAGCATGGCATGATTTTCACCCCGAGTAGGCCTATGCCGATATTGGACCGTCACGTTCCGTGGAGGCTGCATGGCCGTACCTCTCCGCTTTGGGATTTGGACGTCGCGTTTTTTGATGAACTCTGCCGGATTTTGTTTTTATATTTAATAGCAAATACAATCATGAAGAATTTGGCAATAACTGTTGAAGCATTTGGCAATGAGATATTGATAAATTCCTTATCAAATAAAAACAGCTTGGTCGATAATAAGGACACACTGCATAAGTCACTGGAAATTTCACTGTTGAGCCCTTTAGGACACATCGCGAGTTCCACTGAGTTAGCTCTAGTTTGGACTACAGACTTTGTGAAAGTAAACTTTAATGGACAATATTAATAACTTCAGTGTTGAGCACGCGAGTGGCCTGGAGAGAGCTCCGGTGAGTTACCGTAACATGCATGCTGTATAAAAGCTTCACGACCGAAGCCAAGCTGACATAATGTCGAACACAGCTCAGATTGTTTCAACGAAATCTTGCCGAGGAAAGATTGGAGAAAATTACCTATAAATTCACCTCCAAACACAGACTTAAAAGGTTCGCTTATTTGCCCCTCTGAACTGGAACTCAAGAATTGATGACAGGGGTTGAATTTCAAACGATTGTTTTCTCAAGTCAAGATATTTTGTAAACATGAAACTGTGATGGCCCAAGACCATTGATGACAGTGTTTCGACCCAGACGAGGAAGCCACTTTTATTCCCCACGACTTCAGGCGGACCAAGACCGCGGAGAGCCCCCGTGTTTCAGTAAAGAATCAAGAGACGATGATGGGAACGTTTAGTGAGTTTGAACTTTTTTCTCTACAATTTTGTGCTGCCAACCAAGAAACTGTGACCAGTTGAAGATCTGTGGATTGTGTGGTATGGGTTTGGCTACAAACGTAATGGAGGTCGTCCCTGGTAAGAGTAAAGAAACAGTTTCAAGACGGCTAACGGTAAGCGAAGATCTAACCCTTTCTCTTGCAGGTTCCCACCCCCTTTCCTCCCCTCCTCCAACAACTAGATAAACTTGTTGATGTTGTCCTCCACGTGTAATACCTTTCAGGGTGACGTCAAGCTGTCTTGGTGTTTCTTGGTTTGCATATTGGTCGAAGCCAATGGTGCTTTTTAATTAGAAGCCTATGGTCTTACTGGAAATTTCCGACGGGGTTGAAACTACAAGTCGCCAATTGTCATGTTTAATTTAAATTGTCATAACTTGTCATAACTTGTAATCAAACAGTGTAATGTATGTACAGGGTGAGTGCAAAATCTCACTATAACTTCATTTATGATAACAACTTACATAATTGGTCCGATAAGATTATATTTTGGGATAAAAAATGGGAAATATAGTTGGATTTTGCCTCTCTCCATCACTCAAAATACAAGAATGTTTCCGCTGCGCTTTATGCCGTATGCAGAAGACCCACGACCCTCGCGTACCGTATGGAGATAATACAACATAGCCGAATCAAATTATTCATATAGCCAATCTGTCATTTAATGATCAATGTTTGATTTAGGAATACTAAATAAATGATTAAGACACAGAAAAAAATTATGTGTAAATATTCCTGATCAGCATGGCATAATCTTTGAATAGCTTTTTTTTTAACTGAGCATAATTGTAAATAGTCTACATAATCTGTAATCACATTCATATTATTCGTATTCAATCTGCAATCACTTGATGATAAATGTTTGATTTAGGAGTTTTAAATAAATGATTTAGACACGGGCTAAATTAATATTTAAACATTCCTAATATCAACATTACGTCATCTTTGTATGTAGCTATTTTTATTGAGCAAAACTGCCCTCGCGTATTGTAAAATAATCTTATAATAACCTGTAATCAAATTCATATTATTTGTATCCAATCTGCATTCATTTGATGATATTTTTTTGATTTAGAAGTTTTAAATAAATGATTTAGACACGGGCTAAATTAATATTTAAATATTCCTAATATCAGCATTACGTCATCTTTGAATGTAGCTATTTTTTATTGAGCAAAACTGCCCTCGCGTATTGTAAAATAATCTAAATTAACTGTAATCACATTCATATTATTTGTATCCAATCTGCATTCATTTGATGATAAATGTTTGATTTAGGAGTTTTAAATAAATGATTTAGACACGGGCTAAATTAATATTTAAATATTCCTAATATCAGCATTACGTCATCTTTGAATGTAGCTATTTTTTATTGAGCAAAACTGCCCTCGCGTATTGTAAAATAATCTAAATTAACTGTAATCACATTCATATTATTTGTATCCAATCTGCATTCATTTGATGATAAATGTTTGATTTAGGAGTTTTAAATAAATGATTTAGACACGGGCTAAATTAATATTTAAATATTCCTAATATCAGCATTACGTCATCTTTGAATGTAGCTATTTTTTATTGAGCAAAACTGCCCTCGCGTATTGTAAAATAATCTAAATTAACTGTAATCACATTCATATTATTTGTATCCAATCTGCATTCATTTGATGATAAATGTCTGATTTAGGAGTTTTAAATAAATGATTTAGACACGGGCTAAATTAATATTTAAATATTCCTAATATCAGCATTACGTCATCTTTGAATGTCGCTATTTTTTATTGAGCAAAACTGCCCTCGCGTATTGTAAAATAATCTAAATTAACTGTAATCACATTCATATTATTTGTATTCAATCTGCATTCATTTGATGATGAAATTTTGATTTAGGAGTTTTAAATAAATGATTTAGATACGGGCTAAATTAATATTTAAATATTCCTAATATCAGCATTACGTCATCTTTGAATGTAGCTATTTTTTATTGAGCAAAACTGCCCTCGCGTATTGTAAAATAATCTAAATTAACTGTAATCACATTCATATTATTTGTATCCAATCTGCATTCATTTGATGATAAAATTTTGATTTAGGAGTTTTAAATAAATGATTTAGACACGGGCTAAATTTATATTTAAATATTCCTAATATCAACATTACGTCATCTTTGAATGTAGCTATTTTTAACTGAGCATAACTACCCTCGCGTATTGTAAAATAATCTAAATAATCTGGAGTCACAATCACACTATCCCTGTCCAATCTGCGTTCATTTGGTGATCAATGTATGATTGAGGAATATTCAATAAATAATTTAGACAAGCTAAATTAATATTTAAATATTCCTAATATCAGCATTACGTCATCTTTGAATGTAGCTACTTTTAACTGAGCATAACTATACCCTTACGTATTGTAAATAGTCTAATTAACAAGGAATCACATTCATATTATTCATTATTCAATCTGCATCATTTGATGATAAATGTTTGATTTAGGAGTTTTAAATAGATTATTTAGACACGGGCTAAATTAATATTTAAATATTCCTAATATCAACATGACGTCATCTTTGCATGTAGGTATGCAAGAAAGAACAAATATTTTTCTTCTACTGACGCCACCAATGCATGGGTTTGTATCTGAATGGTAAGAGAGTATAGGCCTGTAGAGTAGTAATAGTGTTGGCCTAGATGTAAGACTAACTTTTCCCTCCGCAGGCTGTACACCTTTTGTTTTGTTTTCTTTATCCTGTTTTTCCTTTATCCTGTTCTTCTCTTTGCAGATGATGTGACAAACGATTGTGCATTGGTGACAGTGGTGCTGGACGTGGACACCGTGGCCTACATGACGGTTTGGTAACGTTTGGTAATATCAAAGCAAACCTCACTCTGATTTGATGTGAACCCAAATGTTGAACTTTATGGATATCTTTTCTTGCAGGTAAGCAGATTCCAATTTTCTTCTTGGAGTTGATTAACTCGCGTGTGCAGCTGTGGTGATTAACTGCATGGAACTATCATCGCATCTTATTTTATGGTAATGTATCGGGTAATGTACAGCTAAAAATTGTGAATTCAACACTTACATGTGTGCGGTCAATGACTACGCTTTGAAAGTGTTGAATCCAACATTGTAAATGTTTAAATCCAGCATTGTATAATATCAAATCCAACGCCAAAGAGTTGAATCCAACAATGTAAGTGTTAATTCAACATTTTCAAATTGTTTTCATTGAAATTGTTGATTCAGCACTTTAAAAATGTTGACTTAACAATTTAAAGGTTAGATTAAAAGTTTTACATGCTGGATTTCACATTTTTAAATGTTGCATTCAACACTTTCAAAGGTAGTCACTGACTGCACACGTTGTAAGTGTTTGATTCAACTTTTTAGTTTTAAGCGTGTAAGATATCAGCACTGGTAATAACAACTTCTTAATCGGTCAGTTACTCAAACAAGACATTCGGAGGATCATGACCAAATCTGAGAACTCCATCAGTTTATCTTTAAATTTGCAATGTAGAACCATGCATCAAGAACCTTTTCAATAGTTCTCATTTTCTCAAACAAATCTCTTAACTGTTGAGCTGTATAGGCGATCAAAAGTATTTACATCATTTTAGCGATTCCACAACAACCAGCGAACCAGGTAAACAAGCATAACAACAACCAACCATCGAGCCAAGGAACAACAAAATTAACTTGCTTTACGAGTACTATTTGCGTTTTGTGTAATTAAAAATTGTTATACCCTACATCCTGAAACAGTAGTATCCAACTCTTCTGGCAATTTATCGAAAAGATCATTAAAAAAAAATAGTGTGGCTACTTTGTGTTTTTCTTAGTTCAGCAGTCTCTCGTGTGGAGCGGTGACCGGAGCTGTTACTAGTGAAGGAAACGGGCACAACTTACGGCATGGTCAACAACTTACGGCATGGTAAGTTTAGAATTTATACTTGGTAAAAAAATTCACTTATGAATATATATGAATATATATGGATACATATAAGGTGCGAGGTCCGATTTTTGGCCGACCTTACCCAAGTTTTTGGTTTAAATTTGACATAGCTATTTTTAAAGATTCCAGAAAGTTATACGCTTTCATTTAAGGTATTGCATGGGGGGGGGGAAGAAAAGAAAACAACACCCAACCATGAATTATTGTCAGGATCCTGAAATTGCCTCACGTCCACCAGCCATGCATTTTGTGCACTCAGTGGCATATGCGAAAGTTTGTGTATATTATTTCAGTTTTGAAACGGCACGGCGTCTGTCAAAATTCGTTCAGAAAACAAATCTTAAAACAAGTTATTTCGGAGAAAGTCGGACAATGCAACTTTAATTAATATCTTCTAGTTTTAATGAACGCATCATGCCACAAACCTGTGAAGATCTCACCGCGGTTGGTGGTCATGTTGCAAAGGGGAAAACGGGTAGACAAAATTTGCAGATGCCTTGATTGCGTGCACGTTCAATGAATTGAAGAACTGATCGGTGATAGATGACACAACAGAAATTAGAAAAATTAGGACTATTTACCCGTCGCTTTTTCAGTACTGCAGAACAATCCAAAGGCTTCTAGGGAGGGATTTGAACCCATGACCCTTATATTTTAGAGCAAATGTACAATATGACAGTACAATAAGACTTTACTATTTTTCGGGACAATATTAGAATGGTTTATAAAAAAAGAAGTAGGTTTC
Source organism: Marthasterias glacialis (assembly GCA_911728455.2). Classification (NCBI taxonomy): domain Eukaryota; kingdom Metazoa; phylum Echinodermata; class Asteroidea; order Forcipulatida; family Asteriidae; genus Marthasterias; species Marthasterias glacialis. Next base: position 17,325,355 of record OU452232.1, on the reverse strand, counting down.
AGATTTAAAATCGTAAAATTTCTTCTACAGATGGACCATATAGATGTCGAGGCTAGTCAATTGGACTGTGTGCAACAAGCGAGGGACTGCGTCAAGTCTAGCCAGGTGATTCCAACCATGAGTTCAACTTTTCAAAGCTACTTGGGAACGTAGAGGCTAACCAATGAGGGACGCCCCGTGGGATAACCGACGCATTTGGACATTGTGTGCCACCACCAGCTTAAAAGGACTGCGTTAAGTCTAACCACGTGATTAACCATGGGTTTAATTTTTCAAAGTGACTTGGAGAATGTATTGAGGAGGGAGTCCCCTTGGGCTCACCAAACATTACGACATGTGTGCCGTCACTAGGACTGCATCAAGTTTAGCCACGTGATTCTCGATCACGAGTTCAACAACTTCAAAGTGATTAGAGATGTATAAGGAAGGATGAGCCTTCCTCAATGGCCGGGCTAAACGCATTAGGACATGACCATGTGCCACAACCAGCTTAAAAGGACTGCGTCAAGTCTAGCCAGGTTATTCTCAACCTGAGTTCAACTTTTCAAAGTGACTTGGAGATGTATTTAAGGAGGAAGGCCCAGTGGGTTAACCAATATATTTGGACATGGCGTGCCGCCCCCAGCTTAAAAGGACTGTGTCAAGTCTAGCCAGGTGATTTTTTTTTCTGCAGTCAGAAATTGTCAATATTGTGATGATTTTCAATGGGGATTTAAAATAAAAAAAGAAAATAATCGATTCAAAAAAACGGAATTAAAGAAAACGGGAACATTTTCGAAAGATGGCAATTTTGAACTGCACAAAAAAATGCACTCGGGCCGAGTTCAACTTTTCAAAGTGACTTCGTGGGCTAAACAACGCATCTGATGAAAGTGACTGCGTCAAGCCAGATGATGCCCCACAAGTGTAACTGTTCAAGTGAGCTGGACCATAATGATGGCGCCCACCCTGCTCGTGTAAAGATATTTGGGGCACTTAGAGGACCAACTTTGGCCGGCCGTGTCCGAATTGGCGGCTAGGGCTGCGGCTACGGCTGGATCACCGTGTTGAAGTGGGATGTCCTTAGCAAATACCCTTAAAAACAGTCGCAGCCATAGCCGTAGCCGCAAATTCAGACACTGCGGCCTTAGTATAATGTTTACTCCACAGTAGGCTTCAAAGGGGCTGTGTCGTCATGATTATCAGTAAGTGAAATAATTCAGTTACTACGCGCGCATGGGCGCCGGCAGTCACGTCCCAGTTTGACAAAGACGGCACCCTTTTAGTGATGATTTGACTGCAAGCATGCGTGTCTGTGTAGTATCTGGGTGGGAGTTCGCCTTTGCAGCATGCACAGCCACAGGCCCGCTATAATCATGACGACACAGCCCAGGAATTACATTTCCTGAAGCCATCGAAATCCAACACGTGTTGTTTTAAACTCGGCACCCACAACATGATTGGAAACAATTTACACTTGGCATTTACGCCAATCCAGTTCATTAATTCAAGTTGGATTTCGATCGACTCGGAGTAGTCAGACAGCTTTAAGATGGTTACAGCTTTTGTAAAGATGAAGAGAAAACAAATCAATTGAGGTCACCTATCGTCTGTTAATTTGCGCGCGGAAATTTTGTGAATAAAAATGAGCGAAAATGAAAAGAAAAAAAAGTTCACTTCCTGGGAATATTTGTTATAATAAATTACAATCAGTCATATTCCTGTCAACTGGAGAATTAAATTAATGCTTACCCCGAGAAACTAAAGCTGTAGCAAACTTTTATCGATCACCTTGAACCACGTCTTGTCGATCACTGATCTTAAAGGGCTTGCTCTTTTAAATCATGGCGAGAGATGCTGAAGTTTAAAAATATTTTCAACCAAACTTTGTCAAAATAAATTATTGATGTGGGAAGAAAACTTGAACTATTTTCCCCAGCGACCTGGCTTTTGGACTAGAACTATAAAGTTTTATACATTTTTTATAAGTTGATAAAGTTCAGATTAAACCATCAATCAGAATAATTATATGGTACTTCATCTATAGACTATAGCCAGGCCAACTTTACACTTTGCTATTACATTACATTCAAAGCTGTGTAGTTTTCAAAATGTAAAACCCTTGAGTGCAATGAAAGTAGGCACTGTTTGCTTCGCAGTTTGCTTATTAGAAATGCGCGTACAGGTCTCCGTGGCAATGGGGACTTTTGAGACGTTAGCGGGCGCCCCAGTAAGCAGTCATTTTCTATTGTTCTCATAATAGAAAAGGATCGCTTGCTGGGGCAACCGCTAACGTCTCAAAAGTCTCCCTTCAACCCTGTTGACACCTAACACCACGTCACATGCGGCTACTAATTTTAGTGTCTGCCACGCTGGCCATTTTGGGAGTCAAATTGCACGTACAAGTTCTGGCATAATTAGATTCAGTACTTGTATTACACGTTACGTTTGTTTTATAATGTTAACTGTAACAGTTTAAATATAAGCACGCTGTTGTGAAGTAGATAAAATAAATTATTATTGTCATAATGAAACGTTTATCTACTATAATTTAACCTCGGTGACGATAGCGTATTTCTTTTTTATTTATTACTGATTTATTTTACACCTGAACAAACTGTTATAGTTAATGCAATACATAATCAATATTATGTAAACGTTCACGTGGATGAAAATAAAAACTTTAAAAAAACGAAGCGTTGACCTTATTTTTGATTGCATGAGGGCGCTGTCAACGGCTAATTTCCCTGCGTCACACTTGCAGTTTTATCTTATTTTGACTGCCTGCATGTTGTATTTTTGTATCAATGGCCAAATATATAGTAATAATAGTAATAACAACGGGGAAAACAGTTCATTTACTTGTTTTGCATCACTTCGGTTCACACACGCCCTCACGGTCAAAAATACTGCGAATTAGGTTTAATGGACACGGACATGTTCATCCATTAACAGTAGGGCCGGGGCCTAGACCTGCAAATATTTGTTTTTAAATATTGTTTTTAATTGTTAATTAAGAAAAAACTTGTACTTCTTTGCTAGGTTTTATGGACTTTATTATAATCTCCCAATGTTTCGAGGCGCCCCGTGTGCAAATAATAAGAAAGTGGCATCTGACCTCAATTTGAATTCATTGACTTGAATGGACAAAACAAGATGGCCGTTTACCAGTATGATAAAGGTCTAGAAAGATAAATAGGACCTGGAAAGACCCAGTCCGCTCAGAGCAGAAATGACTGATAATACATACACGCACAATGGGGTATAAGTCCTTTTGCTCTTAGTCTATATAGCAAAATGTGATCGTTTTTTGTGTCAAGCTTTAGACTAGTTAAATGATAACAATAGTTTGATAAAATAATTAACACTATAATTAAAAGTTAACAGGTCATATTTTTGACAGCAAGAGGGTGCAATACTAATTTCATTTTGAAAGTATAACAATAATTATTTCAAAGCATTTAAAATGCAAATTTTCCAAGCAAATATCTTATTACTGATTACATTGTAAAACTGTCAATAAAAAAAAACCTCAAAAGTTGTATTAACTGTTTTATTGAAAGTCTAGTCGCATCTCATTTACCACACTTTTTCTATGGTTTGACCTCCAATCTACCCAAAAGGGCGCCCTCTTGCGGTCAAAAATAAGGCCTATTGATGTAAATTCAATATTAGATGGGGAAAATGTGAAAGAAAAAAATAATAGAATGGAAATGATGATAGTAATAACAATACAATTAGTTATTGTGGATAACCACCACTTCGCTTCATGAACCTTTGTTTCTTTATTTCATGTAGGCCCATAATTATCATCAGCTTTGTCGGGTTCCCTGTCATATTGTTTTCATACACAAGAGAAGAATAACACTATTGATGCTGACCTGGAATTATACGAAGGCCACGGAGGCCATGCTGTTGCTCTGGTCTTGGCCTTGGCGACCGTCTTCAAAAGTCTTTAAGACTTTCCAATGGAAGTGCCATTTACAAAATGAAAATGACCTCGCAATTGCAAGATGACGTTTTAGGCCTGAGATGGCTGCGCACTGATGCAGGTCTTTACTGGAAAGCCCCTGCTCAACATTGGTAAACTGACTGTAAATGGATTCATTCTTTGCACAAATCAAGATATTTGTAATAAAACCAACCTGTGAGAATGTCAGCTCATTTCATTGTTTCGTTTGCGAGAAAACGGTAAAAATGCATTCAGCATTTTTGTACGCATTCCTACAGGCAGAGTTTTCGTCTCACTGAGACGAAAACAAATTTTGATCTTATTTCATTTGTTATTTAGAAACGATAACACTTTCAGGCAGAAATATTTCAAGGAAAGTTTTCTACCATCATTATCTGTAAGGTATATGTAACTGTGAACATTTATGTTTTTCTTCTCACCAATGTTGCACTGGGGCGTTAAAGCAGCCACTTAGCCTGAATATAGTGAAGACAATGATAATTCTACTCTGATTTCACTCCTAAAACCATATTTATTTTATAAAACATTGACACCAGCATGAGTACTAGTACAGGGCAGTGACCAAACCCATTTTACAACTGACTTGTATGGAACATTTATTAAAAACAGCTAGTGTGACCCCCTCCCCTCCCCCATCCCACCCCGTACAGGTCATCTGAGTGCAAGATCAACAGTAAAAAGCAATTTTACGGGATGAGGGAAATAATACAGACAAATATGTTTGTGAAATTTGAGGAGCATAAGCTGATAAAATTTATACCATGATAAAAATCATACCACTATTGAAATTGGCGTTGGGCGCTCACAGGGGGGCTTAATTTCCCCTGTAGACCACGCAATATAACTATTTTAACAAAAAAAGGACGCTGTGTAAAACAATGTTGGTTTTAAAACGAAAATGACAGTATTAAGGTCTACAACCCCCGCCCCCGCCCCGCCCCCCAAAAAGCGGCCTACGGTACGGTCGGTCGCCGTACGTAGGCCTACTGCTCCATGATGACGTAATCAAAGCCCCAAACCGCAAAATCCTCACTTTGAGCAAATCCCCACTATGTGAGCAGCTGCAACCATCAGCCTGACCAATTCCAACAGCATAATTATTGTGCAAAATTGTGCGCAATCGGCAGATTGGGCAAATCCCTAAAATGCGCTCAACCAAACTCGTTCACGTGTTGTTTGTTGACGTGTTCATGAGGTGAAACTGAAAAACAGCCATCGAACTGTCCTAAAAATGGAGTCTTCAGATGCCATAAGAGTTGGTGAAATCGATGGAATGTTTTCTTTCATGCAAAATGTGAGTTTCCTGGAGAAGTTTTCATTCTTAGCTCAACAGTGTGGAATTCCATTATTTGTGTACAATTTTTCACTTCAGTGCAGTGAGACATGGTGGCTCGTGCGGCAAAAATGCCGTATCCGGCTGCCACTTTATCTCCCTTAATTTAGGTCAAATTACATCCTTTTTACCTGTCCAGAAAGGTTGACAGAATGTATACAGAGAGGAACAGGCACTTTGAACAATAACAAAGCGTCAACATCATGAAAAATAAGCCATTTTCACGTCTACATTGGGCTTGACAATGCTACTTGCTAAATGCCATTTTACTTAGTTCATTAGGGCATGAGTGCGCCAAAGTTCCAGCCGCACGATGAAATGTCTGCTTGGTTTTTCTTTTTTAGTTACCAATTCCTGGAGAGGAATATTTAAAAAAAAAAAGGGAAATAAAGCCCAACATCCATTAAAAAATCCAAAAAATCCCTAAGAAAGTGGCAGTCGCATAATTATATGGAAACTTTTCCCCACAAGTTTACATCTTCTGGCTGAGTCATGACAGTCACTAAGTAAGGGCCTTTCACAAATAGAATTATCAACATTTTCATGAACGAACAATAGACCTTATGCACATGACGTCATTTGAGTAGGGCGCCCTCGTCTAGAGGTCAAAATGAGGTTGTTCATTGGCCAATCCTGTGCGCCGCGCATACAAAACTCTGCGTTTCCATTGTTACATCATCGATTTACCTCTAAGATGGTGGCGTGATGACGTCAATGCATAAGGTCTATATCGGCAATACTGTCAATAGGCTGTATAGCCTTAATTTCCCTCGCTCACCTGGGCGAAATTCATGGCTCTGCTTACCGCGGCATTCAGCGCTTATGAACAAAAAATAGCATTAAAGAATAGACCCTATCATGCATTCACCGCGCCATCTTTGAGGTCAAACCAGCATAGAACGTGCATTGTAGCTGTTTTAACCCCAGTCCTTTCTTGTACTAAGTCAGTGCTCATAGTGACGCCAAAAGGTATATTCACAATTTTTTTTTGTACACTATGGTGGGGGTGGGGGTGTATTTGTTTTCTTCTTTACGTGTACGGTTTGTATGCTCATGAAAATGTCAAATGTAAATGGTCCCTAAGTTATGCCCCGAGTATTACAATTTTTTTGTAACCTACTCCTAGGTCTGACTCTAGGTAGGGAGGAGTTTACAGTCAATGTGTGTTGTGTTATGATTAAAAAGACAGTTGGCGCACCCAGGGGTCCTTGCTTGGGTGTGCCGAGCAGTGCCTAGGAGGCTCCTCCCCCGTGGATGGGAGATTGGCTTGAGTCCCTATTAACGAAGGGCCTGCCATTTAAACAATTCATTAGGGTTCAAGTTGCACTAACTGACCAAAGGAGAGTTTCAATAGAAAAAGACCAAGAAGTAAATTTTAATAACAATACAATAAAAAGGCCTCAAAGCATACCAAAGGAGAAAAGTTAGTTTACCATCTCAGCCCCTTCCAGTTTTGAGTCCAAATATAGATCCTCCTGGGGCAGGCCTTGATCTTAACCGAGGCCACTGAGGCCATTGGCCTCACGCCCTGTCGAGTTGGCCAGCATGCCCTTCAGAAAAACTGCACTGTCACTACCAACTTGGCCAGCATGCCCTTGTATAATTTCTCTGATTTGGCCAGCAAAGGCCTGCTCCCGTTTTTCTTAAGATCGAGGCCTGCTGGGGCACACCTCTGATGATGTAAACTTGTGATGGTAGAAATATATTTAATGGAAAAGATTTTTTGTTTCGATCTTCTTTATTTTTTAGATTGATTGGACGGAGCCATGGATAGTGGCGTTGCTTCTAGTACATCTACTGTGTCTTGTCTTCACAGTTGTCACAAGAAAACATGCCAACATTCAAGCAATCTTCTTTCTCTTACTCCGTAAGTAAACAAAATATGCACCTAATCAATAGACAATCAAGGGTACCTGGTAGGCACGATTTCGCTTGACCGCAAAACTCTAAGCAAAGTCACAGCTTCTGGTTATCCTTTAAGGCCATGTCGCACAGGGCAACTTACCGGCAACCATATCTAGGCAACATCCAAGGAAAATTCATTCACATTTCAGTTTTCTCATTATTTTCTTGGGGCAAGTGAGTTAAAGCTAGAAGAATGTCTCTTGTGTTGCCGAAGAGTTCCTTGTGCATGCAGTGCAGTTAATTGCCTCCAAGTTGCCTGAAAAAACTGCCCTGTCAGGCCTTGATCTTAACCGAGGCCACCGAGGCCATTGGCCTCATGCCCTGTCGAGTTGGCCAGCATGCCCTTCAGAAAAATTGCACTGTCACTACCAACTTGGCCAGCATGCCCTTGTACAATTTCTCTGATTTGGCCAGCAAAGGCCTGATCCGTTTTATTAAGATCGAGGCCTGCCCTGTGTGACAGGGCCTTTATAATTCATCCACCTTCTCCCATCTCATAACCAAGGCCCAGATTTGTAACAAGAAGAAAAAAGAAAGATTCAGTTACAAACCACAGGAAGAACCCAGCAGAGGCAGCGATTTTCTTCCAACTCTGGAGGATGGCATCCAAACCAAATCTGAAACATTAAGGGCCTACTCCTTGAATTTGGAGGTTCATCAGGGCTCGAAATTAACACTGGACCATAGGCCCAGGGCCTGTGATTTTAGCATCGGGCTAGTAAAGTCGGGACCGGACAAGTCCGGTGGTCTTGTGTTTTTTCAATTGAATAATAATACCTTACTGTGTAATAAAAAAGGAAATGATGTTCAAATGTTGACTTTGAGTCAAATGATCTATTGACTGTATTGATTATTGAGGCATACTTAACACCATAATACAAATGAGATATATTCTCTTAGTGTTTTCTTTGTAGAAAAGTTTTCTAATAAGATTTTCTGGTCCTGTAAAATATATTTTGGTCCAGAAAACAGTGTAAGCTACAAGCACTCTAGACTTGTGGATTTTTCTCCTAAATTCAAGCCCTGTTCATATAATTTATGGATTATGTTTGGTCCAAGTTTGTAGAGAAGAGTCTGGATGGATTGTCTCTGCTGAAATTGTGTATAGTTAAAAGCATAGGCCTACTAGTGCCTTTGAGAAGCATATTAAATCATGTTTTTAAAAGATTATCCCCAAAACTGATTTAATCTGGTGACAATTTGTTCAGCGATATTAAACATTATCATTGGCATCTCCCAGTTGGGGTTGGCGATGGGGGGGGGGGGGGGGGCGCATGTGACTCTTCCGAACAGCCACCCAACCTGTTGCCATGCCAGGACATGTCTGAATCTTCTTTCCTTCATTCAAGAAGTAGATTTTTGTACAGGGCATAGGTCAGTGATGGGAATGTCAATTTGTACTGGAACATTTCAAGGGGCATCGAGGCAATGACCGGGGGCATGCCTTGGGAGGCAACAGACCTTTATCATGCTGCCACCGTCTTGGTCATGTTCCCTGTATCCAATAACAGTAATAGATGCTAATATTCATTGCACAAAAAGGAACCAGACCATTTGCCATTCCAGCCTCGGTTTGGTTACATTGGTTTAAATGGGAGAAAATCAAGATGGCCGCACCATGATAAAGGTCTATTGCCTTCATTGCTTCCGTTCAGTATCAGGCCTGCAGTAAAGGAATTGTTTCCCATTCAAGAACTGACCAAAGTCAATGATGGTTCATCATGTCAGCTGCAACCATGCTATTGGCCCTTCTACTCAACAACAGGAAACACTAGGTGGCAGCAGACTTACCAGGTAAATCCATTGTTCTCGGAAATTTGCTCATGCTCAGAACTATGTAAACCGTGGAAATTTACCTGGTAAGTCTGCTGCCACCTAGCATTCCAAAGTCTCCCTTTTTGTCTCGGACATTAATCATACAGTTTCCTTTCATGTTTATGGTGTGTGTTTTTTGTTTGCAGTATTTCTCATCTTTATGTCGGAGACGATTAATGAGTACGCTGCCTCAAATTACAAGTAAGTCTGTAAAATACACTGTTGCCAAAACTCATTAAGCCCCATTGTTCATAAGGTGTGGCAGTTGACGATTGAAAGAATCAAATCTTTCAATTCAGTCTCCCCTGGGGTTATTTGAAAACTTTTGAGTAATTAGCTGGAGGCCGTCATTGTTGTAACATCAACAGTACATGTTACAAACCTGGCTATGCTGGCACTTTAACTATTCAGGCCTTGCGCTTAAGCTTTTTGTAAAGTAGCCCAAGGGGCTAGTAAACTGTGCATTTTACTTGCTCCAAGGAAGTTTACATTGCCCAAATTTTAAACAGGTATTGTCATTAATGTATCTTCCTGATGCTAACGGTAGCAATCACAACCAGTTTAACGGTCAAATGAAGTTACATTCACACAATCAAAACTCAATTAACACAATTCTAAAATGTATTATTCACATCTGAAAAGGAAGAAGTATGAGCATTATAGACAAGTAAGTTGTACAGTTTTTAGTAGCCCACAGGGCAAGTTGAGAAGTGGTGTTTACTAGCACCCATAGCAGTTTTTACTAGACAATGTACACCAGGCTAGTGTTAAGGGTGAGCCCTGCTATGGTAATTGTGCTGTGGTTGTTTCCATCATACTCTTTAACACTGTAATATTGTCGTTTGCCCGGCAAAAGGGCAGAAGGCCTTACGCCCTTTTGCCGGGAACATAAAGTAGTTCGTCCCAGTAACAACAGGATGTAAGCAACAAAATGGCTCCTGACATGAACAATATGTCATTTTTTGTTAGTTTTTTAGCTAGAATTACCCTGAAGACATGATTCCCCATTCCCCATGCAGAATTTAACCTTTCTAGAATGACTTTTGCATGGCAACATGTTTACCAAACTTTCCTGCTCATAATTCTTGAAGCACAAATTTCAACATAAATTGCTTACGTCCTTTTGCCGGGAACTTTCCCTTACGTCCTTTTGCCGGGCACACGATGATATGATGGTTTTTAGATCCTCGTCAAAGACCTCCATGCAGTTGTAATAAGGATATTTTCCCACTGCTCTTTATTTTACAATCTGATACTATATAATCAGCGATGAGATTTGACAAATTTGAAAATTCCTGAAGATGGATGTCAGGCTGGGGGTTCCCCCTCCTTCTAAAACATCCAGGTTAATTTAAGCAAGATACAACCTGGTGACATTCCAGAACTTGCATTTTACGTAGATGCTATCATAGGGGATATGACCTTGTTGCACCGCCACGATGAATTGTTTGTGTGTATTGTTAACTTTGTAATTGTTTGTTCCCCATTTCAGACTATTTTCGAGGCTGCAGTATTTTGATTCCAGTGGTTTATTCATAGCTGTTGTGTTCAGCCTCCCACTGCTATGTAACTGCCTACTGATGGTCGTAAGTATGCAAACACAAGTTAGATGTAGCTACATTCAGTGGCATTACTAAGGGGGGCACATGCCCCCCCCCCCCCCCTTACAACTGATGTCTGTCTCCCCCCATTTACAAATCTGGACTTTTGAGGTTGGAAATTACCAGAATAAAATATTACATTTTATAAGCTTTTATTTCAGTGTTTAAAACATTTGTTTTTTATTTACAAGCAGACTATGTATTTTATTTTATTTTTCACCTCCACATCAGATTATTTTATAAAACAAAGAGTAAACTGCGCTGAAAGGGGCTTGTTTAACAAAAAATACGAACGGAAACTACAGTTTTAATTGACCTAGGAAAAAAGGTGCACCCTCTTGTGCCCCCCCCTAAAATTTTACCCTAGTATGGCACTGACTCCATTGTAAAGGACCATTACTCTACACAGCTCATGTCTCTACTGATTAAGAAGCCCATAGCACTCAGTTTGTCTCTGTCTTTATGCTAAAAGTAGGATAGTTATAGTAGATTTGAATCGGTATGAATTATCAACATGGCACACAGGGAACTAGACAAAGATGGCGTCAGCATGGCAAAGGTCTATTGCACTGACAACACTGTCAAATTTGCCACCTCGTTTTTAACCCCTTCGTTCTGTACCCCCTTGACATCCACAGATGATATGGGTCTACCAGATGGCGCATCTCTTAGTCAAGGTAAAGAGAGCAGAGATTAGACACAAACAGAAGACAGAGGAGGCTAAAGACAAGTGAACCTCTTGTCCATGGATTCCCGGCAGTCACCTACAAGACTCTTCCGTTCTACGGATAAAGGCAGAAAGGGGGATAGATTTGTGGAGCATGTCTCCAAATAACTACGTGAAAGGCCCATTTTCCACCCTCTACTCTGCCGAGTAACGCACTGCATATCATACAGTGTAAACAGCATTGATGGCATTTTACGCTGAATTGTTAAAAGCATTATCTACTCGATGAAGCTACAGTACATGTAAAGTAGTTAGGGAATGAGTTTATTCCAGGGACAATACCGTAAGTCTACAATGAAAATACTTACGTAACTCAATTCACCTGACGTCATCATCACAATAATCTCGGCTGCGCCGTTTTGGGAGTCAATGTCCCTGTGTGTTATACAGTGTAGTGTGCATTTTAGGCAATGCGGTGTTTACACGCTTCGTACCTTTTATGTAACTTTTATTTACCCTAGTTATGCCGCTGCAACACTGATAACTGCACAACCATCTCTCTCGGGGTTGCTGTGTCGTCATGATTATAGCAGGCCTTGTGGCTGTGCATGGAAAGATGAACTCTCACCCAGATACTGCACACGCGCGCGCTTGCAGTCAAAACACAAAGGGTGTCGTCTTTGTCAAACTGTGATGTGACCGCCGGTGCGCACGTAGTAACTGGGTTATTCTGTTTAATGCTATAATCATGACGACACAGTCCCTTTCATGTAGCAGTTACTCGTGTTCCGAGACCAAAAAAATCTATAACAGTCTTTCTCCCATGAACATTCAGAGCCTTTATAAAATAAGTAAGACCTGAGACACTCCTGATTACAAAACATATTTAAATTTTATTGCGCAAAACAATGAAGAATATGTACACTCCTAGATACCGTAATTCCTAAAAGCATTTACCAAGGCATTCAATAAAAATTCTTGTCGAGGACGGAAACATTTCCTATTACAATTATATTACATCAGACAGTAGAGTACAATTCTGGACAGTAATACTTACAACGGTTGCATCTACAGTATCCTCATAAAGTATTAAGTGAGTCATGAACTCGCCAAACATTTTGCTCGATTGGTAGAATCTTCAGGCCTCCAATTAACCCACGGCACCCACAGCAATTGCTGCGGTGCCCTGTGCTTTTGCCGTGGTGCCCTTTGCAAAAGTCCAATACAAATTTACATTTTCCTCATGGAGGTGCCCCTTACCAGTTCAAGAGCGAAGTTCAAGGCCTGAATCTTTGAGTACGAGCATGGCCTTAAGTGTAATAGACCGAACCATTAAGCCCCGCCTTCTAATGTATTGACCAAGCACAGCCTTGACAACGCCACTGAAAGTCCGACAAAAGTCAGACACGTTAAAATCCCATTAAAAAGTAAACAAACCGCCGACATTGTTCTGACACACAACAGCACACACAACTGTATGAACTTTTGTTTTGTTTAAATTTTTTCGCATTTCTTGTGGTGCAAATCCCACAGCAGTGGTCCCTGTACAGTCTTGTAAAAGTGGCTTAACAGTGTTCCTGTCTGCATTGTTCTTTCGACTCACGGCACTGCTCATAAGGCCACGAAACTAAATCCATACTGTTCATGAAAACCATGTACATGTGTGTGTATATCCAATACGTGTATGTGTGGCCGCAACCAGACCAACGCTGCGATCGTGGTAAGAAAGTCACACCATGTGCTGTTGCTAGACACTTGTTCAGGTAGGCAGGGCTTAATGGATTGGTCCATTCAGGAAAAGTGTTCGAACTATCCTGACCAAAATTTTAGGAACAAAATATCTTTAACAAATATTACAATAATATTATTTATGTCTTTTTTGCATATTTTTAAGCAGCATATTATATACATGAAAATCTTACTTAATGCTTAGGAATCAGATAGGCACTTACACATTTTACTTATATACACAAAGCATCATTCGAAAAATAAAGTCCAACTTTACAGAATTAAAACTCAAGCAGGTGCTGAGAAGCTTTTGAATGGAAACTCGATCTATTTATACATTTTGACAGTCAATGATCGTGGACTAATTCAAAAGCACTTTAAGAATACACATGGTATAAATACTTGTAGTTCCCAACAGAGAATTACATGCAACAAGGCACCACAAGGTACACTATAGGTTTTCCCAGTCATTTTTGGCAAATGGGCGGCGAATTTAAAAATCCGCGTTATTCTATTTCGAGCAAAATTGAAAGCTTCTCAAAAAAAGTCATTCAATTTCACTTTTTATGAGTAGGCAGTTGTTCTTTTGCGTCATGCGATTATAACTTTTATTTTCTGGTTATGAAACCAAGGATGCCTCAAACGTGAATTTAATCACTGTAGCTCGGATGCTTGCTATCTGAGCCAGAAACACCGGGGTAAACCCCTACTCTTTCAATCACGATAAAGTGTTCTGGGTTCTTTTACATGCACCACCCATCCTAGTACATGGCACCTACGGTTTAACGTCCCATCTGAAGGACAAAGCAATTATGGTAAAGTGTCTTACTAGACTGATTGGCCACGACACTCCACAGATAAACATTCAGTTTGACAATCCACTTGAAGAGCATTCAAATTCACAACATCTCTTGCTGAAATCTCTAGTTGCGCCTGCTTTACTAGTTGAGACTGAAGAGGAAAAATTGCTGTAATTCGTATGCATGAAAGTGAAATAGGTTGCAGTGTCGAAAATGACTGAGAAAAACCTTTTTTTTTTAAGTTTTGTTTATAACATCAAGGCAGGAAGGTGAGACGTTTGTTTAGGGTGGATTTTCTGTCACGGTAACTCAGCGAGGCACCCACAGCAGGCACTTAAGGTTGCAATCAGGCAATCTCTGAAATATTATCGTTTGTTTATCAATGCCTCTAAATTGTACTTCAGTTTAGAGGTATGCAACTATTAAGCTGATCAGCTGATTTCCTCATTTTTGCCTTCATTTTTAGTGCAATGGAAAACTGGAAAACACTGTACAAAGTTACGTGTGTTTGGCTACTTCCTCATTATTTTTGACATTTCTAAGTTGCATGCCGGAGTTGAGTAACTAAATGAACAGACTCAATCTAGGCATTGTGAAAAGCAAAATTTACTTAGGATTTAAAACTGCAAGTTATTCTGTCAAAAGTCCCACGGTGCCAGGGGTAAAAACATTATTAATTTTCCAAAAAATATTTTATACAAATTTTTTAATTTGAACATCATTTATGGTGGCAGGTTGTACAATATTTCATTTTATTTATCTAAGTTTCCTAAACTCTTGGTTATTTGTTGGTTAAAGATGTTTTTTTGTTGTTATTGCTTTGTAAAGAACAGAAATAAAGTTTGTAAAATAATATCAATGAATTGCTGTATACATACTTCTTAATTTTTATTGTAACAAATCCTTAAGTTGGTGCATCAAGGTCATAACTCGATTCTGCAACAAAGACGTATCTCGCGTGAAAACTCTTTGCGCAACAACGTCGTACCTCGGGGTCCGTTGAATTTGTACGCGTACATCCAGGTTATTTTGAGCGAGATATGACCTTTTGCAGGGATGAGAGTGGATGAAAATGAAAAAATTCACAAAACACCGGTGGAGGTTTTGGTGGCTAGCAACCACGCCCTAACTCGTATCAATGGCAGCATTCTGTGCTTAAATGTAGATGGGGCAAAGCACCTTGGTGTGGAAAAATCCACGAAACACCGGTGGAGGTTTTGGTGGCTACCAACCACGCCATCACCCGTATCAATGGCAGCATTCTGTGCTTAAATGTAGATGGGGCAAGCACCTTGGTGTGGAAAAATCCACGAAACACCGATGGAGGTTTCAGTAGCTACCAACCACACCATAACCCGCATCAATGGCAGCATTCTGTGCTTAAAAATGTAGATGGGGCAAGCACCTTTGTGTAGTCAAAATACAGTTTATATACTGTATTAAGGCTTTACAAGGGCCTTGATGTATGTAAAAGACATTAACAAAATCTCATCCCTGCTTTTGACATTCTAAAACATTCGCTTCACGTAAACGCTATTTTAGGAGATTTGACTCTGTTGCACCGACACAATGAAATGTACTCTGTGTCTTTTGTATAGTTTCTGTTTCCCAACAAGACCTGGCACCAATGGACACAACTAACAGAGATGCCATGATGGCTTTCATTACTTTGACACTTGACATTCAAGGTAATCTTCTGAAAGATATTTTTGCAAAAAATTGTTAAATGGCCTCATGTTTTGACCCTAGCAGAGTCTTTCTCAAAGGCTAAATGACAACACAACACACATACAAGTATACTGGAGTAACAGAAGCAGTCAAGTAGAAAGAAGTGAAAAGAGAGAGGTAGGAAGAAGTCAGACTATGCAAAAGATGAACAATGAAGAGGGAAACAAAAAGGGGTTGGGTTAGGGGAAGAGTCTGGTTTAACCACAAGAGGTTGGAAACACAAAAGACAAAAAGGTGGGAAAAAGGGGAAAAATAATTAGTGAACGAGACAGATTTATACAGGGGGGACATCTGCGGAAATATATATCTTATGTTCCAGTGGTAGTGACCTTAACACTGCCCCCTTAAATTATTATTGTTTTTAAATGGCAGTTGAAACATTGGACCATTCAAATCGTTATCTGTGTACAGTGTATATGTCCAGTGCTTATCAAACATCGTTGTACGGGTAAAAACCAAACTAATTTTCTTAACCTCTCCAATGCAGTTATTGTATCATTAAACAATCTAGCTTTAAATTATAAAAATACCCTTTAAGCAACATACAATTTGGAATAATTTTATGGAAGAACAAAACCCCACAAATAAACATACTTATATAAATTTTCGTTGTTTCGTTGAATGCATATTCACGAACTGGCCTGATACTTCAATCTTGATTACAGGCAAACAGGGCAAGGCTGTTTTTTTTCCCCTGATAAACGACACCTCTGTGAGGGCAATTTAAATTTCTACTGGGACATTTCAAGGGCACCAAGGCAATGACCAGGGAGACCAGGGGGGCCTCTGTTGCCTCCGTGAAGTATCAGATATGTACACTTTGTTTCTCCAAAATGTAGGCTGAGATATAAAACAATATAAGCCTATTGTACAGCAACTAAATCTTTCAGACGTGATGCAGAATGGCTGAACGCTCAACCACAAGAGGGCGCCAATTGGCTCCTAAATTTGAGGGTAGAACAGTTTTTCGTTGACTGATTAAATTAAAACAACTTGCTAATTTTTTTTCAATCTCATATGATGCATTTGAGCTCTGAATTGTAAAAAAATATCCGATTAAATATTTGCTTGATAGCTCAGTTGGTAGAGCATTGGTACGTTTAAGCCAATGGTCACAGGTTCAAATCCTGCTCCTGTCATTTTTATTGTTCACCCCAAAACTGATTTACCCAGTCAGTTTCCCTTGTGGTATATTGCTTGATATTAAAAATAAACAAGTCGCCATACTTCCATAACACTGAAATTTGTACATCTAGAATGTTTTTACAATGTCAAACTTTCAGGCCGCTTGGTGGTAGCAGATTTTAGTTTTTGTTGTCAAGACAGAGGTTTCACGCGACGTCACCCGAGACCTTTTTTCTAACGCTGCATGCACAAGGGGTGACTCCTGTAATGGGGATGTATGGTTGTATGACAATGGGGAGCAAAATAGGCTACCACCAAGAATCTTAACAATCGGACATTTTTCATACCTTGAGGTGGGGGCGAATGAATACTTGACTAGGTTGAAGCAGGTGGGGGTGAATGAATACTTGGCTAGGTTGAAGCATCTCCGAGTAGCTCGCTGACCAAGTAGCATGTCTCCATGTGTTCATTGCCGACCGAGTGCTTTAACTTAATGCTACGGAGAAATACAAATGAAGAAAATAAAGTACCCACAACTATAAACACACATGGGTCCCAACGTCACATTCCTGCTTACCATGGAATTATGCGCTTATGGCGCCCTGTAAAGAAAATCTTCACAGAAATCCATGGGTCGAATGCGCAGAACTCCCTGGTACATGACACCATGATACTGGGCCCTTATTGTGCAAATCCCGGAAGTTTTACCATAGACCAATTCATTAAAATCTGTCCCTTAACCAGTAGGCGCCGGATGACCTGAATACACAAAATTTTTCCCCAGCCTGGAAACAGAAGCCGTGTAAAGGCGCCATTATGTAATTTCGGACCACCGGAGCAAAGGTCGCCCGGTCATTCAACTACAGAGCATGCACAGACCACACACATGCTGTCTAATGCTTCGTTCACCCACACAAGGACAAAAAGGTCTTATGTATATACTGGCATTTTGTGACTTTTTAGAGGCGATTTTTGTGTAATCCCTGATTACAGCCCTGTGTCCTTTTCTTCCAAGAGGAGGATTACCAGACATCGAGAAGCTTCCACCATCGTTAATTCTTTGTATTTGGGCTCAATGGAGGTAAGTCAGAGTGAGCCAGAAATTGAGCCTCAGTTTTGTGTTTAGTACCACTCCTATGGAGTGATAGGCAATGTTTTGCAATTCACGTTGCGAGGATTTGATATTTCCTGGGTCAAGAAACAAAACAGTTGATCCAATAAAGAGAATCTTTGTTCTCTTGGCATTGTCAAGTCAGGGTTTCTTTGTGCCAGCGGTACCCTCAAAGAAAAAATATTCCGGCAATTTCACCAAAAGAATCCCGCCAGGGGGACGGGTTAATGCATTGACCAACCACAACTATACTTATCGACGTGGATGTGTTGAAGGGGGGCAGGTGAGAGAGAGAGAGTAGGGGCAAGGGTTAAGAAATGTTGGGAGCATATACTACCAAGAGACAGCTTAATCGTCCATGGCCCTGATGCTTCCAATGTCTGCCGATCCTGAGATCGGTCAATTGATTAGTCTTGCACATCAGCACTTCTACAGCTACCATGGGATGCGTCTTGGAAAAGACACTGGCAGATAGACGCTGTGCTTTTTAAAAGGCCATTCTGTTTTACAGAGAGGTCCAATGTGCTTTTGATTTCATAGACCTAGCCTGTGTTTATTTATTTGAATCTTAAAACAGCCAAAAGGCTGACAACATTCAAATTTACAAATTTACAAAATTAAGAATTAAGAAACTTAAAATTCACAAAGTAAAGCTCTAAAAACTTCACAGTAAAAAAATTACATCTTGAGAAATAAAAGTAAACAAAGATAAGCTCCAAAACACTAAATCTTAAAAATTATTTCATGAGCCTGGCTAGTGAGGGCAAATGTCGTTCATTTCGTACCCAAGTCGTTTCATACCCAAATCGTTTCGTACCCAAGTCCTTTTGTACGCATGGTTCATACCACAGTGCACAATCACAACTACTGCCTCGGAGAAAGGCTATCAATAGCATGCTACACGCCGTGACGTTATTTCGCGACGATGATTCATAAGTTTTAGCCTTCTTTGACAGCATTTCCATTGGAGAACTTTTCGGATTAGACTCTCTCTCTCTGGGAATTTTTATTTCTAAATCTGTTAAAAAAATCTATTCTCGTGATTGCCGAAGCGAAACTCATTTTCTGGAAGCTTTTTTGAGTTCAGCTGACCGCCTACTGGTAGAGGGCTTGCATGACTGACTTAATCTCCTTTGTGCAACATAACAATGACTGGGTACGAAACGACTTGGGTACCAGACGACCTACTTCAGTGAGGGCAATGTGGATTTTCTGCAGCGCTCCATGTTACATTTAGTTTGAACAAAGCCTTGTGTTGAAGCTGCTCTAGGTTGCCTATCACAAGTACTCTGTCTCTCTGGAACTAATAAGTGGCGAAACCTAGTCGAACAATGAATACTATCACCAAACTTAAGCAATAATTGATGCCGTCTACACTCCAGAGTGGAAATATTCAGAGTATGAACAGCATGAGAATAGGTGTTATACTCATTGCCTAAAATAGTACTACAAACTATAAATCAAGAATGATGGAAAATTAAATTACTTTTAAGACTTACCTGACCATGTCTTGTGACAGAGCCTCTGGACTGGAAGATGAAGTCTTGCTACATTGAGCTTGGATCTCGGCAAAGACCTTCTCCCCGAGAGAATCGATGCAATGTCTTCAAGAAAGAAAAAAAAGAAATCCAAAAATATTCATGCAGGAAGCGATTTTGTGGGTTAGCAGTGATAGAACCAAGAGACTGTGAACCGGCAATCGAGCCATGGTTCCATGTTTAGTACCAACTCCTGTGCTGTAGGTTTACCGGCCGATGTTTTGCAATTCAAGGTGCGTGGATCTGACATTTTCTCGGTCGAGAAACAAAACAGACGATCCGATAAAGAGACTCTTTCTTCTCTTGGCATTGTCAAGTCAGGGTTTCTTTGTGCCAGCAGTACCCTCAAAGAAAAAAGATTCAGGCAGTTCTGTTGGGGGGGACGGGACAAAAAAAAAGAATCCCAGCAGCAACTGGTTAATGCATTGACCAACCACAACTATACTTATCCATGTGGATGTGTTGAAGGGGGGCAGGTGAGAGAGAGAGAAGGGGCAAGGGTTAAGAAATGTTGGGAGCATATACTACCAAGAGACAGCTTAAACGTCCATGGCCCTGATGCTTCCAATGTCTGCCGATCCTGAGATCGGTCAAACGATTAGTCTTGCACATCAGCACTTCTACAGCTGCCATGGGGATGTGTCTTGGAAAAGACACTGGCAGATAGACGCTGTGCTTTTTAAAAGGCCATTCTGTTTTACAGAGAGGTCCAATGTGCTTTTGATTTCACAGCCCTAACCAGGGTTATATAAACCTGTGTTTATATTATTATTATTATCATTAATATTTTATTGCAGGTTTATTTATTTGAATCAGCCCCCACTCCAACCCCACCCCCTGCCCCAATCAGCCAAATCGTTTCATAGATAAGCATTTTCAAGATAAACTTTGGTCATAAGGATTTCTCTGCACCTTCAAGGGTAAAAAAATAAGGTGGTTAATTTACCTTGAAGGTTCAGAAATTATAGAAACACCTTAAGTGGTAGCCTATGGTCTGCAATGCACAATGCAAGAATAGTACATTTGTTCCTCTCGAAATATTTGCAAACATTTTGGGGGTTTGGTTTTTACCCATCTTGTTCCCCAGAAGAAGAAAAAATGCATGTGTCCAAAATGGCGACATAAACTGAAGTAAATAGCGGCCTCTTTTGTTAAATTTTCTCCAACAGTTGTTGATATAGCCCCGCCCCCTCCACCGCCCCGTTTTCAGAAATCAAATTGTTTTAAGTTTTTAGAGTTCGATTAGGACAGTATGGTTAAGATAGTATGCTCTCTGGAAAAGAACATTTGATTTTGTGCATATGGTAGAGGTTTTTTTTCAAACCAAGATCCCCCCTTCTGCTCTAAATCCACTTACTCTCGGAGAAGCTTCTTGCATCTTGAGACTGGTCTCTCCTCTTCCTCCTTTTCCTCGTCGAAGTCATCCTCATAGTTTGCCTCCACACCGACCACCGTCCTAGCATGGTTCAAGATCTCCTCAAAGTTCTAATTGTATACAAACACAGAAATTTGTTTAATGGCCTCACGTTTCACACACCAGTCTTGTGACCTGTAGTGGGTAATAAACGTACACAAACACGATGTCCTCCATAGGAAAGTACGGTACAGTACCCGATGATTGTTGCTTTTGTTTATTCGATGGAGGCATTTCTTTCTCGAAATTTGTACAAAAATATTCCAGAGTTTGTACCAGAGACCTTCGAGTGGCTGAATAAAGCCAGTAAGGACAGTTCCAGCAAGTCTTGAAAATTCTACAAAGGAACGTTATAATTGTTCATGATGTGGTAGTACTACTAGACGGAACGTTTCAGCCACACAACCGCAATCACACACTTTTCAACACAAGATCTTCACAATTTTGAAGCTGAAATCATTCCCCCCAAAAAGGCTGTCCAAAACTGTGTACAAATGTAATTCCTTGTCTATTTGGAATTCCGCAAGGCTAGGTATAAATGCTCACTTTTCCAACTTTCTTTGCTCAGCTCAGATGACATAATACCCACTACGGGTCACGTGATGACATGTAAACATTGATCGCCCAATCGGTCCATTATACTGACTGGATAGTGGGTTGTGTGTCCTGTGACAAAGCCTTTGGACTGGAAGATGAAGTCTTGCTACACTGATCTTGGATCTCGGCAAAAACCTTCTTCCCGAGAGAATCAATATAATGCCTTCAAGGCATGCAAGGATTTATGTGCTCGTTGAAGTCAGTGGACGCCATCATCACATTTTGTAAATGCAATGTGTGTACTGAAAAGTTTTTGTGCAAGTTTCAAAATGGCTGCCGCTTGTGTGTGACAACTTCCTGGTCTTGTGCACACGCATAGGCCGGACCAGCTATCCAGTCAGTATAATGAGTAGAGATCAGTGGTTTTGACCCTTGCAGAGTCTTTCTCAGAGGCTAAATGACAGCGCAACACATCCATACTAGTAACCTAGTAAACTAGAGAAACAGAAGCAGTCAAGTAGAAAGAAGTGAAAAGAGTGAAGCAGAATGCAGTCAGAAAAAGCAAGCGATGAACAATGAAAAAGGAGACAAAGGCGGGGGGGGGGGGGGGGTTGTAGAGGGAAGGGGCTAGTTTAACCACAGGAGGGTGGAAACACAAAAGACAAAATCTAAGGTAGGAAGAGGGAGAACGAGGAGTTAATTGGTAAATGAGAGAGACTTCAACGGGGCACATCTGTGGAAAAATGGAGAAGACAAAGACAAAGACAAAAAGTCATTGTTCAAACCATGGGGTTGAATGGTGTTGGGCGCCTCATCCACAGTTTCTCCCTACTCAAACGAACAGTGGTTGCCTAGTGCCTCAATTCCCAGCCACATCAACCCATATATGACCACGGAGCACAGACTGAGATCGGAAGTGATTGGTTTTTCCGGAGGGAGGAAAACCGGATTGCCTGGAGAAAAACCCTTGTGGCTAAGGAGAGAACCAACGCACAATTCTACTCACATATGGCCCTAGCCAGGACTCGAACCCAGGGACACATTGGTGAGAAGCGAGCGCTTTACGCACACGCCACCCTGGCCACCCTATGGCATGGGTTCGGATGGATTCCATATCGTTAGATTGTTTGCAGTTTGCAGAGTGCCAAGGATGGAGGGAAAGGGCTTCTGAATCCACCAACATGTCTTACCTCATCTGAGTCGACATCTTCAAAGTCATCTGGGTACTCTTGATCACCGGATTGTGTGACTGGACTCGGACTTGTCCCGCCCCGATGCGGTGATGGAGTGGATTTCAGATTGGGATTTGATCCTTCGTCCTCGTCATCACTTCCGATCACCTCTTCCACAATTTCTGAAATTAAGAACAGTTTTTGAAATTGAAGTTCTCCTACCCAAGAGAAAAGTATGTTTATTTAATACAACATGGTCGTACAATTAACCATTTGATACTTAACAACATGAGAACATGCAAATGTTTCCCCTGCCTGGAATTTTGGACCACCGGAGCAAAAGGTCGCCCGGTCTTTTTAATACGGAGCGTGCGCAGACCATACACACACTGTCTAAAGCTTCGTTTCACCCACAAAAGAACAAAAAAAGGTCTTGAATGTATTCACATTTTGTGGCCATTGAGAGGCGGTTTTAGTGTAATCCCCAATTATAGACCTTTGTCCTTTTGTTCCAAGAAGAGGATTACGAGGCATCGAGAGGACTTCACCATTGTTCATTCATAGTATTTCAGCTCAATGGAGGTAAGTCAGAGTGAGCCAGCAATCGAGCCATGGTTCCGTGTTTAGTTCCACTCCTATGCTGTAGGTAACGGCCGATGTTTTTGCAGTTCATGGTGCGTGAATTTGACATTTTCTCAGTCAAGAAACAAAACAGACAATCTAATAAAGAGAATCTTTGGTCTCTTGGAATTGTCAAGTCAGGGTAATTTTGTGCCCGCAGTACCCTCAAAGAAAAAACATCCAGGCAATTCCGCCAAAAGAATCCCGCGGACAAAAAAACCCAGCGGCAACTGGTAAAGGAGGTTTCCTGAAAACCGAACAGTTTTAGGGAGAATATACAAACCTCTCTAAAAACAATGAACCATCCCTTTAAAGGAATCAGGGGAGTCACCAGCCTATAACAAGTAACTATGGCCCATTCCAAAAATATAAGCAAAGAAAGTGACTCCCCAAAATGTGCGGAAATGCGTGCCGGGGTCAATTTGACAAATTTGGACTTCACCTTCAATGTCCTCCTCTCCCTCGCTTGGTATGTCTTCCTCAACCACATCGTCATCGTCTTCATTTTCACTACTAGAGAAATCATCAGAATATTCCCCGGAGTCTTTAGGCTCCAATATCGACCTCCGGTTGGAAGTTTCTGTGGGGCCAATATAACATTATATTGACTTTTAACCAATTTAACCAAATTGTGTAGAAGAGCTGTGGGGCCAATATAACATTATATTGACTTTTATCCAATTTAACCAAATTGTAGAAGAGCTGTGGGGCCAATATAACATTATATTGACTTTTAACCAATTTAACCAAATTGTAGAAGAGCTGTGGGGCCAATATAACATTATATTGACTTTTAACCAATTTAACCAAATTGTAGAAGAGCTGTGGGGCCAATATAACATTTTATTGACTTTTAACCAATTTAACCAAATTGTAGAAGAGCTGTGGGGCCAATATAACATTATATTGACTTTTAACCAATTTAACCAAATTGTAGAAGAGCTGTGGGGCCAATATAACATTATATTGACTTTTAACCAATTTAACCAGTAACAGTGCATAAATAATCTGCAGTCAGTAGTTGACTGACTGGAAGATAGGAAGATGGAGCCTACCAAAGCCTGATTGGATTTCCCTGCCAATTGCCAATCCAGTAAACCTCCGAGATGACTTGGTATCCATGCCAACCATTGATGTTACTGAGATGACCTTTTTTGTGGCCATACTCACGACTAATTTTCATTATTGGAGTTTGAGTCATCTCTGACAAATACAAGGTTGTTCAATGATACTTGCCGAAGAAATCCAACTTGGCTTAACACTGAGAGTATCTGAGTAATGGCTGTAGTGACAGGTAAAACACGAATCTTTGAAGTTAACGACTCTGCTTGTTTTCAATAGGGGTTTGTGAATTATTTAAAGTCATTGGTTCATCAATTTGTTATTTCCAGGTTGACTGGTAAAACAATTAAACTCAAATTTATACATATGAAATAGGTACGAGTTTAAATGTACGTATAATACGCTTGAGTATAGCGCCCTTTACAGTTGATTGTCATGAGAACTGACGATGTCATTGTGAGGTCATGTAACTGAACTACAGTTGTGGCATGTTACAGTAAAATTGGTTAAAGTATTGAGGAGTTATAGAGAACTGTCTGACAAGGTTACCAAGTGTAGTAATATTTGTGCACATTGTAATGGAACTTCTGGAAAATTCAAATCAGGCATTTTTCCCTAACTTCTTTTCTTTTTTTTTTTACTTTTTGATATGTTGTTTGGGAGAGTTTGAAGAGATATTTGGAACAGAAATCATTTCTTTTGCAGTTTTGTCTAGGTCTAACCATAGATTGACTAGACTATCAAATTGTTTTGTTCAAACAAACAAATCCCTTTTAAACTCGATAGGGTATTTTATTGTGCATAAATAAAACAAGAAAAAAAGAAGGAACACAGCTGTTGCAAACTGTGAACCAACCAATGCAACAATTGTTAATGTCCTCAAATTTCAATCCTAGCAGAGTCTTTCTCAAAGGCTAAAAAATAAAAAAGAAAACAGCATGCCTTTGAGTGCTCTGCCGTGACCCACCCAAACTGCCTCCCACCTTCTTACCTACTGAAGCGCTGGTGTTATGGGCGTGGTCTCCCTTCTTATTGACAGCATTGTCGGAGGTAGAAGAGTCGATGGATTGTCTGATGAGAAGCACCTGCTGCCACTGATCCTCCTTCTCAGAGATGAAGAGATTCAGATGCTTCTGGACGAAAGGGAACGCTAATAAGGCACTTGCTCTGAGGAATCAAGGCAAATATTCAAAAATATTCAAAATTATTCATATTTTTACAAAATTTGAATGAATATTCAGGCCTGATACTTAACGGAGGCGATGGAGGCAGTAGACCTTTCTTTTGCAACGTCAAGGCCCGAGTTTTTGCCAACCAAGATGGAGAAACTACGGGGAGCCATCAATGCAAAGCAAAAACAGGTAATCACAGTTTGCAAAAATGTAACACAAATATGCAAAAAAAAAATCAGAATTTGTTGGAAACAAACCAACCAATAATGAGATGTATTTTCTTTAAACAGAAAATTTGCAAAAATGTTGAATTTGGTCACAACGTCTGACAACAAGACTTGAATGTTTTGCTACATTTTGCCGTCCATGCCAACCAGCCCGGTTTGTTTATCAACAACGGAGAGGTCTATTTCCCCAGTGCCCCCTGTCACTGCCGTGGTGTTCTTTGAAATGGTCCACTACAAATTTCCCTTACAGAGGTGCCCTGAGGAAAAATTGCTTTACCCTTCACAAGAGTGAAGCATCTCGGATATTACACACAGTTGTTACAACACACTGACTTTTCAGAATTTAAGAAATATTAAGTAGGATTTGAAACTCTGCATGGTGGAGATACAGTCTAGTGACGTTTGCAGTAACACCATGTACATGAGTAGGATTTGAAACTTTACATGGTGGAGATACAATCTAGTAAGGTTTGCAGTAACACCATGTACATGAGTAGGATTTAAAACTTTGCATGGTGGAGATACAATCTAGTAAGGTTTGCAGTAACACCATGTACATGAGTAGGATTTGAAACTTTGCATGGTGGAGATACAATCTAGTAAGGTTTGCTGTAACACCATGTACATGAGTAGGATTTGAAACTTTGCATGGTGGAGATACAATCTAGTTAGGTTTGCAGTAACACCATGTACATGAGTAGGATTTGAAACTTTGCATGGTGGAGATACAATCTAGTAAGGTTTGCTGTAACACCATGTACATGAGTAGGATTTGAAACTTTGCAATGGTGGAGATACAATCTAGTAAGGTTTGCAGTAACACCGTGTACATGAGTAGGATTTGAAACTTTACATGGTGGAGATACAATCTAGTAAGGTTTGCAGTAACACCATGTACATGAGTAGGATTTGAAACTTTACATGGTGGCGATACAATCTAGTAAGTTTTGCAGTAACACCATGTACATGAGTAGGATTTGAAACTTTACATGGTGGAGATACAATCTAGTAAGGTTTGCAGTAACACCATGTACATGAGTAGGATTTGAAACTTTGCATGGTGGAGATACAATCTAGTAAGGTTTGCTGTAACACCATTTACATGAGTAGGATTTAAAACGTTTTTCCTGAAGACGATCAGAGCATACTGAGCGAACATTGGGGTTGTTACACCACCAGTTCTTTTCAGAACCACCACAACTCAGAGAGAGATTTTTTCACCAACATATAGTGTTACCGGAAACCTCATTAGACACAATGTCTTGTTTTGGTTTTTTTCACAATTGTAGAAGCCTCCCTTCTTTAAATTTCCATTAACCCTAACAGTCCCTATTCCATCAAACTCTAACAGCAGGTTTTGTTGGACTGTTTTGGACTGGGTACTGCATGAGTAAACTGATCATGCTTTACATGGGTTCAGGCATACCACCATAATCAGAGTCCAACAGTTTGGGTGTTGAGTTACTGAATGGTGTTGGACTGAGGACTGCATGAGTAAACTGATCATGCTTTACATGGGTTCAGGCATACCACCATAATCAGAGTACCACAGTTTGGGTGTTGAGTTACCCATATGTGTTGGAGTTTGTTAAAGTGGGGAAGGATCATCGTAAATCACTCTGGGGAGTTAGGGTTTATTGAAAACTAATGCCTTCTCACCCTGGTCTTTGGTCTGGTTCCTTGACTAAGATGGTTGCAATCAGCTGCTTGATATCATCTGAGTACATGGACGGAATCTCCTAGTTAAACAAAAAATCAAAAGTGGCGCTCCATGTCAAGACCAGGGCCCAATTTCATAGAGCTGCTGAAGCACAAAAGGTAGCTAAGCATAGCAAAATTGTGCTTACCAGAATAAGGTTACCAGCCACAATAACATGCCACATGTGACATTTTTGACTGGCATCCTGCTCATTTCTGCTGAGCAGAAATTGTTAAGCAATATTTTCTGCTTAAGCAGCTCTATGAAATTGGGCCCAGAGAATATTATACCATGCCCGATATGTGGCAGAGGGAGGCCCCCAAATGTTCCCATTCTCTAACACACTCTTCCCCTCTTGTACCGAAGCACCCCCACCCTAAAATCCCCACCCTAGAATTCCAGAGATTTCCAAAACAAAATGAAGACACAATAGGGGGGGGGTACATCCTGCCACATATCGAGCACCAAATGGAAAATATTGTATAACAATTTGCTGCTAAGCAAATATGAGTACGATACCAGTCACAGATGGTATGTAGGAAAATGGTATTTTGGCTGGTAACCTTATTCTGGTAAGCATAATTTTGTTGCGCTTAGCTACTTTGTGTGCAACTTTATGAAATCAGGCCCCTGGTCTACTCACAGCAAATTCACACTTGACGATCTTGTAGAAGAGACTGATAAGATTATTGGCATCGAAGGCTGGAGTGAAGGCACACATCTCAAACAATAGGCACCCGAGAGCCTGGAAACAAAAGCGACATTACCATCAATTTGTTTTCCTGTTTATATTCATCTGATTCAAGCCTGTCTAAAACATTACGTGACACGACAGACCTGGAATTACAAGGTCACGGAGGCCATGGCCTACATGTATGTTGCCCCGGTCTTGCCCTTAGGTGCCCTCTCAAAAGTTTCCCATAGACTTATAAGATTTTCAAATGGAAGTGCCCCATTGCAGAATAAATTGGCCTTGCCCTCTCAAAGATGAAATTCCAGACCTGCACGAATGCAAACATGTCAACAATATCTGATAAAACTCTTACATGTTTTTTATTTGTGGTTACCCATACACCTGTGTGTATTAAACACTTTATACACAGTACTTTCCCCGAGTCACGTGAAGACAAAAAAAATTTGCAGGCATAATGTTTGGGTGGAATTCGAACTCACGATCTTTGCCATTCTAGAGCGGATGCCTTACATGTAGTAATCATAATACTGGAGTCTTATATGGTGCACGTATCTACCAACATAGGTTCTCAAGGCGCTTACTATATTATTTTGAAGGCAGGTTTTTGAAGTTTTTTTAAAATTATGAGAGCTATTTATGTAGCACCTTGTAATGGTTTTCACAAGGTGCTGCGGCGCAATCAGCAGCCACTGCCAGAAACACCGGGGCAAACCCCTTCTCCTAGCGATAAGTGTAACTGGGTATTTTTGTATTACATGTTTACTAAAAACTTGACACGATGTGCTAATGGAAAATTCTGAGAGCTCTATTGTCCCAACATATCAAATAGAAGGATCAGATCCAATGCTGACATCAATTAACGGACAGCGTCGGCTGTAACGGTTTGGGCATCTGCAACGAATGGACAAAACATTGCATCCCCCGGACCCTATCTCAGTGGAAACCCCCCCATGGGACAAGAAGACCAGGACGGCCTTGGACAACCTGGCAAGATGTCATCAAGAGGGACCTTTCTCTGCTAGGAACTGGCTGGTTGTCGGAGGCTGAACTCGCAGCACACAGGACCCCTAAGACCTGGAAGTTTGTTCACATGTCAGGCTGTAGATGCAGGAGTGCATTATGCTCTCCAGTAGGTAGCTCGAAAAGGCCAGACATTTCGACCCTGGCAGAGTCAGTCTTAAAGGTTGAATAAAAACACAACACAACATGTGTATGTTGCGTTGTCATTCAGCCTAC
Organism: Marthasterias glacialis; assembly: GCA_911728455.2. Classification (NCBI taxonomy): domain Eukaryota; kingdom Metazoa; phylum Echinodermata; class Asteroidea; order Forcipulatida; family Asteriidae; genus Marthasterias; species Marthasterias glacialis. The sequence continues at coordinate 17,296,218 of OU452232.1, read as the reverse complement.
GCTTATCCCTGAAATTGTGCAAGACCAGCCACAAAAATCTACGTACCCATATATCAGACTTGTTGTTGTATGGAATGTCTTGACAGAGTTCAGGGCTGAGATAGCAAGGCGTCCCAACACACGTACTGGCTTTGTCGATGGTGTGTTCCAGAGTCCTGGCTATACCAAAATCACCTAAAAGAACCATCAGGACAAAATTATTCAACCATTATAGGTATTGAAATATGGATTATGGTTGTAGAGTGTCGTGGCCGAATGATTAAGATCACCGGACTCAAGTTCTGGTGTTGTCGGCAGCAGAGTGTGGGTTCGAATCCCGGTTGTGGCACTTGTGTCCTTGAGCAAGATACTTAACATAATTGCTTTGTCCTTCGGATGGGACATTAAGCCGTCAAAATGTCGGCCATTGCTGTGTATTCTACCTTACATGTATACTTTTTTCAAAAGATAAATCTGCGATGTTCCTTTAGCCACATATCTTCCTCATGACATACTCTGACCGTTTGCCAAATTCTATGCTTGTGTCATTGAAGGCACAGTCCCATCACCTATCTACCATACTAATTATAGGAACAAACATTTCTTACCTAACTTGATCATATTTTTCTTGGTCAGAAAGACGTTCTGTGCTTTCAAATCCCTGGGAAAAAAACAAAACAAAAACAACTTTGACGTAATCTACTCCTGTTAGAAACTGGCACAGCCCTGACAGCACTTGATGGGCACATGAATGTTTTTTTTTTAACTGCAATCATTAAAAATGCACCTTTGTGTCCCATTGAAAGTTATTTTACAATTTCAGTTTGCCATTTTCAAGGGCATTTTGGTTCCTTTTTCCGTTTGTATGCTGATACAAATTTCCATATTCATGAGCAAAAGTGTGATGTCATATCAGGCAGAAACCTAAATGTTGCAATTAGTTTATGCACAAAAAGTTGACGGAAATATGGATATTTCGCAGTTGTAAACTTCCTTTTCTTTAATAGTGATTCATTGTTGTTTCTGTTCATGGCAGTAAGCCAATGAGAATTTTTTTTTCCAGAAATGCTGGCAACAAGTAAATTTTGGGGTTCACCATTCCATTAATTTCAATAGAAAACCACAGTGTCTCCCTGAAATGACATCACGTCAACAGCGCCCTCACTTGTCCGGAACTAGCAGGGAACATTTTAAATGTTTAAAGAAGTGCACTTTTCAATCAAAATTAGTTTTCATACACTTAAGGGGAATTAGAAAGTAGCACAAAACATGTTCCTAAGAAATATTCACTCCAGGAAGGGTCTTTAAAGAGGGGCTCTTCCCTTCCCCCTGGCGGAATTATTTTGACAGAATTGCCGGAAAAAATTTCTTTGAGGGTACCGCTGGGACAAAGAAACCCTGAATTGACAAAGGCCAAGAGAACAAAGATTCTCTTTATTGCACCGCTGAGTTTTGTTTTCCCTGCCGAGCAAATGTCAAATTCATGCCGTGTGAATTTGCAAAACATCTCCCTTGACCTACAGCATAGGATTGGTTCTAAATCTGTAACCAAGGCTCACTCTGACTTACTTTCATTGAGCCGAAATACAATGAATGAACAATGGTGGAAGCCCCTCGATGCCTCATAATCCCCTTCTTGGAACAAAAGAACAAAGGTCTATAATCAAGGATTACACAAAAACTGCCTCTCAATGGCCATAAAATGCCAATACATTCAAGGCCCCTTTTTGTCCTTGTGTGGGTGAATCGAAGCAATAGATGGCGTGTGTATGATCTACGCACACTCCATAGTTGAATGACCGGGCGACCTTCGGTCCGGTGGTCTGAAATTACATAATGGCATCTTAAGACGGCTTCCGTTTCCAGGCAGAGGAAACATTTGCGTGTTCTCACGTCATCCGGTGTCAACTGGTTAAGATGAACTGTCATTCTCACCATAGTGATTTGTATTGTGACATCACGCATTGCTTGGCAGTTAAGATTGATTTGCACCAAAGATTATAGAGCGCCGTAGTTGGGGAACTCCGGCTGAGATGTGAAATCTCACTGGACGCCATTTCGGCAAGTGACTCTATTGATACAACACTGATACGTGCGGACAAGTGTAGACAATGACAATTGCTATCAATGGGAAACACAGGCATTCACTTGCCGAAATGGCGCCCATGCGTATTTCACTTTCCAAGAGTAGATAAAGGCCCAGTTCCCCATCTTTGCCAGCGGCGCTCTATAATCTTTGATTTGCACCAAAGATCAATCTTGGGAAATCGATCCTTGGACATGCATTGTCCATCTCCACTTGTGGCAAGATGTGTTCCAAGAGAGTTTGAATGCAACAGGATGATCTGTCAGCACATCCCAACAAATATCCCAAGCCCGTTTTTGAAAAAACCAATGACAAACTGAATTTCTGAAAAACCGATGTTATTGACGAAACTCACCTGTGTAGAATTTTCATGGAATGTATGTATTGTACAGCCATCAGAAGCTGTATGAACCACTGCATGATCTGCCCTTCCTCCAGGGTTTTTCCTTGACCTTTGGCCTGCTGAATTTTCTCATCCAGGGTTCCCCCATCGCAGTAGTCCTTCGGGAGACAAGGAGAAAAACATGTTAATTGCATTTTACCCATACATAAATGTGTGTTAAAGGCATTGCATACGTTTGGTAATGACTCTGAAAATTGTTTGCAATAAAAACTTACTTGGTAAGGAGTACAGCAGCTTTGGATAGTATAATGCATTTTGAGAAACGTTTCACTTCGAAGTACTGCAGTTATGGAAAAATATATCACTTTTTATCCCCCAAAAACTTGAATCTGAGAAGCGTTATGGCCGTAACGCTTCTCAGAATGTGTAATCCAATGAAGGATACTTCTTCTGCGTGAACGCAACCGCTCCAGATTTTTGGCGATATCTCAAAAACGCTGCCACCTTTTGAAATGAAATTTACACAGGTTAGTTTTATGGTATATATCTACAATTATATAGCATTAAGGCAAACGTACGGTTCCAAAAACCAAAGGTATACTTTGCCTTTAAGCACTGTATACTCAGGTACTTTCCTCGTGTCCTTTGAAAAAATATCCATACTGTGTTAAGGCTTTACAAGGGCCTTGATGTACATTATTTTTAAAAATGTAATAATAACATAATAAAAAATATTTTACTGTTTTTTTTTTTTTTTAATTCCACAACAATAATTTTGAAAAATTGTAAAAAAATACAGAGGAATCGCATCCCTGTATTATTCTTGTCATTAAATTTTGGCCCTATGGTTTTTTTTATTTATTTATTTCTTATTTATCCTGGGCAGACCTCTCAGTGAAACACTGTTTTTCAGAGGTGCCCAACAACTACAAACAAACATCAAAATATTAAAATTGTATTAATATAAATATAAATATAAATGTAGGCCCATATGTATAAAAACTAAATGATTAAGAGCATTAATTAAAAATAGAAAAACAGCCAAATTTAAATAAAGACTACGGACATACGACAACAGCACAAAAACTTCACAACAAGCAAATAAACAATAAAGACAAACACTGACAAAGGTTAAAAATCTGGGCCAGCCAGGAAAGCACCACATGCCCCACCTATTAAAAAATGTTAATGTGTGTATTGCATTTTAAAACTTTAATACCTGCACGATACAAAGATGAACAGCGTCTGGTGTCTGCTCAAAGAAAGACTCATAGTATGTGACAATGTGAGGATGCCTTAACTCTGAGAGGATGTTGGCTTCTCGTTGGACCGCCTCCTTGGTCCGCGTCTTACGCTTCTCATCGAGCTGGATCTTCTTAAGAGCCACCAACCTAGAACAGAAATCCACACAAACACAACACACTTGAAGACAAGGCATATGCCGTTTCACTGATACCACCATCTTGAAATTGATGAGTGAATTTGGCGATCACACGTGACCTCCGGGGGGGGGGGGGGGGGGCAAACACTTTTGTTTGCATTCATGTTTGCCCCTTGAGAGTTCAGGTGTGATCGCCAAATTCCATTACTTAGTTTTAAGATGGGGGTAACTGTGAAATAGCTTATGCAAGCGGTGAGTATTCAAACTCTTGGACGTATTAACCCTTTCCCTGCAAAATACAAGAAAATGCGTGCAAATTATGGTAAGAATGTTCTATTTTGTTGCTTTAAGCAATCACCTCAAATCACATACTCTGTTGCAATGTGCTGCATTTAGCAGGATTCTACATGATCTTGACATATCCATGTGCAATTCCAGTCCCCAGCAAACTTCAGTACATTTTGATGCATTTAGCAGGGTAAATGCCCAGTGCCAAGGCAGTTCACCTACAACCTATACGACACATGCGTTATGTTCGTGTGCAGTGTGCATGACAGGTCGTAGCCACTGTGGCCAGCCGGGGTGATATACTCAGTACATGGTACATGTACTTGTATTGTAAATGTACATACAGAGATTCTGTGGAAGGGGCTGGTTGCGCAGTCAACTATGCTATGCGAGGCATTTCTGGTTAAAAAGGAACGGCTCCATTGTGGGGCCGGGACCGCTTATGTTTTTTATTGAATTGAATGGAACCGAGTCCGACTCGGAACCGAGTCCTTTTTTCAGAACCGGGACCGAGTCCGAAATTTCTGGAACCGCCCAAGCTTAGTTCACTTCACAATGCAACATAATCCTCTGTTGCATTTTGATGAATTCAGCGCTAGTACGACCGTCCAAGTCAAAATTTTTAAAAAAAGGAGTACAGCGCACCAGATACTGGGTCTAATATACTACAATGTGGTAGTATGTAAATGACGTTTAGAATGTCTGTCACATGGGCATCCCTGGTGGGCAAAATTCCGTTTATGGGAATGATAGAGGAACGTCTTAGTGATATAAAAACAACATCATACTCACTTTTTAGTTTCTTTGTGTCGAACCAAATACACAGCTCCACCTGCCCCAGTACCCAGGGTGGTTACTTTGTCGTACAACTCCATGAGGAATACACATGATCTGGGATCTTTATTGAGTTTCTTTGTCTTTTTGTTCCAATTTTGGCGATTTTTGCTGGTGGAATTCTAGAGCAGATGGCACGCTGTGATTTATCTTCAAGTCGGTCCCAATAATCTGTTGGTGAATGAAAAAAAAATTCTTGATTTTTGTAAAAAAATTTCAATGCAAGATGATAAGATCGTTTTGATTCAACTGTTGATATACTAATAATGATGTCACATGTAAACTTCAAACATGACCAAGTTTAAAACTTACGAGGGTTTACTACTTTGCGCTCAACATTGTAGTTAACTATTATAAGCTCATGCGCATCAGTAAATAGCATCATTGGGCCAATGATGGTTTAAACAAGTATTGTCAGCTCGTAGATTCTTCATTAAATTACACTTAAGCCAGTCGTTAGAACATCATTTTAATGTACAGACAACAATTATGACACTACGACTGGGTAAGCGAACATTAGTGAATAGTGGAAAATGTTTTTGAAAAACCACCCGTTTTCATTCAAAATGTCATCACAGTCCCTGATGCTATGTGGTCGTATCACACGGCCAAAAAGTGGACATGGCGAAGGGAGTCCATGGGATTGGTACAATTTCTTGAACTATGATTGAATACCGTACTAACTGAGTCCCAGCCCAGCATGCCTAGCCGAGAGAAGTTTGACTTGAGTAACTTCAGCAAGTTGAGTGAGAGGATCGAAAATGAGGCTCACTTTAAAATTATGGTTATCTACATCATTATCACTAATACTGTCACTTTCCCAACTGGGAAAAGTTTCCATATCCAGCTGCCACTTTCCATGGGATTTTTTAGATTTTTTTTTATGGATGTTGGGTTTTATTTCCCTCTTTTTTAATACTCCTCTCAAGGAATTGGTAGCCAAAATGCTAATTATTGACCTTAAAAAAAAGAAAAATAAAGCGGACATTTCATCGCACAGCTGGAACGTTCATGCCCAACTGAACTAAAATAGCGTTTAGCGAGTAGCATTGTCAAGCCCAACGTAGACGTGAAAATGGCTTATTTTGCATGATTTTGACACTTTGTAATCGTTCAAAGTGCCTGTTCCTCTCTCTGTATACATTCCGTCAACCTTTCTGGACAGGTAAGGATATAATTTGACCTAAATAAAGGGAGATAAAGTGGCAGCCGGATACGGCATTTTTGCCCCCTTATCTTAGTAAGTTAGGACCATTCTTAAGTTGGGACGGAACATAACCATGTCCCATAATGACTGAATGACTCTCATTTTCTGTCTGTGTTTCTTTTATAGTTTACGCACCGGTTTGCAATCTTTCACGGACGTTGTCCCTGTTGTTGAAGTGTAACTCACTGTACTCCCGATATGAGGGTTTCTAATAATAAATGAGATATCAACCAATTGAAAAAAACTGATAACAATTACCTTTTCGTTAATCGTAGTTACGCCATGGAGGCAGAATCAACTTACACCTGCAGAAAACAAATCTTCTTCTCGTCTGTCTGGTGTGTCAACAAGTGGCTTCTTCTCAGAAATAGTTGCAAGAGCGCCCTCTATTGTAACACAAATTAACTGGTAAATGAAAAGGTTCATTCGAGCCTAAACTGGTTCCCGGTCCCTACATCGTTTACGAGAGGAGAACGATGTAGGGACCGGGAACCAGTCTAAATCAACCATGAATTCGCTGCTATCTGGCTTATGGCAATGTTGTGTAAGTGTGGTTTATCATGCATGTCATGCACAAAATCTTGACTTAGTTTCCCGTCACTTTCTACTGCTGTAATTTGTTTTCAACAACACCACACTCGTCTTTTATGTTCGATAAGAATTGGCCGATCTGACAATAATAAAATGATCAAGTACCCAGCTGCACGTAGAGATGAAAGCATTGTTGACGATTACAACGGCACAAAGGTATGTATTTCAAAACCACGAAGGTAGAAACCAACAAAAGGAATAAAGCCAGGCTCTATCCGCAACACACCGCAATACAAAAACTCGTTAGGCCTAGTTCACTTTCTTCACTTGTTCAGACCATCTCTCTACGGTCTGAAGTGAAGAAAGTGAACTAAATCGCGCATGCATACACTGGTGCATGATTCAGCCTAGCCCTAGTGAAGTGTGTTACCATAGAAACAGATGGGGTTTGAACAAAGATGGGGGTCATGCTGTTGCAATGAATTTCCCCCCAATGTTCAATTATTCTTAAAATGATTAAAAACTCTTTGTATTTGCCTTCCCTTTTCCCATAATTAGATGTCCCTTCCATGAGAATTTTTTTCTGAAAATTTGTTCCACCTTTGTTTTTGTGTTTCTACCCCTCTTTGATTGCGGTTACTCCTATACTACTAACTACTAGACCCAGTAACTGGGGCACTGTACTTCTTTTTTGAGATTTTGACATTATCGGTCGTACTAGCGATAATGTCAAAATCCCTAAAAAGGAGTACAGCGCCCCAGTTACTGGGTCTAAGTTTGTTACACCAGCCGCCTGCAATTGTTCAAACGCCCCCCCTCCTTTGTCTTCTTACTGATTACATTTCTTTGTTCGTCTTTTAAGTTTTGCTGTGTCCCTTACCGTTTTTCCCACGCCTTTTCCACCTGACTTCTTCTGGACATTCGAATTGTATTGTCATTTAGCCTTTGTTGTCTTATTTTGTTACTAAACTGATTAAAAACTCTTTGTATTTGCCTTCCCTTTTCCCAGAATCAGACGTCCCATCCTTAAAAAAAAAATTCTGAAAATTTGTTCCATCTCTGATTTTGTGTTTCTACCCCTCTTTGATTGTGGTTACTCCATGGTTACATCAGCTGCCTGCAATTGTTTCAATGCCCCCCACCTCCTTTGTCTTCGTTCTGATTACATTTCTTTGTTCGTCTTTTGATGTGTCCCTTACCTTTTTTCCCACGCCGTTTCCACCTGACTTCTTCTGGACGTTAGAGTTGGTATTCTCATTTAGCCTTTGACTGAGAAAGTCTTTGGGGTTGAAACATGAGGCCATTGATAATCGGTGCAGGGGAATGAGGTTCCTCCAGATTTCCGGATTTTACAAAATTCCTGTTGTGGAATTTTTTTACTAAAAAAAAGGTATTCTAAAAGTTAATTGCTAAAAGTAGTAGGCCTAATCACAATGACCATGTGTCTAACAATGTAGGCTACAATTCAATCTCAGAAAGCACAATGCTTTTAACTAAACACACTCTAGTGTAAACAATAAAATAAATACATAAAGATTATTTCAATATTTGTCTTTTTCCCAGATGGTCTCTGTCGTTGCTCTATGGTTACTCACATCTATTTAAATTACTTGCAGCACTCTTTGCCAATACTGCTTGGATCTCGACATTGGGAAAGGTTGATGCCTAGAGGTTAATTCATCTGACTGAAGAAAAACCAAGGCGGAATAGGGGGGGGTAGTCTTAGTTCTTAGACCCTCCTGTTGTTATACCCCCATACACTAAACGCCCATCCCTAAATGTACACCAATAGAGGGCGCTATCACCCACACACCGCCCCCATACACTAATTGCCCCCACAGGAGGCGGTTAGTGTATGGGGGGTGGTCTGTGGGTGATAGCGCCCTCTATTGGTGTACATTTAGGGATGGGCGGTTGGTTGGGGGCATAACAACAGGAGGGTCTTAGAACTAAGACTAGGGGGGGGGCTTAAAAATCTTTTCCACTAGACTCATAAAGTGCAGCCCGTTTACAGTAATTACCACACAGGCCTGATACTTCACAGAGGCAATTGCCTCCGTTGCCCCCTGGTCATTGCCTTGGTTACCCTTGAAATGTTCCAATAGAAAAGTATAATTTCCTCATAGAGGTGCCCTTTATCAAGAAGAAAATGCCTTGGTGCCCTTGCCCTTTCAAGAACGAAGCAATCAGGCCTGAGCACAGATTGGTGTACTGGGGAATAGGGAAGGGTAGTTGTAAATCAAAATAATAACATAAAACATTCCTACAGCAGAGGTGTAAGAAATACGAGGAGACCTATAAGCTGCTCTCCTGAAATTATTGAGGATAGGTCTTTGCACTCCGTAAAACCAAACTTCACAAAAAGTCTAAAAAGTGAAATTAAAAACATGTTTTTATCAAATTTGTCTGTTTACAAAAGTCCCTCTTATGAATCACTGCAGGATTAGATTGGCTGATTGTTAATCGTTGTTACATTGAACCTAATTAAAGCAAATTAACACCACATTGGTAGTTAATTTCCACTGTGGAATAAATTGTTTTCTCAGGGGTGCTGTTTTTTCGACACTCCTCGGGCAAGGTTAAGGAGTGTGGAGGAGAGCAAATTGCACTTGCTCTCCTTATAAATGAAGGTCTGATACAGACTTATTATTTTGAATTTGTTATTCGTATTGACAAAGTTATTACTTGAACACAATTCAGTGATTGATGTCGTGCAATTTTATCCTGCTTTTTTTTTGACTTCAGGTGCCAGATCCCTACGCCTGGTTGGAGGATCCAGATGGCGAGGAGACCAAAACATTCGTAGATGCACAGAATGACATCACAATGCCCTTCTTAGAGAAATGTGCAACGAGAAAACCATTTCATGATAGGTATTATTAGCGGTATAAGAATAAACAGAATGGGAGACTTTTGAGACGCTGGCCAGGCGGCAGCAGACACAACGGTCTTTTTGACAGTTCTGAGCATGCCCGCACACACTCGGTATTGCAGCCGTGTAGTTTTTAGTACGTGTACTAGTGAGAACTGCGAAAAAGGTCCGTCCAAAAGTCTCCCTGTAGTCTAAAAGATACCAAAAGTTACCACAAACCAACTTGGATACTTCTTCTACGTTTGTCAAGACGAGTATAAGATTGGGAGCTACAAGTATAATTTGCCTGGTAGGTGATGAGGTAATGCAATGAAACTCTCATTTTGTTTCCACTTTCAAAGGTTGCATTTGTAATGAACAGTCTAGAAGTTGCTTAACTGCATTTGAGCTTTATTTCTTGTTCCAGGCTCAAACAACTCTGGGACTTTCCAAAGTATGGATGCCCTTTCAAGCGTGGCTCACGCTTCTTCTACTTCATGAACACAGGACTTCAAAACCAAAGGTGAGTCAAGCTGCACCAGCCATTTGACCGATCAGCAGCAGCAGCGTAGCCACGGGAAGGCCGGGGCCTGGGTGGGGGCACGTTTTCCCCCACAAATTCAGTGTCCACCTCCCCCCCAGGTGCCCCCCAGATTCATGTAAGTCGTTAGAAGACATTGTCCCTGGGCCCCCCAATGAAAAGCAGTCTTCCTTCCCCCCCAGTGAAAAAATCCTGGCTACGCCACTGATTACCAGTGCAAATGAAGCTTTGTTTTAGGACAAATTATGCACACACATTGCTGGCCCATTGGTAAGTCATTGCATCTTAGCACGCTTATCTGCTGCACACCCTACTAGCCGCTAACGAGAAGGTAGCTCATTTACTGATCCTGTGCGCTGCGCGTACATAATTATGACGTCAATGGGTAATGTTCCTGGTGGCAAAATTCGGAAAACGACATTTCAGCATTAAGTTGAATGATGTGGGGCCAATTTTACAAAGCACTAAGATTCATCTCAAGATGAGTTGTCGTATTACCATAGTGATTTGTATCGTGACATCACACTTTGCTTAGCAATTCAGATTGATTTGCAGTTAAGATCAATTTTAGCTCTTTGTGAAATCGAGCCAGAGAAATCATGGACAGAGACGGCAAGAGACATTAAACAAGGAGGGAAATTTGAGGGCTTCATCCAATAGTGAATGTGTACACATTTTCAGTTTAAAACCCCAGCTCAACATTGGTAAACTGACTGTAAATGAGATAGATGCTAATATTTGCATCGGGGGAATGAATATAAATTTCAATTTGCTTTACACCGATGTGTGATAAGCACTTTATACTCAGTGCTTTCGAGTCCTGTGGAGAAAAAATCCACAGGCAACTGGGGTGGGATTCGAATCCCACCCGAGTTGCCTGTGGATTTTTTTCCACAGGACTTGAAAGCACTGAGTATACAGTGCTTATCACACATCGGTGTAAGGCAAATTGAAATTTATATTGACTGTAAATGCTCCCATTCCTTTGCACAAATCAAGATATTTGTAATAAAACCAACCTGAGAAAATGTCAGTTCATTTCATTGTTTTGTTCGTGAGAGAACAGTAAAAATGCATTCAGCATTTTTGTATGCATTCCTTTAGGCAGAGTTTTCATCTCACTGAGATGAAAACTAATGTTGGATCTTATTTCATTTATTATTTGAAAACAATAACACTTCAGGCAGAAATATTTCAAGGGAAAGTTTTCTACCATCATTAACTTTATACCATGTAAGGTCTACGTAAATCTGTGAACATTTATGTTTTTCTTTCTTACCAATGTTGAGCTGGGGCTTTAAGACTGCCTTCTAAAACTGCCTTTACTTTGATTTCCCTCCAGTGTTCTGTACGTGCAAGATTCCTTAGACGCTGAACCACGAGTATTCCTTGATCCTAATACATTCTCAGAAGACGGTACGGTGGCCCTTAGAGGACATGCTTTCTCTGAGGATGGAGCCTACCTTGCTTATGGTCTCAGCAGCGGCGGATCAGACTGGGTCAAAATAAAGGTCAGTTTTTTTTCATGAAGTTTCAAAAAAGTGGTTCGCAGTTAAAACTGGATGCTGCACCTTTGCAATTCATTATTAAAGACAGTCATGGCTTAGACTAATTTAAATTGAAATAAAATTTCCTTTTTTTTAGTTCATGGATGTTGCTAAAGGAGAACAACTTCCAGACACTCTGGAGAGAGTCAAGTTCAGCTGCATGGGCTGGACACATGACGGCAAGGGTCTCTTCTATAATGTAAGTAGAAATGATTGAATATTTTTCTTTTCTTCTTTTTTTTTCTTTATGATGCAATTTGCCTATCACAAGACCCAAAGGCCACTCGAGGTGTGGGCTACTTTTTGAAGGGATGGAAACCTGCCCCAATGCGTAAAAACAAGACATGGCGAGATATAACTCAAGTCACGTTACAGCACAGCTGAGAACAGGGAGGGATAAACAAATCCGTTGCGAGACAAACATAGCTGCCTCTTTGAAGTTAAGTGTCTTGCTCAAGTGTCATGATCGGGATTCGAACCCTGATGATTTAGCCACCAGAATTTGAGCCCGTTCCTCTAACTGCTTGGCCACGACACGCTACTGCTAAAACTAAAAGCACGTACCTGAATCTCAGATAACTGTCACATTTCACTGACGTAGCCATTGTCAGATTACCCGCGCCCACTACACTGCTGTGGTGCAGTGATCGTGTCAGTGGTAGAAAGGTTGTCTGACATCCAGGTAATTTGAGCAAAAGTGACGTCATTAGTGTGGAGTGCTATTAGATAAAGAAGCATTCTGGACTATAACGGTTAATGCAGATCTTGTGAACATCATTTATTTTTTTCCTTTTTGATTTAGTATTACTTGGACCAAGAAGGAAAGACAGACGGCACCGAGACGACATCCAACATCAATCAGAAGCTTCAATACCACGTTCTTGGAACCAAGCAATCTGAAGATGTACTCTGTGCAGAGTTCCCTGATGAACCAAAATGGATGAGGTTAGTGGGAATAAACAGGATTAGTTAGTGCAACAAACAGGGTTAGTTGAACAGGATTTAACCAGTTGACTATCTGGTTAAGGGAATCATCTCAAAAGTCGGGCACATTCTAGGCACAAAGGAACATTCCCGTAGGCATGCGGTCGCAGCCCAGTGGACTGCCAGAACAGTCTGCTGGTCAACGACGGGAGAATTCCTACACTAGAGAATATGCATGTTGGCTTTCGAACGTTCCATTTGAACCCCGCCTGGAATCATGGGAATAGAGCGTTCTCGTATGACGTATCGGCTGACATGTTGGAGTACAAGCACGCGCGCGTAACGCACAGAAATCAGTACCGGTAGGTGCGTGCAATGTGAACATGTTCTACGGGTATAGGAAATGCAATGCTGAATGGTGACACGTGTGCGTATCTTGCCATAGAGCTGTGTACAAATAGCTCATGCCATGTGCGTAGCTGTCCTCCAGCATGGCGGAAATGTGACGTCAATGAGAATGCTCTATACTTAACCAATCAACTTAGAACATTCCTACCATTCTGACTTTCGAGACGCTCCCTGAAATAGCCATACTCTGATTAATTGTTGAAAAGTGGATTAACTCATGTTACTGCGATCTACTAGCTTGCAATATCTTTTCCGCTCATATTTATATTTATTTCACGTTCTAGACTGTTCATATATTTATACCATTGACGTACACTAATCCAAGCAGCACTCATTTATGGTGTTTTACACCACCGCAGCAGCTATGGCCGCCGCACGCGCGCGGACACGACAATAGCAGATGTACCAATCAGCATGGAGGATTCACAGTGCGTAGCATGCGTCGACGCGTGAGTGCGGCGGCCATAGCTGTTGTGGTGTAAAAGCCAATGAAGGAGCTGCTCGGATTAGTCTAAACAAATGTTGAAAATCCTTACACCCCCCTCCCCCCCCCCCATTGCCGATGATCTTGTGTTGGTGGCTCCATTTTGGCTAGATGTTTTAGTTACAATAACAATTTATGCAGGTAGTCTCTTGATTTGTGATTTGTGATCTTTTCTTTATAGTGGTGCTGAAGTCAGTGATGATGGGCGTTACATCGTTCTTAGCATCAGGCAAGGATGCGACCCAGTCAACAGGCTGTACTACTGTGATTTGGAAACTATCGGCAATAAGATTACCGGTACGTATAATGAAAATGAGAATAATTTGGGAGGTTAATCATCCTTACTCACAGCTGAGAAGCTGAATTGCTGCAGGCATGTACAAGTGTATTTTGAGAAGGCTGCCACATCAACTAATATATGAGCACAGCCAGAGATTGAAAATGTTTTATTTTTCCGGAGGGAGGAAAACTGGAGGGCTCGGAGAAAAAACCTTGTGTCACAGGAGAGAACGAACGCGCTTTGTATCCTGCTGAAAAGGAGCGTTATAAATGTGTTTATTATTATTTTATTATTATTAAAGTTCTGTGAAGTCTGGATTTTGCTACTGGCTTACCAAGCCGCCTTTGTTTTAACCTTTTGTTAAGGCTTTCATAGCTCATACATCTGTGTAGCTGCAACGCCACTGCAGCGAAGACCAAGTCAGCGCTCACAACGAGTTGCGAAGCCACGAGGGCCTTTCCCAACTTGTCAGGAATTTCTCATGTTTTTCTTTATTTCTTGATTTTTGCTACCCGAATGGGGTGGCAAAATATCCAGCCAATCAGGAGCGATGGGGTCAGCGTGCATAACCTCATCCGCATTGTGATTGGTTAACCTTTCAGCACTGTTCTTATTTGCATAAAAATTTTGAATAATTTATGTTTGAAACTTTATGGATAGTTCAACATCACAAACCGCAAAATCAAGTCAGAAAAGGCCCTCGTGGCTTAACCACTTGATTGTGCGCACTGACTTGTATTGGTCTTCGCAGCTACATAGCTGCCTATAAGCAACGAAGGTCTTGACGAAAGACTACCTTTGCTTAGCTATACTTCTTTGCCACCAAATCCATCTTTTCTGCATATCTGGAAGAGGTGATTAAAATCTGAATGGTGATTTTCCAGGACTCCTTCCGTGGGTGAAACTGATTGACAATTTTGATGCCGAGTACGAGTACATCACCAATGAGGGCACCGTCTTCACCTTCAAGACAAACCTGAAGTCTCCCAAGTATAAACTCATCAATGTAGACTTTGCACAGCCGGAAATGGTAAGACATACTGTGGGGGAAGGGAGTATCTCATTACCTGTGAAAGGTGGGAATAATGTTCCCTTTGGGGACACAGATTGGACGATTCCACTGGGTAGAGGGCGCTCTTTTAATGTTCCAGATGAAACTTTTCCTGTTCTGGGTGGGAACAATTTTTTTTCTTACATCTCCGACTGGAAACTAGTTCTATGAACGAGGGCAGTTTGATGTCACATTTCGCCGTGTGCCAGAAGAAGGACGTGGCGATAAGTGTGACCTGCAAAAGGTTGTAAGCAATTACTGTCCAAAATTGTGTTTCAAGAAAACTGAGTGTGAAAGTTTAGTTGTTTTTCTTCTATTTGCAAGTCATTTTGGGAATGGGAAAGCATGTCTTGGGTGTAATTCTAGCAACAAACAGTTATGGCCTACTTTAAAAAAAAAAAAAACCATGTTATTGCTTGTGACCTGCTGGGGCAAAAAGTTGTCAATTGTTTGCCTGGAAAAAGGCGCACCCAGTGCACTTATCGCAAAGAGGAATCCGCCCCGGTGTTCCTGGTTTGATCGGCTGCAGATTGCGCCACAGCACCTTGTAAACCATTACATGGTGCTATGTAAAGGAACTGGTCTCATACTTCAAAATGTAACTGCACATACCTTGCAGGGAAAAAATACTGAGTGATTTGAGACGCCCACAGGGTGTAGTAAAGCGCTATATAAGAACTCTGTAGTAGTAGTAGTAGTAGTAGTAGTAGTAGTAGTAGTACATTTTTGCTTTTCTGTATTATTTCTTGTAAAAGGACAAGTGGAAAGACTTGGTACCGGAGTCTGACACAGATGTCTTGGAGTGGGCTGCCTGTGTGTGCAACGACAAGCTGGTACTGTGTTACCTCCATGATGTTAAGGTATGAATGTTTACTTCAATGTCCTATAACAGTACTATATAGTCGGGTGTTTGTGTGGTTTTGTAGCTGGAATTTTTGTGAAAAAACTTCACTCGGCGCACACTCTCTCTTTTTTTTCTTTTTGAACGATGGGAGACAAAACATGCAAGAATTTTCAATGTTTTGATGAGCCTGTTTTAGTTTTGAAGTCTTGTAGTTTTGACCCAACCATACTTAATGTAAGTATGTACTCTTTACCAACCTTTTATGCTTTTTGTTTAGAATGTACTACACCTTCACTCCCTGAGTTCAGGAAACAGACTGACGACATTCCCCCTGGATGTGGGAACCATCACCGGCTACTCGGGACGTAAGAAAGACACACAGGTTAGAGAATGTCTTCCTGTACATCATACATATTGTCACTGATGAAAATAGGCCTTGGCCCATTTTCATGACCACCGCTTACCGGGGAATTCTGTTCTTACAGCCCATAAAATCATGCGCTTTACAGGGCGCCGTAAACGCAGAGTTCTTTGGTATTGGTAAGGAGCGCCAGTCAAAAATAGGATTCGGAGAAGACTGCGTCTGAAGCTGAACGCTTTTTAAAACACCACTATCAAATTTCAGAGTGTTTCCAGCTGGTTTTTCCAAGTGCATTCCAAGTGCATTCTAAGTTAATAAATAAATAAATGAAGCAAGTCGTGAAACCAAAAAAGAAGCAAAACAGACTTTCCGTTTTCACGAAGTGCCACATTCCAATTTATTACAATGTCAACTGGACAGCGCGCATGCGAATGCACGCCCTGCACACACACAAGGTTTGTGTCAGTTTGTGAAAATCGTTCTTGTTCACATTTGAGTATGGTGCACGCCGTGCATTTCAATGGTAAATGGAACCTGTGTGTCAGTTTGTGAAAACGAAGACTGTCACTTTCGGGCAAAGGTTGCCATACATACTTATTGTAACTAAAAAAGTAAAGCTCTTGAAGCATTGAAACTTCATGAATTTGTAGGACTTGATGAGTATTGTATAAAGATGGAAAAAACTGAAGACTGAAGAAAACAAATGGTTTTGCACACAGGGTGTCAGTTTGTGGCATCAGTGATGATATATTCATGGCCTTAATACTGTCTGCTTATTGGCCAAACTATCAAAAGTGTACTCCATACATATTCATGATTTTACACTGCTTTCTAATTGGCCGAACCCGTCAGAACATGCAAACTTTGTGGATGCTTCTCTCACAATCAAAATTTAAAGGCACAAAGAGTTACAACTTGTTCCTGCAGACCAATCACTGTGTAAGAGATCCTAACATGTCACCAACTGCATTTCTTGTTTTGTAAACGATACACAACTAAATGCTGATAGAACTCACCACATAAAACTGTTCCACTGCCTACATTGAAATAGGAATATACAACATACAAACATACATACATACATACATAAAAACATTTAAAAAAAAAGTTTGTTGTGTGCCCGGCAAAAGGACGTAAGGGAAAGTTTTCGGCAAAAGGACGTAAGCAATTTATGTTAAAATTTGTGTTTCAAGAATTATGAGCGGGAAAGTTTGGTAAACATGTTGCCATGCAAAAGTCATTCTAGAAAGGTTAAATTCTGCATGGGGAATGGGGAAACATGTCTTCAGGGTAATTCTACCAAAAAACAAAAATGATGTATTTTTCATGTCAGGAACCATTTTGTTGCTTTAACGTCCTTTTGTTACTGGGATAAACTACTTTATGTTCCCGGCAAAAGGGCATAAGGCCTTACGCCCTTTTGCCGGGCAAAGGAAGAGTTACACAAGGTGCCTTTTCCCTAGAGTAACAGGTACAAAGCACCTGGAAGGATGTGACACAGTCCATAATAATTAACGATGTACTGGTATTAAAGTATGGAAAAATATTCAAAACAGTCACATATGGCGATATAGATAATCAAGTACATCAAGGAAAACACAAAACAAGAAGTACATGTTAACCCTAACAGTCCCTATCCCATCAAACTCTAACAGCAGGTTTTGTTTGATTTTGATGGACTGGGGACTGCATGAGTAAACTGATCATGCTTTACATGGGTTCAGGCATACCACCATAATCAAGAGTACCACAGTTTGGGTGTTGAGTTACCCGTATGGTGTTGGAATTTGTTAGAGTGAGGAAGGATCCTAGTAAATCACTTCAGGAAGTTTTCAAAAGTAAGAGTGATCCAAGACTGAACCTGTTTCTTCTTGACACTAGAT
Source organism: Marthasterias glacialis (assembly GCA_911728455.2). Lineage (NCBI taxonomy): Eukaryota > Metazoa > Echinodermata > Asteroidea > Forcipulatida > Asteriidae > Marthasterias > Marthasterias glacialis. Next base: position 17,278,395 of record OU452232.1, on the reverse strand, counting down.
ATTCTATCAGTTCACTTCATTCCTGACACCTGGGGTCATCTACAGATGTGAGGTCAACCAGGCAACGATCGAACCCAAGACATTCAGGGAGATCCAAGTGAAGGGGTTCGACCCCACCCTCTACCAAACCACACAGGTCTTCTACGAGAGTAAAGACGGAAAGAAGATACCAATGTTCATAGTACACAGGAAGGTAAAAATATCTAAAGTAAATCAAATGAATGGACTTTTAACCAGGATGTGCCGGGATTTGATTTTTTTTTTTTTTTTTTTTTCCCCGTCCCCCTGGCAGGATTTTTTTGGCGGAATTGCCGGAATCTTTTTTCTTTGAGGGTACCGCTGGCACAAAGAAACCCTGACTTGACAATGCCAAGAGAACAAAGATTCTCTTTATTGGATCATCGGTTTTGTTTCTCGACCAAGAAAATGTCAAATTCACACAGCGTGAATTGCAAAAGATCGGCCGTTACCTACCGCATAGGAGTGGTACTAAAAACGAAACCATGGCTCAATTGCCGGCTCACTCTGACTTACCTCCATGGAGTCGAAATACAATGAATGAACAATGGGGGAAGCCTCTCGATGCCCTGTATTCCTCATCTTGGAACAAAAGGAAAAAAGGTCTGTAATCCAGGATGACATAAAAACCGCCTCTCAATAGCCACAAAATGACAAATGAAACGGAAGCGTAAGAAGGCGTGTGTGTCGTCTGTGCACGCTCCACAGCAGTCTGTACTCTGCTTCCGTTTCCAGGCAGTGGAAACATTTGGGTGTATTCACATCGTCCCGCGCCAAGTGGTTAACTTCTATTGAGTGGTTGGCGATATTTTAATTCGCAGGGTATAGAAATGACAGGGGATCATCCTGTGCTACTATACGGCTACGGTGGATTCAACATCTCCATCACACCAAGTTTCAGTGTATCCAGGCTTGTATTCATCCGCCATCTTGGAGGCATTCTTGCCATTGCAAATATACGAGGAGGCGGGTAAGAGCAACTACCATAAAAGTCTGTTTTTCTTTAGGTCGACGTTCTGTATCGTGAGAAGATTATGTCCCGTTTGTTTTTTGAATTTGTGCACAAAACTTCTTTGATATCTTTATCCAAAAGGAATGGTACAATATGTTATGCAAAAAGCCATTTGTGAGTTAGACAAAGTCTTTCTAGGGCCAAAGAGCATTCGTCTCGGCAGTACCAAAAGTGTGGAAAAAAATGCCCTTTTACTTTCGCTGCACCACCTCCATTACTCTGTCTGCTCAGAAGACTCACCTTTTTCGGTCAAAATGTGAACATTTTTAGCTTGTCTTCCTGGCTTGATTTTAACTGTTGAATTATTTTTATAATTCTTGTATTATGCCACAAACTTTTTAGATGTTTTTAGGGCTCTTCTTGTACCATATTGTCAGCTGTGCTGTTTTTTACTTCTTTTTCTCGAGTATTTCTTATTTTGTAACTATTCCTTTTAATGTTTATTAGTTCTACGGTTTATCTTTGTGTATTTTTATGCTTCTTGGTGTAATTCGTCTTTTTCATGGTTTTTACTTCCTTTGTTAAGCGCTCCGAGGTAAATTTTCTGACATAGAGTGCTATATAAAAATTTATTATTATTGGAATGATGTCTGGTACAATGAGTTGGGGTAAACAAAGAAAAATTGACTGGAGCAGGATTTGAACCTGTGACTGACACTCTACCAACTGAGCTATCCAGCCCTAATATTGGTAGCTCAGTTGGTAGACTGTTTTACTATTACAATCCCCTCTGCCAGTTGAGCAATACTTTACTGCTGTGCAGTAGCCTACGTCTTCGTCTAAATTGTCCTAGTCCTTGTTGGTGTAACTTAATCATATTAACTTAGTGTAGTTACGATTTACATGTAATTCTTTTGTATAAAACCTGAATCTTTAATCTATAGACACACATCATGGGGGTCTCCACTCAACAAGCCCTGCATTTTGGAGACCCCCACCACTTATCACCTTTTATTCTTAATTTATCCCTATATATCCATGTACTAGGCTATTTATTGATTGACTGGAAATAATGTATTGATTGATTGATTGCAAGCAGGTTAGTGTTAGTTACAAATAGACCTTATGCATTGACGTCATCACGCCGCCATCTTAGATGTAAATCGATGATGTAACAATGGAAACGAAGAGATTTGTACGCGCGGCGCACAGGATTAGCCAATGAACAACCTGATTTTGACCTCTAGACGAGGGCACCCTACTCAAATGACGTCATGTGCATAAGGTCTATATTTGAATTGTTTCCATTCAGGGAGTACGGGGAGACATGGCACAAGGATGGTATGCTCGGTCAAAAACAGAATGTGTTTGACGACTTCCAGTACGCTGCAAAATACTTGATTGAGAATAAGTACACCAATGCTAAAAGGTAATACTCACAGCCCTTAATACATAACCAATTGACACCGGATGACGTGAATACACGCATATGTTTCCCCTGCATGGAAATGGAAGCTGTCTTAAGATGCCATTATGTAATTTCGGACCACCGGACCGAAGGTCACCCGGTCATTCAACTAACGGAGCGTGCGTAGACCATACACATGCTGTCTAACGCTTTGTCTCAATCACACGATGACAAAAAAAGGTCTTGATTTTACTTGCAATTTGCGGCCATTGAGAGGCAGTTTTTGCATAGTCCCCGATTATAGACCTTTATCCTTTTGTTCCAAGAAGGGGATTACAAGGCATCGAGAGGCTTCCACCATTGTTCATTCATTGTATTTCGGCTCAATGGAGGTAAGTCAGAGTGAGTCAGCAATCGAGCCATGGTTGGTTCCGTGTTAAGTTCCACTCCTATGCCGTAGGTAATGGCCAATGTTTTGCAATTCACGCTGTGTGGATTAGACATTTTCTCGGTCGAGAAACAAATCAGACAATCCAATAAAGAGAATCTTTGTTCTCTTGGCATTGTCAAGCCAGGGTTTCTTTGTACCAGCGGTACCCTCAAAGAAAAAAGATTCCGGCAATTCCGCCAAAAGAATCCCGCCAGGGGGACAAAAAAAGAATCCCGGCGGCAACTGGTTAATGATGGTAACGGATTCAAATGCCTCTGTTGCCCCTTGGCCCACTTACATGGAGCTGCTTAAGCAAGAAACATTAAACAATTTCCGCTGAGCATAAATTAGCCAGGATACCAGGCACAGATGGTACTATACATGTGAAAAATAAAAGGACCTATGACCGGGCTAATACTGTTCATGCACCATGAGTGTCAACACTGACAGATACCCGTGACATTGGGGAGTTTGTCCCCCCGGTGTGTGTGTGTGTCACCATAGGGTAAATAAACATGAGCTGAGGAAGTTGAATCGAAAGAGGGCGCTATCAGAAAAAATTTGTACACCATTCGCCGTATGGGATCTCCTGCCACATTGGCATTACATAAATCGAGCTAATGATTTCTCAAAATCTCCTTGAGCCTTCAAATTCTCTTGAAAGAAGTAAAGCAATCACCAAAGGGAAAAAGAAATAGTTCACATTGTGTCCAAACCTGTAGTTTTGTCTTTCTGGTGATGCACAGAGTCTGTAAACCTCCTGAATTGTAACATCTGGGAGATTTCAGGTCTACAATCATGGGAAATCAGGCTCGCAAGCAACTTTTAAGGAATTTTCAAATCTCATCCCTGATAAATGTCCATTATTCTTGTCATCGTTATTTATCATTTATGTTTACTTCTTGATCTCCCTACAGAATAGCTATTAACGGTGGATCCAATGGGGGCTTGCTGGTTGCTGCATGTGCAAATCAGCGCCCAGATTTGTTTGGATGTGTCATTAATCAAGTCGGGTAAGGAAATTGCAAACGAAAAATATTTCCACGTTCTGTATTATAAGTCGCTCAAGAGGAATTGTTTTGAAGAGGTTTGTTCTTTGTTTTTATCTGAATTCAGACATTTTTGTGTCTGCGTGGTGATTATTTTCTTCAGGTGTAAAGAGACCCTGCTCTTTGATCTACTTCTGTAGCACTGAGGATACCGTTTCCGGAAGCTCCTTGAAACCTCTAAAGCCTGGTTCATACTTCACGCGAATGCGAAGGCGATGGAATTTGACGTCACTCTCCTACATTCGCAGCAAATTTCGCAAAAAGTTCAACACAGTTCAACTTGAGCGAATTGTTCGTTGCGACTTTGTGACGCCAAATTCGCTTCAACTTCGCATCCACGGGAAGTGTTAACCGGGCTTAACTCAAGGGGTTAACAGAAGGAAGGAATGCCATCATTTCAGCATACCTTCCAAAATGTAGATATCTGAATTTCTGACCTTGTTGTCTGCAATGATTCCCACCCCTATCAAGCAAACCCAAAAGTGGGTGCGTTCAATTAGCTTCTCCAGGTTTGACCCCCAAGGTGTTTGAGTAGCTTTGAAGTCATTGCCATGGCTCACCTGGGTTAGACCGGATGTGACCCGGGTGCATGATGCCATAACAAAAAAAAACTTTCTCAATGGCAGCCATTTTTTTTTTTATTTAGTGGGACACTCTTAGGAAGTTTGACGCACATTTTCACTCTTAAATCAGCTACTTTGTGAGCATTAATTTTTTTCTTTTTTATCTAAAGTTGTGTACTTTTATATTGATCTCAGCTCGTAAAATAATTTAATGTTGCAGTTTTACTGTGAAAATAATTATTTTACGATCTTTTCATTAATCCACGGAGAGTTTCAGGCGTAATGCACACAATGAAAGTAGTTCGGGACAGCTGTAAGTTAATGAATGCTAAAGGAAGTTGTTGTTTAAATAGCTTGAGGTTCACCCGGATGAGTGCACCTCAGTCGAACACACCAAAAATTGTCTTCATGCTAACACTGTTGTATCGTTCATTCATTTACAAATTGTTTGGAGCAGGAAGTAAGAATTTATTTTTGTAGTTCAATATTTATTTTTGTTGTTACAGAGTCCTGGACATGCTGAAATTTCATAAATTTACCATTGGGCATGCCTGGACAACAGACTATGGCTGTGCTGACAAGAAGGAAGAATTTGATTGGCTAATCAAGTAAGATTAAAATCTTGCAATATTTAAATTATTTGATTTTTGTTCAGTAGATCTTGCTTACGTACCTCTGATAACTGCTTCAGACAATCCTTTGTTTGCAATGACATTCATATGTTTAATTAACTTGTAATCTGTTTCTTGCCCCTCCCCCATTACAAGCTTCCCAGGTTGTCTCTGCATTCACTACGCCAGTTTTTCTTACTTTGCTTGTTATATTTTCCCTTTTTTTCTGTATTTTTATGGTGTTACCTGTTCTGGTGTAATCTTTTTACAATCTCTGTTTTGTGTATATTGCAATGGGAGACTTTTGAAATGTTAGCGGGTGCCCCAGTAACTGGTCCTTTTCTATTGCTCTCATAATAGAAAAGGACCGGTTACTGGGGCGCCCGCTAACGTCTCAGAAGTCTCCCATTGTTTAAGTGAATGTCATATCCAACTCAGTAGATATCTGCGGCCTCATTGGATATGAGACATAGAAGCCCTATATTTGTCCGTATTCCACTCACGCTTGTGTGGTAACTAATATTTCTACTTGACAATTAGTTTTGTTTGATGTGATTCTAGGTACTCCCCGTTACACAATATTAAAGTCCCGGCCGATGCCGATGTGCAGTATCCTAGTACAATGCTGCTTACGGGTGACCATGATGACAGGGTCGTACCTTTACACTCTCTCAAGTACATAGCTAATCTCCAGCATATTGTGGGAGCCAGTGAGAAGCAGAAGAACCCTTTGTTTATACGGGTAGACACCAAATCTGGACATGGGGCTGGGAAGCCAACGGCAAAAGTGGTAAGAGCAAAGAATGAAACTAGAAATGAGTTTTTGTGGCATCACAAAAACTAGGTGTTCGGAGTGTGATGTATTAAAAATGATTTTATGTGTTAAAAGTTAAATGAATTATAAAAGTTAATCCAACTGATAAGAAAATATGAAGAAAAACATACGTTAAATTGAGCTTTATAATACAATATTTAATTTGAACATCCGGTTTGGACAGGAATTTCTAATCACTTTTAAATGAGGAGGTACTTCCAGTTTGACCGGAAGTAGAGTTCAGAGAGGTCACGCATTGTGTAATAAAGAAGGACCTTCCCTAACTTTGGTATTTGGTGAAAGAATTATGTTCCTAGCTCTTACCATGTATTAATGAGGAGCTACTTCCGGTTTGATTTTAAGTAGAGGTCACAGAGGTCACCCAATGTTCAACAGAGAAGGACCCTCCCTAACCTTGGTATGTGGTGAAAGAATCATGTTCCTAGCTCTCACCATTTTTAAATAAAGAGCTACTTCCGGTTTGACCGGAAGTAGATGTCACAAAGGTCAATTAATGTTTCACAAATGAAGTCTTTCCCTAACCTTGATATTTCTCGAAACAATCATGTTCCTAACTCTAACCACTTTTACATGAAGAGCTACTTCCGGTTTGACCGGAAGTAGAGGTCATAGAGGTCACACGATTTGCAACAGAGAATGACCTTTCCTAACCTTGCTATTTGGTGAAGGAATCATGTTCCTAGTTCTTAGCAATTTTAAATAAAGAGCTACTTCCGGTTTGACCAGAAGTAGATGTCACAGAGGTCACTTATTGTGTCATAAAGAAAGACCCTCCCTTACTTTGACATTTGTCAAAAAAATAAAGTTCATCTCTCAAACGGTTGATTTTTTGTTAATTTTTAAAGTTTTAAATAAGCCCTGCATTAAAGACTAACAAAGCTCGTTTTATACTGACCAAAGAACTTAAAAATAATAGCTTTATAACAATTGTTTCCTTCAACTTCCGGTTTGAACCGCAATACAAGGTCAAATTGGGGTCATTTCTTTGAGACATTTAAATTGTTTCCAAAAGACCTTTGCGATGATTTGTAGATTGTAAAAATCCATTGTGCACTTCAGGAGTTCTGATTTAATTAATAAACTTTGGTTTATTGTAACTCAACATCTGATGACGTCATGATGACGTCATCGTTTTATTTTGCGTCTTCATATTGAGGTTCAAGTATATGCACAGTTTCAAGGTTCAGTTTAATTTCAATTTTGAGTTATTTATTTGAAGAAAATTTAGGAGGAATTAACATTTAAAGCAACATAATGGTCTCTATGAGACACCGTATAACACATGGTTTTGATTTTGTTTGATAATATTGAAAGTGAAATCAAATAAAACCTTTAAATATGAATATGAAAATAATTAAAAACAGTTTTATCATATGTATTTCATGGGGACTTCCGGTTTGGGCAGGAAGCGAGGTCAACTCAGGTCACTAAGAATTATAAAGAACCGCATACATTTATTGTAACTCGACTCCTGGAGGAAAAACAAGTTACCTTTTTGATATTAACTGCCAGGAAAAACAATGTTTTCGTGCTTTCGAAAGTGTTCCTTTTCCACGCAGTGCAATTGGCTCCCGCCAGGTTGTCTGTTCAAAATACTATTCATATTGTCTTTTATCAAAACATTAACCCTTGCTGCCCTCTGTTTTGTTCGGCATCTATGCGGTGTCAATAAAAAAAGTGTGTATGGCTAGTGAACGTTGATGGCGCTACATCAAATTAACGGTCTCATTCTGTACAGTCAATCTGACATTTGACAGATTCAAATTCCGAGCTCATTATCTGTATTAAAAAGTTCCAAAGTTTTATAAAAACTACCCCACTTTGATAAACATCACAAACACAAGTGTGCACGGCTAAAGAAATACACGGACATTTTGAAAAGCGATGACTTTACTTTTTAATTTTCATTTTTGAACAGTTTTACTCAGCGTATCCCGACAACAACTCTCGCGGGGGTAAAGAGCCTCTGGCCCTGCTGTTGCACACTTGTGACTCTCGTACGTAAGCACGTACGTGATCGGTATAATACAGAACGAAAGACGATCATTTTGTCAATTGCATTTTCTCCACCATTATACATCAAACAACTCACGTGAGCATGTGATCGTCTCAGTAAAGTCTCCTCTTCCTCTCCCTGTCACAATTAAGCCACCAGAATGACATAAAGGGAAACATTTCCACACTGAACTTGGCATGACTTAACAGTTTTTCTTTGCGTCGCCATTATTACACACACACATAACTTAACAACACACCGCAAAGTTCGATGAACTGTGACAAGACCTGACTTGTTGCGTGTTATGTATATACATGTAAATAGCATGCAGTAAGAGTGCACACGCACGGGGTGCAATACAGTAAGGTAACTGTACAGACTCTATCATTCGGCGGTCGCGCTAAAATCGGCACTTTTCACCTTAATATAACTTCGTTATGCAACGGCCAATTTTGTTGAAATTTCACAATTAGGCTTTTATAGTCGTTATCTATTACTAAAAAATTCAACATGTAGTTTGCTCCAAAACAAATTGAAATAAAGAAAATTCTTATTTTTAAACTCGTCGTCGTAACAAACTGTAACATTTGATGACGTCATCAATGTAATATTTTCAAAGGTCATAAACTACATGTTATTTCGTACACTGAAACTATGTCCTAATTCTGTTTCATATTGACTCCACATCTTAAATTGTGACTTTTTAAGCATTTTTTGCTTCAACTTCCGGTTTGAACCGGAAGACAAGGTCAAATTGGGGTCATGTCTGTGAGGCGTTTACGCAAATTGGGATGACCTTTCCGATGATGTATAGATTGTAAAAATCCATTGTGTACTGTAGGAGTTATGATTTTTTGAAAGAATAAACTTTGATTTAATGTAATTCGACACCCGATGACGTCATCATGACATCACTCAAACGGTTTCATGTCCTAATGAATATCTAACTATGTGTGAAGTTTCAAGTTCATACAAGCTTAGGAAGTATGCCTTTGTTAGCGGACAATCGACAGGCATAAGAAGAAGGAGAAGTAAACTAGAAATGAGTTTTTGTGGCATCACAAAAACTAGGTGTTCGGAGTGTGATGTATTAGAAGAATTTTTATGTGTTAAAAGTTAGATAAAATTAAAATTAATCCAACTTAAATATAAGAAAATATAAAGAAAAACATATGTTAAATTGAGCTTTATAACATATTTAATTTGAACATCCGGTTTGGACAGGAATTTCTAACCACTTTTGAATGCGTTAAATGAGGTACTTCCGGTTTGACTGGAAGTAGAGTTCAGAGAGGTCACGCAATGTGTAACAAAGAAGGACCTTCCCTAACCTTGGTATTTGGTGGAGAATCATGTTCCCAGCTCTTACCATGTATAAATGAGGAGCTACTTCCGGTTTGATCTTAAGTAGAGGTCACAAAGGTCACCCAATGTGCAACACCGAAGGACCCTCCCTAACCTTGGTATGTGGTGAAAGAATCATGTTCCTAGCTCTCACCATTTTTAAATAAAGAGCTACTTCCGGTTTGACCGGAAGTAGATATCACAAAGGTCACTTAATGTTTCACAAATGAAGTCTTTCCCTAGCCTTGATATTTCTCGAAATAATCATGTTCCTAACTCTAACCACTTTTACATGAGGAGCTACTTCCGGTTTGACCGGAAGTAGAGGTCATAGAAGTCACCCAATGTGCAACAGAGAATGAACTTTCCTAACCTTGGTATTTGGTGAAAGAATCATGTTCCTAGCTCTTAGCAATTTTATATAAAAAGCTACTTCCGGCTTGACCGGAAGTAGATGTCACAGAGGTCACTTATTGTGTCATAAAGAAAGACCCTCCCTTACCTTGACATTTGTCGAAAGAATTATGTTCATACCTCAAACGGTTGATTTTTTGTTGATTTTTAAATGTTTAAATAAGCCCTGTATTAAAGACTAACAAAGCGTGGAGTATGCACCTTGAGAAGAGACTAAGAACAACGTGTGGTTAATGTGCATAGCAATGGGGCATCGATGTCACACAGCCAGGCACACACACACACACGCACACACACACCCGGACGTGTACATGTATAATGGCATTGGATTGTTGTATAGCATTGCCGATCACGCTTGAACGCACATGCACAAAAGAATGCGTTAAATGTCCGTTTTGAACCGCAAGTATAGGTCAAAATGGTGTGACCTCAATGCAAAAGTTGGAGAGGACTAAATTCTCTACAATCTGATGTAAGATTTGTGATCATGTGATATATACTTCAAAAAATACGAATTTTTGAAGTTTTCAACTTCCGGTTTGACCCGGAAGACAAGGTCAAATTGGGGTCATGTCTGTGGAGTGATTACGTAGTTTTGGATGACCTTTCCGATGATGTATAGATTGTAAAAATCCATTGTGTACTTTAGGAGTTATGATTTTTTGAAATAATAAACGTTTATTTAGCGTATTTCGACACCTGATGACGTCATCATGACGTCACTCAAGCCCTGTCATGTCCTAGTCAAGTTCTAACTATGTGTGAAGTTTGAAGTTTATATGAGCTTGGGAAGGGTGCATTTGTTAGCGGACAATCGACAGGCAGAAGAAGAAGAAGAAGAAGTACCAAAAAAAACTAGACATGAATTTTTGTTCCAAGAACAAAAACTGGGTGTTCGGATAGAGTTGTTATTTGATGTAAATAAAGTTAACACAACTAAAAAAAATTGAAAATAGAAACATGAAATATTGCTTTATGAAATAATATCTGATTAGGACTTGAAGAACATCAGTCATGTTCCTACATTTATTTACCTTTAAATGAGGAGAACAATGAAGGACCTCCCCTAACGTTAGTTTTGGGTGAGAGAATCTTGTTCCTACATCTAACCATTTTTAAATGAGGAGCTACTTCCGGTTTGACCGGAATTAGAGTTCAAAGAGGTCAAGCAATGTGCAACAGAGAAGGATCCTCCCTAACCTTGGTATTTGGTGAAAGAATCATGTTCCTAGCTCCTACCATTTTTAAATAAAGAGCTACTTCCGGTTTGACCGGAAGTAGAGGTCACAAAGGTCACGCAATGTGCAATAGAGAAGGATCCTCCCTAACCTTTGTACTTGGTGAAAGAATTACGTTCCTACCTCTGACAACTTTTGAATGACGAGCTACTTCCGGTTTTTCCGGAAGTAGAGGTCACACAGGTCACGCAATGTGCAACATAGAAGGACATTCCCTAACCTACAATCTGATGTAAGATTTGTGATTATATAATAAAAACTTCTTAAATTATGAATTTTTGAATATTTGAACTTCCGGTTTGAACCGGAAGACAAAGTCAAATTGGGGTCATGTCTGTAGAGCGATTACGCAGTTTTGAATGACCTTTCAGATGATGTATAGACTGTAAAAATTCATTGTGTACTTCAGGAGTTATGATTTTTTGAAATAATAAACTTTGATTTAATAAAAATGAATATGAAAATAATTAAAAAGAGCTTTATCATATGTATTTCTTGGGGACTTCCGGTTTGGGCAGGAAGCGAAGTCAACTCAGGTCACTAAGAACTATAAAGAACCGCATACATTTATTGTAAGTCGACTCCTGGAGGAAAAACAAGTTACCTTTTTTATTTTAACTGCCAGGAAAAACAATGTTTTCGTGCTTTACAAAGTGTTCCTTTTCCACGCAGTGCAATTGGTTGCCGCCAGGTTGTGTGTTCAAAATACTATTCATATTGCCTTTTATCAAAACATTAACCCTTGCTGCCCTCTGTTTTGTTCGGCATCTATGCGGTGTCAATAAACAAAAGTGTGTATTGCTAGTGAACGCTGATGGCGCTATATCAAATTAACAGTCCCATTCTGTACAGTCAATCTGACATTTGACAGATTCAAATTCCGAGCTCATTATCTGTATTAAAAAGTTCCAAAGTTTTATAAAAACTACCCCACTTTGATAAACATCACAAACACAAGTGTGCACGGCTAAAGAAATACACGGACATTTTGAGAAGCGATGACTTTACTTTTTAATTTTCATTTTTGAACAGTTTTACTCAGCGTATCCCGACAACAACTCTCGCGGGGGTAAAGAGCCTCTGGCCCCGCTGTTGCACACTTGTGACTATCGTACGTAAGCACGTACGTGGTCGGTATATATATAGAACGAAAGACGATCATTTTGTCAATTGCATTTTCTCCATAATTATACAACAAACAACTCACGTGAGCATGTGATCGTCTCAGTAAAGTCTCCTCTTCCTCTCCCTGTCACAATTAAGCCACCAGAATGACATAAAGGGAAACATTTCCACACTGAACTTGGCATGACTTAACAGTTTTTCTTTGCGTCGCCATTATTACACACACACACAGAACTTAACAACACACCGCAAAGTTCGATGAACTGTGACAAGACCTGACTTGTTGCGTGTATGTAATACACAGCATGCTGTAAAAGCCTATAGTGCAGACGCACGAGGTGCAATACAGTAAGGTAACTGTACAGACTCTATCGGCGATCGCGCTAAAAACGGCACTTTTCACCTTAATTTAACTTCGTAATGCAATAGCCAATTTTGTTCAAATTTCACAATTAGGCTTTTATAGTCGTTATCTATTACTAAAAAATTCAACATGTAGTTTGCTTAAAAAAGTTTGAAATAAAAAAAATTCTTATTTTTAAACTCGTCGTCGTAACAAACTGTAACATTTAATGACGTCATCAATGTTATATTTTCAAAGGTCATAAACTACATTTTATTTCGTACACTGAAACCATGTCCAAATTCTGTTTCATATTGACTCCACAGCTTAAATTGTGACTTCTTAAGCATTTTTTGCTTCAACTTCCGGTTTGAACAGGAAGACAAGGTCAAATTGGGGTCATCTCTGTGAGACATTTAATTATTTTTTAAAGACCTTTCCGATGATGTATAGATTGTAAAAATCCATTGTGTACTTTAGGAGTTATGATTTTTTGAAATAATAAACTTTGATTTAATGTAATTCGACACCCGATGACGTCATCATGACGTCACTCAAACGGTTTCGTGTCCTAATGAGTATCTAACTATGTGTGAAGTTTCAAGTTCATACAAGCTTAGGAAAAGTGCTTCTGTTAGCGGACAATCTTCAGGCATAAGAAGAAGAAGAAGAAGAAGAAGAAGAAGAAGAAGGAGAAGTAAAAAAAAAAAAAACCGAACAAAAACAGAGGGTCTTCGGACTTGTGTCCGAACACCCAAAAAACCGTACAAAATCAAGAGGTGTTCCGGGCTAGTGCCCGAACACCTAAAAATGAACTAGACATGAATTTTTGTTCCAAGAACAAAAACTGGGTGTTCGGATAGAGTTGTTATTTGATGTAAATAAAGTTAACACAACTAAAATAATTTGAAAATAGAAACATGAAATATTGCTTTATGAAATAATATCTGATTAGGACTTCAAGATTATCAGTCATGTTCCTACATTTATTTACCTTTAAATGAGGAGAACAATGAAGGACCTCCCCTAACGTTAGTTTTGGGTGAGAGAATCTTGTTCCTACATCTAACCATTTTTAAATGAGGAGCTACTTCTGGTTTGACCGGAATTAGAGGTCAAAGAGGTCAAGCAATGTACAACAGAGAAGGGCCTTCCTTAACCTTGGTAATTGGTGAAAGAATCATGTTCCTAGCTCTTAGCATTTTTAAATGAAGAACTACTTCCGGTTTGACCGGAATAGAGGTCACAAAGGTCATTTAATGTTTCACAAAGAAAGGCCTTCCCTTAGTTTGATATTTCTAGGAACAATCATGTTCCTACTTCTATTTACTTTTAAATGAGGGGCTACTTCCGGTTCGACCGGAAGTAGAGGTCAAAGGGGTCAAACAATGTGCAAGGGAATATGTCTTCCATATCCTTGGTAATGGTGAAAAAAGCATGTTCCAAGCACTTAGCATTATTCTAATAAAGAGATATTTCCGGTTTGACCGGAAGTAGATGACACAGAGGTCACTCAATGGGTCACAAAGATAGACCCTCCCTAACCTTTACATTTGTCGAAGAATTAAGTTCATATCTCAAACGGTTGATTTTTTGTTGATTTTTTAAAGGTTTAAATAAGCTATGTGTAAAAGACTAACAAAGCGTGGAGTGTGTGCCTTGAGAAGAGACTATGAACAACGTGCGGTTTATTGTATCATACAGTAGCACATGTACATGTACAGTTTCAACGTAACTTAGCCACACACACACACACCCACCCGGACGTGTACATGTATAATGGCATTGGATTGTTGTGTAGCATTGCCGGTCACGCTTGAACGCACATGCACAAAAGAATGCGTTAAATGTCGGTTTTGAACCGCAAGTATAGGTCAAAATGGTGTGACCTCAATGCAAAAGTTGGAGAGGACTAAATTCTCTACAATCTGATGTAAGATTTGTGATCATGTGATATATACTTCAAAAAATATGAATTTTTGAAGTTTTCAACTTCCGGTTTGAACCGGAAGACAAGGTCAAATTGGGGTCATGTTTGTGGAGCGATTACGTAGTTTTGAATGACCTTTCCGATGATGTATAGATTGTAAAAATCCATTGTGTACTTTAAGAGTTATGATTTTTTGAAATAATAAACTTTGATTTAATGTAATTCGACACCGGGTGACGTCATCATGACATCACTCAAACGGTTTCGTGTCTTAATGAATATCTAACTATGTGTGAAGTTTCAAGTTCATACAAGCTTAGGAAGTGAGCTTCTGTTAGCGGACAATCTTCAGGCATAAGAAGAAGAAGGAGAAGTAAAAAAAAAACTAGAAATGAGTTTTTGTGGCATCACAAAAACTAGGTGTTCGGAGTGTGATGTATAAAAAATATTTTATGTGTTAAAAGTTAAAAGAAATTAAAAGTTAATCCAACTTATATTTAAGAAAATATGAAGAAAAACATACGTTAAATTGAGGTTTATAATACAATATTTAATTTGAACATCCGGTTTGGACAGGAATTTCTAACCACTTTTAAATGAGGAGGTACTTCCGGTTTGACCGGAAGTAGAGTTCAGAGAGGTCACGCAATGTGTGACAAAGAAGGACCTTCCCTAACCTTGGACTTTGGTGAAAGAATCATGTTCCTAGCTCTTACCATGCATAAATGAGGAGCTACTTCCGGTTTGATCTTAAGTAGAGGTCACAGAGGTCACCCAATGTGCAACAGAGAAGGACCCTCCCTAACCTTGGTATGTGGTGAAAGAATCATGTTCCTAGCTCTCACCATTTTTAAATAAAGAGCTACTTCCGGTTTGACCGGAAGTAGATGTCACAAAGGTCACTTAACGTTTCACAAATGAAGACCTTCCCTAACCTTGATATTTATCGAAATAATCTTGTTCCTAACTCTAACCACTTTTACATGAGGAGCTACTTCCGGTTTGAACGGAAATAGAGGTCATAGAGGTCACCCAATGTGCAACAGAGAATGACCTTTCCTAACCTTGGTATTTGGTGAAAGAATCATGTTCCTAGCTCTTAGCAATTTTATATAACAAGCTACTTCCGGTTTGACCGGAAGTAGATGTCACAGAGGTCACTTTTTGTGTCTTAAAGAAAGACCCTCCCTTACCTTGACATTTGTCGAAAGAATTATGTTCATACCTCAAACGGTTGATTTTTTGTTGATTTTTAAATGTTTAAATAAGCCCTGTATTAAAGACTAACAAAGCGTGGAGTATGCACCTTGAGAAGAGACTAAGAACAACGTGTGGTTAATGTGCATAGCAATGGGGCATCGATGTCACACAGCCAGGCACACACACACGTGTACATGTATAATGGCATTGGATTTTGTACAGCAATGTTGGACACGCTTGAACGCACACGGACAATCGATTTGCGTTAAACGTCCGGTTTGAACCGGAAGTAAAGGTCAAAATGGTGTCACTCCAATGCAAAAGTTTGAGAAGACTCAATTCTCTACAATCTGATGCAAGATTTGTGATCATGTGATAAGTACTTCTTAAAATATGATTTTTTGAAATTTTCAAAAATTTTCAACTTCCGGTTTGAACCGGAAGACAAGGTCAAATTGGGGTCATGTCTGTGGAGCGTTTACGCAGTTTTGAATGACCTTTCCGATGATGTATAGATTGTAAAAATCCATTGTGTACTTCAGGAGTTATGATTTTTTGAAATAATAAACTTTGATTTAATGTAATTCGACACCCGATTACGTCATTATGACGTCATTCAAACGGTTTCCTGTCCTAGTGAAGTTCTAACTGTGTGTGAAGTTTGAAGTTTGTGTGACTATAAGAAGTGTGCATTTGTTAGCGGACAACGTTCGGTTAGAAGAAGAAGAAGCAGTATTAAAAAAAAAAAAAAAAAACCGAACAAAATCAATAGGTGTTCCGGGCTGAGTGCCCGAACACCTAAAAAACCGAACAAAAACAGAGGGTCTTCGGACTTGTGTCCGAACACCCAAAAAAAAAAACCGTACAAAAACAATAGGTTTTCGGCTGATCGCCGAACACCTAATGAAATTTAGTGCTATCTAGGCCAAATACAGGGGGCACTTTTGACAAATTAAAACTGTAGTTTCCGTTTGTATTTTTCCTAAATAAGCCCCCCTTTTTAATGCTTCTGACATGTTGAGGTAAAACAAAATATATTCTGCGTTTAAATAATTAAAAAATAGTTTTAAAAACATTGAAATTACTTCATAAAAGCTCATAAAATGTAACATTTTTAGTAAGTTATGCCCTTTAGTAAGGAAAAACTGCCCTGCCCCCAAAGGAACAAAGTATCTGGCCTTGCCAACCTGCTTATGAAAATATTCAGAGAATGTAACAACCTCTGCAGATGTCTAAGGGCCATGTCACACGGGGCAAATTTACAGGCAACCAGGTCCAGGCAATCTCCATGAAGAAAAAACATTCACATGTCAACTTCCACGTAACTGTCTTGGGGACAGTAAGATGCAGATGGTAAAATGGTATGTTGTACTGCCCGAAGTGTTCCTTATGCATGCAGTGCAGTTGGTTGCCTCCAAGTTGCCTCAAAAATAGCATCTTGTGACAAGGCCTTTAACCACCGAGGTCTTTCATTTACCAGAGACTGGCTTGATTCCTGTGCAGGGAATTGCATCATCAACACGGGATAAGAAGTATAATTATGCCCAGCACCAAAGAATAAAATGACCTCTAACCTTGTCTTTGACTCCAGTTCTAATAAAAGACTTTTGAGACGTTAGAGGGCGCCCCAGTAACCGGTCCTTTTCTATTGCTCTCATAATAGAAAAGGACCGGTCACTGGGGCGCCTGCTAACGTCTCAAAAAACTCCCATTACAAGGGTGTGCACAACATTTGTAAGATTGAAAATATAATGTTCATGTACATGTTCACAGATTTTACACATTACTTGCATGACATGAAGATGGTCAGGGTAGAAAACTTCCCTTGAAAAGCTATCGTTTCTGAGAAATGAGTAAAACAAAAAATAGTTTTATTTCTTTTTTATGGAGTCCGAAACACGATGTTTGAAAACAGCGAAAACATATAAGAACAATTCTTCTTCACTGTTTTCTTGTGACTCCGATGATAGGTTGAGCGTCAACTTTCACAGGGTTGTTATTTCATGTAGGTCCTATATGTTAGGACACATAAAGTGCGGATAATTGTATTATACAGTTACCAATATTGTCGTCAGGCTTTAATAACTTTTGCTTGCATTAAAAACAAAATTTGCTTTAGCAATGCCCTTTTCCCTTGTTATTTTGATATCCCATTTCCCCACTGCTTCCCAGAATAATGCTGTTTTATTGTGTGGATCTTTTGTTTCCTTTTTTTTTCAAGTCTGAATGCTTTTTCTTTGACATGTTGTTTTCTCTTCCAGATTGAAGAATACTCGGACATCTATGCATTTATCGCAGAAACACTTGGTCTTCCATGGCAAGAGTAAGACATACACGGAATTTTATCAACTACTTCAGACCACTTCAGTGTCGGCATAAACCAATGATGCAGTGAAGAATTACAAGATAACTATCGTGTATGTACATGTACACGATAAGAGTGAGATTATTTTTATTCATGTGGTGACAATATGCTTCCAAACAATACACCATGTGACCATAATATTATCTTTCTGTTAAAGTTCAAGTCTAAGTCAGCTTTGAACTTTTGTATGCCTAACTTTTGGTTAGTGCGTCGGACTCAAGCTCTGGTGGCTGAGTCATCGGTGTGTGGGTTCCAGTCCCGGTCATGACGCTTGTGTCCTTGAGCAAGGCACTTAACCATAATTGCTCCGTAAAAGTTGGGGAGGTAGAGCCTTCTGCTCTACCAGCCAGGCTTCGGATAGATGATACCTAATTTACGACACTATTACACATGTTTGGCACTATTGTGGTTAAATTTACCTCCATCATTGGTTAGAGCAGACATATTGGGTAATTTATAACGTTTAATGAATTTTGGTCTATGCGCACATTTCCAACCACAAATTGACCAGTTTTCGGCCATACCTACGCACATATTATGATGTGGCATACATGACAATCTCCAATAATTGATTGGAAGGGTTACACACCTATGTTCTGATGCCCCTAAAGTATTTCCTAACCCTAACTTTAACCAAACCCTAGCGTGTAGATCTAGGGGTTATCGGAACATAGGGGTGTCAGAACATAGGGGTTGTTGGAACATAGGGGTGTTGGAACATAGGGGTGTCGGAACATAGGGGTGTCGGAACATAGGGGTTGTTGGAACATAGGGGTGTCGGAACATAGGGGTGTCAGAACATAGGGGTTGTTGGAACATAGGGGTGTCGGAACATAGGAGTGTCGGAACAGAGAGCAGTCACCACACCTACATACAAAGCAGTGATTAAGACCCTTGCCTGATATGTCACAGAGGCAATGCTGTGCCCCTGGTCATTGCTTTGAAATGTTCCAGTAGAAATGTAAATTTACTGCATAGAGGTTCCCTTTACTAACATGACTAAGGAAAAAACTGCCTTACCCTTACAGCTACATAGGATCATTATCACTACCAAAGGTAGTGAAGTTTAAATCTGAATAAATTGTTTGACGCTAGAAAGCAACACTCAAGCTTGGAAGAGAACACTTTATCTGGGGTGTAAGTGGCCACAAACAAAAACAGGCTGAAAACTGCTAGCAGAAAGCTAAAATTGAAGTTCACACAGTTTTGTACAGAGCAGGTGTGCAAAAAAAGCTGGTATTCAGTGTAAAAATCTGTAGAAGAAAAAGAAGCTGAAATGAGCTTAAAAGCTGAATTCTCACAACCCTGTTTAGTGCTTCCGATCTCCCATTTGAACATGGATTCATGTGCAGGACATATAGTTTTGAAATATATTGTCTCATCAGATTTAACAGATGCAATTACATCGTCCATCATGCTAGGCTTTTCACCGAAAGACTTTAAAGGTTTTGAAATATATTGTCTCATCAGATTTATCAGATGCAATTACATTGTCCATCATGCTAGGCTTTTCACCGGAAGACTTCAAAGTGTCTCTAGACACGGTACATTGATATCAAGAAGAATATTCTGTTTGTGATTAAAAGGAATTCTCAGGGTGATAAGTATGTATAATTCGTCATCAAGTAAACTGTTAACATTTACAAAAAATGGGCATGGCCTCAATTCCGACCCAAGTTGGAACATGAGGCCATTACCAATTTTTATTTATTTACCTTGGGTTA
Organism: Marthasterias glacialis; assembly: GCA_911728455.2. Lineage (NCBI taxonomy): Eukaryota > Metazoa > Echinodermata > Asteroidea > Forcipulatida > Asteriidae > Marthasterias > Marthasterias glacialis. The sequence continues at coordinate 17,258,850 of OU452232.1, read as the reverse complement.
TTTAGTTTGTTACAGCTAGTTATTTTTTAGGTCATTTAGTTTGTTAAACAGTTTGTGGCAGCTAGTTACTTTTACTTTAAAGCTACAGTTACAAGGCAACCAAGTAATACTTAAAGACAAAGAGTAAAAGAAGACATTTTGATTTTCTTAAAAGACTTTGTATTGAATTCTAAACAGGGATTGAGCCAAAATTTGGAAGACAGTATCTAAATATGATTTTAATTGAAAATAACATAGAGTTCCCTTACACTTAATACTTAACGTACCATTGACAATAATATTTTTCAAACAGTGTGTCCAAGGATCAGACTTGTTAAAATGTCTGTGAAGTGAAAAATTACTCTAAGTAGAAGATAACAAAAATCATGCTCTTTGATCTACTTCTGTATCACTGAGGATACTGTTCCCAAAAGCTCACTGTTCCCAAATGCTCTGCTAGGAGTCGGTTTACCATAGGTGAAAATGTCATAACTGTAATATGCATGTGCTCACCCCCCCCTTCCAGGTGCCCCCATAAAAAATTGCAGATACATGTAATTCATTAAAAAAACAAGGTACCTGGGCCCCTACTGAAAAGCAACGTGACCGCCGAGGCACGCGCACGTAGTAACTGGGTTATTCCATTTACTGATGTAATTATGACGACACAGCCCCTTTAATTGGCCTCCGTTTTGACCCTAGCAGAGTCTTTCTCAAAGGTTAAAACATTTTAGTTCCAATTCCACTGTCATTAAAATGTTTAATAACTGTTTTATACGTGAATGGAGAAAACGTCTCTCTAATAAATGCCTTATAGCGGGTACTTTACTCTTTATAAGTGACCTTGTTTTGGTTTAATGACTCTGGTTATTGACGTGTTATATTATACCAGCACATTTTTTGTTGACTTTGATGTCTGCACGTGATTTTGTCTTCATCACATATATATTCAGTTTTTTTGTTATGTTTCTACTGACATTATTTTCTAATAAGTGTCTTTGTTCCTTTGTTTTTCCTGTTATGCCCACAGAGGCCTTTTAGGAAACATAACTAATTTTGGAATGGTGAGCGAATTGTAGAAAATAATATTATTTCAAATGTGCATTTAATAAACTCTGAAACCATATTTGTTGCCAGTGTTGTGCTTTTTCTTTGAACAATACGATTGCATTCACTACCAAGAGACTCTGTTCACATATCATTATTTTTCCTCGGTGGAGTTTAAAACATTAATGACGCTATTAAGTTATGGAGCCAGATGCATTAGTGATAAGTCACAGTTGACTGTTTCTCATGTTTTTTTAATGATAAGTTTTGAGTGCACCTGTGGAGTGAAGACTGAAACGCGCAGTATACTATTAGTGCCTGTAATTACTTCTCTGCTCGCCTGCTCATCCAACAGTCTAGACTCGATAGTGATATCGGTGATCTGAGATGGATTCAACCACATCATCTCGTGATTGGAAGAACTTCTATTCAATACTGAGACAGCAAGTGTAAAATTCACTTTGGTGTGGAGCCGGACCAACAACCCGGTGTTCGCAAGTCCTGCCCTCTGTTCACCTTTATACCGTCGCATTGTACAATTGAAAAACATTACATACTTTGAGGATTGACAGTTTTAGCTTACTCCATAAAAGTAAGAAACCACTAAAAGTATAACGAACATATACTTCAGTCAATTATTCAATGCTCACCAAATCATCTAGTTCAGTCCAGAGAAACTTGAAGAAAAATGAAGAGTTTATTGCACCATTCGCCGGGACTCTCATCTCAATTTATCAGAGCTCACATTACATTCCTCCTGATCGTAATTGTGAGTCCATCTTTTGTGTTGACACAAACCACATCATTCTCGTTGGACTCGTCCCCACCTTTTGGAACAACTACTGGAGATTCACCTGCGGGAACTGTTGGCTTGCTGACAACCACGTACCAAACCCAGTCACCACCATTAGTCACACCATCAGACTGGACTAAGGAAGAAAACCCCGGTGAGTGTTGAAGCCCTTATGGTTTTAAAGTCCCTTCCACTAAAGTTGTTTGTGTTCCACTATATTTATTTTCCTGTGAAAATTTAACAGAGTTGTGTAGTTGAGTACATTTCGGTCGAGTATGAAGTACCGAGTACTAGGGTGGCTTAGTAGTACTCGAGTACGACTTGGGCCATCGAGTACTACATGTCTGTGACCGAGTATTCTGATATCTGATATCTGAGTCCAACAGCCGAGTAGTACAAGCACTAAAAAAAAAAATACTGTATACTTCTTGCTTGTTGCGATAAACTATCTTAAGTGTGAATACATCATAGACAACTTCAATTTTACTTGTTCCTCTATTCCTTGCATTACCTGGAAAGCAGTTAGTGGTATTTTGGCCACGAGTACTTAAATTTGAGTACAATTTCAATCGAGTACCGAGTACGTGACTTTGAGTACAGAATATTTTTCAGTCAAGTATCGAGTATGGACGTCGAGTAGCCCAACATTATTTTTGCTAGCCGAGTATGAGTACCATTAAAACAGTACTCAAATACGAGTGCCGAGTACGAGTGCTACAACACTGAAATTGAGGTCTGTACCAGTCAGTATAGTGGTTGCTTCTCTGTGACACCATGATTGAAGTACTATTTTCAAAACCTTATGAGGCTGTTGGTCTATATACCTTTGAACGAAAGAAGCAAGTTCATATTGTTAACCTTGGTTGAAATGTTCGTATCCCTCTTGCTGATTAATGTTGTAACCTTTTATTTGGTTTGGGCACTAAAGAAAATTGCAACTTTCTGGAATGTTTAAATTTCAGTCACACAACTGGATCTTTCTGGCGAAACAGTGGAACTATGTACCCATCAACACCTTTGCAGTAGTCTTGGTTGCCACTTTCAGCTGTTTGAAGATGTCAATCGCACTCGTGCTTCTCCTCTCTGCCAGTGTGATCCAGATTGTGTCTTCTTTAACGACTGCTGTCAAGACTACCATGAAACCTGTAAACCATGGAATGTTAGTGAAGAGTTTTCTTCTCATTTGACTGGCCTGCAGGTAGGCGTTTTTAAGCTGATCGTTTGTAAACATTTTATGATCAAAGAACATGACCTGCATAAAGCCCCAACCTTGTCCTCACCTAAGGTCATGGAGGTGTAGTAACACTTTTGGCAATGTTTTGATTCATGAAAGTTGTTAACCTACACGTGTTTATGAACTGCGAAAAATGCAGTAGTAACCTATTAAGATTGTGTGAGATCCCTGTCAATGCCTACTACATGAATTTTACAGTGGTTAAAACCACAGTGACTGCGCAATTGAACCATACATATTGAACCGTGTGTCTATGAAGTCTAGTAAATTTGCTTGTACTACTTTATTGGACCTCTATTCCCAGACTACAGTTTGTACATTGTGATAATTACACAGTACATGACTTCAGTGCTTATTGAACTATTGATGTACCTGCCGCCTTGTTAAAACTCTTAATGAACCCAACAAAAGTTGCTTGAATAGTCAGATGTCGGGTGGAATTAAAAACAAATGCATAGTTTAGAAATGACATAGAGTGTCATTTAGAAACTTGTAATGAGTGTAAAAGTCCCATAAAAGACATTTCCAACACAATGCACAAAAGGACCGACAATGTGACATCAAATACAATCTGCGATGTAGATCAACTGTACAGTAATTGTATGGAGGTGTACCTCGTATGAGACTGATGAATCCTAGCACAATGATTAAGCAGAATCACTCTGGCTCAATAAAATGTTTTTATGCGCTTTTCCAGATGGTTATATTAATGAACAGGAACAAAATAATATATTGGTCCATCTTTTTCAGCTGGGTGAAACAACCTGCTATTATGAAGAAGCCAGGATGCGACTGGAAATTAAGAAGGGCTACTTTATTATAGCCACTTGCCCCGATGAAGGTCCGGTGCGGAATGAAAAGATACGGTTTTTATGTGACCACGTGGACAGCAACGACTTGTTGTCTACCATTCTTGTCTCTGGAGTGAAGTTTAACCTTCCTTATAGGAATGTGTACTGCGCCCTCTGTCATGGAGAAGACTTAGTCGACTTGGATGCTTGGCCTTTGAATGTTGAATGTGAATTTGAGAGCACAGCTGAAGTAGCTCTGAATTTGCTATCCAACTCAACCTCAAGTGCCACATTGAGTTACATAACAAATATCCTGGGATGCATTGTACAACCCAAACCTCCAGGCCAGGCATCGGCAATCCTTAGGGCTTGCTTTTTTGGCATTCATGAATCCTGTCCAGAAGGCCATCCACTAGCTGAAGCCTGTGCTTCATACACAGCCTTCTCTCTGACTGCAACAACGTCTCCAGAATTTTTCCAAAGTAAAAATCCTCACTGTGCTGCATGTCACATTGACTCATCACTGTCTGTAGACTGCACATATTATTATCCTATCCTCCTACCAGTACTGTTCACACCTTACCAGCCACCGGAACCACCCAGTGTTTCTGGAATTCCACCGATTTCAATTGTCCTGGATTTCCGATCTGGGGGCAATGTTAAACTTGTGAGACAACAGGAGGTAGTTGTTGAAGAACAGGTAACTTGTTTACACAATGAGGTATTTGATCCATTCCTGAAATTATGTCGAAAAGTGTCCTGCTTTCCGAGATATGTTTTGGAAGGGAATGAGTGCATCAAACACATTACGTCTAATTATGGTGAACAGGACATGGTGATTTATATACACATCACGTCATGCTCATCTGAAACCAAGAATGGTACTCAAAGAGCTGTTAAAAGCTGCCTTGCTGGGCTTTTGAATGTTAATCAAAGTCTATTTGGGCAATCAGCAATTGCACCAGAAATAATCAGAGCCAACTGTTCTCAGGATCAGCAACAAAAGTCCTCTGATGCATTTATGGTTCAATCAAATTGGGAAATATTTCTGGACTTTCGTCAGAAAATACAACAGGTCGAAGGTATGCTATGTCCAGAATTGAAGATTGTTGCCATTGAAATAATTTATCATGGAGCTAAACTATTTCTTGGTAAATGCAATGGACACTGGATTTCTGAAGACCAAATCCACAAGGATGGGTCAGGTTTAGTGTACGTGAATGAATCTGGTTCTTGGTATGCAGCCAACCAAACTTTACAAAGAGAGGTTTACATCTATGAGGAGATATCCAATGACTTCATTGAACCATACAGTTTCCAGCTATGCCTCAATCCTGATTTATCCTGCTTACTTGAGACATTCAACAGTTCCTTATTTTCCACAATGACCAAAGCAATATGCTTACATATATTCCAAGTGGTAAATTGTACAGTCGAGACCAGTACATAGAGACGTGGACTGGACAAATCCAAGTTTGTTCTTTCAATGAGCAGAATGGAACTCGGAACACCACTAGAATCCTAACTTTCTTTGAATACTCAGTACCACAGCAGATTCTCAGTCTAATCCTCAACATCATGTCAATGCTTGCTGCACTAATCACCTTCATAACGTATTGTGTCTTTAAGGAACTGAGAAACCCAACAGGTTTACTTATAATGAACTTCGTTGGCACTCTGTTTATGGCACAACTGTTCCTCTTATTCAGTGGAGTGGCAACTGTTCAACCATCAGTCTGCACTACGGTTGCCGTTTTAGCACACTACTTTCTGTTGGTCAGCGTGTTGTGGACTGGACTTTTGGCGTTTAATCTCTACAAGACTTTTGCAACACGACCAACAGTTTGACAGACCAAACATGGGAGCGTATCTAAGGCAGCAGTGTCATTTGCTTGGGGTATCCCAATTCTTATTATCAGTCCATGCTTGATCCTTCACTTTTGTAAATGCACCGATGTCGTGCTGTGGTATGGTGACGAGAACATCTGCTGGATTGGGAATGGTTACGTCAACATTACTGTAGTTGGAGTTCCGATTGGGATTGTCGTGTTGGCAAATGTAATTTTGTTTGCTTTCACTATTCGTGGCATATGGAGGACAAACAGGGACACAACTGCGGTACGGAGGCATAAATCTTTGATCCAGCAAACGAAGAAAGAATTGACCATTTACATGAAAGTAAGTACATGTATCACGTATTCTGCAAGATATGATCTGTTCAGTTTGCAGTTGCCTGAAACTGCTTAGAAGAATCTGTTGCAATATTTAGGCTTTAAACTTGCATCTTAGTTGATGCTGGCGGCTGCTGATGTTAAAACAGTAATTGATCAAGACATACCATGCCCGATGTGGCTGAGGGAGTCCCCCCAAATGTTCCCGTACTCTAAATACAATCTTACCCTCTTGCACAGAAGTACCCCACCTAAAATCCTCTAAAGAATTCCAGAGATTTCCAGAACACAATAGGAAGGGGTTACACCCTGCCACATATCGAGCACCAAATGGATCAAGAAATATTTAGGCGTGGATAAAGCTGAACAATTTATTAGGTACTTTGTGTACAGACCTTAATTAATCAGAAGGCCCTGTTGCTGTATGTAAATTGAAAATTGCATTTGGAATATTTTGAGGGGTACTGAGAGAAATACCATGACAGTGAAGCATATTGATTGACAATGTAAGTATCAAGTTAAATGCTAGTATTGACCCCTTGCATGCACGTCACACGTGGTGACTGTGCCATGCTGACCATTTGGGGAGTCAACAGGTAAGCATGTAAACACTGCATCGCCTAAAATTTGCCTTGCGCTGTATAACAACCATCAGTGACATTGAGTCCCACAATGGCGCAACCGAGATTATTGTGGTGACATCAGATGAATTGAGTCAACATCCAATTCATAACTTTGATATCTTTTAGATTGAAGTACACTTGTTTTCAATTAATAGATCTCCAGTTTGATGGGTTTCACGTGGATCATCGGCTTTGCGGCAGCTTTCAATGATGCGATTTTACTGTGGTATATCTTCATCATTCTCAACTCTTGTCAAGGTCTTCTGGTTTTTCTCTCCTTCGTCTGTAAGATCAGCATCTGGAGAGAGTGGAAGAAGACCTTTATCTTGATATGCTGTCGACGAGATGAGCAAGCTCACAGTACCAATGTGGCTGCACAATCATTGACCGTGCCCTCAAAATCAATAGGGTCTGCGGACACTTGTAATACAAACATTTGAATAATTGGAATATCAAAACAATTATTTGAATTAATATTGTATTGTATTAGTGCTTTTAGATTTGAGGAATTGCCCATTATGAAATTCTTTAGAAAGCTGTAAATGTAAGCATTTTATGTATTACCCTTTCAAAGTTACATGTTACTCTATAATAAAGTTTGACACTTGTTTAAGCTCCAAGGGTAGCACACCAGACCATTGGATGCCCACCAGCACCCCTGGAAAAAGACTCTTAGCCCTACCTTAGTGATATGACATACAATACAGGCTGCAGTTACATGTGCACTGTAGTAATGATCATGATGGAATGAGGCTAAAAATGTTGCTCTCTGTTTTGATAAAAAAAAGTTTGGAATTAGCCAAAACCATCTCATGTGCATGTCGCTTGACTGTTGAATGTATCAATGACTTTTCAAAACATTACATTAACAGTTTACTATTCCATTAACAGTGTCCTCCCTAACAGTAACCCACTTGCCAAATGCCAGTTAAAGACTAGAGGATTAATCCAAATGAAGTCATCCAAGCAGTCTCCTGGCTGGTGTATGTATTGTATTTCCCCTGCACAGGTTGAAGTCAATCACAATTATGTTAAACAAAAACATAACATATATGGACCAGTGAATTGAAGTCTGGCAGACTTGTGAAATGACAAGCTATAACTGGGTCCCTGGTTACAGTCGCTGAAGCAAACAAAGGGTTAGTATGGAATCAAATATCATGCTAAAACACTTGTGAATGAAATCAATGTATCAGGCAATCAGGCATGAACAACCGGCTATAAATATTGGTTTGTATTTAGTAAATACACGCATGACAAGTTATGCAGGTTGTTTCTTGTTTTGCTCAACATCCAACATCATGTTTTAAACATCTTTCATATGTGTGAATCAGCCTTGTACTATGTGGACATGTTTCAATCCTAGTATATGTAGTAGCAATTGTTTGACAGTAAACACACAAGATACTGATTTGCTGTTGCTCTCTGCCAATGACATACATTCTACAAGTGGTATTTGGATCTGTTACAGACTTGACGTTCATACACCACTGAGCAGGTACCTATCGCCAGGTGACTCTAATTATGAAATCTATTGTAGTCTATATGCAGTTTCCAACCTGTGCTTAATTATAATCAAATTGATTCGTCTTACTAAATAAGCCATCTTCTGATGGTAAAAAAACCTTGTTTTCCATTAAATGCTTAACTATACGAGTTTTAATCTTATAAATGTTAGTTTGGACCAATAGCAATTTTAAAATAAATTTCAATGTTTATCTTTTGATTTGTTCAAATTTGCTCACAGAAAAAAAAAGTAATAAAGGGAAGTTTTCTCATGATGGTTACGATTTGTTCATTTTTTTCTAGACTTTACTGTTAACATTAATTTGGGGGTAACATTGTGTTTTGTAAGAATGGCTGATGCTGAAGCTTCTGAGCAGTTGGTCTTACTCAGTTGTAGACTGAGCCATTGTTGGAAGAAAGTTCTCCTTGTACGAAAAAAAAGCTCATGCAGATTAGTGGCTTGTGGTTTATACACTGTTAACAGTTTTAGTATCTCGGGCGTGAAACTACATGGAGGCCAAAGCCGCTGTTTCCCTGGTCATGGCCTTGGTGTCCTTTCAAAAGTTTCCCACAGACTTTCAGATTTTCCAATGGACGTTCCGTTTGCAAAATAAAAATGGCCTTGCCCTCTCAAAGATGAAACTCCTGGTCTGGTATCTTCCCCAGTGCAGAGAGAATGATGTGGGGAATATTCTGTCCAGTCCTTTGGCGTGTTATGATGGTGATGATAATGGTATGCCCACCGTACACACTAGCACAAACTACACCTTCACAGCCCCCTCAAACACCTACTTCTGGAGAGGTATCAACAGAACCTACCGGCCTGTCACCTTCAACTGAATCATTCTCCACTTCACATGTTGTAAATGAGAATGTCACCGGTGAGCTTTATCTCTAATTACAAGTCAATTGTGTTATCATTTTTCATACACATTTGCAAACATCCTGGAAAAAGGCCTTATTTACTTATGATCTTCATATACGTTTGAAAAATTCAATTGCTATAATTTTACTGCTGGAATAACTGTACATGTACTTGTAAAATCAACTATAACCACTTAAAGGGGCTGTGGCGTCATGATCGTAGTCTGCCTGTTTCTGGGCCCAGAAACATGAACTCTCACCCAGTTACTGCACGCGCTCGCATTGACCATCATATCACAAAGGGCGCCGTCTTTATTATTCTGTGATGTGACCGCTACTCGCGCGCATGTGCGCGTGCAATAACAGGTCAGTCTAGCCACAATAATAACAGGTCAGTCTAGCCAAAGACTCGCTGTGATCATGACGACACGGCCCCTTTAATGCCTGACTTCCAAAAAACAATATGTAACAAAAAAAACTCAAGATTTTATCAAAATCTTTTCAGTCTCTAAAAATGAAATTAATTCCTTACTGATTATTATTATAAATTTCTGGTAATGAAACCAAGGATGCCTCAAAAGCGAACTTAATCACTGTAGCTCGGACACCGAGAAAACCGGTCCCTTAACTTTTAGTTGAAAGAATGATGGAAAATCGACCACCAACTCACATTCACACTTTTCTGCCTTTTACTGGGATATGGCAGACCATACAGCACCTGGAGAATTTCCTCACGACAATAGATGATTAAGGAGGAATAGTTTGTATTATAACGCACCTCTCCCTGGTTTTTTATCCTGATTGGCTGAAACGCGGTCGCGTGGGGTGAACTAATATAGCCTAGTACATGAAATTTGCACCACACGCACCGCACGCGCTTCATTTGGGGGAAATAGTTCGCAAAGCGGGAAACAGTTTCAAAAACCCCAAAATATTGACTGGTACAGAGCGCCCTCAAGAAAACGGCGGCGTCTGCGGATCGAAAAGAATCTCCGGCCAAAAACCGCGATTTACTCTTCTAACCGACATTTTGGACTGAGGTGTGTTATAAAACACATATGGACTGGCATTATTCGGGCAATATTGCAAGTCTATGCACCCCTCCGGCTTGTGAGTGACCAGGAGAGGGTCCTATTTATAGAAATAGGACCCTCTCCTGGTCACTCACAGGCCCTCGTTTGTACAACCCTGGACAGAAATCTACACAAAATTGAATAGCTTTTTGGATTATTTGTTGCGTGGAATGATACAGGGTCTTTGCGCGGGAACAAGGGTAAAAAAATAGAAAGAAACACATTTTACGATATAAAGATATGCAAATTACATACGTCACATAGAAACTGCTAAAAAAAAAACTTTCCACACACAATACATCATTAAAGTCAAAAGTTGGATATGTAAAGGCCGATTCCCCACATTACCACTTTAAGACACCATAATTTTATGAAGAGTAATGCTTATTCACCATCTAGATCTTTACACTGTTACGAAACTGGAGCTAGCTGGCGTTACAGTGGACCTCTGTACCCATCGACACCTTTGCAGTAGTCTCGGTTGCCACTTTCAGCCGTTTGAAGATGTCAGTCGCACCTGTGCTTCTCCTCTCTGCCAGTGTGATCCAGATTGTGTCTTCTTTAACGACTGCTGTCAAGACTACCATGCAACCTGTAAACCATGGAATGTTAGTGAAGAGTTTTCTTCTCATTTGACTGGCCTGCAGGTAGGAGTTTTGAGTGTATCAATTATTAGCATTTTATGATCTAAGAACAGTAGGGTACCTGCACAAAGCCGCCAACCTTGTCCTCACTGTGGTCATGGAGGTGTAGTAACACTTTTGGCTATACTTGGATGACTTTTCATTTATAAAAGTTGTTGCCCTACGCATATAACTAGTAGTTCTAATTATTAACTAGTTCTTATATAGTGCATTTCATAACACCGTCTCAATGCGTTTTACATAAGTGCCCTGGTCATTGGGCCAATAACATTCCTGTAATCTTTCTCAGCTCCCTGAGGAGTATACAGCCCCGAGCTGCCGTGGCGCTCCGAAGGCTTTTTCAAACACAATATCAACCTCTACCCTCGCAGATACCCATTTATACCCCTGCTGGTTGAAGAGAAGCAATTATAGTAAAGCATCTTGCTCAATGACACAAGTGTCATGATCGGGATTCGAACCCACACCTTGATGACTTAACCACCAGAACTTGAGTCCGGTACACCAGGGGCCATGACACGCGAGCTGATGAAGTGTGCAAAAATGCAGTTGTCACCAGATACGACTGTGTGAGATCCCTCTCAATGCATACTGGGTGAATTGTACTATGGTTAAAGGGGCAATACAGTCGTCATGATTATCATGACTATAATAACATGCAGGCCTGTGGCTGAGCATGGAAAGATATACTCTCATCCAGATACTGCACCTGGGCATGATGGGCGCACTTGCGGTCAAATCCCAAAGGGTGCTGTCCTTGACAAACTGTGATGTGACCGTCAGCGTGCACACACGTGTAGTAACTGGGTTATTCCATTTACTGCTATAGTCATGACGACACAGCCCCTTTAATACCACAGTGAGAAGTAACCCTGCCTGATTAAAGCATCTATATTGAACTGAGTATCCATGAACTAAAAAATAAATAATATTATTAACAGTCATATATTGGGCTTTTTCAAAGCATGATCAAAGTGCATAACTAATGAAGGGGGAAAAACATAAATCAGGCATGAATAACGACAAACAAAAATTAAAAAATCTACACATCAGGAAACAGATAAGTCTTCAGTTTACTCTTAATGTTACTACACAAGAAGGATCACGGACATTAATGGGAGACTGTTCCAAAGCTCAGCAGCAGAGTTTGAGAAGGCATGTTTGCCATAAGATAATAGGAACTTATGAGTGGTAAGACGAGTTCTATCGGAAGAAGAACGGACTCCTTGACGGTTGCTTTGGTGATGATGAAACATATCAGAGAGATATTGGAGCAATGTCATTCAAGCATTTGAAAACATACAACAGATTTTTAAACTCTAGTAAATTTGCTTGTGCTACTTTATTAAACCTATTGTCCTAGACTATAGTTTGTACATGTAGATTGTATTTGCGTAGTGCATATAGCCCCAAACAACAAATATTACTTCAGTGCTTATTGAACTATTGATGTACCTGCCGCCTTGTTAAAACTCTTAATGATCCCAACAAAAGTTGCTTGAATAGTCAGATGTCGGGTGGAATTAAAAACAAATGCATAGTGTAGAAATGACATTGAGTGTCATTTAGAAACTTGTAATGAGTATAACAATCCCATCAAGATATTTCCAACACAACTTACAAAAGGACTGACAATGTGACATCAAATACAATCTGCAATGTAGATGGACTGTACAGTGACAGTGATAGAGGTGCACCTGGTCGGAGATTGAAGAATCCTAGCAGAAGGATCTAGCAGAATCACTCTAGCTCAATAAAATAATGTTTTATGTGCTAGAGTCAACCTTTTCCGGATGGTAATTTAATGAACATGAACAAAATAATTATGTTGGTCTATCTTTTTCAGCTGGGTGAAACAACCTGCTATTATGAAGAAACCAGGATGCGACTGGAAATTAAGAAGGGCTACTTTATTATAGCCACTTGCCCCGATGAAGGTCCGGTGCGGAATGAAAAGATACGGTTTTTATGTGACCACGTGGACAGCAACGACTTGTTGTCTACCATTCTTGTCTCTGGAGTGAAGTTTAACCTTCCTTATAGAAATGTGTACTGCGCCCTCTGTCATGGAGAAGACTTAGTCGACTTGGATGCTTGGCCTTTGAATGTAGAATGTGAATTTGAGAGCACAGCTGAAGTAGCTCTGAATTTGCTATCCAACTCAACCTCCAGTGCCACATTGAGTTACATAACAAATATCCTGGGATGTATTGTACAACCCAAACCTCCAGGCCAGGCATCGGCAATCCTTAGGGCTTGCTTTTTTGGCATTCATGAATCCTGTCCAGAAGGCCATCCACTAGCTGAAGCCTGTGCTTCATACACGGCCTTCGTTCTGACTGCAACAGTGTCTCCAGAATTTTTCCAAAGTAAAAATCCTCACTGTGCTGCATGTCACATTGACTCATCACTGTCTATAGACTGCACATATTATTATCCTATCCTCCTACAAGTACTGTTCACTCCTTACCAGCCACCAGGACCGCCCAGTGTTTCTGGAATTCCACCGATTTCAATTGTCCTGGATTTCCGATCTGGGGGCAATGTTAAACTTGTGAGACAACAGGAGGTAGTTGTTGAAGAACAGGTAACTTGTTTACACAATGAGGTATTTGATCCATTCCTGAAATTATGTCGAAAAGTGTCCTGCTTTCCGAGATATGTTTTGGAAGGGAATGAGTGCATCAAACACATTATGTCTAATTATGGTGAACAGGACATGGTGATTTATATACACGTCACGTCATGCTCATCTGAAACCAAGAATGGTACTCAAAGAGCTGTTAAAAGCTGCCTTGCTGGGCTTTTGAATGTTAATCAAAGTCTATTTGGGCAATCAGCAATTGCACCAGAAATAATCAGAGCCAACTGTTCTCAGGATCAGCAACAAAAGTCCTCTGATGCATTTATGGTTCAATCAAATTGGGAAATATTTCTGGACTTTCGTCAGAAAATACAACAGATCGAAGGTATGCTTTGTCCAGAATTGAAGATTGTTGCAATTGAAATAATTTATCATGGAGCTAAACTATCTCTTGGTAAATGCAATGGACACTGGATTTCTGAAGACCAAATCCACAAGGATGGGTCAGGTTTAGTGTACGTGAATGAATCTGGTTCTTGGTATGCAGCCAACCAAACTTTACAACGAGAGGTTTTCATCAATGAGGAGATATCCAACGACTTTAATGAATCTTACAGTCTCCAGCTGTGCCTCAATCCTGATTTATACTGCTTACTCGAGACACTCAACAGTTCCTTATTTCTCCATGATGATCAAAGCAATATTCTTAAATATATTCCAACTGGTAAAATGTACAGTCGAGACCAGTACATAGAGACGTGGACTGGACAAATCCAAGTTTGTTCTTTCAATGAGCAGAATGGAACTCGGAACACCACTAGAATCCTAACTTTCTTGGAATACTCAATACCACAGCAGATTCTCAGTCTAATCCTCAACATCATATCAATGCTTGCTGCACTAATCACCTTCATAACCTACTGTGTCTTTAAGGAACTGAGAAACCCAACAGGTTTACTTATCTTGAACTTCGTTGGCACTCTGTTTATGGCGCAACTGTTCCTCTTATTCAGTGGAGTGGCAACTGTTCACCCATCAGTCTGCACTACGGTCGCCATTTTAGCACACTACTTTCTGTTGGTCAGCGTGTTGTGGACTGGAGTTTTAGCATCCAATCTCCATCGGACATTTACAAACCATTTAATCACGACCCGCAACACCGACAGCGGTAGTTCCATGGCATCTATATCATTTGCCTGGGGAATGCCTGTTCTTATCATCTTTCCATGCTTGATTCTACACCTCTGTGAATGCACAGATATCCCGCTGTGGTACGGTAATGAGAAAGTCTGTTGGATCGGGAATGAATACATCAACATTGTCGTTGTTGGAGTTCCAATTGGGGTCATCGTTTGTGTCAACACCGTTTTGTTTTCCTTAACAGTCCATGGGATTCGGAAAACAAACAGCACAACAAAATTGATTCGCAATACGTCTACAATGCAACAACTGAGACAGGAACTCATCATTTACATTAAGGTTAGTCTGTGAGTAATTTGCCTCTTCACCCCAATATAGAATGAACAGGTCCTTCACAACTGGTCCTTCACCTACCGATCATTTGGAGGGGATAAGGGCATGTTGAGGTATAAACTGCAATCTTATGGGTTGTGTCCATTGCGTTAAAACATGCCCTGAACTAAAAATAGATCCACTTCCTACCCGTGGTCTTCAGGTATTTTTTTTTAGATCAAAGAATCCTGAAAACTGACCAAAAATGTAGACAAACCCAGTATTTGTGAATTAGGAGACCCAATTCACAAAAAAAAGGCATGAACAATCAAGAGTTGTTCTAAGTCCGAATCAAGCAACATTGGCTATTTCTTTTATCGTTGGCTGCAACAATGGAGAATACCACTTTTTGCTGACGTTAGTAATTCAGCCTTAGCGCTCTAGTCCATGTACATAAAACTCTAGGGCAAAAACAAATCCATTTTATTTCATATAATTAAGTTTTTGTTACAATGATTCACTTCAGATCTCCAGTTTAATGGGTTTTACCTGGATCATCGGCTTTGCAGCAGCTTTCAGTGATGCAATTGTTCTCTGGTATATCTTCATCTTTCTCAATTCTTGTCAAGGTCTTCTGGTTTTTCTCTCCTTCATCTGTAAGATCAGCATCTGGAGACAGTGGAAGAAGACCTTCATCTCCAAGTGGCGTCATTGTTGCCATGGGAAGAGTGAAGATACTGCCAACGATCCTATTTCTCTCTCGATGAATGTTCATTTAAAACCAGGAACATCTGCTAAGACTTGTATCACTGGTATTTGATTTTTTCACCCCCCCCCCCAAAAAAAGACGCTTTTGCTTGACAAAATGTGCTGGTACAATAGACATTGCTCAGGTTATCCAATAACAACGTGCAGCTATGTACGCATTGGCTGCCATGTTAGATGTAACAAAAAAAGATGTACGAACGAACAGCTGTGTACATGTGCCGCACAGGATTAGTAAGGTTTCCAGACCCCAAAAATCTGTTTATTTTGTCAACTTTTAGAAAAATGTTTTTTTTAAGTCGTCGTCAGGGAATCTTTGGTCAGGGAACCAGACTAGCACAGAATGAGCAACCTTTTGATTCTGACCTCTATGAGCTAGTTGCACCCATAGAGTTATATATAAGAACTAGAGGGTGCACAAACCATGCGAGACGGCCCAACAAGGAGCATTTTTGTTCATTGAGAAAATGGAGCGGACCATTCATTTACACTGGTTACTCATCCCTTCACACAGCAGCCATTTTTTAAGTGGACATTCGTATGCAAGTGACCCATAGGGATTTTCGTCCATGGCGAGTCAGTGGAGTTCCGTGTGTGGCATCGTGAGTGCTCCCTCTAGTTCTTATATATAACTCTATGGTTGCACCCTACTTAGTGACATCGTGTTCATGTCTAATGACCACTTGTACGACGCGGAATGCACCTCCGCACAATGTGTACATGTATCTACCATTTTCGCCATTTCTTTGCATACATTTTGACTACCAAAAATGACAGGCAGGTGCAAAGTGTGCTGCGCATCATGGAATGCGTTAACTTACAAATGAAAATGATCATGGCAACAGCAAAAATAAGATTAATCTTAGTACCAATAGTTGAAATAGGCCTTATTTTTGACTGCAAGAGGGCGCCCTTTGGGATAGATTTTTGACTGCAAGAGGGCGCCCTTTGGGATAGATTGGGGGTCAGACCATAGAACTAGTGTGATAACCAGATGCAATTAGACTTCCAAGAAAGAAGTTAATATACAACTTTTGTAGGGGTTTTAATTGACAGTTTTACAATGCAATCAGTGTAAGATATTTTGCTTTTAATGTTTTGAAATATTTGTGTGCTTTCAAAATGGAATTAGTATTGCGCCCTCTTGCTATCAAAAATATGGCCTACTGAGCCCTTTCCTCAATGTTGACTCAAAGTTAAACATGAAGAAAAACACATGTTAAGCTAAAGAACAAGAACAATTCAAACAACATTTTTTTTTTATTAAAAATAATAGCATTTATTAGTACAGCTTTAAAAAATGTTAAAACTCATTACATCCCTGCTGAATAAAACAGATCTTTCAGTTTACCACAAATAAAAAATATTATTTCAGTGGTTTGAAGATTAAATATTTGATATAAAAACTTGTTTATGATTAACTGGACTGGCAGTTGCAAAAGACTGAAAATTGCTGCGTAAAATTTGCCAGTAGAAGTTCTCGCGTGTACTCCAGAATTTTCATACGGCGACCACCCTGTTGTAATCCAGTGCAATGCCAGGAAATTTTCAACCAGCATCTATTTTTTTTTTTTCAAGTGCATATGGCTCCAATCAGGGGCTGGTTATTTAAATACAAATCACCCACATAGAGCAATTAACCTCTAGCAAAGGTTGAGCAATGGAGATGTGCACGTGCCATGTGCAGCTTACACCCGTCTTCCTTTGACTTCAATGAGGGCGCTCTTTCAGCTTGTCACGTCATATGCAAGGAGGCTACAGGGCAATGAAAAATCTTTTTTTCCAGCTGAATTTTTGTGACTTTTTCCACTTGGTGGATTAGGAGCTTGATTAATTTCTATCCTTTCAAAAATTATTTTAACATTGTTTTATAATCTACTATTAAGAGAGTTCAATAGCTCAATACCTGTGTAGTACATGATTAGAGCTCTATGAACAGCATTATTCAGGGTTAGATTAAAAACAGTTTTACGAATATTAAACACCAAGACATTTGAGAAACTTTACCCTTACAGTCCCAAATCCTTCTACCCTTTATCCATTTGCCAAAGTAAAGGATTCAGAAGGACTGGAGCATGTATGCCCAAATAACAACTGCTTTATCACTGGGTCAGGCATTCCAATGTTATCCAAGTCCCAACAATTTGGTGTGGAGTGACATAAGAGAAGAGGATATGGGAGGATTGAGGCCACACACTAGCCAAACTGCCTAGTCTGTAAGAGTTTCAAGTTTCTTACTTTCTTATACGTTTGTCACAATATTTATAAATGAGCAGGGACAATTTCGAACAGTTGTTATTGACTTCACAAAATAGCACATTAATGCCACTTGATGCCTAATAAATCCCCCAAGCAAACTTGTTAAGCAATATTTCCTGCTTTGCAGCTCTGCTATTTGGCCAAGGGGCCCACTATCATTGTACTGCTTCAGCACAAAAAGGAGCTAAGCCAAGCCCCCAAAAAGTTGTGTTACCAAAATAAGGTTGCCAGCCAAAATACCGTATCACATGGACCAGTTTTTGACCGGTGTCTTGCTTATTTTTGCAGCAGTACTTGTTGAACAGTATTTCTTGCTTAAGCAGCTCAATGAAATCAGGCCCAGGTCGGGCCAAGTCTTTGTAAACCAAGCGTACTTGTCTTTGTATGACTTACATGAACACTCAGCCCCTTCGACCCGGCCATCTCAAGCAGAGTAAAACTAAGTGACAAAAAGATAGCGAATCTTTGTAAATAAGTACATGTGTGTAACATTGAAAAAAAAATGACTGCAATTAAACAAGGTTTGTGAAGTTTTTGAATCTGGTTAAGGAACCTTAAGTTTCTTTTTGACGTGCTCTGTTAGTTGTGACATCAGAAATAAATGTTCAACTCAAAAGACAAGAACAAGGAGATTGAACAAAATTTTATAAAACCTTTTATCTTATTAAAACCCTTACAGTCCCAAATCCTTCTATATCCAGTTGCCAAAGTGAAGGATTGGGGCCAGAAGGCCCAAATAACACTGGGTTTAGCATTCCAAAGTCCAAACAATTTGGTAGTGTGTGACATTGGAGAAGAGGAAATTTGATGATTTCGGCCACACGCTAGCCAAACTGCCTAGTCTGTAAGGGTTTTAACGTTGACAATCAAATCAAATTTAAGTCTGTTTGACAATTTTGTTTGAACATTAAAAAAAATGTTTAAATTTGTTCTTTTAAAGTTTAACAATTAAAGAGTTTAAAAGTTTTAGCCGACAAAATTGTAAACGTAACTGAACGGAATTATAAACTGTTAAAAACTATTGGTTATCATAACTCTCAACACAACTAAAAACGTTATAACATGAACGATTAACTAGGGGAAGGTACAACAGTGGTTTGTAGAAGAGTGGTCGGTGCTCAAATTGAGCAATCTCAGCCATGGCTGTTGCAAGCAGCTACATCCGCAATTTTTCAAATCATGGTGGCAACCATTACTCAGTATCAGTTTCAAATCCTCTTTTTTCAAGAAATACTATTCATACGTTTAAAATGTTGGAAAAACCGTCGCTTACATTTGTACAAGTGTGTAACAGTATATGCATCGGTTTTTTTAAAAGATAGAGTTTTTAAAAATGTATAAAACCAGTGTTGTATCTTCTTGTTACTAAATGCTGTAAGTATAAATTTGTAAGTGTTTATATCCACACCTGCACTTAGGAAGGATGGGCGTTGTGTTGAATCACTGGCTGGTGTTACCCGTTTGAATTTTATCCGTTCTTTTAATGGCTGCCAATAAAAAACACCCAACAAAAGTTAGATATGGTGGGAAAGTAGCATCGGCAGTACAATGTCATCAAATGAACAGCAATCAAAAGGTGAAATGACCTTCGACCTTCACCTTGAAAAATTAATGCATGCTTTACCTAATTAACACAGTTGAATCCCTTTAGGCACAAACGTTAAGGCCTGGTTCACCAATAGACCCATCCATTAAGCCCTGCCTACTATCTTGCCACGATCGCAGCAGTGGTTTGGTTGCGGTCAAACACATGTATCGGATACACACATGTACATGGTTTTTGTGACAATTTGGATTTAGGTTTGTGGCCTTTTGAGCAGTGCCTCGAGTCTACACAACAATACAAACCACTTTTACACGACTGTGGGATTTGCACCACCAGAAATACGAAAAAATTTAAACAAACAATTAAAACATGTCCGACTAGTGACTACCGGCATAGAAACTTGCCAAAAAGTTTGGATTTTTTTCTCAACCACCTATAATTTTGGTTATTTGTGACTTGTTTATGACATGTCGCATAGCCTCCAAACAAGAGATATTTACAATGTGGTCTCGTTGTGAAGAGGAAGGAATAAGCTTTCAAATGATATGCTACAAACGATCACTGGAAAAATAAAATCAAAATCAAAACTTTTTTGAAAAGTTTATGTGTTTTAGTTCAGTTAATACAGTAGATGTATTCAACTACTGTGGACAGCTTAGTTTCAAACACTTCAAGATATAACTGATGAAGACTTTCAAGCTTACCTCCCTTGCATCATCAAGGTTCTTTATCGTGATGTCACTTCGAGATACCTCTCTTGAGAACCACAGATGTGTAAAATCCTTATTTACACCACTGCAATAAAATAAATTTCAGACTTAAAAAAAATGATTAACCCTCCTGACTGATCATTCAGTGTCATCCACTGTAGTTTTTTAATAATAGATGAACTATGCCACATGGCAACTTAAAGGGCCCATGAAGAGGTTTTTGTCACGGAACATTTTTGTGGCTTAATATATGGTTTGAAATTAACAAAACATAGTATTGACTATTTTGATGTGTCCGTTATGCGTTAATACACTTTAATTGAGCCCCGAAAATGTGTCATTTGATTGCGCAATGATCCATGACGTAGGCTGTGGTAAAACATTTCGGAGACGGCTCTGGTGCCGAGTGGTCAACAAGGCATTGTATGTTATTGACACACACATGGCCCTGGTCAGCCAGCCGTTCCACTGTCTACGTCACATATTTTATGTTAATAAGGAAGGGTGGGCCGAGCGCGGCAACCCCCTAATTTTAGAAATCGTTATTTCTACGATTAATACGCATGTAAAAAATGTGAAAAAAGTAAAGATATACTAAAATAGGCATAATTTATTTTTTTAACCAATAAAAAAATTAAAAAAATTCATGGGACCTTTAATATATGGTACTGTTCAATATCATCCACTGTGGTTTTGAATAATTGGTGCCAACCAGCGAAATAGTACCGTATGTGGTGAACGCATATTACATATAATACACATGTTTGTCAACCACATAAATCAAGGACTTATTTGTTCTCCCATTGTTTGTGCATTCTCGTTGATTTTATACACGATCGAAGACACGTCCCAATGCTGTCAATACACCTAGATCCCTTTTCTCAAAGTCCTCAGCACACGTCCCTACAATTGAATTGGTCAAGTCGTTAAAAATGTTACCAACAGTAGCACCAACAGTTTTTGCTAGTTCACGTACCATCTGCACTTAGTTCCTAACATGCAATTGGCTATTTTGAATTCAGGTGCATACTGCTATGGAAAAATAAGAAATAAGGAAAAATCTTATTTCAAGACAAATTTTCCAAGGAGTGACACACTAATTTGTTTTCTTTGAAATAAGATTTTATTCTCATTTCAAGAATATCATTTTTAGCAGTGTACATCATCATAGAAGTTAATTTACTTCAGGTCAAAAAAAAAAAAAGATTCTGGCAATACCCGGTCAGGGGGACAGGACAAGAAAAAAGGCAACAACTGGTTAAATGATTAAAATTAAACCTTGTTCCTATTTTTAAACAGACCTTGACTGATGCTTCCAGGTGGAGAATTCCCCTTCTCTTCTCTATCATAAATCACCACGCTATTCCAACATCTCATCACTGAAGTTCCTTCAAAATAAAAAATAACAATTGTATGTGAAGATCTTGTAGTAAAAATAACATCCGAAATACAACCAAAAGTTTGACAAGTTGCTTGAAAAGGCCCTAAAATTTAAAAGTTTTGAATTTTGAAAATACATTTAATTTAGAAAAAGATGTTGGAAACTAATTACAGGGTTCCAAGACAATCAAGTACCTAGTGAACAGGCTGTCAAATATTGCCATCATTTGTCTTGGTAGCTGAATCTATTTTCGTTCATTGACAGAAAACTATAGAAAGTCCTTGAACAAATTGCCACGTCACCGTCACAAATAACATGGTGTTTAGACCAAGTACAGTATCAAGGTATAAAGTGCTGGATTGTCTAACCATCGACTCATTTATCAATATACCTTTGAAATATTTAGCTATTCAAAACCGGAATGCTAAAATTAATTACGGTTTTTAGTCAGCTCTAAGAAAAAGATTTCAACTTTTTTCCTAACTTGTAGACTTTCTTTAAATGAAAGCAGCCCAGAAAAATCTTTGGTTTACTGTAATGGCCAATAAGTGTGGATGTTCATTTTACAAAAAACATCCAAACATTTATTTACAGAGCTGAAAATATGAAAAGTTGTACTAGAAAAAGACATTTTTCCCCCACCCTCTGCTTGAAAAACTGTTGCTGTACGTTTAACTCCCGGGAAATTAAGTTGGATGACGACATGTGCCTTTCAACAATCAAATATAAGACAATAAGTTCACATTGTTTTGAAGAAAAAAAAAACTAAGTGGTAAAGTGACTGACAAAAACTAGAGGCCCTGCATTTTACGGAGATAATGAGCAACTTGATTGGTCAGGATTTAGAGTAATTGACACTTGATTGGACAATTCCCCTACAAAAATATAAGATACACAGAACGAGATCTCAAAAAATGTTGGCTTACCTCAAGCATAAGTCTGAAAAGTTACAAGTTCAAAAACAAGGTGATAATTGAAAAACCTTGTGTACCATTTTTACAAATACAATCAGTTTCTAATCTAAGCCTCAACAAGGTTAACATGCATTCTAGGGCGTAACTACCCTTCTTTAAGTACTGTTGAGTAACAGCCAATTTGTCTTCTTATTTATCTTTTTAATCTATAAACCATATAAGTATGACCAGTCAAAAATTATCAACAATCTTTCGTAAAGAACCACGTTGAATAAATATCTAAAATAACCACCCAAACTTTTGAGAACATCTATGATAATATAATTTTGATGTTTACTTATCTTCAGGAAATTGGCGTAAAAAAATTTGCAACCGAGTCTAAAACTATGGTGCATTGACTGGAGTAAAAGAGAATAGCGATAGTCTTCCCTCAATTAAGCACAAAAATCCCAAGGGCCTTGAAGCAAACCAGGCTAATAAATAATTTGTCATTGGGATTACGCATTTAATACAAGCACTCATAAAGGGGCGTCTCTTCCATAAATCATGTGACAAACTGTTTCTACCCTCCTGTGTGAGCTGATAAAAAAAATAAATAAAAATGTCCTTATAAGGTGATCATGATCCATTTCCTGGGGATGTGCGACTGACGAATTTGAACCTGGTGCAATACGGTCATCTTAACCTTACCCCATCAGAAAATGGAGCAGGTTCAATCCAATTTTTTCCAATGAAGCAGCTGCAAACTGCAGAAGCTTTGTTTGAACTCATCCCTTTCACATTTTCCACCTTAGCATCCTTGCACACTGCTCATTTGTTCTACCCCCCAAATATTTCCCTTGCAAAGAACCTTTCCCCAAAATCAAGGTCTTAAAGGGGAATTCAAAGATTACTTTTCCAAAAGGAGGTTACCACAAAAAAAAATGGCTCGGAGAAAGTAGGCTAGACGAGTGGGCTGATTAAGAAATTTCATCAATTGCCTGTTGGGATTTTCACAGAATAGCATATCATCTGGAGAGGGAGTGTCGACTTTTACAGCACATTTCTTTCAGGGTGGATTTTTTTAGGCCCTAGATGTTCATTTCTGATCCAATTTCTTTCAGGAAAAGAAATGTCCAGCTTTGTTTTTTTGAGAATTCCGACTCCTACAAAGCACATCAAGTCTACTATTACCATCTACTGGCATATTTGTTAAACAGGAACTGGTTTTGTAATTGTGGTCGTTCTTGTCAATTACAAAGTTTATTCGACTCTAATACCAAACAGTAATACACTTATACGACAGTCATTAAACCATACATGTATAAAATGAAGAATACTAGATTACAAATAAGGATGTTTAAACGATAAAATTAATGACAAAGCTCTTTATTAAAATGCTTAAAACTTACTTCTTGTGAGTGCGGCAAAAAGTTAAGGAATAAATAATTTCAAACATGTCGTTCCATTGACTTTTGAGCTATAGCTATAATTCGGCGAGACAAAACACCTAAACCCACAATTTGAAAGATTTTAAAACCTTTGTGTGTGTGAATCTGCAAATATTCTGCAAGTAGTATGAAATCCACTCATTTAAAAAAAATACCAGAATGTAAAAAAAACGAGTAATTAGTGGCGGATACATGTTCTTTTTTCTGAAAGCAAACCTTATACGGTTAAAAAATTTACAGTCAATTACCTGTTTAGCTCTCCGGACATTCTCAATTTAGTTTCAAAACTACATTGTGTAAATATTGCAAAATTTTCCCAGATCCAAGAATTATTCACATTTCCACAGCAAGTTTTTTTTCTTGTAAATTTGTGACGGACGGTTCTTTTTTCCCCGTATACAATGTAGTACAAATCAAGGGGTTTCAGGTGCTTGAATTGTTGTGTCACTGAAGTCTGAGGTGCTGCTTTCAACTTAATATGCATGCAGATAAATTTTGAAGCTAAATATTCCTCAAAGAATCATAAATGTTGATTTCTTATTTCGGTTGCCAACATCAAAAAACCAAATAAAGAGAGGAACGAAGAAATTTTTTATTTTTTAATTTTTTTTTTACATCAATTGAAGGCTTATTATGCATTCATCATACATTATCTATAGATAAAAGACTCAACAGAAAAAAAAACCCTATTACACTGATAAACTATCAATAAAATACTGACTCGTGATTTGTATTTTTGCTTCTAGGCACTTTCAAGCACTGTCCACAAAAACAATCGTGTGTAATAGTATACAAAACCTAGGACTTGTAAACTGGTATCAATGCAATGGCACTGGCAGATAATTATCAAAAGACGAGATCTCTTTATTGCTGGATCATCAAAGTTGTTGGGCGTGACATTTTTTTTTGGTGCTAAAATTCAGTCTGGCCGGCTACATGTATCGCATCGCTGAGCAAATACATCTGTAGAGGGTATACCGCAATTTGTTACAAGACGCATGTTCAGCGAGACCACAACAATCTGGCAAAGGGGAAGGTGTAAGAAACGGAACCACTTTTTGCTTTTTTTATAAAGTGATTTCAGATTGAGATTCCCTCCGGTGAACTCGTTCAATTTTTCAACTGTAGAATAAAGACGTTTGAATTGCCAATATCGGTACCAGATTAACAGACCTAAATGAAGCTGGTAAAAGGTAACAGTATATGTATCTTAGATACTATATAAGATGTAAAATAGCACAACAACAAAGGGCAATTTGCAGACTTAACAAAGACATTCTAACTGTTTTTGGTTTTGGTTTATTTTCTGTTGTTTTTTACATTTTGATTTCTCTGTATGTCATCGAGGAAAAGTGATTTCACATGAAAAATAATATTTTGGGTTTTAGAAAAAATAAATTTCGAACAAGTGTCTGTTTACAGGCAGCTGTCAACATACATCCTGTTTATGTATTCAAAAGGCTCAAAGCAAAGCACATTTTGAAAAAAACTAAAACTAACAGATTTTTAATCTCAAACCCAAGCTTTTTACATGGTTGGTTTAAGCCCCTTAACATTGGCCATGTTGGCCACCCCCCCCCCAACACACACAAAAAAAGAGTCGGCAAAGTATTTTAAAACTCAAGCAATTGTCTTTTGTAAAACGGGGGTCAAGACAAAAGCTGAACCGGCTGAAGAAGCCAGCCCTCATTGTTAAGTATTGGATTTGGTTTTTATTTACAACAAGTCGAGCGATCATCCAAAGACAATCGCAATCTGGATAGTCGATTCCTTGGGTTGGTTAATTCCAACATCCTAAAGTCTCCCTTAGATCCTTGGGGGTCACTATGACTAAACATCCTCCAGGCAACTAGTCTTTGGGGTTACAGGTCTAGAGATCAAAGGCAGCCTAGATGGACGAGACCCAAGAGACTCCTGCTGTGCATTGTACTGAATAAGAAGGGCAAAGATATTCCTTAAAGAACTGCAATACGGTCACATAATAACAATGGTGTGATATTCATAAGTGATTTGCAGACTACTTCGGAACTTGTTGGTTTATTTTGAAGATGCAACCCCCCCCCTCCCTTGCAGTTTTAAGCTGTGAGCAAAACTATATCAGAACCCTTTATTAACTTTTCCCTATTTAAGTGAATCACAGGCAATGAGAGCCAAAATCAAGTCTTTCAACGGCTGTTTTCCTAGAAGGCTTTCAAAGCCCAAGTCTTTTGTATTCAGACAGTTACATTTTGCTGTACTTAGATGTGGGCTATTTAACAGCTGTGTATATTCTCACAATCATGTCCACGGCAAGCCTTTCACTAAAAAACATGAAGCAAAATGCTGTGTGATCCAAGAGTGATTTTGAATTATAGCGATTGCTTCGGTAAGCAACTAGTATTTTTGTTCGGTTTACTTAAGTTGCCCTAGACTTTTAGCTGTCATGAGTACTCTCCAGGCAATTTTTGTTCCAACACACAACTTTAATGCAGAGCTAGAATCATTCACTTGTGAAAATTACTGCAAGATGCAAAGAAAGGAGCAATTTGAGGCGCCTTAACTAAAATCCTTAGCCTCTTGGTTTATCCAAATGACAAAGTTCTGAACAGGGAAAAGAAGTCCAGGAAAACATAAAAACCTGTTCAATACATTTAACATTTGCAAACAAGAATCGAATAGTTTCCATATCTCCAATACTTTTTTTTTATGATAAGTCTCGAGTCTGGATAGGTAACGTTTAAGCGATCTTAGCAATGGCTTCATGGAACATGACTGGCAAGTGGCAAATGCAGTATCATTGCCGAATCATTACCCGTCTGACTATCCTTATGAGGATTAGCAAAATGATAACTTATCCTAGTGGGCTTTGCAACTGGCAACTAATCCAGACTGCCTGTAAATGGCATTCACAAGCAGAAATATGTGTGAATCATATGTCAAATGTTAAAAGCAATGACGGCTAGGTTCTCAGAATCCTTCTGATTCCATAATGTCCACATGTTCAGAAGTCAACTGACTCTGTCGCAGAGTGGCAGTAATTGCCATAATGTAAAGATTTATTTTCCCTCATGGATATACTTGATTAACTTATAACGAAATGAATAATTGATTTCAATGAACCCATGATAAAAATCCATTGATCTTTCCCACTTAGTATGTGATACAAAGCAAAGAGAACAAAACATCATGGTCCGAACAGAAAGAGTGGACGCACCAGTCAGCTTACCTTTAATCAATACGCCAGCTCACTGTGATGTTGCTAGTACGGGGCACCCCTGCTGTAACTACCACCACCGCCGCTGCCCCCACCGTAGCCTCCGCTTCCACCACCGCTATATCCTCCTCCACTACCACCACCATAGTTTGTCCGTGCCGAGGAGTATGTACTATTGCCATTGGAGTAACCCCCGCCGCCACCACCACCACCACTGCTGCCGTAGCCCCCGGAACCTAAATGACACGTAATTGAAAATAGTCAGACACCGTTTATTCGGTGTAAACGTAATCTTTACCAACAAAGCTCTAAGCCTTTTTTTCATGAATACATTTTTTAGAAGTTCGAAGTTTTTTAACATTAACTCAACTCCACGTTACTTGTTTCTTGTCTTGTTGACATAAAAATCAACACTGCTATCTTTACTAGTTCATCCTTAACCCTCGTATGTGTGTGAAATTCCACAGAAATGCCTACCCCTTACATGTGTTTAACAAGTGCATGCTCTCCACAAGGCTTTGCATTTTTTCAAAGTTCCACTGTAAAATAAACTAAGTCCCATACACTGTACTCCCACCCGAGTGTTCCACAGAGTCTTGCAAGGTAGTATGTGGCCTGCTATAATGACATAGAATTTGATTGTCAGAGGACATGGTACTGTGTGGAACTAGTCTGATATGTGTACACATTTATTTTATTCACAAATACAATTTTTTAACACTATCATATTTTGGTGAAAATGAAACATTTGATGGATGCAGATTTTTCAGTATAAGAAAGTTGACTTGTGGTATTGGTTTTTCAGTACTAAACCAGCCAAACTTTGGGTGTACGTGTGGCCAGGTTTTGTTTGTTTTATTACGCCTAAATACCAGCTTCTTTTTGGGTTTGCTAGTTTAAATTTCATTACAAGTCTTTTTTTTTTTTGTAACTTGGCTGGCTTCATACACCAATAAACCACTTTTCGTCACTTCCTCAAATTTTTAAGATACTCCTTATCTGTTACTTGGGAGTACTGAAAAACTGGAATACTGAAACAGTATTTACTTCCATAAGGGTATTTACCGCCACCGCCACTTTTCATCGGCCCATAGCCTGAGCTGCTCTGTCCGTAGCCAGATCCGAAACTGTCATAGCTACTTCCACCTGAACTGTAGGAGTCATTGTACGATGATGCCCCACCACCACCTCCTCCGTAGCTGCCGCTAGAATAACCGCCGCCACCTCCACCACTGCCACCATACTTATTGTAACCTGCAGACGGACAAGATATAATTACTTATGGGTCTTTGTTATAAACTACTTGAGTGGCATGACCAGGTGATGGTTTTGGTATACATGAATCAATTCAATGCCTGCTAACATTTGAAATCTGGAAAAAAAAGGGGACACATAGAAGAGTGGGAGGCGCATGATTGTATAGTGGCAGGGTGCAGGGTACAGGATTTGGGCTCAATTAGACCTGCAACAGCTGATCACAAACCTCTGGCTTGTGAATTAGTGTGTTTCAGATGGTGTTTGGCTCACACAGCTAGTTTTGTTTGTTAACAATCTAGGACGTCATAGTTTTTAGGTGTTGTTAAACTCGGACATCGGAACAATCCTTGCAAAAACAGAACAATGCTCTCATGCAGATACACAATTCTGGTGGCAAAGTCATCGCAATAAGGATTAAAATCCAGGAATAATTATTGTGTTTTTGAGCAATTTGCTCCTCTTTACCCAAGATTATGATTATGTGAGAACCTGCAAGGGCCGAGATGGAATCATGGAGGTTTTACGCTTCCCACACAGTTGAGAAAGGAATAACAATGGTGAGTCTGATAATGTTATCTCATTACAAGGATAATAATACTAAAAGAGCAATTATAAAGCGCATTATGAATCACAGATTCTTCAATGCGCCTTACAATCTACGCAAAATTTAAAATTATCAAATAAACCTACAATACAGGATAATGTGAAATTGAAACAGTAGTATTTTTCAACACAGTACTAATTTACTACCGACAGCCAACGAAAATTAAACTCTTTCTCTTTTTAAATTGTCTTACCTCCTCCGCCACCTCTGCTTCCGCCACCCTGTCTGTAGCCTCCGCCGCCACCTCCACCATATCCTCCACCATATCCGCCGCCACCACCTGCGTTGTATCCGCCACCACCCCTGCTGAATCCACCACCACCGCCATATCTACCGCCGCCGCCGCCACCACGACGGTCTCTGTCTCCTTGTGGCATGGCCTTCTTCACGTAGAACTTCTGCCCATTGTACTCATGGTCACCTTGTGCTGAGAGGGGAGAAATAAAAAATTAAACTGAAAAAGAGATATATGCAAAAAATCCTTGATGTCATTGAAAACCCAGGCCCCGCATTACACAGAGGCTACGGTCTTCAATGCCCTGGTCTTGGTGCCCCTTCAAGTTTCCCAGGCCTTGATCTTAATCGAGGCCACCGAAGCCATTGGCCTCATGCCCTGTCGAGTTGGCCAGCATGCCCTTCAGAAATATTGCACTGTCACTACCAACTGGGCCAGCATGCCCTTGTACAATTTCTCTGGTCTGGCTAGCAAAGGCCTGCCCCCGTTTTTCTTAAGATCGAGGCCTGGTTTCCCATAGACTTGTATTTTCCAATGGATGTGCCCTTTACAAAATGAAAATGGTCTTGCCCTCTCAAAGATGAAATTCCAAGCCTGAAAACCTCCTGTACACTGTCACCACAGACTGCCACAAAATACCACTCCTTTCTCCTTTCAGGCCAGCACTGGGTGCACGGGTTTCTTCTGTTTGTACAGTGAAAACCCCATGGCATATGTACTGTGGAATTTTGTGGCACAAGCCATCTGGGCAGGATAGTATGCCAGCAGTAATAGGGTTAATAATAACAAGAGGCCTTTTGTATGCCTGAGTTTAATTGAGCAATTTAGTAATTCAATTTTCCCTTGTTTATTCATTTATTTATTGGGAAGGGGAAAGAAAAATTGCACAACCAAGCTTTAGATCTTTTTAGGTTTAACATATATTAACTCCAAGGGATTGCATTTCACCAGTTGCCACCAGGATTCTTCCATATTCTTTAAAAAAAAAAATGATTCTGGTAATTCCGATTATTTTCTCGTAATTGCCAGATGCATTTTTCTTGGAGAATACCGCTGCCACAAAGAAACGTTGACTTGACAAAGTCAAGCAAGGCCATGGCCTCTGTGTTAACTTCCAGACCGGAAATGATTTAACTTCACTTTAGACCCGACTGTCATTCTAATAACAATAATTTGGTGAAGGTACCACTTACACACAAGATCATCAACGGTTTTCGTTTCTTCAAGCTCAACAAAGGCAAACTTCTGTCTCTCTCCTGTGTCCCTCGATGTAGGGATCTTTACGCTGGTGACTGTGCCGTGGCTCCCAAAGAAGTCGTGCAAATCGTCTTCTGTCATTTGTGGGGGAAGGTTTCCGATGTACATCTTTTTGACTGCCCTGCCACCAGCACCATCCTGACAAAAGATGACAAGGCAACTTACAAAAGTTCGGGCAGAATAATGTAATCATTTATAAATGTTTTATATGGAAAGGAAACAGGCAGATTGGCGGAAGGGAGGAGACTCAGCTAACATGGAACACTTAATGGCAAAGCACATGCAATATGACAGTGTGGCAGGTGATTTCCAAAATTTGAGGTATGTCCTCTGCAAGCCAAATAAGAATGTACAAGGGAAGGCCAATTTATTGAGTTGCAATCTACTCACCCTCCTTCCGCCACCACCACCGCCAAATCCGCCTTGTGATGACTGAGTGAGAAAGTTAAATTGTTTATTGCCACAAGTCCACAAATCAACAATGACCTTCCTGCAACTGCCACCTCCACAATCACTCCACCAATAAAACAATTGCATGAATAATTCCAATATAAAGCAGTAGTGCCAATGATTTTCCGTTTCAAAAAAGTGCAAATTCCCGTTTTCAAATATCATGAATTGTTTTAAACAAACAAAAAATTCTGTTTCATGTTCTTTTCCCCAAATCAACAGCCAATTCAGTTTTCGGAGTAGGCAATCTCTTTACATATGGTTGATTAAAAAGAGGAAGATAAAAAAATACCCTAAATAGAACAAAACCAACTGCGAGATCATGCCGTTAATGTGATGATTTTGTCATCGTCTACTGACTAAAAACAACGGCGCTGGCTGGGTTAGTTATTTGCATAAGGCAACGGTCTTGTACTTTTATACTCCGATTCTGATGTTTCCCGATAAAAAGGAAGTTTGATATAGAATCTGTTCTTTATTTGGTTTGCCTGTATTTGTTCCTACATCTTATTTTCAATGGGTTTGGGTTTAATCAATACTGAAAAATCCATCATTTTTGTCAAGGGGCAAATTCCGTCTGTTTTCTGCGATCGCGGAAAATCATTGGCACTAAAGAGGCAACACTCTTTAGAAAACATTTCTTAACGTTTCTCTCTGGACATCCGGCTGCAAATATTTAGAGGTAAAATGTAGGACTGGTAAAGCTGAAGTGCACACTTTTCAGCATGTAAACACATTGTCCTTAATTTCGATTGGGTCTTCAAATTATATTTTCTCGACTTTGACAGTATATCAGACAGAAATACTTCTGTGGAAGATTGATTCATAATCAGTAAGCTGTCAGACCGATACTAATGTCAACCCCCCCCCCAAAAAAAAAAAA
Organism: Marthasterias glacialis; assembly: GCA_911728455.2. Classification (NCBI taxonomy): domain Eukaryota; kingdom Metazoa; phylum Echinodermata; class Asteroidea; order Forcipulatida; family Asteriidae; genus Marthasterias; species Marthasterias glacialis. The sequence goes on along the minus strand of OU452232.1, from coordinate 17,227,205 downwards.
TTATGAATACCAATCCTATATTCTACCTTTAAGCTCAATTCAAGATCATTATCAAACTGTTGTATTCATCCCGTATTCACATCAACTCTCATCCAGTTTAAAACTCTGACCATACTCTTGAAAGGCAACAAGGCGCAACACCTGTAAAACTGCTGTTTATAATTTGTACATTTACGAAATAAGATGGGGACAGACCTAGCAATTTCAGTCAAAATCAAGCAGCTTTAAACTGGCTTCAAGAACAAATTTTTGAGGTTTGTCCTAAAAGGACCCCCCACTTCAATGTCTGAAGGATGAAGTCACATACCTCACGTGGAACTGCTCTCTTGACTTCAACGCTGTTGCCAAACATGTCTTGTCTTCCATTTTCATTGTTTGACAGGACATTTTCTGTATCCTCAACTGTGGCCATGGTGACAAAGCCAAAACCCTTAGACTCTCCCGTCTTTTTGGTGATGACAACTTGGTCGACAACTTTGCCGAACTTGCAGAAGTGGTTCTTTATGTCATCATCTGATGTGTCCCTGTGGAGACCACCAAGGAACAACTTGCGCATCTTCTCCTGTATCAAAAAGATATATCGTCTGTCACAATCAGTACCTATGAATTACAACTTTCACTGCAGAATTCTGCGCTTACAGCGCCCTATTCTGCACTTAACTGCTGTACAGCTCATTAACAGCAGACATCATGGCGCCAACGATGTTTGAATCAGGCCTTGATCTTAACCGAGGCCACCAATGCCATTGGCCTCATGCCGTGTCGAGTTGGCCAGCATGCCCTTCAGAAAAATTGCACTGTCACTACCAACTTGGCCAGTGCCCTTGTAAAATTTCTCTGATCTGGCCAGCAAAGGCCTGCCCCTGTTTTTCTTAAGATCGAGGCCTGTCGAATGTGTCAGTATCAGCTCTGAGACTTTTCATAAAATTCAACCAAAATAAGTTATCGCATCGCGAATCTATGGTACTCCACAATCACCGGCAATGACCAAGCGATCGAGGGGAAATATTTTGGCAAAAAAATGTAAGACTCAATTTGAAAGTTGATGTCACATTTGTGGGTCAGAGGGAGCGGAGGTAGTCCAGCGCATTGGCACTATTTCTGAATGTTGGTCGTTTCATACCCAAGTCGTTTCGTACCCAGGGTCATATATGTAGCACAGTGACAAACATGACATACAATAGACTAAAACACAATGACCACCTCAGAGGAAGGCTAGCATGCTGCACACCGAGAGGTGGTTTCCCGATGGCGTGTCATAAATTTTAGCCTACATTGACGCACTTCCGTTTGAGAACTTTTCTGATTATACTTTCTCTCTGGTAATTTTTTCTTGCCAGAATGCGCAGTAAACGTTCTTGGATGTGCTGACTGATTGTGACCATCTTTGTACAGCCATTTTTTTCTACTGTTTTAATCTGAAACACCTTGTTCAAGATAAAATGAACATGTGATCAAATGATAAGAAAATTTACTTTTCTTACCCGCGAGATACGAGCGAGTTACACCGTCTGTTTGCATTCGGCAATGACAACACGACGAATGACTGCACATACATAGCGACATGAAAAAGATTAGAGTACAACGAGTCATAGCGCTGAACAGCACATATGCGCAACTGCACCCATCATGGCTCCGATGATGTTGAAATAATATGGTTTGTGTCAGCGCTGAAATTTTTCATAAAATTCCATCAAAATAAGTCATTATGCTTTCAAGTCACTTCGTACCTTGGTCACTTCGTACATTCACCAAGGTACGAAACGACTTTGGACGCTTCGTACCTTTCAGAATTAACTTCGTACCATCTGTTAGTGTTGATTACGGAATTCTACACAGGAATTTTGCCCCGTTGTGTTGCGTTAGGAGGACGTGTAAGCACAACACACCAGTACCGCAGCAGTAAAATACCCGCCTCGTAATAACGCGTGAAACGAGAAATGTTACGGGAAATGCAACCTAGCCTTCAGTCAAGGCCGTTGTGAATATTACGATTTTCTTATCGAATATTTTTATAACTATTACTTAGGCTTATCATCTGATCATTCAATTCATAGGCTGGTTATAAAATGCATGAGGGCGCTCTTTGTTGCGAGATGGTAATTTCTTATTGGAAAATGTGATTGAAATTTTCATTTTTTCGGAACAAAACAAAAATAAAATTGATTTTTTTTAATCAACCCAGTGGTTTTGTGTACACAATCATAATTTTGGCTAATTATGATAAAGCATGGGAAAATGTAGCCCCACAAGTGTGGCAAGGATTTTTGACATCAGTTGAATCCTTAGCCACACGTCCAAGCCTATCTTTTGTGCAGCTCGTCCCCCAATCCGCCGCATCGAAACCTAATGGGTGCGGCGCTGGATTTTAACCCACTAATTAGTGTCCACGTACCTCTTATCTTCCCTCCGGTACTTTGGCTGTTGAAGTTACTAACCTTATTAAGGGCAAATAATCATTTGAATTTTGCTCAAAATTACTCCACACAAGTAGATATCTGCTAGCGATCGGGGCCATTTTGATTACCCAGAATGCAATGCCATCACGAAGTCACGAGAGTGCAAAAACAATTCAGCGACTGTTTCACGTGACAGCTACAGCTAATGAAACAGTTTAGAATACAAAATGCATGAAGTCAGAAAAAGTGCATGCACCAAATCTATGCGTGGCATTGGTTGCATGCACGCATAGTTTGGTACTTTTTGCTGACTCCATTCTGAAATTGTTTTTATACTCTCGCGCCACACGTGATTTCGTGATGGCATTGCATTCTGGGTAATCAAAATGGCCCCGATCGCTAGCCGATGTCTATTTGTGTGGAGTAATTTTGAGCAAAATTCAAATGATTATTTTCCCTTAATAAGGTTAGTAACTTCAACAGCCACAGTACCGGAGGGAAGCTAAGAGGTACGTGGACACATTTAGTTGGTTAAAATCCAGCGCCGCACCCGTTAGGCTTCGATGCGGCGGATTGGGGGACGAGCTGCACAAAAGATATGCTTGGACGTGTGGCTAAGGATTCAACCGATGTCAAAAATCCTTGTCACACTAGTGGGGCTAGGGAAAATGTCTCATTGTAGCGACAAAATAAACTGAATCTCCACAATGCAGGAACAGAAAGAACCAATTTATGCCTTAAACATGTTAAAATGTAACCTAGCCTGATATCACTTTTCTATGAAATCATGCAACATTGTCCCTCACTGATGACCCAAAAAACATTTGGAAAATGTATTGTCCTGTCTAACTCTAACTCATGTTGAGCACGTAGGCCTACCAGTTGAAATTCAACACTCGAATAAAGTCAAAACTGTAATGAATTTGTTCTACATAAAATGATAATTCGGTGGGAAAATATTTATAATGTATGCAGGCGAGACCAAACGAAGTGACTGTAATTTACCACCATTCATTATTAACAAACTACGCATTGCACGCCCTACACCCTAACCACGCTTTCTTTTCTTTATGTCTTTTTATGCAATAAAGCAAGCGTTGGCCAACCCATTCGCGCTAGCGCACAAAGCATTTTTTTTTAAAGAACCACCTCTCAAGTAACACCCAAAATTCACGTCAGTGGCTGAAATATCTCTCATTTTTCTTTTACATTTCTAATACTGATAAACTGTTGACGGGTGCCTTGTCAATTGTGAGAGAATTAAAAGGCAATATTTGGTAAAACATTAAGGAAATTACTTACGTCTGTTCTATCACGTCCTGCCATTTTCACTCAGTTTTGGGAGCTTCGTGTAAAGCGCAGTGTGTATGACGACGTGTGCGCGTGCGTGTGTGATGCTGTGGCTTTATCGCGCATCAACTTTTGTCAGTTTTTACACACGTCACTTAAACGACACGGGAAAACAAAGCTTTCTACGCATGCGTACATCGTGCGCATCTTTGATTGATTGACAGATTCAGATCACGTGGTGAAATGCATCATGCTTTTTGGCGGTAAAAAATTGTTTTGTTAGGTTTGGGTGTTCGTTTTCCAGGAGGGGGAGACTGAACTGAATGCCTCGCTTGTGGGGTTGAGAATGCTTTTGTCCCATTGGCCCATTGTTAAGTTGTTTTCTGTAGAAATAAAAAGGAAACCCAGAATCTTACCTCCATGATATAGTTAATTCAAAAACTATTTAGTGGTGGTTTAATGGTTTGAGCAAGCATTTTCAATGGGGGGAGGGGGGAGGCAAGCGAGGGGGTGGCAAAGACTTTTTTTTTGGGGGGGGGTCTTAATTAATGTATCGAACAATCAATGTTTCTATTGCTTTCGATCTAATTTGGGGTGGGGGCAAGAGGGGGAAAGGTTTTGAGCAGGGGGTGGGGCTCAGCGTACACCACTGGTGTTGCAGGGGTGACTGAAATTTGTTCATAGTATAAAAATACACACAAGGAGAGCCTAGTGTCAAGGTGGAGAAATAGCAGTTTGGGGCCGGGGCCTACAATTCTGTACGTTTTTCTCAAACCCATATTCTAAATTTAATGCCCTGTGGGCCTATGTTTGTCTGTTTCTTAAACTGTATAGCATATCAGAAGATTAACCTGAAAGTACATAAGTTGACTTTTTTTGGAAATCCTTCAGTGGTGCTACCTTTTCTTAATGTAGGTCTGTCAATGTTTTCTTTAACTGTTTTTATTATTGTGTCTTTGTATCTTTCTTGTGAAATTATAAATGAAATGAAATGAAACTACCCTGCCCACCTCAACCCCAGAGTCCACATAGGCCTATGTAAGCCTTCAATGTTTTCTGCTCAAGCAGCTCTATTACCACCCAGAATCAGCGCCGTAACTAGGGTAAAATTTTAGGGGAGGCACCATTTTTCCTGGGGACACTTGTGGCCGATTAAAACTGTATTTTCCTTTTTTTTTATTTTTCCTAAACATGCCCCTTTCAGTGTTTTCTGACGTGTTGAGGTAAAACAAAATACATTCTGTGTGTAAATAATTAAAAATAGTTCTAAAAACATTGAAATTACTACGTAAATGCTCATAAAATGTAATAGTTTATCCAGGTAATTTTTAGTCTCAAAAGTCCAGATTTCAAATTGGGGGGTGGGGGGGGGGGGCACCCGGGGGGAGGGGAGGGGCACGGACATCAGTTGGGGGCCACGTTCCCCCCACCCTTAGTTAATACGCCACTGCCCAGAATTTTAGTTATAAATACGTTTTTCAAAACACCACCTTTTCAGATTGAAGTATCACTTGGGACGATTGATCAGTGACACATTAACAAAAATAACAAGAATGAGAAGAAGAAAACTTTTGGGTGTTTTTGCATTTTAATGACATCACTCAACTAGAACGTACTAAGGAAATGTGTAATACTTACAAAATAGTTCAACAAAAAGTTATTTAGAGAGCTACAAAAAAAGACAGTTTGAAAATATATCTATGCATGACTAGTACATATATAACAAAAAAGTGTACAGTTTACTTGAACCTTATACATAAGCTCTTTTTTTAATCTGCACTTACAGGACAAAATCATTTGGCAAAATGGCAAGAGAGATAGAGTTGGAAGGGTAGGCTGTCGTACACCTATCCAATTTTTTTGGTAACAAGTTTGGTTATTTCAACTTAAGTGCTTTGTGAGATTGTAAAATGTTATTATATAGCACTATTACGTGGACTAGACTGTGCAGTATATTTGAAGTATGATGAATGATGAAATCTTTTATGTGGTTACTGATGCATAAAGGTCATATGCAAATTACACAGGTCAACAAGAAGGGCCCCTTGTCAGCTCTGAGCCTTGCTAGACATTCGCTGACTGTCTGACAAATGCAAATAAAATACTTCTTGGTAAGCATTTAAAAACGGACAAAGCGGTATATATGATGGTGTTGCACAAGACAGTTTGGACAAACCTCCATTCAATTGCTTTAAAAAGTACACCATCATAAGGCAATATTTTTTTAAAGGCTGTGTAAGTTATAACAAAATATAAGTACAGTATAGTGGTCATGTCAAGCAAAATACTTGTTTAAATTCTCTAATACAACTGTACAATTTAATTATGGGAGCCCCACCTGGAATTCCAACAGCCCTCAATCAGATCACTATGACAGCCATTATCACTAACCCCCCACTTACTAAGAATCTTCCTTAATCAATCAGAATCCAACTCAACTTTGTGTAGACACAGATGAAATTAGTGTGCTCCTGCATGATTAATGATTGACATCAAATTCCAACAGCACACAGTAAGCAGTTGTCCGAAGTTTTCAATATTTTCAAAGGTGTAGCGATATTGTGTGTGTGTATGGCGGCATTGATGCACATGAATGTAATGTTCCTACAGCAAATTTTTTCGCCATACCTACTTGATTTTAAAGGGTTTTCTTTTCTGTGTTTCTTCTTTTGATTCTACTCAGTGGCATAACCAGAGGGGGCAGAAGTATCCTGCTCGGAACCCTTATGCCCCCACCCTCTCGCCCCCTAAATGAGATTAAAAAACCACAAAAAAAACCCACATATGAATGGCAGAGTACCCCCCATAAATTATGTCGTTTCCCACAACATCCCCCCACCCACCACTAAATGAAAATGTCTGGTTACGCCACCGATTTTTGCTGCAGAAAAATATCAATGTGATATCGTACCCTTTTATAAAGTAAGACATTACCTCTCAACCCTCCCCATCCCCCCCCCCCCCCCCTCCATACTCTTTCTATGACCATGACAATGTTGAAAACTTTGGACAGCCCCTTGCTCAACTACCTAACCAGTAGACTCTGATGGAATTGGTAAAACTAAGCCTGATGCACAGCATCCTTGGTTTGGCTGTGCAGTACCAAGTCCGTAATCATGAAGTGTAATGTTAGCTGTTGAATTTAGCAACAAACTGTTAATGGGTCCACGTTTCGCCCCTGGCAGAGTCTTTCTTAAAAAGCCTCAGCCAGGATCGAAATGTGAGGCCATAAACAGTTTGTTCTCGCATTTATACCACAGGTCCTTTCTGTGGCTGAACAGTTTGCAACAGCTAATTCTATTTTCTCACTGTTTGAATTGTGATGAATGAGGTGTTGGTCACAGTGGGCCTGTATATCATTCACATTATGTATTCAAACAATCGCTGGAAAGTACTGAATCCGACCAGTGGATCAACAAGTCACTTTGCCTTGTGAAATGACATAATAAAATGCAAGTCAACGAGACAACCATGAACATGTCTACATTATGGCTTTGTCTTACAGAATGCTAAAAAATTACGTTATGCACTCAAGAACCCCAAGATGCCATGAAAAATGGCATTCCATACAGTCAGGACCCAATTTCAAGAAGCTGTTAAGTGTTTAGCACAGATAAATTTTGCTGAGCAGAAACAGGCTACCAGCCAAATTACTATGTAATGTACACTGTATGTGACTGGTTCCCTGCTAATTTCATGCTTGGCAGAAACATTTGCTAGGCACAATTTTCTGCTGAACAACTTCATGAACTTCATGACCCAGGTGTTTTTTTTCAAATTGTTTGAATTCATTTACAAGGAAATAACAATGCAGGTGGCTTCATCACTCACCCGAGATCTTTCCCCCAAATGGGAACCATTTATATCCACAACTGGAGAAGTGGTTTCCAATTGGGGATTAAAATCTATCCCAGTGGGATTTTTTAGACACTCTAGGTGTCAGCGGACATACCGGATAAACAGAGCTGTATATTTAGAGAGCTGCGACATGGAGGGACCAGTTTTCCTGGGTCACGTGGTTGCTGGATGCCATTTCGGGTCCAAATGTAGCACAATGTGCAGTCTAGCCTGGCACCATGTGTGCACACACATTTGTTTGGATCGAAAATGCTTTCTCGTCGCAAGTTGTCGCAACTATCTCAGTATACACCTCTGTAGGTTAACCTCAATGGGAGATGTTGGAACACTAGGTGGCAGCAAACACACCACATAGTTCTGAGCATGCGCACATATCCCGGAACAATGGATTTACCTGGTTAACTAGTCTGCTGCCACCTAGCATCCCCAAAGAGTCTCCAAATGGTAAATTTGGGTGACAATGACCTTATAAGCATTACTAAATGGTGTACAATCCATCGAGATAAAAAATCCTGGGTTGTTATCACCGTGGCAGTGTTTAGCATAATAACAAGTGGAAGAGTAGTCACTAACATATGAGTATCTTACAATGATAATGAGCTGCTTTCATTTTTAAATTTAAGACAATTTTTTCTACGAGACAGGATCATACTGTTCGTCCAGGAGATAGATGACACTTAATCGACCTCTACCATGTCTCTGTCACGTACCCTGTACTCCATAATGGTTATGAATATACAGAATCTCATTATATGAAAATGGGGCCAGACTGTCCCTTTCGGAATCAGTTTGGTTATAAATGAGCATTGTTTACAATGGAAGCAAAGAATTGTCCACATGGTGTTCGCCGTGTCCGACATGTCTGAACTGGCCGCTACAGCCTGCTCGCCAAGTTCACATGCGTTCCAGCACAGGAGGCGCATAGCAACACCCAATAGTAAACACGTCCAAACTTGTGGAACAATAACAACCAATGCAAAAAAAAGAGAGAAATTACTGGAAAGGTGGTATGTCTGGCCCTCTCTTGTTTATAGATGGTGGTGCCGAGAGTCGACCTGGTGGAGCCCAGTGAACCTCAAAGATTTTACAGCTCATTTCAAGGGAATTCCAGGCCCTCCAAATTCTTGATAAAAACATTTTTCTTCACTTGGTCACCACACGTGCATCATATATCTTCCAATTGCATTTTTTAGGTTCATGGATTTTTGATAAAACTGAATAAACTCCCAGACATCTGTCTTTGCAAAGGTCCTCCAGACTGAATTTGTTTACCCTTTATTACTTTGTTTGAAGGTGATAAAGACTTGGTGACATCCTACAGTGTTGTCAATCTAGTAACACAACAAGCATGACCCTATCTCCATCTCTTTATTCATGTATGCTGACTAGAATGTGATGATATTCTATGCTTTTTGTTAGAACTTAATTTGCCTATCCTTACTCATGAGATAAAAATACCATTACTAAAGTATGCAGGTCAACTTACACAATCCAATTTTGTCACTGCGACAATATCGTTACCCAAGAACATGCGTCAACGCATGCCACTTTACATCCGTTAAAAAGGCATTTTTTTTTTTGCTGGTTGAATTCATATTTCACAGTGCCTCCTCTTTCAATACCACTCCAAAATGTGAAAACAAGCGAATCTTCCTGGTGTAACTAACAGGTAATTAACCCAGCAGCAGTATCAAAATCCTGTGCGTGTAAACTGACCTGGTACCCTGTATCCTTTAGGTATACAGTTATTTGTTGCCTGAAGGTGGCAGCAGCTTCCATTGCCATTAAAGGGGGGGGGGGGGGTGATGCTACGCGCAAAACTGCATCGTAAGTATTCTCGACTTTCGAGGTACTCCACCTCGACCAATGGTGCGCACAAAACTTTACTGCACACTTATGTTACAAACACATGTAACACACAAGTGAGCATAGTAACCACTGTATTAATAGTGGCAGTGCTTCGTATCGACAGAGCTGCGACATGGAGGGACCAGTTTTCTTTGGTCACATGGTTTGCTGGACGCCATTTTCAGTCCAAATGTAGCATAGACCCAATGTGCAGTCTAGTCTGGCACCCTGTGTGCACACATGTTTTTTTAGTTTTTTTACCGAAAATGGCTTCTAGTCGCAAGTTGTCGCGACCCTCTTAATACACAGCTCTTAATGGAGTTGCTGCCACCAAGGGTCTTGTAACAACAAATGCGTGTATAAACCCCTGCCTATTTTGTCATTGTCTGCTGTTCAGCCATTTCCGGGGGTGCCGATTTCAGTAGTGGGCAATAGATTTGCGCATTTCATGCGACATATTTGGAAGGTGCCACTCACCTCTACCATGTAATTTAACACCCCCAAAATGGCGAACTAGGCAGTACATGATGAGTAGGCAGGAGCAGTAAGATATTCTTGTGTGTGTAAAGAAGTGAATATTTTTCCCCCAAAACAAACTCCTGGCCATTCCTCCCAAATAAGGCCAGATGGTTAAATACAATTTTTCCTTTCGAAACCAATATCAGATACAAATTTCACAATCGACACAAAAATTGGCAATATTAGTTGATATTTGAAATCAGTCCTGCGTAATGGAGTTCTGGTAATGAATTAATTTCTTTTATCCAATTAAATTTCTTTCAATCACACGTATACCAAACATTTCATTTTTTTTCTTTTGTAATAATTTCTAAGAAAGTACACTGCAATAAAATATAGGGTTAGCAATAATCGTTGAGAGAAAAATTTGAGTTGGGGGAAGTTCACTTCTAGTTCCAGTTCTTTCGAGTGACTTTTATACAATCCTGTCACAAAGTGGCCATTTGAGTGGGTCAACCCATTGTATACTACAGTGGAATCAGTCCACTTTGCGTGATTTGCCCTTTATGTTTTCAAAAACTAGCCAGTGGGGTCAGTTTGAGCTTGTCGTTTAGCTTGTCCGTCAGCTCTTTCCCTTTCTGTCCATATTTCCTATTAAATAGGGATGCTTTTCGCAGCCGGACATTTTTAGAGAGAATTCTGACTGGTCATCGGGCGTTTTAACTAACCTTTGGCCAGCGGATCACTGTTAAAGCTTGGGAGAACATCGCTTTGACATTAGCCTCATTATGAGCCCCAGTGGCGTTGTATTGAAAATCAAAAATGGCCGCCTTGGACGAAAGGATTTGTGGAATTTCAGTTTTTTTTTTGAGCAGGGTTTCCAAAGTTGTAGTTTCACCACTTTTGACCCCAAAATACAAAAGTGAATCTTTGGATAGAAATATTTACAATGGTTAGGAAAACAAAATACGTCTACAGTAGACAAGAGCAGCGAGACCAACCAAATTCCTCATGAATATTCATGATTATCAACGTCTGTCAGCAAAGGACAGAGTGGTTTTCATGGGCAATTTACAGTATGATTAATCAAATTAGTCAGTATTCAATATTTAAATTAATCACTGGATTGAAGTGGGACTTTTTAATTGGCTTAATTAAATGTATCCTCTCTCCGCGATTAGCATATTCTTTGGGAAGAGACTTTAAAAGGAGGTAAAGTGCTTTGAGAATAAAAATAGTTACATATTTGAGGACGTTATTAAGTGGCTTTTTAAAAGCCGTAATATTGATATCATGCTCTGTTTTGAAGCAGGGTGTTGTGAAATATCTCATCAGACTTAAGAACAAGAAAAACAAGTTTTGATTGATTGGGTTTTTTTTTGTACGAGTTGTGATACGTGTAGATGGATGCTCGTCGTTGGAATCAAAGGGCCAAACTCAGGTCAGAATTTGAACTCACCGAGTAAGAATTAGTTATCGGCTGAATAGATGGCCTAAAAAATGGCCAGCTTTCAAACTGGTCGTCAATCAGAATAACAACTCTTTAAGCCAACAGAAATCATCTGTCTGCACAGGCGAACGTTATTAAAGCAAAAACTCTTTGGCAAATTTTCAATTTGGAAGGCTTTCAAGACAGAACAACTTAACAGAAAAGAAATTTGTGATCGAAGCGTTTAAGCACGTTTTCTTTTGAAGAGAGTATCTAGTGAATCTTTAATCCAACTGCCCTTTCAGCTTTACAAGCATGGCCAGTCGGGTGGCTTTCTTTACAAACAGTTAACTGTTTTGGGGGGATTTCCATCATAATTAAATGGCATCTCTTGCATAAGACGTTTGCCTCATATACTGGTAGAAAGTCTCCTTTGGATTTCTGGCCGTCCAAAAGTTAAACTACGAATACTTCCAGTTGCAAACGTGACAGCGACTCTACGAGTCACCTGGTGACTGAATTTACTACATTGATTTGACGGACAAACATACACTGATCAAAATAAACGCTTGCAACTTTTTTCTGTGTCTTTTTAGGTTTGCAACTGGAGGTGTTCAACTGCTTAACGATTAGATTTTTTCAACAACGTGGGACTTTTCATTTCCATAGCAATCACCATGTCAATGGAAGTTCCTCTGCTCACAGGCATTCCCATTTCCAGGGCAACTTCCATCCTAGCGGCAACCTCTATGGCCACGGCAACTCCCTTTTCCATGACAAATTTTCCTTTCCTTTTTTTTAAATATTAAATCAAGGAAATCCATTCTATATGAACACACTGCCTTAAACCTCTCACACCTATGGCTATCTACACACACACATAGCTTCCCATACTCAACCGGGATGGTATTCTCAACTGGGAAGGTACTCTTTACTGGGATGGTATTCTCAACTGGGATGGTATCTCAACTGGGATGGTATTCTCAACTGGGATGGTATTCCCAATTGGGATGGTGTTGTCAACCAGGATTAACGGTCTCCAGCCAGGATGTTGTTCTCCAACCAGGATAGAACTCCACACAGTATTCCCAATTTGAATGGTGTATTCAACTGGGGTGATATCCGCAATCTGTTCACCATCTACAGGTAGCTTAATCCGTGATATCTAATGAGCAACTCTGCATCATTTCATGAGCAGAGCCGAATCGGGTTTACCGGCTTCATACGGGCATCGCTACCGTACCCTGGCACACCTTTTCTTAGCCCACAACAATTCCAATTTCAAATTCTGTCGTTGATTTTCAACAACACATCCAAAGTGCAGTGTAGATCGTCCAGCAACTCCAGCAGAGTGTACTCCCTCCTCGGCAAATTACGTAGAGGAGACAGCAGTGCTGTACTTTTCCTATCCACTCTCGCTCGGGTCTCTGTGTTACAGACATTTCTTATACATAGTCGGTCTTTTTTAATTAGGGGGGTTGGTCCGTTATTTGTTGAACTGTGTCACGCTGCTATTGTACTGTTAGTGCACAAGCCCTCCACATATTCTCTGCAGAAAAAAACAAAAACAATAATCAACCGATAAAGCACATACTCTTAAGCAAAGTAAGATTGTACGTTAGGTAAATCAGGTTGTACAGGTACCGAAAAACGGACAGTCTGTAAAACGTACTTTGTGATCAAATCAATTTTTTCAAGGTTAAAAAATGCTTTCCAGCAAGTTGCTTGAAGGGTAACTTGAAGAGATACACAGAGGCCATGACCTCTGTTGCCCTGGTCTTGGCCTCGGTGCCCTGGTCTTGGCCTTGGTGCCCCTTCAAAAGTTTCCCATAGACTTTCAGATTTTCCGATGGAAGTGCCCTTGGCAAAATTAAAATCGACTTGCTCTCCCAAAGATGAAATTTCACGGCTGTTTAGCTTTTTTAAATTTGAAAACAGACGCAAGGCGATACTATGCAAAAGTAAATGTTTTTCAATTGTGAGGCCTTATTCCAAGAGCAGTAAAATTTCTAGACCTCAGCAGTTTGTGGCAGGATGCCAAGTTCGAAACCAAGACAAATAAGAGCAAGTTCGAGTGTGCACTATGGTTAACTAAAGGTCAACCATCTTGACCCGAGCCCAGGCCCATGGACCATTGGTTGGCTGCTGTGGTCGACCATTTGGAACCAGCTTTCAGGACCTTGGTTTCTTCCCTGGTCCCGGTAGCCTTGTTTCATGCCAACCTGTGTGGAGGGCGAAGGGCAGAAGGGAACCAGTCACGCTATTGCAAAATGGCGGGAAAGTGATGGAAATGCACGGATCACTGCCAACAAAGATTTGTAATAAAACTAGACTACCTAACGGGTCGTTCAAGTGTGTACGTCACAACGCATGTGCGTTGATAGTCAGTGGTCAACCACGGGTCGACCAAATGTGCATACTCAAACTTGCTCTAAGAGTGTTCCTCAGGCCCGATATTTCAAGGAGGCAACGGAGGCAATTGCCTCCATGCCCCTGGCTTTGAAATCTTCCAATGCACATTTTAATTTTCCTCACAGAGGTGCAGTTTACTAAGGGACAACTGCCCTCACAAGTCCAGAGTATCATACCAGCTTTAAGCTTTAAGCTTTAAAGTCAGAGACAACGATCCTGACATCATTGGGTGGGTTCGATTGGCTTCCCCGGGTAGATCCAGGTCTGACCCCAGTGCGTTCGAATAGCTTTGACGTCATCATCGTGGCTCACCAGGGTCAGCCCCCCCCAGTAACCTGCTCCAAAAGCAGGTTACTGGGGGCTGACCCTGGTGCATGATGTCACAGCAACAAACTTTCTCAATGGCCGCCATTTTTTTGTTATTCAGTGGGACACTTTTGAGAAGTTTGACACACTTTTTCACCCTAAATCAGCGACTGTGTGAGCGTTTTGTCATCTTGTTTGTATTTGTAGACGTGTACTTTTGTATTAAGCTGGGCTTGTAAAATAATTTAACGCTGCCGTTTCATCTTGAGAAAAATAATTTTACGATCTTCTCACGAATCACAAAGAGTTTCGGATGTAATGTTAACAATGAAAGTAGTTCCGATCAGCTGTCCCAAGATGCATTAGTATTAGTATGAATGCTTGGGGAAGTTGGCGTTTGATTAGCTCTAGTTGGGGGCTTACCCGGTCGACCCCGGGCAAGCTAATTGAATGCGCCCACTACAAGAAACTGTCTTCATTTGAAACCATCCTGCCTCTTGCCCTGTATAGGTTATAAACATGGATTTAAAACACTCAAATCAATCCTCAATCTGTGTGACGACAGCTACTAATGAACATTCTAAATGCCATATTGTTTACAATGAATACATCTATCCATACCTGAACAAAGTTGCAGGGAAAGCCAGTGCTAGTAATTCTTGTAGTGACCACCACCGTAATGGCTTCCACCACCTCCATAACCTCCTCCGCCCCCTCCGTTGTAGCCCCCGTAACCGCCGCTGCCCCAGTTGCTACCCCCGAAGCCACCACCGCCGTAATTGCCACTGTTGTAGCCCCCACCGCTCCCGTAGCCATAACCCCCACCAAACCCTGACCTGCCCCCGTAGTTGCCACCGTAACCTGCAACGAGCAAACAGCAAAAGAACATTTTCATTCCTTGCACTTCGTTCTTGAAGGGGACACGTCAAACTTCCTCAGGTAAAGAAAAACGGAGATTTCTATTTGATTCTTGAAAAAAAAAAAAAATTAGCTGTTGCAGACTGCTTACGAACCAAATGGACCTGTTGTATAAATGCACAAAATTGTTAACGGCCTCACGTTTCGACCCTAGCAGAGTCTTTCTCAAAGGCTAAATGAGAAAGACTCTGCTAGGGTCGAAACGCAAGGCCATAAACAATTTTTGGCTTTTCTATTTGATCATTTGGTCAGTGAACAATTTTCCTTGCACAGCATAGCAAAATGCTGCAACCTAAATGTATACTAATTTAATGTGCATGGTAAAATTGTAAATTTCTATTCGAACATTTTCAGGGCACCAAGGCAATGACCAGGGGGCATAGAAGGCAATTGCCTCCATTGCCTCTGTGAGGTATCAGGCCAGCAACAAATCTTAGAAGTCTATGGGAAACTTTCGAAGGGGCACCAAGGCCAAGACCAGGGCAACCGAGGCCTTGGCGTCTGTGTAATTTCCAGGCCTGTATTTATCTACATATATAGAATGTCCAAGACATCACAACACGTTAATATCAAGGCTGACGTTTTGGTTGTCTTCTTTTAAAACGACATTTCACTATTTCTGAGAAGTGCCTGTCGTTGCCATGGAGCATCACATATGTAAAAAAAAGCAAGTACAAAAGCTGTTTTTTCCCATACATACATGTAGATCCTCCAGTAAAATCTAACTCAATGGATTTCCTTTGTGCGTCTGGCAAGCCAATTTGTGTGTAAAGTGAGCAGACTTACAATCAGGTGAATTCATGAACTGTCTGATAAATGACTCTCTGATGTGTGCCCTTTGGCTCCATTACACAAAGATCCAAGTTTGTCCATTTTTCATAAAGTGTCAATATCCAGACTGCTTTTCTTGCATGTTACAATTGGCTCAGGAATAAACTGTGCAAGTTTTGCACGTATTCAAAATTTTGTTAATCACTTCAGCAGGGGGGTGAGTGGCTGCACAAAAAAAACTAAAAATTAAAAAGTTCCCATAGTTCAGTACAGGGCAGGTGTACAAAAAAGCTGAAATTCAGAATAAAAAAAACACAAAAAAAAAAAAAAAAAAAAAAAAAACACGCTGAAATCGGCTTAAAAGCTCAATTCTCACACCCCTGCTTCAGGAAGGTATCAAAAAACTTTACCACTCCTCTGCGCGATATTATTATTATTATTATTTTTTACTTTTTGGAACTTCCAGAATAGTTTGTTTTTGAGAATACCGTTGTCGCAATGAAACCCTGACTAAACAAAAGTAAAGACGTAAAATGCACCGGGATAAACAATGATGGCAGCCTATCAATCTCTTGTTTGTACAACAAAAGGATGACGGTCTGGAATCAAGGATTACACAATAACCCCCAGAAAAAGGGAGATTTCGAGCATGAATTCCAGAACCCTGCAGGGTGAGCGCATGCCTGTGCACGCTACACAATGGAATGTCCAGGGGCGTGACTATACGTCAACCAATCAACAGACCCAAAGGACAGACTTCCAAAACTGTTCCAAAGTGTGCCTGTCCTCCGTATGTCACCCGGTGTCAAGTGGTTAAAGGACGCAACTTTGTTTCCTTCACATTGTTGTGACTGGTGCAAATGGTTATTTTAAAAAATCAGTCAGGAATGACTGTGGCCTGACAGCTGCTGTCATGTGGTCGCACCTCAAGTCAGTCAGATCCCGTTACCCAACTTGTGTTTGTTCATCATCCTTAGTATCCCCAGGGCCCAGTTTTATTCAGCTGCTTTTTGGACAAAGTGTGTTAATGGCCTCACGTTTTTAACCCAGCAGAGTGTTTCTCAAAGGCTAAATGACAACACAGCACACACATACAAGTATACTGGAGTAACAGAAGCAGTCAAAAGAAAGAAGTGAAAAGAGAGAGGCAGAAAGCAGTCAGAAGATGCAAGCTGGTTTTTAACGGGATTTAAAAAAAAATTGTTTGGTCCCATCCCCCTGGTTGGATTCTTTTTTTGGCGGAATTGCCGAAATCGTTTTTTTTTTCTTTGAGGGTACCGCTGGCACAAAGAAACCCCTGACACTGCCAAGAGAACAAAGATTCTCTTTAATGGATCGTCCATTCTGTTTCTTGACCGAGATAAAGTCAAATTCACGCACGTATCTCTGTTCTGCAATTCATAACTTGAATTTCACAAAGACCTAAGATTGATACTAAGATGTGTATCGATCGTAATTGCCAAGCAAAGTATGATGTCACAATACAAATCACTACGGCAATATTCACAAATCATCTTAAACACACTATACAGGGTTGGTAAGAATCAAAAACATGTTCCAATAGAAATTGTTTAGTTTCATTCTGAAAGCTTACTGTTTAGGAAGGTAATACTAAAACCAATTTTTCTGTGAAATATTCCCCCCCCCCTTGAAATGCTGTCATACTCAAAAAAAAAAGTATCTGAAAACCTAAAAAAAAATGCTGATTTTGATTGTAACAAAACTCAAAATTAAGGACAATGTGTTTACATGCTGGAAAGTGTGAACAGTTTAAATTTCCTCCAGACTCAAGACGGCTGATTGAGCCAAAATTTTCTTTTTTTTCCCTTCTTCTTCACGTACATTATATATTGGCATCTGACAAAGTAAGAACACCGAACTATCACCTTTACCAATCCCGTATAGCGACTTTAAGATGCACTTGCATCATGCACTTGTTCCGACCTTGATCTTGATATCTTCCGAGGAATGTCTACAATCATTGGGTTTTTTTCACAAATACTTTGCTTCAATATAGATGCTTCATAGTTACAATGTGCAGTTTGGAGAACTTTTACATCTTTTTGATGATTTCTGTTTTATGTGGACTCTCTGGAAAAAGACTCGACAGGCTTTTTTTTTCACAAGTGTGGAAATCTGCTGATCTACTTTGAAAGGTTTCAAGCCCATTATACTGTGAGACTAGCCCCCTGTTTTCCACCTACCTCTACTTGAGTTATTTCCTCCATAAGACTCATTGTACCCACTGAAGCCGTATCCTAAGTTCAAACAAAACGAAAGTTTCATTTTGAACAAGTTTTTTTTTACAGATCTCGGCTCAGTTTTATGAAGTTTGTGGTAAGCACATTTTTTTGTGGTAAGCACATTTTTGTAAAAAATTATTGATAGATAATTCTGAAGCTTATGCTTTTCTTATGGTGGGGCAATCTCCGACATAGCAATGTTCTAAGCATGTTTTTTATGGTTATACAGAAATAAATGCAGATTATAGGGAAAGACAGATCCATGAACCTCCACCCCTTACCCCTCCTATATACTGGTACCACAGACTGCTACACCGTACCATACTTTCCAGGCTAGCATCGGGTGCAAGAGTTTCATTAGTTTATACAGCTGGTATTATGTGGAAACCTCATGGCTTGTGTACTGTGGACTTAGTCTCCACAGCCTCCTGTGGAATTTTGTAGAAAGAGCCAGATGGGCAGGAGAGTACACCAACAGTGGCTTGTGTACTGTGGACTTAGTCTTCACAGCCTCCTGTGGGATTTTGTGGCAAGAGGCCAGTTGGACAGGAGAGTACACCAATAGTGGCTTGTGTACTGTGGACTTAGTCTTCACAGTCTCCAGCAGAATTTTGCGGCATACCGAATACCTATAGTTGGCTTGTTTGCTGTGGACTTAGTCTCCACAGTCTCCTGCAGAATTTTGTGGCAAGAGGCCAGTTGCCCTGGAGAGAAGTACAACAATAGGGACTTGCAGGCATTGATCTTAACCGAGGCCACCGAGGCCATTGGCCTCATGCCCTGTCGATTTGGCCAGCAAGCCCTTCAGAAAATTTGCACTGTCACTACCAACTTGGCCAGTATGCCCTTCTACTATTTCTCTGATTTGGCCAGCAAAGGCCTGCCCCCGTTTTTCTTAAGATCGAGGCCTGGGCTTGTGTTCTGTGGACTAATAGTCTTCACAGTCTCCTGTGGGATTTTGTGCCAAGGCCAGTTGGCCAGGAGAGATTATACCGACAGATGCAAGTGCTGTACACCCTACCCATGTAGGCGACATTGATAGACAGTCTCTATGGATGGCGGGGCTTACTGGATCGGTTTACTGAAGCAAAGATTTTTGATAATACACAAAATCAGTTGTTGCAATAACATTGTCTCTTCTGTATGAACCAGAATGACCTTGACCTAACCTGCAGCCCCAAAATACAAGCTCTTACATTCTCTTTCTAATACCGATTTTAAAGCGAAGCGGGTTGCATCAACGGTAACTTACCTCCATACCCATCATATCCCCCATAGTTTCCCCCTGCTCTTCCCTGGTTCCGCCCAGAATACCCTGTAAAACAGAGTGAGTACAAAGTGATCAACCGTGGGTCAATAAGCTCATTTATAACCACACCTCTCCCTGGTTCTTTATCCTGATTGGCTGAAACACGGTCACCTGGGGTGAACTAATATAACCTAGTGCATGGAATCTGCACCAGCGTGAACTTGACGCGCGTCAACGCACCACACACGCTTCATTTGGGGGAAATAGTTCGCAAAGCCGGAAATAGTTTCAAGAACCCCACAACTATTGACTGGTAAACAGCGCCCTCAAAAGGTTTACAATGCATAACAGTTTACAGTCATGACAGTTGTAATACCGTGCATCCTGAAAATATTTTTTTTCACAAGACATTTTGGACTGAGGTATGTTATAAAACACATATGGACTGGCATTATTCGGCAATAGTGCACGTCTATGCACCCCTCGGGCCTGTGAGTGACCAGGACACGATCCTATTTCCCTCGGCCTTCGGCCTCGGGAAATAGGACCCTCTCCTGGTCACTCACAGGCCCTCGGGGTGCATAGGCGTGCACTATTGCCCCCATTTCCAGTCCATATGTGTATACTATTTGAAACAAGTTGAGAGCTTTGTTACGCCTAGTTCCTTTGGAAATTCAGAATACTGCGCTGAACCTCAAAAGATAAGGACGCATTTTTCAAAACCTTAAAAATAACAAAAGCTTAGACGCCTTAACTGTGCATGTGCAAAAGTAAAACATTCTTGAAACAGGTGCTAAAATGTTTTAAATCGACGGCATTTTGAGGCACACACATGCTTATGCACAGAGTAAAGCAATTGTCCAAAGTGCTTCAATGAGAGTGGTAAACTGGAGAAGCCACCAGCTGTGTTCAATTGCAATGTAATTTGGGGCCACTTTTGGAGGAGATAAGGTTCTCACCCTTGGTTAATTTCTGAGGTAGCAATCTGTTTTGTTGTTGTTTGTTTTTGTTTGTCAAAACACCTTTGTACATAAATGTTTTATGGATACTCAGGCCTGATTGCTTCGTTCTTGAAAGGGCCTGGGCACCAAGGCATTTTCTTCTCGATAAAGGCCACCTCTATGAGGAAATTGTAAATTTCTATTGGAACATTTCAAGGGCATCAAGGCAATGACCAGGGGCAACGCAGGCAATTGCCTCGGTTGCCTCCGTGAAGTATCAGGCCTGGATACTGGTGCTATTTAAACTGTTTTGATTGATTGATTGATTGATTGATTCATTGATTGATTGATTGATTGATTGACTGATTGATTGAAATAAACACAGGTGAGTGTGGCATGGGTTACCTCACCGTTGTGTGCATAGCATATGGGAGATTTTGAGGCATCTTGGAGTATGTGCTTATTTGAGGGTGAATGGCGTATCGTGGCCGAGCGGTCTAGCGTACTGGCCTCAAGCTCTGGTGTTTCTGATTAGCAGAGTGTGGGTTCGAGCCCTGGTCTTGACACTTGTGTCCTTAAGCAAGACACTTAACCATTATCGCTTCATCCTTCGGATGGGACGTAAAGCCGTTGGTCCCGTGTGTTGTGTAATGCACGCAAAAGAACCCAGTGACGCTTTGTCGCTAAGAGAAGGGGTTTGCCCTGGTGTTTCTGGCAGTGGCTGCTGAATGCGCCGCAGCACCTTGTAAACCCCTTATAAGGTGCTACATAAATGGGTCTCATAATTCAAAAACTTCAAAAACCTGTCGTAAAAAATAACAACAATAAGCGCCTAGAGTACCTAATTGCTGGTAGGTACATGCTTTATAAAAAACCAAACACTTTTGATACCGTGGTCATATATGGGTTGATGTGGCTAGCTGCCAAGGGGGCCATTGAATGCCTGCAGCTCGAACTCGTTCTAGCCGCGTCCTTCACAACTCAGCTTTTCAGCTGCCAGTAAGGATGATTAGCCTCCCAAATTAGTATTATTATTATTATTATTTAAGACACCGGTATTATTATTACTATTATTATTATTAATGACACTTCCTGATAAACACAGGTCTGCCTACTCCTTACCTCCCTTTCCTTGTCCTCTACCATACCAGCTGTCCTCCTTGTTACTTCTGTCTTCTGCCTTCATACAATAAATCGTTCTGCCTTCAATTGGATGTTTTTCCATAACTAGTGAGAACAAATAAGTTGTTGTTCTTTGTTATCTTCTTTCCCACTTTAATCTTACAGTTACACTATGTACCCATAGGCATACAAGCCAGGGGGGCAAGGGGGCAGTTGCCCGCCCCCCCCCCCCCAAAAAAAAAATAATAAATAAATAAAAAATAATAAAAAATTTGGGCATAACTGGGGAAAATACGGGCAAAGGAACAAGAAAAAAAGGGAAAAAGGACTTTATATTAGAAATTGGTATTTGTGTTTTTATCAGAGTAAAATTTTTGGCAAATCAACCCCTCTGCCCCCCTCAACAAAAGAGTCCCCATATGCCTATCATGTAATCTACTCCACACTAGCTTCAGGGCAGGGTTTGATGGTCATGATGGTAAGAGAGTATCTCAAAAGTCAGAACGGTATGAATAATCCAAGTGGATCGGTAAAGTATTCCAGTGGGCGTACATGGACCGATCCACTAAACCACCAGAGCATTCCATTGGATCATTAAAAGTGCCAAGTCACATAGCCTATTCTCTCCAGATGGAATGTTCCCGTAGTTCGTCACAATGTCGCGGTCCAGCAGACATTCTGGCGGACCACTGGATTGCGCGCATATGACTATGGGAACGTTTTTTCGCGCCTAGAACATGCCCGACTTTTGAGACGCTTCCTAATGGAGCCGTGACCTCTCTTGTCTTCATGTACTTCCAGGCATAATGTATTAAAAGGGTCAACACAGACTGTCAGCCAAAATGATAAGTTTCATTTACCCTTACCAAATGGAATCTTCTGTCTGATTGCAGAGGATTGAGGACTGTATGCTCAAATAACAATGGGAGAATTTGGAACGATAGTTGGCTGCAGACTTACCGGGCAAATTGTCGTTGTTAACAGTTATGAGCATGCGCGCATTTCCGAGAACAATGGATTTACCTGATAAGTCTGCTGCCACCTAACATCCTCAAAAAGTTTTACATTGCTTATCGTTCCAAGTCCAAAAATGTTGGTGGAGTGACATAAGGGTCGGGGGATAGTGGAGGATTGAAGTTGCCTGTGGGCAAGTCAGCCTTGGCTTGAGTGTTTTAAGAAAATCAAGACGTTTTTGTAAATTTCTAGTGTTGTTTTTGTTTTTGTTTTTTTTTGGGGGGAGGGTGGAGGGGACGGGGAAGACCAACACTCACTTGCAATCTTGTCTACAGCGTGCACATCTTCGAGTTCGACAAACCCAAAGCCCTTGCTCTTGTTGTCTGCAGCTCTATCTTTGATGACCTTTACCGATTTGACCGTGGCAAATTTGCTGAAGTAGTCTCGCAGCTGGTCCTCTGTGATAACTGTGCCCAGGTTTTTTACGAAGAGTTGGTTTGTTGGATCCGGCGGGATATTTGACTGCGAAAGGAAGACGGACAAGAAAACAAAAACTGAAAGCTGCGTCAACATAATTTGAATAACAGCGGGTGGCCATAACATCTGGCGTGGCACCCTGATGCTCAGGATGGAGGCTAGATAACACTAGAAAGGCTGTGTCTGAATTGACCGATACGGTAGTTGCTATGGTTGGATCGCTGAAAATGCCTTTTCTTCAACATTGTGGCTGCAGCCAACAGTCACAGATTAACAGCATAATTTGGACTCCCAAATTGGCAGACAGGATTCGCGCGTGTAAGTCTGCTGCCTGTCGTGAAATTGGTCAATATCATGAAGGATTTTGAAGGACCATTCCAAAATACAGAAGGCTTTGAAAACAGCAGGCCTCGATCTTAAGAAAAACGGGGGCAGGCCTTTGCTGGCCAAATCAGAGAAATTGTACAAGGCCATGCTGGCCAAGTTGGTAGTGACAGTGCAATTTTTCTGAAGGCATGCTGGCCAACTGGACAGGGCATGAGGCCAATGGCCTTGGTGGCCTCGGTTAAGATCAAGGCCTGAAAGAGTAACTGTACATGAACATGTTTTCATGCCCAGTAAACAATGGAACTTGATGCCACATCAATCAGCATTCTCAGTGGTCTGCTGGCCAAATGCTGGTCAAAACGCCTTTCTCACCATGTGGTTCGGCTGGCTAATTCTGTGCTGAAAAGCATCGTATTTAAATTAATATGAAATAAGGACTGGTGACAAAAACTGATGGACCAAGTGAAACAACAAGCTAGCTTGTCCTGCTGGCTTGTCACTGAAACAGTAAAGGGCAATCCTTGAACATTTACAAGTACTGTACAATCTAAAAGCTGCCTTTACACACCGCAGCGTTGACAGGCCTTGAACTTCGCTCTTGAAAGGCCACGGCAATTTTCCTCTGGTAAGGGGCACTTCTATGAGGAAAATGGAAACTTGTATTGGAACTTTGCGAAGGGCACCACGGTAAAAGAAAGCACAGGGCACCATGGCATTTTCTGTGGGTGCCGGGGTTAATTCGAGGCCTGCATTGACCCAATTCACTGACGCCAGTGCCACAATCACCTCAGATAAATCTTGGTAGTGCCATTTTGGTTGTCGAACTCCCATGTGTTACTGTAGTGTGTTCAATTAAGGCGGCCTGCGCGCACTTAGATGTGCATCATATCTTTATATGCAATAGACCTTTAACATGGCGTGGCCATCTTGATTTTCTCCCATTCAAACCAATGTAACCGAACCGAGGCTGGAAGGGCAAATAGTCTGGTTCCTTTTTGTGCAATGAATGTTAGCATCTATTACTGTTACTGGATACAGGGAACATGACCAAGATGGTGGCAGCATGATAAAGGTCTATTGGACTCCCAAAATCGCAGACCATGGGCAGACAATAGCCAGGCCTTGAATTTACCCACAGCACCCACAGCATTTGCCTGTGGTGCCCTGTGCTCTTGCCATGGTGCCCTTTGCAAAGATCCAATACAAGTTTACATTTTCCTCATAGAAGTGCCCCTTACCCTAGGAAAATTGCTGTGCCCCTTTCAAGAGCAAAATTCAAGGCCTGAATAGTTGTGTGTTACGGCAGTGCAAGGTTTCTAATTTATAGCTGAAAATACATACACGTACTTGAACTGCAAAATCTATGAATCAAAATCAATGGTTAATACAGATGAACTTCCAATTTTGATGAACTCCCAGTAAATTTTAATTTTAAATGCTAACCCTCTAAAATCCTAACCAGGAAATTGCCTGATTTTTGAGAATTTGGGACTGTAGGTCCAAACAATCAGTGCTTATCACTGAGCCAGGCATACCAATCTTATCCAAGTCCAAACAGTTTGGTGTTGACTTAACTTGTAGCGTGTCGTGGCAGAGCGGTTTCGTGCATCAGACTCAAGTTCTGGTGGCTAAGTCATCTGGATTTGGGTTCAAATCCCAGTCATGACACTTGTGTTCTTGAGCAAGATACTTGACTATAATTGCTTCAAATAAGGGAAGAGGCAGTTATGTTCTTCTCGCAAGGGATTCATTTACCCCTACCTGTTCTTAGCTATGCTGTGAAGAGACTTGCATTTATATCTCTCCATGTCTTGTTTCTGCGCATGGGGGCAGGTTTCTATTCCTTCAAAAATAGCTCACACTTCGAGTGGCCTTTGGGCCTTGTGATGGGCGAATGGCACAAAAAAAAAATTAATTAATAAAAAAACAAAAAGTGGAGGATAGTTAAAGATTTGAAAGGGTCTCCAGCCAAAGACACTAGGGGGTTAGGGTTAAGGCAAAGATTTCAGGTTTCCTAGCTAGATTTTAAGACTTACATCTTTTGGAATAGCTCTCTTGACCTCAACCTTCTTGTTGTTGATTTCGTGGGGTCCACCCTCATTCTCGTGAATGGCTAAGTCTGTCTCTTCTATGGTTGCCATAGTAACAAAGCCAAAGCCCTTTGATTCTTTGTTGGAGTTGCAGATGACGACGCAGTCCTTAACGGTGCCGAATTCTTGAAAATGTTCCATTAAATCCTTGACAGTCGTAGCACGGTTGAGACCCCCAAGAAAGATCTTCCTGAGATTCTCAGGTTCCTGGAGAGAAGAGAAACAAAAGCATATTGTATTAATCCTGAACATTAGGGATGGGGAATTTAAAGGAAACATTGCCTTCAAACCTTTTAAAATTTTGCTGTTTGGAATTGCTCCTCATCCTTTTTAAGAGTCGTTCATGCACAAAAATTACCGTCAGTGTGTTGTACTTTGTGAAGTAGATGCAAAAAAAACGACAGTGTGTTGTAATTTGTGAGTAGTGATTAAAAATACATACATTTCGCCTCTAGCACGTCTGGTAATAAAACCAGCAGAACCACACTCTTCATAGAAACATACGGTACGCCATTTTTTGTGGAGTCAAAAATTTGGTTCTACAAAATGGTGGACCGCGTTGCTGTTCTGTCACGAAAATTCAACAAAAACCACACAATTTCAAGGTGTACAGGCTTTGATCTTAACCGAGGCCATTGGCCTCATGCCCTGTCGAGTTGGCCAGCATGCCCTTCAGAAAAAAATGCACTGTCACTACCAACTTGGCCAGCATGCCCTTGTACAATTTCTCTGATTTGGCCAGCTAAGGCCTGCCCCAGTTTTTCTTGAGATCGCGGCCTGGGTATATTATGTTAATCATTGTATTCTACTTTCAAAATATCTTTCCAACCATGTTCTTTTCATAACAAACGCTTTTTACAGCCCCAAGGCAACCTGCCCCTTTAACAATTTTAACTGTAAAAAACCCCCAATGAAATCTGTTTCCAAATGTCCTTTATGTTTAAATGAAGCCGACAGTAAAAAAGAGAAGAAAAAAAGGGACCTTCCTGGTGCTATGAAGAGACCCTTTGCTCTCTTGGCTTTGTCAAGTCAGGGTTTCTTTGTGCCAATGGTATATCAATTTATTTCTTTTTCGTATTTGATTCAAATCCCTATGGGCACGTCTCACTTTCAACCCATGGTATATAATATTGAAGTACTCAATGTTAATCAAATTGCAATCATGGGCCCCACTATTTTTCTTGACAATTCTCAATAATTTTGTTTCAAATGAACTGTGTGGCTATCAACTTAATCACAATTCATAAAATTATCATTTTGTTTATTGCATTGTAAACGATGTCACTACAGTGAAAACTTTTTGCATACAAGCCAGTCCAAAGTTTTCACAATGTGAACCATTCATAACAGGACAGACAAAGTTGTTCAATAAACATCGACTACGTCATGCATATTATGTTTCTGCAAAGATTGCTCAATCCGGGAATTCCCTGTGATGCAAGACTATGTAGCCCACTTGTTCCCAGTGTTTTACCTGAATGTGGATTCAAGAGTCGTGGGGATGAGGTTGGCCATGTCTTGCATGCGCACATGAACGGAGAATAACGACATAATTATCACTCAGGGTACGGACCAATCAGCAACCACAACGATTGTCCGCATACTGCCCAATGTGATTAACATGAAACTTAAACTACAACCATCGGAAAAGATCGTGATTTTTTATTCATGTTACACATTGTCAATTTCAAAAATATTTATACTCCAATAAAGAGTACAGAAAGAATAAATCTCAATATTTCAGTAAGTTTGTTTGCGGTTTTATTGGCCTAGAATTCACGCAGCTTGGGTCTCTTACATCAGTGACGATGGAGGTAGAAAATACGTTGCAATATTGCGTGGTGCTCTTGCTCAAAAACAAGTCCCAACTTGGCCCATAATTTACATGGCATTTTTCATGCGTAAACGAAATATTCTTGGGTTACTAGTCGTCAGAGTCATGTTTCGCAGGTTTTTGCTCTTTGTTTGTAAGAACAGAAGTGTTCCTTTGCACATTGAGATGTTACAATGATCTTCCTTAACCAGTTGGTACCAGATGAGGTGTGTACATGCAAATATTTCCCCTGCCTGGAAATGTACATGTAAGTGGTGTACAGACGCCATTGTGTACAATCCAAATACCAGAGCAAAGGTCGCCAGGACATTCCACTGCTGAGCATGCACAGACCACGCATAGGCCGTCTAACGCTTTGTTTCAGCCACACAAGGACAAAACATGGTCTTGAATATTTCACCATTTTCTGGCCATTGAGAGATGGTTGTTGTGTAATCCCTGATTCCAGACCTTTTTCCTTTTGTTCCAAGAGGATTACGAGACATCGAGAGGCTTCCACCATTGTTTATTCGTTGTATTTCAGCTCGTAATCCCCGTCTTGGAACAAAAGGACAAAGGTCAATAATCGGGGACTACACAAAAACCACCTCTTAGTGGCCACAAAATGCCAATACATTCAAGACCTTTTTCGTCCTTGTGTGGGTGAAATGAAGAGTTAGACGGCATAAGTGTGGTCTGTGCATGCTTCGCAGCTGAATGACCGCTGGTCCGAAATTACATAATCAGGCCTGATACTTCACGGAGGCAACGGAAGCAATTGCCTCCATTGCCCCTGGTCGTTGCCTTGGTGCCCTTGAAATGTTCCAGTACAAATTTACAATTTCCTCATAGAGGTGCCCTTTATCAAGAAGAAAATGCCTTGGTGCCATTGCCTTTTCAAGAACGAAGCAATCAGGCCTGCATAATGGCATCTTTACACGACTTCAGTTTCCAGGCAGAGGAAACAATTGCACGTTTTCACGTCATCCGGTGCCAACTGGTTAAACATATAAATTTTAAATTACCACTTTAAAGCAGGATAAAGAATAAGAAAATAAAGAAAAAGTGAAGAATAAATGTATTTGCAGAACACGTAATATGTAAAGAAGAACTTTATCATTTTATTTTATCTAATCTGTTTCACTAACCACCAGTGACAGTGTGGACAAGACTTTTAAATTTTGTAGACATTTTGCATGTCATACTTCATACTTGTTTAATTGTTGTATCAAAAGTTGGTACAAACTGCGGCTCAATTAACTGATTGGAAATGGGTGACGCTGCTTGTAGTTGTTCACCGCGAATACATTACCGCTGAAATGGCTAGGGATTTTTTCGGAACTGAAGACTGCAACTTCCAGGACTTCATAGTCAACATATTAATTTATGTTGTTAAAAGGTGGGTCAGAAGCGTTAAAACAATTCCTTTTTTAGTTTCTCTGTTTTGTGTTTTTGAACAATTTTAATACCGTTCGTTATCTGATCAGAAACTGGTTTCACCAGGATTATTAATTTTGATAGTGCCTGCCTGATATTGCATTGTGGCAGTTAAATGACAAATTATACTTGGTTAAAGCTTGCTCTATGGTTGAAGCAAACCTAGAGCAAGGGAGCAATGCAATACTGCTAAAGTAGTACTGCTAGTCCTACTGCCATGACTGCTCGAGGCCCACGCACGCCGGCCATGTTGTTCTGCTGCACGAACACCACTGACCGAATCTTCTCGTTTACAATGTACATGTACATACGCTGTGCATGTACATGTACACTGCCATTCATTAACACACATGTGATACTCATGGTGCACATGGCACGCATTGCATTGTTTTGCACTGAAGGGAAACAAATCTTGACACTCTTTTTTTACCCGAAAACTACACACAAATTAATCTTAAAAATACAAATATAATCAGACCCCAAGTGGAGCGTATTTTTACGAATACCACATTTAAGTGGACCTTCCTACGCCGAAATTATCCAAAAAAATCAGAACTTACAGTGACATCGCTACTGCTACTTTGGCTCGCCATGTTGTCGATTCTTGATAGCTCGCTGGTGCACGGTAGGCCACTTACGTGTGAATCGCAGACTCTTTTTTGTGAACGCCGAATACCAGTTGATCATTAGTGAAAGCATGGCCGACACACACAGAAGAGTGTTTTCCATATTTTGCAAAATTTGCTTTGTTTGTCCATTGGCTATTTTTTGTGATCATGTGATAAGGACAAGGGAGGCGTGGTCTAATGGTGCCAATGCTGTTCTTTTTCCCTGGGGTTAGGCATCATTGATCTTTTGTGAAATTCATTATGGACGGTATAAATTCGGGTAAACACAATAATCATGTTCGATCGTTTTCTCCAGATAATTTTCTAGTCCCGAATCGCCTTAAATGTAAACGTTTGTTTTGCCATTTATATATAACAACTTTATGTATGTAACAAAAGATTCAAACTTCAATTGTTTGTGGAAAAATAACGGAAAAGTGGCCCCCAAACTATGCTCCTCTCAACGGGTTTTCTCTAAGCTCTCACCAACATCTGGGACGCTCCATCATCAGCATCCAGCGGGCCCGCTTCTTTCTGAGTTTTCAGAAGGCACTAGTCTAAATTCAAGATGGGAATGCGAAAATACATTGAAGGTACCTGCTGTACAAAAAATCAAATGTGTAGCATTCAGCCTTGAATCAGAGGCTAACCTGAAATCATTCTCAACTTGCCCAGCAGCTTCCTCCATGATTTGCACGCGCTACAGGGAGAGCACCCGCGTTTTCAAGCCGCCCCGGAAAACAATTCTTTCCAGAAAGTTGTTCTATGAGCTTCTTTGCCCATCAACAAAAGAAAACTTTTAAAAAAGGTATTGAATAACCATCCTCCATAGACTTTCCAAGGTTGGGACCTTCTTTTTGTTCTCTACGTCTTACAAATTAAACAATATCAAAACAGTCATGGGATAAATTCCGATAAGACCAGGGTTTTTTTTTATTCATGGTGGCAGCACTACGTTTCCGCATGTAAAAAGGCTGCGTCATCTAAAATTCGCAATTCACTGTAGGCCTATAACACAAAGGGACATTGACTTCCAAAATGCTGCAACCAACATTATTGTGAAGACATCACATGAATTGGGTCAATAACACACGGGAAATTGACTCCAAAATGATGCAATCAAGATTATTGTGATGATAAAGTCATAAATTGGGTCAATACATGTTAAAGGGGATGTCGTCATGATTATAGTTGTAAGTGGAATAGCCCAGTTACTACACGCGCGTCACATCACAGTTTAACAAAGACAGCATGCTTTGTGATTTGACGGCAAGCGGGAGCGTGTGCAGTATCTGAGTGAGAGTTCATCTTTCCATTTACAGCCACAGGCCTGCTATAATCATGACGACACGGCCCCTTTAAGTCAAAACGACCAGCAAGTGCTCCAAAAGTTTATAGAGGTAACAAATAGAAAAACCCTATTTTTGCTCATTCTACACCAGCACTGTTCTACACAGAGCCAAGTTTACCAGCCAAAATATAGTGTATTGTGTTCCCTGCATGGTAGACATTCAAGCATGGGCAGAATGGATTTGTGTAATTTCCCCACAAAAAAAGAACTGAAAGAAAAATGACTGTCTTGATGAATGACAAAAATGTGAAGTATGCAGGTGAAGAAGAAAACAAAAATTATATAAGATAAAAAAGTGATTTGAAAAGTGTGACTTGAGACAAAGACTAGTGAATTTGTTACTTTTCTTTCTGGTTTATTTATTAATGGTCCTACAATCGATTTTTAACGGGGGAAAAAAAAACTGAATGTACTGCATATTAACAAAACACAAAGTTAAAACAGTATACACAATAATCTGGTTTGTTTTTTTTAATAACTGATCCACCACTTAAAACTGTCAATAATAAAATATTTATAAAAACTACAGTACGGTAAATATCAAGAGAGGGTTTTCTTCGTCAAATTTATAGCAAAAGTATCAATGATAGTTCCTTGATCTAATTTTTATAAAGTGGCTAAGAAAGTGTCTGTTTGAAGGATGTGTTATATAACAATGCCTGATTTAAAGTGTGCATAACGTTCATCAAATTGTCGTCTTTTATCACCGTGCACAATCTCGATCCTCCTTCGTTCACATCAATGAGCTCATGCCAAAGAAATGGAACCCGGACAAAGCTGAGTTCAAACTGCGGTCTTCGCTTGCATAGTGGCCACACAGCAGGGCCCAAATTCACGGCACCGCTTACAAAAGAATTATGCGGTCACGGCGCCCTGTAAAGCGCAGACTTCTACGGGCCGTAACAGGGCGTTAAGTGCAGAATTCCACGGTAAGCAAGCGCCATGAAACCGGGTCCAGACTGATACCACATGACTCGAAAAATTTGTGAAAATGGCGACACGCATGGAGCATTTTACGTTTTTTTATTGGTACATGATGTAGTATCCAATTCGCCACACACGCATGTCACCAGATATTGTTTTGCTATACACTTGGTAAAAGCACATGACTTTAAAGTGCGATGGATAAAGTGGTAGCACAACCGGGTTGCATGGATAAAAAAATAAAATCATTCAGCGATCTCTGGATTCTATTTCTATGGTCTATACCGAGACTGGGTGGGAAATCAGTCTGTACCCTTCATCGTATAATGACCATCTGCATGTCATTACTGTGATAATGCATGCATGGAACTAGTCGAAAAATGGCCGACTGTAATATGCAGGTGTTTTTTTTACAGGACCCCCTTGCACTGATATCAGCATGGCTACAGTCTGCCCATGGTCTGCCATTATTTTGGGAACCAAATTGCATTTAAAGGTATGGTGTGAGTCTCACCCAATATAGTCACACAATCACCATACAGTGTCACATACAGTACACGAGGCGAATCCAACTCCCAAAATGGTCCAACCACGATATATATCATGGCTGTGGATGTCAGATGGTGGGTCAATATGGTATGAAAATAGATCCTTAAAGATTTCACATTTCACATTTTCCGTAACTATGTTAGTCACTGAAATCTAACCTTACAGTGTCACATACAACTCCCAAAATGGCACAACAACGATTATCATGAGTGTTGACGTCAGATGGTGGGTCAATATGGTATGAAAATAGATCCTTCAAGATTTCAATTTTTTCCTTGACTATTAAAAAACTGAAGCCAATGAGAGACTTTTGAGGATGCTAGATGGCAGCAGACTTACCAGGTTATAGAGAGGTTGCGTGACCCTGGGAAAAGTTCATTTGGCAGCCATGTTGGGTACAGCCATGTACAAACTCAATGGCTGGTGCGTCGTCTGCTGAATGATTTCCAGCGTCTGTTTGTGCACGCAGCGTTAGAAAAAGGTCTCGGGTGACGTCGCGTGAAACCTCTCTATACCGATTGTTTTCAGAAATGTGCGGATACTCATATTACTACATAAACAATGTAAATCTACCTGGTAAGTCTGCTGCCACCTATCGTTCCACAGTCTCCCATTGAAAAGGGTGCAGACGCGTCTCTGACTGGGTACAATGAACATATAATCGTTTGAAAAACAACTTCATGCGGCCAGATTTAGAGTGGTCCGAGTTAAGAATTTGATGTATAGCACCT
Source organism: Marthasterias glacialis (assembly GCA_911728455.2). Classification (NCBI taxonomy): domain Eukaryota; kingdom Metazoa; phylum Echinodermata; class Asteroidea; order Forcipulatida; family Asteriidae; genus Marthasterias; species Marthasterias glacialis. The sequence goes on along the minus strand of OU452232.1, from coordinate 17,194,699 downwards.
TTATACCCATCTGTTCCAATCCAAATCCACACAATAACAATGAATTTATCTTTTTGACTTTTAAGGCATATGTCCTAAACAGACTTGTACATTTTTAAAACAAAGGCTTTCGAATTGAACACAAACAAACTGGAAATCTCCGACACAAAGTAAAACTGATACCTGGGGCCAATTTCATAGTGCTGCTTAACGGTAAGCAACTTTTTGTGCCGACTGTAGCAGAAAAGAATTGCATAAGTGAAGCGTATTTCACAGGTTAGCAAGAAAAATTTGGCGGCCACCTTGCGCACTCACCACGGATTTGCATTGTTATGTCCTTCATTTTTCCTACAGTAAGCACCGGAAGGTTAGCATGCCTTTTCCTGTGCTTACGGTTTGCAGTGCTATGAAATGGAAATCGCACAGTAAGCAAAAAAATCAGCCGTTAAGCAGCTATGTGAAACTGGGTCCTGATAATCCCCACAATGTACAGATTGTCGAAAGAAGTTAGCGGAAAATGAATGTCCTCCAATTTGTGTTTTTTTTTTTTTTTAAATCAGGGACATTCTATTTTATTCTACAGTCATTTACATCTCCAAATGAGAACTGCAAAAGAAATGCCATAACAAAACGATGTGATTTTAAGCTGCTAAAAATTATCAAAGTGCACTTAATGTAAAACAAATTTCATTTCTGTTTCGATATTTTACATTTTGGAGAAATACTCAAGAATCTTTTGAAAGAAATTCATAGGAAATTGTAAATTAGTCTCCAGCCATCTATGTCTACCACTAGAAAACTGTTTAAAAAAAAAGCTGGTGTCAATTACATGAGCAAACTCTTCATAGGAATCTGGTTTGCTTCTTCAGGGAACCAGACCAAGATGGCTACAGAGTGAAGTACCTCAAGTACAGCCTCGCTACAATGGGCAGCACCCTATCCATACATGTACCTCATGTCACTAACCCCTGGAAGGGAAGCACTGCTGTAAAAACGACGTTGATTGGCCACCAAAGTGACTGCTCTGCGCACAAGTTTGTTAAAAGTCTGTTTGTGCTCATAGGGCGCTTAGTACGCACCTGTCAAAATGTAAGATTTTGGCGCGATCCCACGTCAAAATGAATCATGATTTTACACAGTCACCCTAAACTGCATACAGTTAGACATGTTACAAGAACAAAGACATACGTCTCTAACACGGACTGGATCAACAACACGACTAATTAAAATGTCCAATATATTTTGATACATTTTGATATTTCAGAGTCACACTTCCAGGGGTTACAATCGAGCAAGGCACTGTGGGGAAAAAGACACTGGCGTGGCGAGATCATACACCACTGGGAACGAGGTTGCCTGAAGTACACAGAAATGTTTACTGCCTTATATTAGGTGCACCGGCCATATTATTTCCATTGTTTTAAAACTGCTTCACTATACACTACACACACTATCACACCATCACAACTAAAATGATGGACTAGGAACAATCAGTGACCACAAACCTTATCCACTATGTCTGTACATGTCAAATGTAAAAAGTTTTCCAATGAAATGATTTTTTTTTTTTTTTTTTTTTTTTTTAAGGGGCAGGAGAAAAAAAAAAAAACCTCAGGTTTTGTTTTTATGGTTTTACAAAAAAGACAGCAAGTTTGGTAAAAAGTCCCTTCTAACAGTAAATCTCAAATCTCAAAAATCGGAAATTACAAGAGAATTTTTTTCATTGTATCAAATGTCCACGCAGAACTAAAACGCCTCGTCGCAGATTTTCTTTAGCCAACAATTTTCAGAGCTGACCGAGTCTCCAGCTAACAGAATCTAACTCTCTTCCTGAGTATTATTACATTTGTTGTTAAATGGGGGGGGGGGGGGGGGAACGAACTACTAGGGCTAGGACAATTTACCAATCTTGGCGAGAATATTCACATCCTTCTTATCACACGGCCATGATGGCGACAAAAAACAGCGCTCAAAATCTTCATGTCAGGGTTGAATGACCGTCAAAACTCACTGAATATGATGGGCGCTGGTGCTCACCAAATACAGTTTTAGTCTGAAAGGAAAAAAAACAAACATATTTGTTTATTAATTTTTTGTAAACCCTTCAGTAAAATACTGTTTTTCAAAGGTACTGAGCAATGGGACACTTTTGGACGGTACTTTTTCACAGTTCTCACCAGTAGTACGCATGCTCAGAATTTCGCGCGCAATACTGAGCATGTGCGCGCACGCTCAGAACTGTCAAAAAGGCCCGTTGTGTCTGCTGCTGCCAACGTCTCAAAAGTCTCCCATTAAAAACATTCATAAAAATAAAAAATAGAAAATTACAAAAACCTTTTAAAAGATAAAAAAAGAGGGGGGAAAAGTGAGACAAGGTAGATAAAATCGTTACAAGACATGTACAGTAAACCTTAAGGGTGATGAGATGTTGTAAAATCTGGGCCAGCCAGAAGAGATGGAACAAGACAATATTAAAAATTGCACCCAGATACATAAACGGAAAGACAAAACAACTATACAAGCCATAGGTGTACCACAGATTAAAACCTCAAATTCTTGTACTGGCGTTTAAAACTGGCCCAATTAAATTCCAATAAGTCTCACATTTCATTCTTTATGTTAACCCTAACAGTGTCTTTATGAAATACGAGTAATGTGCGGGTGAAACGCCATGCACTTTTAAAGCTGTAAATTACTCCCTTTTTTTTTTTTTTTTAAATTTGCAAATAAAAATTCTAGAAGGCACACACAAGTTCAAAGCTAACTTCCTAAACTTTATTTTGGTCACAACTTGTACATTTCTTTCCTTCTAAGGTCACATGGTGTGTTACATTCAATATAAATATATAATAAATAGGGGCGATTTAATCGGCCCTGTCAATACAATCCGAAAAACATTTTCATTTCACCTAATCAGTTGACACCGGATCACTTGTATACACGAAAATGTTTCATTCTGGTCCCGTGTAAAATCGGAATACCGGAGCAAAGGTTGCCCAGACATTCCACTGCTGAGCGTGCCCAGACCACACACATGCCGTTTAACGCTTCGTTTCGCCCACACAAAGACAAAACATGGTCTTGAATATTTTGGCATTTTCTAGCGATTCCTGACCTTTGTCCTTTTGTTCCAAGATGAGGATTACGAGGCATTGAGAGGCTTCCACCATTGTTTGTTCATTGTATTTCGGCTCAATGGAGGTAAGTCAGAGGGAGCCAGGAATCGAGCCATGGTTCTGGGTTTAGTACCAATCCTATGCCGTAGGTAACGGCTGATGTTTTGCAATTCACGGTTTGTGAATTTGACACTTTCTTAGTCGAGAAAAACAAAACACACGATGCAATAAAGAGAATCTTTGTTCTCTTGGCTTTGTCAAGTCAGCATTTCTTTATGCCAGTGGTACACTCCTAGAAAAATGATTCCGACAATTCCAACATAATATTCCCGTCAGAGTGGACGGGAAAAAATGGAAGATCCCTGGCGGCAACTGGTTAATGACATAGGGTCAAAGTCATCATGAAATAAACTTATTAATATTCAGTAGTACCTGATCACATGACCTAGTATGGCCTGTAACCACCTCTTCCCCTTCCACGGCTTCCATAACCTGTGCAGAAAAAAAAAAAAAATGTATGAAGAGTTAGAAAATTCATCTCAGTTTCCTCTCCCTAGCAACTCTTTTCATTTCCTCGGTCCCAGCGCCTGAACCAGGTGCTGGGATGGGCTGACGTTGGACCATTTCCTTGGACCTAATAGACCTTTATCATGGTGCAGCCATTTTGATTTTCTCCCATTCAAACCAATGTAACCAAACCGAGGCTGGAAGGGCAAATAGTCTGGTTCCTTTTTGTACCATGAATATGAGCATCTGATACTGTTATTGGATACAGAGAACATGACCAAGATGGTGGCAGCATGATAAAGGTCTATAACCCCCGGTCACTTCTTCCCTCTATCAATAATAATGTAGCTCCATGGTGTAAATCCATTGGAAATAATTATTGTTATTCTTTGCCCCGTACTAACTCGATCGCAGCATTAATAATTTACCTGAATAATTTTATCAGGGACGAGATCTGCCGAATGTAAAAATTCCTGAAAATGGCTTGCGGGCCTGGGTTCCCCCTTATTCTAGACCCAGCAGAACCTCCCAGATGTTACAATTAAGGTTTACAGACTCTGTGCATCACCAGAACTACAAAACTACAGGTTTGGACAGGTTTCTCCCTTCGATGACTGCTTTATTTCCTTCAAGAAAATTTGAAGGCTCAATAATGAGGTTCTGAAAAAATCCTGAATTCAGAAGAAAAAAAACCCACAGGCCTGTTTCATTCTTCTCGCGACAGTGGCCCAGTGAGGTATGGGGTTGGTTGTCTCGAGAAGCACACCCATAGTAGGAGGGTTAATGATCAAATTGGTCAGTTCGACTAACACTCACCTCTTGTTGGACCGTAATTGGAATTTCCACCTCCGTAGTATCCACTGTCATATCCACCTGAACACAAACCAAAAATGTTATAATTCTTAACACAAGAAATATACCACAAGGGGAAACTAACTGGGTTATTATCAATCAATTTTGGGGTGAACAAAGAAAAATCGACCAGAGTGGAATTTGAACCTGCGACCTCTGGCTCTACACGCTGGTGCTCTAGTATACTGTTGCACGCCTTGATCTTAACCGAGGCCACCGAGGCCATGGGCCTCATGCCCTGTCGAGTTGGCCAGCAGGCCCTTCAGAAAAATTGCACTGTCACTACCAACTTGGCCAGCATGCCCTTGTACAATTTCTCTGATTTGGCCAGCAAAGGCCTACCCCGTTTTTCTGTTAAGATTTAGCCCTGCTGTTGCCCGACTTCTGCCACTGAACAATTATATTGACAAAATAGGGAGACCACCAACAAGGGGCTCGTAGCTCAGTTGGTAGAGGGCCGGTACGACGTTAATCAGGAGGTCGCAGGTTCAAATCTCACTCTAGTAAGTCTGACTTTGTCCGCCCAGAAATTATTATACAATTCTGGGACATAGATTTCTTTGTATCTGAAGAAAATAAAAGCTACTTTTTTTCAGCAGGCAGACATAAAAAGTACGAATTCATATAAAAGTCTGAAAGTTCTCATCTCCGTAGGAATAACCATAACCTTGGTGCACTGTGAAAATTTGTAAGGTAAGGTCATAACTCATACTATGAGCCTTGATGCACCGACGTGAGGGTTTTTTTTTGGGGGGGGGTTCGAATCCCACACTTGGTGCCTGTGCGTTTTTCGTGGGTTTGATTCCCACACTTGGTGCCTGTGCGTTTACTTCCACAAGTCTTGTTGGAATAGACCGATTGCGGGACCCATGTCACGTGACCTGTGGTGGGTATTAAATGTTAACAAACACAAAGTCCTCCATTGGAACGTGCGGTACGGTACGCGATGATTGTTGCATTTGTTTAGTTCATCGAGGCTTTTCTTTCTCTAAATCTGTAAAAAAAATTCCAGAGTTTGTACCAGAGACCTTCGAGTGGCTGAATAAAGTCAATAAGGACAGTTCCAGCAAGTCTTGGAAATTCTACAATGGACGTATATGTTCACGATGTGGTAGTACTAGTTGCACGACAAACGTTTGTTAGGCCAGACGACCGCGATCACACACTTTTCAACACAAGAATTTCACAATTTTGAAGCTGAAATAATCCAAAGAAAAGGATATCCAAAACTGTGTGATTCCTTTGCCTATTTGAAATTCCGCAAGGCTAAGTATAAATGCTCACTTTTCCAATGTTCTTCACACTTTTTCACAGTGATTCAGGCCTCCATGACAAACAAAATAAAAGGCGAGCTACATCATCGTCCGACGCCGACGCATAACTCAGAAATAAACCTTTTATAGTAGAATACGGGTCCAATGATGTGGCTAAAATCAATGTCACAACATACAACTTTAATAAAAGGGCTTAGACATGTAAACATTGGTCGCGCAATCGGTCTATTAATTTTGAGAAGGAGACTATGTAGTTATTACCATAGGCGTCATTGTTGTAGCCATTGCCCCAATCTCTTCCACCTCCGTAACCTCCGTAGCCACCACCACCGCCGCCACCGCCTCCACCGAAGCCACCTCGTCCAAAACCTGACAAAAAAGGAGAAAAACAACGTTGATAGTAATCAGTTTGATACAGCGCTTTATCTATGGGCATCTCAAAGGGCTTATCATGTTTAAGACAGGTATGCTGTTCTTGAAGTATGGAACTCATCATGTTGGCGAGTTGTGGCCGAGCGGATAAGAACACCGGACTCTGTACTGGGTTCTTTTCAGTGCATTACACAACAAACGGGACCTACAGCTTAACGTCTCAACCCAAGGACGAAGCACTAATGGTTAAGTGTCTTGCTTAAGGACACAAGTGTCACGACTGCGACTCGAACCCGCGCTATGCTGATAAGAAACCCCTGAGCTTGAGTCCAGTGCGCTTGACTGCTCTGCCAGGACTTGCCAATTTATTGACGTAATTTTCCACACTGCTTTACTTCCCGTATGGTTCCTGAAGCCCCCAAAACTGAAAAGGGTTCTTGCCCATTGAGAAGTAAAATTCCTTGCCTCAGAAAAAGTCAGGAGTTTCTCTTCTTAAAGATGTTGTTGCTTACCTCTTCCGCCCCTTCCACCTCGTCCAAAACCTCCCCGTCCACCTCTTTGGCCTTGGTTCTTGTCAGCGTGGGCTTTGTTCACATCTACCTTGATATCGTTGATGACGTGGTTTGTCATCACTGTGTCAAGAGGGAAAACGGGCAATGTCAAATCATTAGGACTCTAATAGAAATGTCAGGGGTGAGAGAAGTCCCCAACGAAGAGGGCTGAAACTAGGACCTCAATTCAAGGAGGTATGTTGAAATGACGACATTTCAACCTTTTGGAAGCGTTAAGCCCGGTTCATACTTCACGCGAATTCGAACGCAAAGCGAATTTGACGTCACTCTCCTACATTCGCAGCGAATTTCGCAAAAAGTTGAGTACATTTTAACTTGGGTGAATTGTTCGTCGCGAATTTGTTGTCACAAGTATAAACTGGGCTTTAGACAACGTGTGTCAGGTTTTAAGCTCAGTGGAATGTCCGAGCGACCTTTGTTTGGGTATTCCGATTTGACATAAAACCGTAATGAAAAGGGCTTTCGTTTCCAGGGTGGGGATACATTGGCCTGTATACACATTACCCAACGCCAACTTGTAAAGTGCACAATGTAGACAGGGCTTCTGCTGGTGGAGAAGCGGTTCTCACACCTGGGCCCAATTTCATAGAGCTGCTTAAGCAGAAAAAGATTGCTTAAAACTTTGCTGCTATGCAGAATCGAGCAGGATACCACTCATAAATTGTACACGGCATGGTATTTTGGCCGGTAACCTTATTTTGGTCGGCATAATTTGGTTGTGCTCAGCTGCTTTCTGTGCTTAAGCAGCTCTATGACATTGGCCCCAGGTCAACATCAGCAGTGGCAATATGCGGCACTGATTGATCACACATGGATTAGTCCACCATTGTGTATGTGGGATTTTGAGGCATCTTGGCGGAAGCACCAATAGACCTTCATCATGCTGCCACCATCTTGGTCATGTTCCCTGCATCCAATAACAGTAATAGATGCTAATATTCATCGTACACAAAAAGGAACCAGACTATTTGCCCTCCCAGCCACGGTTTGGTTACAATGGTTTGACTGGGAGAAAATCAAGATGGCCGCACCCATGATAAAGGTCTATAGGAGGGTTAAAGTATGAAAATGTTATTGCAATGTTGAACACGACTTACAAGCTGCCTTGTCGACCATGAAGTAGTGCTCAAACTCCACAAATCCGTAACCCTTCGATTGCGAGGTGACTTGATCCATCACGATGGACACACTTTTGACTGTTCCGATTTTGCTAAAATATTCTTTAAGATCACTTTCTGAGATGGTGCCCTTGTTAAGGCCGGCAACAAATACTTTCTTGACTACATCGCTGGTAACATTGCTCTAAGGAGACAGAGAGAAATGGAGTAAAAAAACAACATTTAAAGCCGTTATACACTATTGGTAAAGTGTCTGGAAATACTTCCATACCTTATGAGCATCAAGAGTTATTTAATAAAATCAACCTGCGAAAGTTTCAGCTCATTTCATTGTTTCCTTTACGAGAAAACAATACAAAATCATTCAGCGTTTTTGTATTCATTCTAACGGCCGGAGTTTTCGTCTCATGAGACGAAAAATCATTTGTGGATCTTATTTCACTAATTATTCGAAAACGATAACACATCAGACAGAAATATTTCACAGGAAGTTTTCTACCATCATCGTCTCTATACCATGTAAGTTATGTGCAAATCTGTGAACATTTTGTTTTTCGGTGTTCCCAAAAGTGAGTATGGGCTTTAACTCTTTCGTTTCTCACAAAAGCGGTGACAGGTTTAAAGCAACACGGCCAACATTGGTGTTTGTCAAAGACTAGTTAGTGTACACCTTTTGCACATGAAGTCATTTGAGTACAGCTCCCTTGGCTAGAGGTCAAGTCAAAAGAAGGTTGCTCTTTGGCCCATCCTGTGCGACACGCATACAGAGGTGTGCATTTTTTTCTTTTTCGTATCTCCCGCAAATTTGCATGCATCATCCCACAATTTGCTAGATTGAGCAGTACTTGTGGTGGATACTGGTGCCTAACAAGTGTTCATATTATTATTATTGTTAATTATTTTTATTTGTTAAAAATATTTGTATGCAATTTGCCCATCACAAGGCCCAAAGGCCACTCGAGGTGTGGGCTACTTTTTGAAGGGACAGAAACCTGCCCCAATGCGCAGAAACAAGACATGGCGAGATATAAACGCAAGTCTCTTTCACAGCACAGCTAAGAAAAGGGAGGGGTAAATGAATCCGTTGCGAGACAAACATAACTGCCCCTTTCCCCCATTTGAAGCAATTATAATTATTATACTCGGACTCACCATGGTAGAACAAAAATTTACCATATTTTTCGAACAATACCATTTATAAAGCAAAAACTATAGTACTCACATTTTTTGGAATGGCTCGCCTTACTTCTATCTTCTTTCCTTGGAGATCCATGGGTGATTCTTCCTGAGCCAGGAGGACAGAGTCTGTTTCGTCTATCGACTTCATCGTGACAAAAGCAAATCCTATGTTTGGAAGGCCGACAAAAAAGGAAACGAGATGACGGACACGGTTTGCATGACGGACAGGGGTCTCAGATTAAAGAAATGAATTGCCCTTCCGTTTCCCATTTGAAATACCCATTAGGCAAAGGATCAATCAAGAGTACCTAACATTCAGGGCTAACATTTTTTATGACAATCTACCAAACCATAAATAAAGTCTTGTCACACAGGGCAATTTTTACAGACAACTTGGAGGCAACCACCTGCACTGCACACAAACGAAAATTTTCGCAGCACAAAAGACATTCTTCTAGCTGTAACTTACTATCCCCGAGAATATAATGAGAAAAACTGAAATGTGAATGATTTTTCTTATTAAAGTTGCCTGGAACTAGTCCTGTAAATCTAAAATTGCCTCGTCTTACATGGCCTTAAGGCTACAAGTAACAGCCAAAACGTGTCCCCAAAAACCGTCTCTTGCTGACCACTTGGGAAAAGGAACGAGGGGCTTGGAATTCTTTCACTCTTTGAATCTCAAAGTAGTGCCGTGTCCCCTCCTGGCAGCTGCAACTACGGCTACTGCTAAGGGCCTCCTCTTCTCATATGCAAGACGCGGCCGCTAATTTGGCCTAAGCGTTTGTAGAATGATAACAATTAGCAGTGTAAGATTGTACAGCTATGGGAAAAACACTACACCTCCAGGACTTCCTCAGTTGGGAGTTCACCAACCCAATGCTCAAATCACTAGCCTTGGCCCAGCGATCCTGTGGGAATCTTCAGCGCTTAAATTTGCTTGCTCGTCAACGAGCGTCGAACAAATTCTTGCCAAGAAAGATCACCTTTGACCGGAGCACGCGCTGTACGTAAACTAGGTACGGGTACATGATCATTTTGTGCCGTCGTGTAAAGGTGACGAGCACGCGTCTTTAAATTCCTTCTAATAACAATAATAATTGGCTCTTATATAGCGCAATTCCAATGTATGATCATTGTGCTTCGAACATTATCACCTATCATTTATTTTATTCCTTGAACCATCTCAGCTCCATGAGGAGCATACAGCAGGCCTCGATCTTAAGAAAAACTGGAGCAGGCCTTTGCTGGCCAAATCAGAGAAATTGTACAAGGGCATGCTGGCCTTGGTTAAGATCAAGGCCTGAGCCAGCGCTGCCATGTATAGCGCACCAAGCCAATTCATTCCCATAAACCATCTCTGCCCTCATAGATACCCATTTACCCCTGGGTGATGAGAAGCAATTGTAGTTGAGTGTCTTGCTCAAGAACGCAAGTGTCGTAACTGCAGTTACGACACTTGGGTTTGTATCCCAGTTAACTGGGATTCGAACCCACACCCCGATGACTTGGCCACCAGAACTTGAGTCTAATGAACTAAATCGCTCGACCACGCAACAATCTATTTCATGAATAGACTTGTAAGATTCGTGCAAAGCCTACCTTTGGAGTTCTGCTGGTTGTCTGTGGCGACAGCGACGTTAACGACAGTGCCGAGTTTGCCAAAGTGTTCCTCGATGTCTTCTTTGGTTGTTGACCTCTTGAGACCACCCAGGAATAACTTTCTCAGGTTTTCATCTTCAAGTTCCTCTTCTTCCTGGTACTCCTAATAAGTATTTTAACAAAACATACATGTAGTTGAGGTGAACCCTTACTTCTCTTTCACCTGTTGCAAACGTTTAGTTGAAAGTACATCAATACCCCAACTATTTGGATTAATGTATGCCCTTTTTTTTTTTAAACTCTAACGGTACCAAATCCATCAAAATCAATCGGCTGGTTTTGCCTGATTGTAATTGGTCCAGTACACCATCAGGTTGAAACATTTGGTTGATTTTGATGGAGTTGGTCTTTAAGCATATGAAATCTTGGTTGATCTTGATGGGAGTTGGTCTTTCAGCCCTTTTCGAACATTTTGAAAGAATTTTTAGTTTTTAAGTGCACTGGTTGATTATGATTGATTCGGTACAGTTGCATACTAACTGGCTGTCCAACAACTGAATGATTTTGGCGGATTCGGTATGGTTATTGGTTTCTAACAAAAACACCTAGGGAGTTAGGGTTAAAGGTAGAATACAAAATCGGTATTCATCAATTTTGTTATTGTTGTTAGTAGCAGTCTGAAAGCTTACTGATTATGCAGTTCATACCAGTACCACTCTTCCCTAGAAATATTTATGTCTGAAATACTGTCAAAGTCAAGAAGATAGAATTTGAAGACTCCCATTTTAATTTCGGTTGTACATGTGTACATGTAGCAATCAAAATTAAGGACAATGTGTTTACACGCTGAAATGTGTGAACAGTTTTTCACTATTTTCTCCTGACTCGGACGACGGATTGAGCTAAAATTTTCACAGGTTGTTTATTATTATTATTATTATATTATTTGTGTTACACTGATTTGTGTTAAGCACTGTATACTCAGTACTTTTCCGAGTCATATGAAAAAATTCCAGAAACCAATGACCCCCGCCATTCGAGAGCAGATGTCTTACCGACTAGACTGCCGATATTGCCCGGCAGCTAAGAGGCAGTTCGAATCCGAATTTCACAGGATTGTTTTTTTCATGTATATATTGAATCACACAAAATAAGAACACTGCAGCTTTAAATACCAATCCTATATTTTACCTTTAACCCAAGGATGGGGTCGTGCACCGACTACAATCAGGCCTGGAATGACAAGGAAACCAGTTGCCCAGTCTTGGCCTTGGTGACCCATAAATATTCCGACAGACTTTTAGATTTTCTAATTGAGGTTCCTTTTGCAAAATCAAAGGGGCCGTGTCTTTTACAAGATGAAATTCCAAGCCTGCAAACGGACTGCAATCCAAATCAAAGATGAATACTGAGGATTTGGGAAAGGTCTTTAGAGCTCGAAATTTATACTGAACCACTGGCCCGTGGGCTCCGAGGCCAGTGATTTTAGCATCGGCCAGTAACTTTATGAACGGACAAGGGGCTCCGAGGCCAGTGATTTTAGCATCGGGCCAGTAAACTTATGAACGGACAAGTCCAGTCTTGTGTTTTTTCAATTGAATAGTAATACCTGACTGTGTAATATCTTGAACAAAAACAAATTAGGCTTGTGTTGAAACGTTGACTCGAGTCTGATAAGTATCTTTCAATTCTGTCGACTAGTGAAGTATACTTCCCCAGAGTGATTTACTAGGATCCTTCCCCACTCTAACAAATTCCAACACATATGGGTAACTCAACACCCAAACTGTGGTACTCTGATTATGGTGGTATGCCTGAACCCATGTAAAGCAAGATCAGTTTACTCATGCAGTACCCAGTCCAATAAAATCCAACAAAATCTGCTGTTAGAGTTTGATGGAATAGGGACTGTTAAGGTTAAATGTACCCAAAAGACAAATGTGATAAATCTTATCTTACAATCCTCTACATGTCTTGGTGCTGGTTCAAATCAAAACTGTGTAGAATGTTTTTACTTTATTTGATTCTGGTCTTGTGCAAAACTCTCGGTCCAGTAAAAATCTGGAGCCAACAAGCCCTGTGGTATTGTTGATTTTTCCACCAAATATCGAGCCTTGGTCTTGTAGGTTTCCCATGATCAGACAAATCATGGAAACCACTGCAACTAGGTAGAAGCAACAGAATTAAAAAAAAAGTTTACCCCTGACATTTTTTCTTTTTTTTTTGGTTTTAAGAAGATGAAAAAATTATGGAAAATTAACCATGATACACTTAACCTTTTTTTTTTTACACCCTTTACAGACTAGGAAGTTTGCAAGCCTCGACTTTAAGAAAAACGGGGCAGGCCTTTGCTGGCCAAATCAGAGAAATTGTACAAGGGGGTGGCTAGCCCAGTTGGTAGTGACAGTGCAATTTTTCTGAAGGGCATGCCGGCCAACTTGACAGGGCATGAGACCAATGGCCTCGGTGGCCTCGGTTAAGATCAAGGCCTGAGTTTGGCTAGCGTGTGGCCTCAATGTCACTCCACACCAAGTTGTTTGGACTTCAGCAGGTTAGGGCTGTTTCAATCGTTGTGCTCTTGCCGTGTCAAATTAAAATCTTCTGATGTTTTTTAGTTTATTTGACATGGCAGGAGTGCGACGTTTGAAACCACTTCTGGAATTTTGGTCATGCATTTGTCTGCACAATCGAGGGGAGCCAAGGAAACAATCATGTACGCCGTACATTGATTCGCTCGGTGCCACCTTATTGGTAAGGCAGTGGACCGAGTGCAGTACATGTACTGGTGGTAACGTTGCCGTCCGCTGCTGCATCACTGGTGTACACTAAACCAGACAGTAGGTTTTATGTAAACCCACTGTAAAAATACATCGCTGGTACTCTGCATTACATGTACGAACAGGGCGAGCATAAAGATGTCCATGTTTAACAGCACATCGGTCCCGTGCGAGTGCATGCATGACAGAGTTTACATGTACATGTACGAAAGTTCAAATTTCATCAGGCAATAAGTAAACAAAAAAGGTTGATTCCTAGGTCTCTGACAGCCTTATTAAAATTGTATCAGCGGTGTAACAAAGGGGGGGGGCATGTTCCCTCCAACTGCTGTCCATGCCCCCCCCCTCCCAAAGTGCCCCCCACTTGAAATCTGGTCTTTTGAAATTAATTTAAATATTACCAGAATAAAATGTTACATTAATGTAGCTGTGTAGTAGTTTTAATGTTTTTAAATCTATTTTTCTGTTTACACGTAGACAATGTAGTTGTTTTTACCTCCATCATCCATGTCACTTGCCAAAAAATTGTATAACTTTTTATAACATATTTTATTTTTTCCCCCAGTTTCGCAACAGAGCCATGTGTCCTGCCCTAGTTATAATGATATTGAAAATCACTTTGTTGTTAGGGTACACCTCTGTGTGACGTAGCACCACACATGCCAATAATATGACGATGGTTTGTGTTGGCGTAAAAATGACTGTTGCACGACTTCTGACTAGTACTTTTTTACTTTAGCATGCAGTGAGACAATTGACATGTCTGCTTTTGGTGGATAAGTTCGACAATTGGAGCTCAGTTTAACAAGCAAAAATGTGGCACACACGTCAAAATTGTAACTGAATAGTATACTTGGTAATTCACTTGGTAATTTCTGTACCTTATTAATAATTTTTTAAAGGATAGTTTGTGAAAAATGCCAAGCAAATCCATGACGCGTTCCACATGGCACTACAGCACCGAGTACATCCGTACGCTTTTCACACTTCCCGCTTTTTCACACGCCCTCAGAACAAGCCGGTAATCACCCAATTTCAACCGTTAAATTCCACCTTACTCATCCCGAGATACTCCTTTGAAATAAAATTACAAGTTTCTTTGGTTAAAACAATTGACAAAAAACATCAAACTGGCTCGTGAAATGGGAAAAAAGGTTGGTTTATTTTTACTCACAGCATAGGTTGTTTCGTTTGTCTGTTCTTCCGCCATCTTGAAATGGGTTTGTGAAAAAAGTAATGGACAAAAGGTACACGTGCAATGTCCTCTGCGTGAATGTGATGGTAACGTGAACAGACCATACGGCATGTACGAGTCATGTACACACTGACTTCACTCAACAGAGTGGTGGCGGGCTTTCATGCACATTGCACCATGTACAAAGAGCAAGCGTTGGGGGGGGAGACGGAACTCAGACGAGGCTAGTGATGCAGCCTGTTCGAGGGGAAATTGTTCCTGCAACAAAAGGCTGTCTTCCTTATTTGATGAAAGCATTCTGGGTGGACAACGGAAGGGTCTCTGGCTGTTGTCAGCCATGGGGAACGTCCTTGAGATTAATTGTAGTTTGACCCCGTCATAACGCGTCCTTCGAAGGCCTGTTGATACGCCCTTATAATCAACGGTCAATCAATACAATACAAGAAAGCAACATGTTAACTTCAAAAACCCCACTTAAGCCAATAGGGCCTACCTTTATTTTAAATTTGGAGCGTTAAGTTGATCTGAAACCTTTAAGTTGTTTGTCATTGGATTTTTTTTACTTCTATGATAGTCACAACTACATGATACTTCACTTTAAAGAAGCATTGGTCAGATTTGACTAGAAACCAGTTAGATTTGACAATTATATGGGTCAGCTGGGTGCAACTGAAAATCAGTCAGTCCGAATAGGTTTTTTCTAGTCAGGAATATTTAAATGACTAAAATTTGAGTCAAATCCATTTACTTCAAGGTATGGCTAATCCGTTGTTTTTTTTTTGTTTTTTTTTTGTTTTTTTTTTAAATTTTCGTATATTTAACTAATTTCCTAGTCAGATTTCGACAACTAGGAAAACCAGTCAATATTTTGACTAGGTCATTTTTTTTATAACTGTAAGTTCAGTGAAGTGAGACGTCCCGACCCTGCTTTCCAATAAGTTCTCCTGAGGGTTTTGGGGAAGCATCAGGGGCGGATTTCAGAAAGTGGAAGCGTTAACTTCGAGGGCTAATTACCAAGTTGATTTTTTGGGGCCTGCTGTTGTTTAAGATAATTTTATCACGGCATACGGGCCCGCTTTAGGGCCCCGGGGAAATAGCTCTCTGGTGTGTAATCTAGCCTAAGATATTTCAAAAGCATATTACAAGCTGTTTTTTTATTTAAAAAAAATTAAATTATAAATTTGATTTTTTTTTGCCGTTCAAATCATGGTATTTTTTTCAGTTAGGGGTGCGTCCGCTGCACCCACCCCTAAATCCGCCACTGAGGATAGAGGAAGGAAAAAACACACCCTCCCCACCAAAAAACCCAAACAAACAAACAAAAACAACAACAACAACAGGATAACAACTAAAATGGAGTCAAGATAAAACATTGTTATGCTTAATGGCTGGCATTATTTGCAGTCATGCCGTCGGAGTGCACGACTAACTGGAGAGAAATCCATGCACCGAGCCTCATTGATAATAAAAAAAATAATGTAAACCCACAACTTTTTCTGTAAATCAAAGATTTGAAGGTCATGGTTTTTATGGATTGTTGACGCAAAATGTTCCAACATTGTGCCCCTGAGATTGTTGACTTTCTATAACTGGAGCATTTTGGGTACACTTGCCGTCCAATGTGTAATGCACGTAAAAGAACCCAGTGACACTTATCGCAAAGAGAAGGGGTTTGCCCCGGTGTTCCTGGTTTGATCGGCTGCAGATTGCGCCACAGCACCTTGTGAACCATTACATGGTGCTATGTAAAGGAACAGGTCTCAAACTTCAAAAACGTAACTCATCATACCTCGCAGGAAAAAAAATACTGAGCGCTCTGAGACGCCCATAGGGTGTGATAAAGCGCTATATAAAAACTGCGTACTACTACTACTAAAATATTGCACTATTTTGCTAACAAGTGTAGGGTAATTTTTCCAAGATGGAGTCTGTTATGGCCAGTTTACTCGTTCAGGCGTGTTTTTTTTTTGACCAGCCTACCAAAAATCTCAACGGCTAACCTACTAAAAATTGAAAAGAGCAGTTGTCTGTCATAAAATAAATTTGATTTATTTTCAAGAGGCTGAAGACTTTTAAATATTGTTTGAGTATTTTTTGAATATTTAGCATTTAGCATTGGGTTGCTATGTGAGCCTATTTAGTGTGGTGCACCCGTCGACGGGCAGTGGGCAGTGTGGATAAGGTTAGCGATCCCTCTGTCAGTGGGGGTCTTAGCTCAAAGTTGACGGCACTATCCGCTGGCCTTTCTGCCTATAACCAGCATGTAAGTTTACAGTGGATGTCTTAAAGATGACTTGCTTTCGGCCAAAAGAAAACGGTAATAAAAATAGTGATGTCGTGCCGAAATTGATTCAATTTGTTTTGTTACAGGAAAGGGTTGACATAAAAATGACTGACTTTTTAAAGACGCCCGCTCGTCACCTTTACCCGACGACTATTTCTGTGGCACAAAACGATCATGTAGCCTACCCGTACATAATTCACATCCAACGCGTGCGCCGGTCAAAGGTGACCTTTCGTGGAACGAATTTGTTTGTCGTGCATTGACGAGTGGGCGTCTTTAAGGGTAAAACGAAACTGTATTCTTTATATCTAAGGCCTCTTAAGATGCAATTATTAGATCTAGTTATTGCATTTTTTTGTGGCGTCTAATTTATCTTATAGGATAGACATGACACAAGCCAAGGATTGGCCAGCGGATAAGGAATAGAGTCCACCAATACGGTTTTCGGGAAACATGAGTAGCTTCGGACGAGTGAGCCACACCGAAAGCTATTCTCAGCGGACGGACGGGCGGGGTGTTTGAACCCGATCGACAGAGCTTCCGTCTTTATCCAGATCAGCTCGCTCTTCGTTCCTAGCTAATTTCTAACCCATCGTACGTGAAGGCTTTGCACCTCCCCCACCCCTGATCTATCTCTCTCCAGTCGACAGAAGTCGGAATCATGTTGAGATATGCCCATTCGTGTCTATAGTCTCATCAAGTTAGGAAGATCAGTTTGAAGTACAACCGATGTCCCCAGCGACTACATCTGAGCTTTTGTTTTTCCCTCTCTCTCTCTCCTTCCACAGTGACAGTTGAGAGACTGGTTCTTTGGTGTTCCTGCTCTCTTAATGTAAAAGAGTGAAAACATCACGCTCTTGCCCGAGTGGTGGTGTAATTTTCACTCTTTTTAGAGTGCAATTCATTCTAGTTTGCTCCTTTATAGTGAGATTTGAGTGAATTCACTCTGAACCGAGTGAACAAGAAAATATTTCCACTCTAAAAAGAGTTGTCCCCCATACTACTCTTTTAAAAGTGCCATATGGCGGACAAGTCTTTTTAGAGTGGAAACATTTTGTTTTTCACTCGATTTAGAGTGAAGTTTACTCAAATTTCACTCTAAAAGAGCAAACTAGAGATAATTGCACTCTAAAAAGAGTGCAAATTACACCACCACTCGGGCAAGAGAGTGTATGAGTGCCCTGCTAGTATTGCACAGAGTGCAATAAAAATTAAGATAAACCACAAAAAAAGGAATGCTAAATAACATTCAGATCAGATAAAGGTAATATCTTTTTTTATTTAACATCGAGTTTTCTTTTAACAACCCCGGCCTGCGGATTGTTTTCCAATTTTTTACAAATAAAAGAATATAAAAATTATATTGTTCTCTTTCGAATTAAGGTGCGCTCACAATACTAAAAAAAATAACTAACAGTCGGATTAAAGATTAGGCAGCCGAGTAGTACGCCTGTGGTTGTTTTTGACCGTGAGGGGAGGGCTCGGAAAACATCAATATAGGCCTACTTTACAGTGTTTCATCAAACATCGGCGTTAAGAGTAAAACGAAAACTGTATGTTAAGATGCACTTATTAGATGTAGTTATTTCATTTGTTTTTGTTTTTGTTTTTTGAAGGGTGGACACGAAATTGAAAAGGTTGAAATAAAAATGTTCACATAATATTAGCACATAACTTGCAGGGTATAATGATGGTCATGGTGGAAAACTTTCCTTGAAATATTTTTGCCTGAAATGCTTGGGAAATGAGTAAAACTATTTGTTTTGAACTTGCGAGATGTTTGTTTTTGCATGTTGGGTCACAAGTGCGGATGCTGGTGGTCTTTGCAAAACAAAAGTTTATGTGATTGGCCATGTGCTTTAATTTATCATTAAATTTCCAGAAAGTCATAGAGATGGGCGTTTGTGTGTCTCTGCCCGTGTGTCACTCATTATGAAATAATATAAATCACTGTGTCTTTTTTTTGGTCATAAAATATTGGGGCCTTTCGGTGTCGAATTGTGATTTCCTTTGAAGACGCCCACTCGTCAACAAACAAATTCGTGCCACGAAAGATCACCTTTAACCGGCGCACGCGTTGAACGTAAACTCGGTACCGGGTGCATGATCGTTTTGTGCCACAAAAACAGTCGTCGGGTAATGGTGACGAGTGGGCGGCGTCTTTATACGTTGAAGAACTTACGAAAACAATTTTTTACGTTTTAATATTACATTATTACGGTATATTATTCATTGATTTGAAGTACGTTCACAGGCGTACTAGCCGGGGGCAGGGGTCAACCCCGCTCAAACAAATGGCAAAACAATGTGGACAATTCGAGCGAAGCAAGAAGAACAATTATAAGCCTTTTTATTATAAATTTATACATTTATCTGTGTAAATGTTCGGGCAAATCAACCCCTCCGCCCACTGAAAGTCCAAGCTCAACATTGGTAAACTGACTGTAAATGCTTCCATTCTTTGCACAAATCAAGATCTTTGTAATAAAACCAACCTGTGAAAATGTCAGCTCATTTCATTGTTTCGTTTGCGAGAAAACGGTAAAAATGCACTCAGCGTTTTTGTACGCATTCCTATAGGCAGAGTGTTCGTCGCACTGAGATGAGACGAAAACTAATTTTGGATCTTATTTTTTAGTTATTATTAAAAAAACCGATAGCACTTCAGGCAGGAATATTTCAAGGCAAGTTTTCTACCATCATTATCTTTATACTATGTAAGGTGTAACGTAAATCTGTGAACATTTATGTTTATCTTCTTACCAATGTTGAGCTGGGGCTTGAACAAAAGAGTGTTCATAATATGTACGCCCATGAGTATCAAGTATGTTTGCAATAATTATATACATGTGTAAACCTTTCTATTATTATTTATATTTTTATTTCAAGAATCTAATGTTAACGCAATGATAATAGCAAGAGTATTTCTAGTTTATATAAGATAACAATACTTGAATATTGTGGAGTTATTGATGAATATGCGGAATCTATACAATCCTGATGAAATGTTATAATTATATATTATTATACAAATTTATTTTCTGTTCTAATCATAGGCAACATGAATACTGATGAAAACGTGAGCTAGATGAGACTGATTTTGTTATGATTTGAGTATAAAATGGTTAGAATATGAAAGGATACGGCCCTTAAGTTTTAAAGCAGGATTTAAAAGTATAGAAGTCAAACACTGGAAATAATTGCAACTTTTTACGGCTGAAATATTTTCAGGAGGTCTCTTTCAGTTTACTTACAATATACATAACAATCACAAGAGTTTTTTTTTGTCATTTGAGGTATATTTATTTCATAAGACATCATTATTGCTATTTCGGTAACATCTTTAAATTCTGTTCTTATTTCTATACAACTTTTATCACCATAATACAAAAGGTTAACGCCTTCGAGAAATTATTTCTGGACAACTTTTGAAATTGCCATTTTCTTTTTGACGAGAATTATAATCTTGGAATGAAATATTTAAAAAAAATAGTTTCTCGTTCCACAAAAGCGTTTTGAACAGGAAACCAAAAAGTCTTTATTAGTTTATAAATGTATTTATTTCTTCATTTTTTTTTAAATAACAAGACAAAGTCGAACAAAATTATTGTAGTCATAATACGTGTAGAACAGGTCAATGAACAACCTAAGTTTTCACTTCTATTATGAGGGCGCTCTGCTCCAGTGATGTCATGGAGGTTTGGGCCTTTTCCAAACCAAGGCTTGGACTCACAGCTCCGACTCCGTGCTCAATTTTGGAGCAGTGTGCTTTTTGCATCGTTGCTTCAACATCAAACGGAGCCCGGAGCCTAAGCCGATGTTTGGAAAAAACTATAACCGGATTATTGTTATGCCTTAACAACCCTTGCCACATTTTCAGTGGCGTAACCAGGCAGCCCTCTACCGCTCAGGACCGGCTTGCCCCCGCCCCCAACATCAAAAGCCTCCGCTTGGCCTCCAAATGGAAATTTATGGATACGCCACTCACCATGATTTCCCTGTCTCAGTGTACAATACAAGGGGAAGTACACTGAGTTACTGGACTGAAGAAAACCAAATTGGTGTCAGATTGTTCACTCTAAAACTGAAGTTAGTCAAAACAGCCTTAAATAGTCATTTAAGACCATTTTGACTAATTTTAGCCAAACTGTGGACGAATGACCAATAAATGCTGTTTTCACCAAGTTAGTTTTCTAGAGTTACACCATTCCAGTCATGGTCTTTAGTAATATACCGAGGAGTTTTAAGTGGGTTTATATTGAGGAGAGAAGACAAAAGCATCGGCAACGTGATTATTGGCCTACTGATTTTGGCTGCTTCAACTTTGACCTAAAAGGAATATAACAACAGCTGAGATGAGAATGAGTAGAATGAGCAGAAACAATGATATGATGATAAGGTTTCGTCGTAGATGACTGACTGAGTTTATCCCAGACTCAACGTCCTTCTTTTTTCTCTTCGACGAGGTGGTACTGCTTACGGCAGACTCGGCTACCGAGCCCTGCTCCGCCTTGTTGGCTGCTGAGCTGCTATCTGGAGCAGGTACCTGTTTCTCTGCTGCGTGGACTGTTTCGCTGCTCTCCTCGGTGGTGAATGCGTCCCGCGGCACATTCTTAACAAGTTTGATGCCGCAGTTATCATCGCTCGTATCGTTTTCACGAAAAGCTGGGATTTCAGCACCGATGTCGAAACCGGTTTCTGAGTTGATCTTAACGTCAACGACGACCTCGCTCTTATTTACACACACCTTGGAGGAAGGTTCCGGTTGTTCGGTTAGGTCTATGTTGTTTTCAGTAATGTTAGGCGCCAGGGCCTCATCTTCCGGAATCGCAATCTTAGCGTTCCCGTCACTTAAGATTTGCTCTTGTTTGTTTTCTACTTCAGTTGGTGCGTTCATGTCATTGATTTGGACGCTCTGTGGAGAACCATTGCTTAGTAAACCCTCGTTTATTGTAACTTCGCTTGGACTCACCGGTGGGGAATCCGAGTCGAGTATATTTCTCGTCTCTGTTACGGCCGGCACCGGCGGCGGTGCCGGGTCGTCCTCGCTTTGACGCCGGTGACTCGGACGAGGGACGGTACCTCCGAACTTGCTCCCAAGATCCTTGACGCGGACGCTCGGCAGGTTGGTCTTCTTCTCAAGCTCGGCGTACATGATGTTACCGCCGGTCCCCTTCCTGGGTCCGCTTGGGACTGGAGGTGGGGTAGCGGCACGGAGTTTCTCCTCCTCGGCGGCCTTCTTCCTTTTTGCCTCCTCTTCTTGCTTATCTCGCTCGATCTCCTGCCGGAGAGCCAGCGGGTCGGCGTAGACATGCTCTTTGTGGTTGTATGTATCGCCTGGTGCCTGCTTGTCTCTCATCTGAAATAGAACAGTATAATTTTCTTAGGGTAAATGAGCTGTTCAAGGTGTGTTTAATTTATACTTATTTCAAATTGTTGACCCGGAAGTAATTTCCAGATTTGCACTGCAAAAACTGGGGTGTTAAATTGATTCGCTCGATATCTATGTGACAACACCGACATGGTGTTAGTTATCCCCATTGCTTTATCATTGGTAAAATTGACACCATGTTGGTGTTGTCATATATAGATACCGAGAGAATCAAATTAACACCCCAGTTTTTTAAGTGTGTTTGTAACTTCAAACTGTGCTGGCCCTGAATTTGTCTTCGATGGATCCAAGTTCGTCAAGACAAAAAAGTGTACCGGTACATATGCAGTGTACGGTCTGCTACTTCTACGAGTATCTATGTTCCGATACCGTCCATGCTCCGACAACGCTGTGTTTTGATAACCCCTCATGATCTACATGCTAGAGTTATAGTAAGGGTCAGGGTTAGGATTAGGAACAACATTTGGAACACTCGGAACATTTGTAGGAGGTGTCGGAACGTATGGGTGTGACCCTTCTCCTCAGTCCTCACTGTGGGAATCCATACACAATAAATGGTCTATCGAGATTTAAGGAGTCCAGTTTTCCAAGCCAGAAATGTACCAATCTCGTTAGGTTAGTTTTTGAAGGTTAAAGGCGTTCCTAAATACCAGAACGTGATCTGCACAAAACTAGTGGCCTAACCATTATATATATATATATATTTGTGGTGGGGATGGGGGGGGGGGGGGGGGGGGTGGGTGGGTGGGGAGGTCAGGGGGCCTGATTCCCCTGCTGAGAAACCTTGACCCCCTCTTGCCTCTCAAATGAGATTAAAACAACACAAATGAACGGTTGGATACATTAAAC
Source organism: Marthasterias glacialis (assembly GCA_911728455.2). NCBI lineage: Eukaryota > Metazoa > Echinodermata > Asteroidea > Forcipulatida > Asteriidae > Marthasterias > Marthasterias glacialis. The sequence continues at coordinate 17,171,634 of OU452232.1, read as the reverse complement.
AGCCTCCAAACTGTGTCGTTGCCCCCTTGCCCCAAAACCCCAAAGAGAATGTCTGGTTACGCCACTGCGCAAAACATATTTTTAAAGTTTGTTTTTTAATTTCATTTTTAGAAATCCCAAGCAGCTTCCTTGGTGCATTTGCAAACTAGTTAAATGAAGGAAAATCGAAATTTTCCTCATGAAAAAACAAACAAACAAGAACACAGCAACAAACTCTGCTTTCCTTTTTTTTTTTTTTAAAGAGCTTGTTTGTCAGCAAACGGCAGTACAATAAAATACCAGACGTATATATCCATCAATGAGTCTGGGGATACTGGCTGGTGCACAATGAGTCTGGGGATACTGGCTGGTGCACTAATGGATTGAGATGATCCTTTTAGACGAAAGGAAAAAAACTGACAAAGGTTTCTCCCACGGCGCATTTCACGCCTTGCTAAACGTACGTCACAGCGTCAAGTTCATGCTTTCACTTCACGCACTCATGAGTTATAACATAGGTCAAAAAAGGTTCCTCATGCAATACACAATAGTATTTGTATTTATCGTCAACGAGCCGTGCATGGAAAACCTAACAAATTTCTGTGCTTCAATCGACATTTTCAGTCTGAAAGCTGAAATGAGGGAACATGATTTGTTTCTGGCCCATGAACACATTTCTGACATCGAGTTTGTAAAAAGTAATCATTCTGACTGAAAATCTAATAGAAGTAATACTTGTATTGGGGATGAAGAATATTATATACAGAAAATTTGGCTGATGCCGAACTCGAGCCCGCGACCTCTCGAACACCATACGAGCGCTCTATTATATAATAATTGGGTTGAGGAAAGAAAATTTGGCTGATGCCGGACTATATATATGTACATATAAATTTTTCTCAACCTACACGCCGATGTGCGATGTCGCACTGTATATATATTTCATGCTTTCACGAGTCATGCGTGTAAAAAAGGACTTATCGAAAAGGTACATGAGAAAGGGCGTAAGCATCTAGCTGGTGTGCAAAATGGTGTTTCAAGAAAACTGAGCGTGAACTTTTGATCATTTTTTTGCTATTTATAGAATCATAATCATTTTTTTTTCTTCTCAATACTAATTGGATCTTTTCGTCTCTTTCCCTTTAGCTTTTCCATTTAGCCTTACCTGTTTCTTCTGTAACAGTGCCTTAAGCACCTTTTTGGGTGAATACGTGCGCTAGACGTCATTATTATTGTTATTATTATTAAGAAGGTTAAAGTCTGGGAATGGGGAAAACATATCTTTGAGGGTAATTCTAGCAACAACAATGTAACAGTAATGCCATTTTTTTCTCTCGTCAGGAGCCACTTTTTTTGCTTACAGAATTTTTGTTCTGGAAGAAGGGAGCAGAGCCTACGCCCTTCTTCCGGAAAGGGACATTATTACGGTTACGGCTCATAAAGGGCACAGCAATACCCCCCGAAGCCTTCGAGGGTCAAGCTCAATTGAGCCGAGTTTATTGTCACCAACGTAAAAAGTCACGAATTCTGTTCCCTTTGTGTTACTTGGTGAAACTGGCGGTTGAAATTGCCTGCAGGGTGGGGGTCGTTTTGTTCGAATGGATGCCCAAATATCTTAACAATTCCTTTTGTGGGCTCTAAAATCGGGGCAAGAATTCTAAATATTTTTGCCATGACTCCTTGTCTTCTGGCTGGAATAATATAATATTGGGAGAAGCCACTTTCTGAAGCGCTTTTTTTTATTTACTATTTTTTTTTTTTTTTTTTGAAATTACGTTTCTCAGTCCAAGTAGCCGCGACAATCTGTGTACAGTTTCCGTTCGCGTTGTCCCCCCCCCAAAAAAAAAAACACTTTCCTGCGCTCATATTACGCCGTTTACTATTTTTTTATAAAAAAATCTGACGTGGTTATAAAAACATTGAAATTACTACATACAACTTGTTCTCTTAATTTTTAATCTCAAAAGATTAAATTCCAGATTTAGGGTGGGAAAAAATAGGGGGCACACGTGTCCCCTGCCCCCTTAGTTACGCCACTGTCAATTAGTTAGATATTATGAAATGAAAGTAATTTCTACTTTCAAATCCACTGCCGCGTCATAATAGCCTTGCCATACTGTCGAACTAACTGCATTTGGAGTCAATTCTGAACGTTGAGTTGTAGAAGTTGACCCGTGTGATGTCAGAAACTACATCTTATCGACCCACATTTTTGTGCGTAGTTTCTACACTGTACTGTCACAGTTACTGATATAAACCCCTTAATTTTTTCGGTTCAAAATGGGCCCCTAATCCACAAAGATCGACAGAGGCTCTTTGTTCGACACGATAAAAGGGCAATAATAGGTTGGTTCCGCTTCATTTGTCAAATGGACAGTATTGTGTATTCAGTAAGTGCGTCACAAACAATATTGTGGGAAATATTTTATAAGCGTTTATTGTATACAATATGAGGTAATGACTGGTGAAACTTATCGCCGTATGCCCAGAAGAAGGACACAACGCAGTGTGACCGGCAAAAATGGTCACTAGAAACTACTGTCCCAAACTTTGTTTCAAGAAAACTGAGTGTGAAAGTTTTGTGTTTTTTTTTCGCTATTTGTAAGCCTTCAGGAATCAGGAAAGTTAAATTCTGCATAAGGAATGGAAAAAACATGTCTTGTGTGTAATTCTAGCAATACATATACAACAGTTATGCCCTACTTTTGTTCAAAAGAGCCATGTTTGCTTGTGTCCTTCTTTTAGGGCAAAAAGTATTTTCTGTGCCCGGAAAAAGTTCGTAAAGCCTTGCGACCTTCTTCCGTGCACATGAAGTTATGACATGGTCGCAGTGGTTACGATCTTGACATTATTTTATTCAACATTGTATTTTCATTTATAAAACAAGTTACTTTCAGTCAATTATTATGGATTGTGAGAAAACTGGTCATGTCATTTAGTGTTAGTTTGTCTAGCTTTTGCCATTCTGCGTAATTTGTTTTTTAAAGGCAAAGTATACCTTCGGTTTTTGGAACCGTACTTTTGCCTTAATGCTATATAATTGTAGATGTATACCATAAAACTAACCTGTGTAAATTTCATTTCAAAAGGTGGCAGCGTTTTTGAGATATTGCCAAAAATCTGGAGCGGTTGCTTTCGCGCAAAAGAAGTATCTGTCATTGGAATACACATTCTGAGAAGCGTTACAGCCATAACGCTTCTCAGATTCAAATTTTTGGGGGATAAAGTAATGTATTTTTCCATAACTGCAGTACTTCGAAGTGAAACGTTTCTCAAAATGCATTATACTATCCAAAGCTGCTGTACTTCTTACCAAGTAAGTTTTTATTGCCAAAATTTTTCAGAGTCATTACCAAACGTATGCAATGCCTTTAAAGCTTAAACATTTAGACACTATTCTCTTTGAATCAAGATAAGGTACATCATTGGCAACATCATGCTGGGTCAGTACAACTGAAAACAATAATCGTAACTTGTCTTATGCTTTCATGCAGGAATCTATATTTATTATAATAAAATAATTCAAACGCATGCAATGTTCCTACTAAATGTAAAATCAACATATTTTTGTTTTGGGGAAATCAATTATTTGAGAACTAATTAATATAATAAACTCGAAGACTCATTTTACTAAAACAATCTCCGGTAAACCCACATGGTACCTCAAGGTAAAGGAACGGTAGTTCACATATCCCGAGTTGAAGAAAAAAAAGTAAAGAAAAGGGATATTTTTTTCTCTTACTTACTTAGAGCATGATCTTCTTTTACATCATAATTATCATTAACCACTCTGGTATATTTTATTTTTATTGTTAACATCTGGTCATGCATTCAAGGATGCCTCTAAAGTGAGGTAACCTTGTAGACAAGGGTGCTTGCAATGAACAAGAAACACCAAGGTAAACCTATAAACTCGATCTCCTGTTCTGTGTTCTTTTTACGTGCACTCCTGGCAAGTTTCTAGATTGTCTGGCTATTCCATCATTGCCGTAAAGGCAATATATACAGGCAACCAGTTCAAGGAAATTTCAAAACATTCCCAATTTCAATTTTAGAAAAGTATTAATTCTTGGGGGATAGAGAGTTACAGCAGTAATGTCAATCATCTGTCCAAGTGTGCCTTTATTTGCATGCAGAGCATTTGGTTTGGTAACTTTCTTCGATTTTAAATTTACTCTATCCGATTGAAACTAGGGACAAACTGCATAGGATTTGTCCCCGGCCTCAATCGAAAAGAGTGATTTTCAATTTAATTAGAGTGATTTTCAATCCAACTATTCAAGAGAGTAGGCCGTAGTTCGTTTTGATTACCAACTGATCCATAAAACTGACTGGCAAGGACGGTAGAGAAGGTCGAATGAAAATATTGAAAAATGGCACAGCAGTCGATTTCAGCCCATTTGAACACGCATAAATTTCCTGGTAGTGACACAATATTTTTGTTCTCGACTACGCTACTATACCTGAATGAAATTTTCCACTTGTTGGTTGTACGGTGTGTTTACATCGAGGGTGGAACAGAAATCGTATTATTACAAACGACAAACCATGGAGATAAAACCAACGAAGGAAACATTACTTTAGGACCGTCCCCGTTGTCCTATGTTCGCGGTTTTCTTACCTTGGAACTGTCTCGTTATTCCCGTCCTTTCTCAGCAAGACAAAAACAACAATGAACACTTGAAATCCTCTCACTTCAGGAAATGTTTACTTCGGATCATCTCAAGGAATCTCCCAAGATTGTTGTGATAAACTACTCTATATGTCTCGCTTCTGCGTGTTTACACACTTCGCCCATCTAGCAAATGAGGTTCCTGTCCACGTTCCGTTGATTGTCACGCTCTAACGAGATTCTTTCGAACGTGGGATTTGGTTTTTAACAAAAGGACCTCGCCTGTGTATCTCTTGTCATTCCTCATTATCATAACAATAGGCGTCACAGGTCAAATAACTTTCCAGTGTGTACGTTTAAACGGGTACGGGGCAGTGGTTTAAAAATACGTGGTAGACAAAGTTCACGGTTTCTGTGACGCAGGGGTGTTTTTGAAACCACGAACCACTCTCAGGCCTTACACTCAGGCAGTCGTTTAAATAAAACTTTAACAATATTGTTGTATTGACGTCACTGAAGCTGGTACCGCTCAGGGGTGCACCCCACTAATTAAACTCCAATAGCACCCATTGCAAAACGCTAAAAAATTCAAAAATACTTTAAAAACACTTAGAAGTCTCACTGCGTTTTGATATAAAAAGAAAAGTATTCAATGAGTCCTAAACTTCCACCCTCTGCATGGTCAATTTGACGGGTAGTCTCAATTAAGGCCCGTCGAGTTGTTCTCCGTCCAAGTAAAAACACCCCTACACTTGTGTAAATTTCGAAACGTTCGAGCATCGATCTCAAAAAAATGGCCCAAACACCTATGACCTAATAGGACCATTTTTCAGGGACTACGTCATCCAAAATACCTCAAGTTAGAAGCCAACAACCCCCAGGTTACATTGTGCAAAGTTTTTACACTGTTCCCCTTCTGATTGGCCCTCAAATCTGTCTAAAATGGAATATTTGATGACCTACAAAATATTCATGAGGCCGACGGACTGTTTTCTCCCTATTTAGTGGGCTGGGGTGTACCATTAGTATTTCTGTCTGAATTAGGCGTCTGCAAATGAGGCTATACGGCTGTTGGCAATATGGAAAAGTCTGAAGCTCGCAACCAAGTGAGATCTTATCTAATTTAATCTAATCTTATCTAATCTAATAGTGCATCCGAGGCCGGTGATGCATATCTATCATGGTTTCGAAAACGCTTCCAGTGATGAAAATGAACAGTATCCTGACTCGTTTACACGAATTGCGGGGGCTGGGTTCGCAGAACCAGGCTTTGAAAGATGTTTGACGGAGGAGAGAAGTTACACTGACGTATACTTTAGTATAATGAATCATTCAAAATAAAGCCTGACACGTATTGCCTAGCCTGGCTCTTTGCCAAAGTCACTGGTAGGTGATTGGAAATAACATGAGGCACACACATCTCATTATAATGGAGAAAGCTATATTGCCGCCTATAAAAGTTATGTCTTTATGTACTAGTATTTAAAATATGCTGGGGTGGAGCACTGTTATTAATCTAGATTTTAACTTCTTCTGTTTACTTCCTGTCGCTACAGAATGGTTGAATAACTTGGTATGTTGCTTCTGGGAAAGCTGAATGAAAATCTTATAAGCTTTCAAAGGGAGAAAACCCACAGGTATTCCACGTTTATCCTCATTGTTCACAGACAAAAAAATGAACGAGTGGGGCATGACTTTTTCAGTACATGCGGCCGGGCTAGATGGGTGACATTTGTATTCATTTTATTTATTTCTCAGCCAAGTACATAAGTTTACCGGCACATAATTGAGGCAGGATGATTTTCTATGTATTCAAACTTGTCATTTTGTGTGTGTGTGTGTAAATTGTAGGGTTCATATTCAGCATTATCAATTTTATATTGCTGTTAATGTGAAGGGTTTGTGAGGGTATATCTTTTTGATGTCACTTTTTTAAAACCATTTTTATTGCCTTTAATTGAACTGGTTTTTTTTTACTATTTTAGTTTGCCTGGTTACTGTTTCAATTTTGTTTTGCTTTGAAGGTTTTTAGTACTGTTGAATTCTGTTCATTTTATAATTATCTTTTACTTGCCATTTTCGGCTACTTTTAACCTAATTTTTTTACTTTTCCGTATATTCTTTATTAGTGATTTTAAATTGTCTGAAATGAGCGGAGTCTGGGAGGGCACATCTTTTTTGATGACACCCTTTTTTATACCTTTGCCCGTCCCTTGACAGCTTCTGCTCGTATATTGTGTTTTTTTTAAATGCAATTCGCTCATCACAAGGCCCAAAGGCCACTCGAGGTGCCCCAATGCGCAGAAACAAAACATGGCGAGATATAAACGCAAGTCTCTTCACAGCACAGCTGAGAACAGGGAGGCGGTAAATGAATCCGTTGCGAGACAGACATAACTGCCTCTTCCCCTATTTGAAGCAATAGTGAAGTGTCTTGCTCAAGAACACAAGTGTCATGACCGGGATTTGAACCCAGTATTGACCAAAGAATTAAAATAACGTAGTAAAAAATATGACAGGAGTAGGAGGTTAGGAGATCTCTCTTGCCTCTGGTCACCATATAAACCAATGCAACCTGTGACATGGTCGTGTCCCCGGCGACTAACCCGGGTCACCCACCATATAGGGCATTTGCTCTGGGGTGAGGAGGGGTGTTGGACCTCCTGTCAGAAGTTAGAACAAGATCTGATTTAAGAGCTCCTTAAGATCGGGCTGGAGTCCAAGGGGCACAACCAACCTCTACCAACCCACCTTGCATCCGTACATCCTTCATCAATATGGATATGAGACACAGAAGAGGCCGTAACGCCCATGGCCAGAATGGGCCTATAGTTCAACAAATAAAGCTATAATGGCAGCGTTACATGGAAAAGAACAGCACATGACAGAGTTAAATGGATAGTTGATGAAGAGGCCTTCCTCCTGCAGTGGAGAGAAAATAGGCTAGAAAGAAGAAGAAAGAGAATAAAAAATAACGTAAAATCCGAAGAAGGAAAGAGTTGACACCAGGTAGCCGACGGATTGCCTAAAAAAAAATATAAAAAAATGTGTGGAGGGTCGCAGTCTCCCCTCTTGCTGACACACAGATTTGTTTTTTTATATATACAGTAAACAATTTCATAAAAAAAAAATACAATCCGGTCAAGTGGTTATTTCTTAGTGATGGTCAATTCATGGGAATATACAAAATTTACCTCATACTAAGTTGAAGAGGTCATATCTTAATAACGCCCCGTGGTATCTCTTTAAATCGGACCTACACTTTCTGTGGGAGAGACGCCGGCCAGAGACAGTGCTTTGAAAACGAAAATGCTGAATGGACGATTATTAAACGAATAATAATAAAAAAAAATATATATAAAAAAATAAAAAATGGAGGTTGACCGAGACCCCCCCCTCAAATAATACCAGTAAAAAGACAGGTTTAGTCACTGTTATCGTTGGTTGCTAACTCTCAAACATACTTTTTAAAATGTGTTAAATATATAATTATAGGCTCGATGTTATAAGCTTTTGAGGAAAATGTAATTCGGAATTGTATTTTAATCAACGTTCTGCGTGTCTTTGAATTTCACAATCTTGTTCGACCTTGTTCAGACAAGCAAACCACGCTCGCTTTGACATCTTGTACAATAGTATACGTCATGTATTTTAATGATGATTGCTTTTGTTTGTTTTCCTTTTATGTTGTTCTGTTTGTCCATCCACTTTGTTTGGACGGAATATGCTGGCCGTGTAGTAACCTCTACTGTAAACACACGGTGACCGTTTAATTGGGACAGAATGTTTGGCCGCCTTTCTCCAATATTGATTTAGCGCCCTCTAGTGGTAAAATTGTCTACAGCAATTTTGTCACATCAGATGTGGCTGTGGCTGATAACAACTGGGGCAGCAATGCAACATTGGATAATGTACTGATCTAGCCATAGCCACTGACGGAGCAGAAGTTTCAGACACGGCTTATCATGTGTTACGACGAAGGTAGACGTTGTTCAAGTCGGGTCTCGGACTCGGTCCGTACTATTTGATATAATTATTATAGGGTGCGTTCGATTAGCTTCCCCGTGTATACCGGGGAGTTACTCTCGTGGTAGCCACAACACAAGGCTAATCGAACGCTGCGGTGTATTCGCTTGACATTCTGGAAAAATTAAGGTTAAAGGTTGTTCCCCGCCGTGAGCCTGCAGCCGTACTACGTCATTACACCGGGCAGCCACCAGAGACCCGCTCGCAAGCTGGGGCTGTGGTGGCATACACCGGGGCAGACACGAGTATCACGTGATGGCTAGTCGAACGCTCTCGTGTAAGTTTCACTTGCACATGTAAGCAAATCGAACGCAACTATTGACAACTTAACAAATACGTTTTACAGCTATATGGGGACGCAAACGTTTAGCCTTGGACGGAGGTGCATGCTCGTCTGGATAGCGATAAAAAAGTTGTCGCTATCTCGACCAGCATGAACCTCGTTCCACGGGTTAACGCGTGCGTCCTAACTGTATTGCCCCGTAAAATGTTTTGTCTGTGGTTCTTCTATAACTCACGCCCTCACATGTCAGTGAGTTGCCAATCTAGAGTTGCCGACGTTCGCTTGGCCCCACCGGTCTCTATCTCATTCACCTCTGGGATGGGCTGGCGTGCTTGTAAAACATCTTGTTCAGGAAGTGCGTCACGCTTGTGCAGCGAGGTGATGCATGATGGGACTGACTACCCTGTTTCACACACGCCACACGCGGCGGCAGTGCCACTCTCACCGTTTTGGGACCGTACTATAGACCTTTCTATCGTTGATAAGCAAACTGCGCTGGTTGGCATGGACGGCCAAATGTTAGCAAAACATTCAATTTTGTTGCCATACATTATGACCAAATTCAACATTTTTGCAAACTTTCTATTTAAAGAAAATACACCCATTATTGCTTGGTTTGTTTCCAACAGTATTTGATTATTTGTTTAACATTTCTACAAACTGTGATTATCTGTTTTTGCTTTGCATTGATGGCTCCCCGTAGTTTCTCCATCTTGGTTACCAAAACCTCGGGCTGTGACGTTGCAAAAGAGAGGTCTATACGTGTGCTGCGTCGCCTGAAATGCGCACTACACTGTGTAACACACGGAGACACTGACTTCCAAAATGGCGCAACCTAGATTATCGTGTCGATGACGTCACGTGAATTGGCTTATCGGCGCAGTGTGCACATTCATTACACACGGGATACACGTGTTGCTTACCTCGCTCGTTGATATACGATATCTTTTTGGGGGAACTTTTTAGGGTTGAAGAAAAGCTTATCATTTAAATGCTGCAATAATTTCATTAAAAATAATAACGTTTACAGTTTATTAACAACCATTAGAAAGAAGCCATGCCCACTGTGAGTTCGTGGTGTATAATACATTAATTAGAGCATTATGGGTATTAACATATAGATCTTCCCTTTTATAAACAAACACATTATCTGTTTGGCCATCCTTTTATAACCCAACCATATTATCTGCTTGGCCATTATTTATGGCGTTCAGCCGCGGTATCTTTTGAGCGATCTTACCACAACTTTAGCTCACCATGCCCGTCAATATATGTACCACTGATCATAACAACAGTATCAGATTATTAAAACCATAGAATAACTCATGAAGGTTGCGGACGTGTATCAGAAACAAACAAAAAACGTAACCAAAGTGTCCTCATCAAATTATATATTTTGACAGTTTTTATTTTTTTGCCCAAAGGGATCGTCAGTACACTCATTATGCAGTAAGTGACAAGAAAGGAAATGCTTTTGTGTTTTGTTGCCTTCAGTGTTTTGAATTTGTGTGGTCAGTGTTCATTTAAAGCCCCAGCTTAACATTGGTAAGAAAGAAAAAATATAATGTTCACAGATTTACATATACCTTACATGGTATAAAGATAATGACGGTAGAAAACTTTCCTTGAAATAGTTCTGCCTGAAGTGTTATCATTTTTTTTAATAATACATGAAATAAGATCCAAAGTCAATTTTCGTCTCATGTGAGACCAAACCTCTGCCTAAGAATTCGTACAAAAATGCTGAATGCATTCCGTTTTCTCGCATATGAAACAACGAACTGAGCTGAAATTTTCACAGGATGGTTTTATTACATATTATATCTTGATTTGTGCAATGAATGGACACATTTACAAACACTTTACCAATGTTGAACTGGGGCTGAAAAATTAGACAGGTGCCTATGAAAAATGATCCCCCAAAATCTTACAATAAATTCCCAGCTAAATTTTCATAATAATATCAATGTACATATTAATTTATTATGCCTTGTCTACGGCACGACATAACTCGCTTAACGGATTCGTATAGATTTGAAATGCGAACTAAATTTAGCTTGGGGTGAGGAAAATCTAACCTTTCAATCTGCAACAGATTGAACAGAAGAACAAAACCCAAGTACATAGGGACACCAAACCATGGCATCTTGATTTACGCGATTTGAGACTCACGTGAGATTTTGCGGATTACGGCCCTTTTCGAAACCGCTGCTTTCAGCTTCGCCTCCAGCCCAGGCTCTGTCTCTGTTTGAAGCTCCGTACTGAAAGCGCACTTTTCCCAAATTACTGACGAAGCTAAGCCTATAAGCCAAAGCTGCAGCCAATATCGTGATTTCAAAAAGGGTCTATGCCAAAATGTATTATATTCACGATGTATTGTCCCTTGACTCTCTTTGAGGCGACTTCGTGTGTAAAACTCGTCAAAATGTACTCGTACCAGTTTTGAGAGTTAGTAGAGGATTTTGGTGACCAGAACCTCCCGTCGAAACTTCCTTCCTTCCCGTATGGGATTTCTAATCAGCAAATATGCCGAATCAGATCTGATAACAGCAGTAAATGCTCAGAATTATTTTTGTCGATGTCCATAAAGTAAACGGTCTAATCGCACGCGGGGTGAACTTTGGACATGGTGATTTACCGCCAGTGCCTAAACTGACCAAATATTGACCATTGCTGTGAAATCTAGCCTTTGTGGGACGAATTGTACCCCGACTAATGCGTTCACAGGCTCTACCAGGCTAGCTACAAGTCCTTGGTGTGTGGCTTTGTTCAGCCGCAGGATTATATTTATGTTAAGGCTAAAATATCTTCGAACTGTATTGGTCGATCCTATTCACCTTCCAATGAGCAAGCTCGGGGGTCAATTAACGTACGAAAGCATGCTCCATAACTCCGAATGTTGAGTATAGACGATTTCAACTGCACATTATTTTCACAAACTTCAGTAAGTCACCACAGTTTACGCTTTGAAGGTAAGGCACAGTTACAGCAAGCAAAACGGTTTGCTTGATACTCTCAATCAAATAATAATACACACTTTCGACCCTCAGAGGTCCTTGTATGTTCATCATGATTAAACACAACTACGCCCTGTGTCAGTTACATAAGATTAGGCCACGCTACAATGGTGGCGTCTGAAATGGGACTTCCATTTTAAAAACGAACAGTATACAGTCTAAATTGTTGATGCTTCAATTGTTGTTAGAAGAGTAGTGCCTACAAAGTTTCCATTAAATGACCAAACTTTTTTACATTGTATACACTGTACATTTTGTGCTGTTCGGGTCGAATGAAATAATTATAATAATGGTCTAGATTAATTTTGTCAGGTATTTTTTCAATGTTCATCACGTGAATAGCAAATGGATTGAAGAACACGTATGTACGATAATTACGCTCTGATTGCAACTGGGTTTAAGGAATATTGTAGTTTTGGTTTTGGAAGATGATATTTATTGCGATCCTCGACCATTTCATACAATTACTAACCTGTGTGAAGACAGGAAGGTGATTACGTCAAAAGATTAGGTCAAAAATTGTTGTAGCTAGGAAAATGAAGAGAGAGAGAGTTACACTTCCTCATCAGTATGTTGCTACACCGATAACTAATTAGGGTTTCGACCATACCAAGCTATGTTGCAGTCGTCAAGTACCTGATTGTAAACACGTCATGGGGTTTTTACCACCAGGCTATGTTGCAATTGTCACGAGTACATGTTTGTAAAAAACATGGGATCTATTCAATGTTTCTTGTAAACTCTCTCTTGAATCGTCTCGCATTGTCTGACTGTCCAAGGAATCAGTGGCGTAGCCATGGGGGAGGCCAAAGGGGGCAGTTGCCACCCCCGTGGAACATTTTGCCCCCTGCTTGCTCCTCTGTCAGCTTCTGGACACCGCGAAAAGTTGTTTTAATCAGGCAATTTTAGAATTGACCTCAACTTTAAATGGACCCCTCTACAACCATCTGTGCCCCCACTTGCCCCCCCCCCCCTGCGAAAAAGATACTGGGTACGCCTCTGCAAGGAATACAAAAAGGCTTAAGAAATAAACTCTGAACACGGTGACATGAGAGGCAAGCTTGGCGCACGTAACTCTCGACGATGGGTTTTCTTGCAGCAAACTCTCCGAGGTTGGAAACACCACAACCTGAACGAACGAACGAAGAGAACACCTACAAACATTTTGTCCTTGTCTAAATAAGAAAGAACAATATCAGTATGATAAACCCGATGCACCTTACTAATCAAGATCTGTATGGTGCACTAGCAAAGATCAGAGTGACAAGATTAGGGTTAGGAGATAGATCTTTCCGGGGCGCTGTCGACTTGAGCTTGCTGTCAGCATGCAGCCCCGTGCTTGGGACCCCCTCCCACGGCAGACTATATCCAGAGGAAGACCGAATACCAACCTATGTAGACACCATTTGTCACGACACATGGTTCCTGAAAGATACTGCTCAGCAGCTGCGGGGATAGGGAACAGTGGAGAGCCATTATCTGGAAGATTTTGCCGACATAAGCTACATTTTGTTTTGACCGAGAGAAAGGAGTCTCTCCAGTTAAAACAAAAGCCAAAGATTTGGCGCACATTCTGCGCGATTCACTTGAACGGGCCTTCACGAATATTCTCTTCGCCTCCTTTAGGTACCACAATTACACCATTGCTTTATTATTCAGCGGCGAAATTAGGGCAAACATTTTAAAATGTGCACAAGGGGGTGCATCATTCTTAGGGGGCACTTCTGACCAATGAAAAATGTTCACTCTCCCTTTTAAAACAGGCCCCTTTTCAGCGCTCTTGTTATGCCGTTTACTATTTTGTTTATAAGATAATCTGACATGGAGGAAAATACAAACTGTCTGCGTGAAAATAGAAAAATAGCTTACAAACATTAAAATTACTTCATAAAAGTTTTACAAAATGTAACATTTTACTCTGGTAATTTTTAATCTCAGAAGTCCAGATTTCAAATGGGGGGGGGGGGGGCACCCGGGGGGGGGGAGTACGTGCCCCCCTGCCCCTCTTAGTTAAGCCACTGTTATTATTCTAAAGAAACGGGAAAGTTTCTTAGACTTATACTTCTCATTTGCGTGCACTGTGGTCGACGATTCTAAAATTGGACCAAATTTGAAATTCGAAAGCAACTGGAATGGCGTTCAGACTACGATTAGAATGTGCAGTTTGCAGCGACATAGCCAACCAGTCCCCCAGGTGACACCCCATAAAGAAATGTAGATACATGTAATTCATTAAAAAACATGGTACCTGCCCCCCTCACTGAAAACCAAACCCTCCCTGTGCCCCCTAGTGAAAAAAATCCTGGCAACGCCGCTGGCAGTCTGATTAGACATTGTCACCGTCAGCACTCGGCTCTGGGCAACGTGTACACCAGTTATGAGTTGTCAGACTAGAACTGGTCTAGGTGGGTTTGCGAAATCAGGAACCAGATATTCCACTCCATACACGAGTGAATCATAAACCATATTTAGGCATAAAAATGACTCAATCGTAAGCACTTGGGGTTTTTAAAAAGGACCAAAGGTGGATTTTTACATCACCATTTCCTTTGACGGCATGAGTCATATCAGTACCACGCGAAACAACCACAAAGAGATCAATATGAGTGATAAAACTATCGATTTGAACTAGTCACATCTGCGGTTTGTGACACACGCTGATAAAAATGACCGAAGTCCAACAGGCTCTTTTATAAGCGTCTGACCTGAACTGGAAACCCCTCATTGTGATTCACTTTTGAATTTGAACAAGACAGACTCTGAGAGAGAGCTGTTTGTACTAACCGTTAAAATTAATTGACATCATGGCGTCCACTGTGGGTCTCCTTTGTTGTTCAGACACGCTGGTCTTGCGAAGGTAACTTGCGACCGTCTTTTATGATTTATTGTTGTTTATTGTTTAATGTTTTATAGTTGCTCACTTGTGTTGTTATGATCATTGTTTTTCTTTATGTATAGCTTGCAGATGAATGGCGAGCATCCGGTTAGAATGAGCAGCTCAACCAAAGATGGCGCCGTAGCAACGAGGCAAGATGGCGGCTGCGGCACGGCGTCTCACATCTACAAGTGCACACTCTCCCCGCAGTTGCGCAAAGTGGCGGAGATGGAACTCGGCGAGAATCGCCTCATCCGCAAACTTGCCTTCGAAGGAATGCGACAGATGATGAAGAAAAGACCCGACATCAACTTCAGCCAAGACGAGAGATTTCTGCTGCGATTTCTCCGCGCCAAGAAGTTCGAGGTGGACCGCGCCTTCAAGTCACTGGTGAAGTACTACGAACTGCACAAGAAGCACCCCGACTTTTTCAGAGACTATAAGAAGTCGTCCGTGAAGCACGTTCTGGATGACGGCATGCCATTGGTCCTTGCGTCACGTGATAAGGAAGGACGACCAATCGTCGTACTTAGGACAAGTGAGTTTCAACTGCATGAAAGTTCTCGTGACTTCCACTTATAGTTGCATACAATTTCCTAACAACAGATAGGGATCCTTGTTCTCTTCTGAAAAGCAGAACATGTTTGTAACTGATATGCTAAAGAGCCCCTAAAACTAAAGGAACTGGGCTCCATACTAGGCTGATATGAAATCATATTTCTTCTTTATATTAAAGATATGCACCGCCTTTAGGATGCGCAACATTGAAATTTAAATTTTGCCCCTTGCCGATGTTAGGAATCTTATAAAAAAATAATGTTATTTTAAGTGCCTGGCTTTCATCCTGGGTCCATGTTCATGCTGCATAAGCATACATTTTGCTTAACAAATTCCTGTTAAGCCAGAATGAGCAGGATACCAGTCACAAATGGTACATATGAAATGGTCTTTTGGCTGATAACCCTGTTCTGGTGAGCATATTCTTTGTTGCGCTTGGCTAACTGTTGTGCTTAAGCAGCTCCATGAAATTGGGTCATGTTTTCTAAACTTTGCATTGTTCTTACTCAGCTTGCCCAGTCTTAGGACGTGTCCAAAATGGCGGCTACGGCTATGGCTGTTTCTATAGTGTTGCCAGGGGCATCATGTGTTTCAACGCATATTCACGTGACGAGCCGCAGCCACAATAATTCGGACACGGCCTTAGTTATCAGATTTCCAACACCTAAACTCGTCACTAGTATATCAGCTATTTTAAATTCTCGCATCATGTTAATAATGGTTGGTCATCCTGGGATCAATAATTGACGAAGAGCAAAGATTGATCAAAAGATGTGTATCAATCCCTATTGCAAATGAAATTGTAATGTCACAGTACAAATCACTGTGATGATAATGACAACTCATCTAAAGTTGGATCTTAGTGCTTGTAAAATCGATCCCAGTTGATATTGTTGCAGACTTCCGGTAATAAAACCAAGGATGCCTCATCAAAAGCGAACTTAAAGCGCATATTCACTTTTAAGAACACCGAATAACAAAATGTTCACAGTGATGTTTGAAGCTTTGCATGGTGTGAAGAATAATAAGGAACTATTAAATAGTAAACTTGCGGGTACAACCATGTAATTCAACTCTTTTAGGAAGGAGTGATGGCTCTGAGAGGAGCCGTTGTGGTCTCGACGTTTCGAACAGTAGATAAGGATGCTTGCTATCTCAACCAGAAACACTGGGGTAATTCCCCTATATACTCTTCCACAATAAGTGTTTTTGGACGGTTCTTTTACGTGCACTACCAATCCTAGTACACGGGACCTACGACTTAACGTCCAATCCGAAGGACAAAGCAATTATGGTAAAGTGTCTTGCTCAAGGACACAAGTGTCGCGACTGGCCAGGCCGGGATTCGAAACCACATTCTGTAAACTAAAAACAGAACTTAAGTTCTGCGGACTCTACCGCTCGCCCACGACACTCCTAACTAAGTTGATTTATATTACCTCTATTTTGTCTTTCCTATATTAATCCTAGTTAACTGGGAACCAAGCAGTTACAGTGTACTGGATATCGTGAAGGCTCTCTTCATGGTACTGGAGGATCTTGTAGATGACGAAGAGGCACAGATTATCGGGATCAACCTACTGGTTGACCTTGAGGGCATGGGGACCCAGCACGTCATGCAAATGGGGCCAAACCTCGCCAAGAAGATCACATCAATCTTCCAGGTATAGTAGTGTGTATAGTTCCTTTGTAATCGGAGACTTTTGAGGACGATATGTGGCAGCAGTCTTACCAGGTATATCCATTCTTCTCGGAAATGTGCGCATGCTCAGAACTACGCAAGCATTTGAAATCTACCGTCTGCTGCCACCTAGCGTTCCAAAATCGCTCGTTGACGTACTCGCCATCTAACCTTGGAGGTAGTTCCCTGCCTCCATGATCGAAACCAACCTGTGAAATATTTATTTAGAGGATTTTCAGTGGTGTGGACGTAAGAACTTCAGTGACCTTTTTGGGTTGAAAAAAATCAATTTTCACTGGTGATAATGTACATGACTTAGTTTTCACTAGCGACTTTACTTGTAACTTCATAAATCAAATCAGCTATGTACATTTACGAGTGTGTGAATTTAGCCAGGAGGGTATACTGTCATAACTTAGGTAGTTTTATTGTCACTTAAAGCCATTATACACTATTGGTAAAATGTCTGGAAATACTTCCATACCTTATGAGCATCAAGAGTTATTTAATAAAATCAACCTGCGAAAGTTTCAGCTCATTTCATTGTTTCCTTACGAGAAAACAATACAAAGTCATTCAGCGTTTTTGTATTCATTCTAACGGCCGGAGTTTTCGTCTCGTGAGACGAAAAATCATTTGTGGATCTTATTTCACTAATTATTCGAAAACGATAACACATCAGACAGAAATATTTCACAGGAAGTTTTCTACCATCATCGTCTCTATACCATGTAAGTTATGTGCAAATCTGTGAACATTTTGTTTTTCGGTGTTCCCAAAAGTGAATTATGGGCTTTAAACACTTCACACATCGTCGAGAGCAAATCCGGGTCAAATTTGTGGGAAATTCTACTTTTAAAATGGATCTGCTTATTTGTGTTGAGGCACTAAAGACCGACCGTAAATTGCTCATCATTCGTCGCTTTACAAATTGGCTACAGACCCAACTTTGACCCGCGTTGTTAACCTGAAACTATACGGTCTGCATGAACTGCTTTCTGTGAGGTGACAAATTAATATACGTGTGTCGAAAAAGGGAAATCTGTGTGTGACTCAAATCTCGGCTCAGTGGCACAGAGCTTTCAAGGAGGAATTATTGCTATGAAGATTTGCTTTTTAAGATAAATGGTAGTGAGAAAGGTGCACCTATTCACCAGGCAAAACTTCGACCATTCCTCAAACTATCTCAACTTCCTGGGAGCATACAACCTCAAACTGCTTAAATAAACGCTAAGTGATTAATCAAACACTACTGTCTTAACCATCTCAGGTTCCCATTATGCTATGATTCCTGAGCTACTCTCTTAATGTAAAATAGTGAAATACCACTCTTTTTGTCCGCCATACACTCTTGCAAGGAGCCATATGGCGGACAACTCTTTTTAGAGTGAAAAACATGTATTTTCACTAGATTCAGAGTGAAATTCACTCAAATTTCACTCAAAAAGGGTCATGCACAGTGAGTTTCACTCTCAAAAGAGCCAAACTAACACTACTCTGGCAAGCAAGTGAAATTTTCATTCTCTTACATATGGCATTCTTTTGTGCTTAAATACAATACTAGCTTCATGAAACTTGACCCTGCTTCTCTAGAACAAATACATCGAGGCTGAGATGAACTTAGTCTGGTCCCTATTTTACGTATTGTATCAGCAGCGCTATGATTGCGTTGGGCAGTCCGGGTACCCATCAGCCATGATCTCAGGGTGAGGTTGCGCATTTTGACGCACACCAAATGGAGGTCGTTAAAACCGCTGAACAAACAAACAAAATCGTCACCGTTTTCACCAACAGCCACTTATCTTTATGCGCGCGAGAATAACTTTTTTGAGAAAATCAACGTTGAAGTTTTGTTTGCGTTTAAAACGTAATTCCACAGGTAAAATAAGTACTATTTTTCATCAATGCGATGTTAAATGATACTCAAGTACATAATCATACCTATAGAATCATATTTTTTATATGGAGAAATGCTAAAATATGATTAAATATTAATTAAAGATGAGTGGCTGTTCGTGAAAACGGAAAATCGCCTCTTTGAACTTGGGATTTAAAGATAAGTGGCTGTTCGTGAAAACGGTGACGAAATGGCAAACTTTGAGTTGTGCATGACGAGTCATGATGACTCATCGAAAACGATTGTTATCACCGAATCCATTGTAGTTTTAAAGGTATGAGTAATGGATCATTGTATTTTGGAAGAAGTATTCATACCTTGTGGTAAACACATCATGAAAGAAATGGTTACTGTTCTGTGCTCCGATACACTTAAGTTCCGACACCCCTATGTTCCGACATCCCATGTTCTGACACCCCATGTTCCGACAACCCTATGTGAAGACACCCTATGTTCCGACACCTCTATGTTCCGACATTCCATGTTCAGACACCCCTTTGTTCCAACACCCATATGTTCCGACACCCCTATGTTCTGGAATCCCTATGTTCTGACACCCATATGTTCTGACAACCCTTTGTTCCAACATCCCTATGTTCCGACACCCTTATGTTCCGACCACCCAATGTTCCGACACCCATATGTTCCGATAACCCTATGTGTCGACAACACACGCCATGTGAATCCTCTATGCTGATTGGTACATGCGCGACTGACGCACTATTGCAACGTCGCGCGCGCGCGGCGGCCATAGCTGCGTTGGTATAAACCACCATGAACGAGCTGATTGGATTAGTGTATACAACACTTACCACACACTGGAGTAGGGTAAAAACCAAAATGATATTCCATTAATACATCTGTTTTAAACAAATTTTTCAAACCTTGGAAGTTTTTTAAAGTACAACTTGCGGGTAGAAAATGCATGAAAACAACTGTTCTTTACGTTTCCCGCGTTACGAAAAAACATCCTGCCGATCGGAAGTACTTTTTGAAAAAGTACTTCACCCAACCCTCTGAGTTTTTTTTCCTTCTTCCCAAACTACAATGACAGAACTTCCGTCTCGTCAAGGTCAAGGGAAGGATTATACACCCTGCAATGTGATTGATCTTTTCTGCAGCTAAATGTCTGTACGGCCGGGTCGAATCACTTCTGAAGTTGTCCAAAAATTAAGCTTGTATTTTGATTTTTTTAGTGAAGCAGAGACAACGGCGTAGCCATGATTCTTTTTCAATGGGGTTCGCGGGCAGGGGGGGGGGGGCATTGCTTTTCAGTAGGGGTGGGGGTGGGGTTGCAAGTAGCTGGATTTTTTATGGGGAGGGGGGCAGCTGGAGGGCACGCGACTTTGTGACCATAAAGTAATGTTTTTGTTCGAGGCGTGTACTTTTGTATGAACCTGGACTTGTAAAACTTGTAAAACGATTTAATGTTGCAGTTTCACCATGAGAAAGAATTATATTTACGATCTTTTCGTGAATCACGAAGAAATTCGGACGTTATGCACACACAATGAAAGTAGTTCCAGTCAGCTTTCCCAAGATGCATCGGTATGAATGCTAGGGGAGTTCTTGTTGGGGAGCTCACCCGGATGAGCATAAACCGGGTCGGCCACGGCGAGCTAATCGAACTGCGCACCCATTGTAGAGATCAGAGGAGTGAACGTACTCTCCCGAAACAAATGATGTTCACACCATGTCAGTTTTATTGGTTAAACATCCAGTAAAGGTCAAGACCAACGACCCCAAAACAATTTCAAACGATCAGGTCTGGCTACAAACGCGTCCGTTTTGTGTGACTTTTGCACTTCGAATCTTTGTTTCACCATTATACAGCGGATACAGTAGGCCTAATTACATAAACATGAAAAACAACAACGACAACACCTAAGTAGACATATTGTGCAAAAATAAATGTCATTACCGAATGCGTCCATACGTTAGAGTAAGAAGCCCTGATCTCCACTTTTTGTTCAACTTCATAACTTCATAAAGCTATTCAGCTCAGTACAACCCCCCCCCCCCCCCCCGAAAAAATGCTCGGTACAGAAAACTCTTGGTCAACAGAATATGGGTACCAGCCAAAACAAAATGTAATACGTATTGTTTGAGACTGGTCCCCCCTAATTTTTGCTAAACAGAAAAATTATCTGAGAACCATATTCTTCTTAACAGTTAAAAAAAAAAAAAAATAGTCCCTGCTTGCAGAAAATATTTGCCCCCTTGCACGTACATCCCACGTGGCGACTGTGCCACGCCCATAGTCTGGTTCCCGGACCAACAAATCTCCGACTATTCTCTGTCGATATTAGGGTCAGGTATCACCCAAATGTCACGTGACAAAAAGGAGGAGTTCCCCCTTTTCCGAAAATATCCGAAAATGCTCCGAACTCGTTGTCGTCACCATTCTTACAGTGTCGTTGATGGTCGGACATTTTCGTTTGTTGATTAAAATTCAAAATTTTTGCAGACACATCCCATTCTCGTTTTTCTTTCCTCCCCCCCAACAAATTCAACACTGTATTTGAATATATTTGTAACATTTTTACAAACTGATTATCACAGGCTTTTTGAAAGTTAACACAAATACGCGCTGCACTAACTAAACAAACGGAGACATTGACTTCCAAAATGGCGCAACCAAGATTATTGTGATGATGACGTCAGGTGAATACGGTCAAATGCCTATCAAAATGACATTATCTACTTTAATATACCGAAGAAATTAAACAATAAGGAGCAAGCTACTTAATACTCTAATAAACAAGTCACCAGACAGGTGTGTTAACACCTAGGTCCATGAATATTTTGGCTGGTAACCCGTTTCTGCGTGGCATTCTTATAGTGAGCTTCAAGTTCAATTAAATGGATGCAGCACATTATGACAGCAACTTATTAAAGCCCCAGCTCAACAATGGTAAACTGACTGTAAATGCTTCCATTCTTTGCACAAATCAAGATATGTGTAATAAAACCCAACCTCTGAAAATGTCAGCTCATTTCGCTTTTTCATTTGCGAGAAAACGGTAAAAATGCATTCAGCATTTTTGCAGGCATTCCCATAGGCAGAATTTTCGTCTCACCGCGACGAAAACTAATTTTGGATCTTGTTTAATTTTTTATTTAAAAACGAAAACACTTCAGGCAGAAATATTTCAAGGAAAGTTTTCTACCATCATGATCTTTATACCTTGTAAGGAATCTGTAAATCTGTGAACATTTCTGTTTTTCTTCTTACCAAATGTTGAGCTGGGGCTTTAACGAAGCATCGTGGTTTGCATACATAATTCATAAGCTCATGAATATTTAATATCTTTTTTTCCTTCAGAATTGTGTCCCGGTCAGGCTACACAATATCCATTTTGTGAATGAGCCAATGGTCTTCGACGCTGCCTTTGCGATCCTGAAAGCTTTCATGGCCGACAAGATGAAGAAAAGGGTAAGAGATACGCAAAGAAAAAAACAACATTGCAATGTTTTTGGAGGCCGTGAAAAAGTCTACCCATGCAATAGACTGATCCATTAAGCCCCACCGCATACGTATTGACCAATCACACGCCACTGAAAATCCGACAAAAGTCCAACACGATAAAAAATCCTATCGGAAAACGTAAACACGCGTGCGCGTATTTATAGCACGCGTTCATGTCGTGCAGTGTTGCATTGAAGATACGCACATGGTACTGCCCACGTGTACAGTGGTGATTTAGTCAATGAAGCTGTGATTGGTCAATATGTTTAGTGGGTGTGGCTTAATGGATCGGTCTATTAGAACAACTCATATTTTTGCCAGTGGCCAGCTTTTTGAGATACTTGCAGCCGCTTGGTGCTTGAAACTTCCCCAAGCCGTACATCTCGAATTTCGGTACAAAACCGGACAGACTGGATGGGCCAGAGATTACCGGACAAACTGGATGGGCCACAGATTAGTTTATGTATTTAATTCAGACAAGTTTCGCAAATCAAACTTTTCCAATCAAATTTCAGGAAATTTTATTCATTTGGACGACCAGTTCCTTTATCAATGACTGAGACTGGAGGTGTCTCTGAATTGTTCGCAACCGATTGAAAAACTGCGCGGACCAGGGCCCGATTTCATACAGCTGCTAAATATTGCTTAAAAATTGCTGCTAAGTAGAAAAGAGCAGAATACCAGTCATTAATTGTACATGAGACATGGTAGTTTGGCCGGTAACGTTATTCTGGTAAGCATAATTTTGCTATGCTTCGCTGCTTTTTGTGCTTAAAGCCCCAGCTCAACATTCTGACTGTAAATGCTTCCATTCTTTGCACAAGTCAAGATATATGTATAATAAAACCAACCTGTGAAAATGTCAGCTCATTTCATTGTTTCATTTGCGAAAAAACAAAAACAAACAAACAAAAACAAACAAACAAACAAACAAACAAACAGTAAAAATGCATTCAGCATTTTTGTACGCATTCCTATAATTGGCATAGTTTTCGTCTCACTGGGACGAAAACTAATTTTTGATCTTGTTTAATTTATTATTTAAAAACGATAACACTTTAGGCAGAAATATTTCAATAGAAGTTTTCTACCATCATTTTCTTTATACCATATAAGGTATATGTAAATCTGTGAACACTGTGTTTTCTCTTTACCAATGTAAGGGGGGCTTTAAGCAGCTCTACGAAATTGGCCACAGCTTAGCGTTCACTTACTGCGACTTTCCAGCTAATGAAGGGGTTTAAATGATAATGACACTTATTGGGGAAGGAGGTGACATGTTGTATGTGACTTAGTAGATGCGCTGACTAATCGAGAGACATCCAGACAAAACAGGAAATTAATGCAAAATATTGTTCTATCACCTAATGGGGAAAGAGAAATGAGATGGTTCCTAGACTTCTCATAGTACCTTTTCTCACTATTTGTTTACATAACATCATTGACGTCAGACCTTTCCACCTCGACCCCAGGTTATTGCGCACGGTACTGATTTCAGAAGTCTCCATCAGCACTTCCCAGCGTCCACACTGCCAAGCAACTGGGGAGGGGCACTTGGCCCGTACTCAAACACCGAGTGGAAAAAAGCTTTCCTCGCCCAGGATCGCGACTTCGCTCCAGCAGCCGACGAGGGCGTCCTCGCAAATACCAAGAAGTCAAAAGGTCACTCGAAAAAGGACTCTATAGGCTCGTCCAAGAAACTTCTCAAGTTGGAGGAGAGTAAAGACCACGTATGACACAAAGCTCGGGAAAACTTAGTTTTTTATACATCATAGTTTTACTAAGAGACAAAACTAATAATATTTTCTGGTCAGATTAAATTATTGGATTTCTCATTGGATTGCTCAAACGTATAACCTGTGTACTTAGATACATTATTTTTATCATGAAAATATTTTTAGGTCGTCAATTTGCGAATTTTATTTATAAAATGTGTGTGGCGTACGTGTAAATAAAGACCAGACCATTCTATTTTAGTATTCATATAATCAACACATTCTTTCATAAATGTTAATATCTTTTTAATTTAAATTTAACTTTCAGACAAGCAATTAGGGAGATTAAAGAACGTTATCAATCACAGTACTAAATGTTATATTCTGTATAAGAACAAATCCAAATCACGTCAGGCTGTTTTTATAACTAATCTCGACGATGAAGTGCAATCTAATACACGTGGTTCTATTTTATATACTATTACCAAACACATTGCAAGACAAAACTGTCACGGGGTTTCCACCAGTGAATCCACATTGTGATCACGTGGTAGTATTTCATAGACAACTATTTGTTCCTAGAGTGTTCACCCAGCGAATAGACCGTTCCGGCTTTGGCAACAAGCCCCGCACACACACCTTAGTTTGTGTACGTTTACACTGCGCGTGTGACCGAGTTTGACCGAGGTCACATGACCAAAAGTCGTGATCCAATTGGTCAATGCGCACAGTTTGATTGACAGACTGGAACGGTCTATTGGGAACTAGACCATAGTGTCATCTTCTTCGCAGTGGTGTGTCCACAGCAGTTGGTCGCTCCTACAGTCTGGTCAATGCTCTATGCAGTGATAATGATATGTGCACACTAGTGACAGTGCTCACAATAGACATTGTGCATTGACGTCATCCAGCCGCCATCTTAGAGGTAAAATGGTGATGAAACAATGGAAACACACAGATTTGTACGCGAGGTTCACAGGCTTGGCCATTGAACAGCCTCCTTTTGACCTCTAGGCGAGGGCGCCCTACTCAATGACGTCATGTGCATCAGGTCTATAATAATAATTATGATAACCCCGTGAACAAATGTCATGTTTATGTGACATTTTGTTTTCTGTTGCGAGGAATTTATTTTATACTCTCTACAAGTTTAAGGCTGGATCCGAATTGGCGGCTACGGTCACAACCGTCGCTAAGGACGTCCTATACTGCAACGCACGATGACGCAGCGATCCAGCCGTAGCCATACCCGCCATTTCGGACACGGCCTGTGATTGAAACAAGCATTTTGTCACTCACACTACTTTCACTCCGAAGTTGTCAAGTTTTTTTTATGAGAGCATAAATATGCGTTAGACAGTAACACGTAAATAAATGTACAATCTAAACAAAATTGACGTCATAATTTCAGTTGAGTCTCGAACAGTTAAACACAGCTTTCGCTGAGGGCGCTGCCATTTTGATTCACGAGTGACGTAGCCTCTTCTGCCCTATATTTTGTGGCCATTTTGCCGAAGGGTATTCAAATAAGAGCGTTATTAAAGTCATCGATAACTATATTTATTGTTTACACTATTTGCTCATGTCAATCGATCTACTGTATAAGCCACAACTCAAATTGCACTTTTTAAAACGTTTTAGGGCATGTCATCTAAACTACCTTTGTAACGCACACAGTCAGGGAGAATGGTCAGTGTACCTAAATTTTGTAAATAAATATCAAGAATCAAATTAAACTTGTACATAAAGATAATCCGGTAAATGTCTGAGGTTATTTTGGAAGTCTGTTTTCCGAGAGAAAATACCAAACCTGTTCACAGTTTTTTGTTGTTGTTGTTTTTTTGTTTTTTTTGTGGGGGGGGGGGGGGGTATCCTAGAGGGACTCTATGTTTGCATTAATACTCTCTTAATGTAAAAGAGTAAAACACCACTCTTTTTGTCCGCCATACCACTCTTGCAAGGAGCCATATGGCGGATAACTCTTTTTAGAGTGAAAAACATGTATTTTCACTAGATTCAGAGTAAAATTCACTCCACCTTTGCTCAAAAAGGAGAGGTGAAGAGTGAGTTTCACTCTCAAAAGAGCCAAACTGACACCACTCAGGCAAGCGGGTGAACTTTGCACTCTTTTAAATTTCGAGAGTACGTCTGAGTGATCTCTCCCCACGCGACGTCATCCTGACAAACACAGCAATAAGACGCATCACTTCCCATTTTGTCTCGTTACATTGCAATCTTCTATCTTCATCTCGCACACGCAAATATTTCCGGTACAATTAATAAGCGAATGGTGTTCAGCTGGGCCCAATGTCACGGAGCTACTTTAAGCAAAACATACTGCTTAACGAAACATGAGCATGATACCAGTTACGGTACACACTACATGGTGTTTTAACCTCACAGCCCAAGTTTTTGCCAACCAAGATGGAGAAACTACGGGGAGCCATCAATGCAAATATCCGAAAATTGTTTAGAAGTTGTTGGAAACAAACCAACCAATAATGATATGTATTTTCTTTAAATAGAAAATTTGCAAAAATGTTGAATTGGGTCACAACGTCTGTCAACAAGACTTGAATGTTTTGCTACATTTGGCCGTCCATACCAACCAGCCCGGTTTGTTGATCAAAAATAGAAAGGTCTATACATTTTAAGGCCTCCCATACAAAATGGTGGTCAGTGTGTGTAAACCATAGAGCTGTATATAAAGATGGTGTAAACAAAAGAAAGGTCTGTAACCAACACTCTACGTTCAAAGTTTAACTTCAAGAGGTGTGGCATTTTCAAAGAAATTTCGAAACTGAATTAGCAATTTTAAAAACACTATTTTTTTAACATGGTGGCTAATCACCACAAAACTGATTACACGTTGTGTAATGATGTCAGCTTTAAAGGTTTGTTGAATCACTAATTATTGATGATTTCGATTTACATCTAATAATTATCACACAATAATTCAGTTGGAGTTTTTGTGCCTTCCAGCATATTTCGATTTGATTTATTTTTCTTTAAGTTAAAGTAATGGTCTTCAAGAACGCCCACAAAAATAGGTCACTTGCTGACATGTCTGGATTCCTTCTGTGACATCATCATAACATAAATTATTCATGAGCCATTCCAGAGGACAATCGTTCCTGGACGGGGTCCGCAGAGGAATGGCAAATATGTGTTCTTTCTTTTCAAAGATGCACTCATGATATTATGTAAAGCATGTGACGTCACAGAAGGAATCAAGCCATGTCAGCAAGTGACCTATTTTTGTGGGTGTTCCTGAAGACTATTTTTAAAAAAATAAAATCAATCTTGTAAAAGTATACAGGAAGGTACAAAATGATTTTTCTCAACTGAAGTATTGTATGTTTAACAACTATAAGGTGTAAAAAAACAACAAAAAACAATACTAAGTAATTCACTAAACCTTTAAACAAGTTGCATTATACTCTACATTCGAATCAAATAACTTCCCTTAAAATTACAAACTGAATAGACTGGTCAATGTTTTTATTCGCGACCTATGCTATGACAAAATGTTAACCAGTTAATCTAAATATTTGTTGTTGCATTGTTCAATTATAAACTCTTATTTCAATTATACTAAATGGACGAAAATGCAGAAGCATCTAATTGCTTTAAAGCCCCAGCTCAACATTGGTAAGAAGATTTTTCATATACCTCACATGGTATAAAGATTAAAGATAATGATGGCAGGAGAATACTTTCCTCGAAATATTTCTGCCTGCAGTGTTGTCGTTTTTAAATAATAAATGAAATAAAATTCCAAAAGTAGTTCTCGTCTCAGCGAGACGAAAACTCTGCCCATAAGGAATGCGTACAAAAATGCTGGATGCATTTTTTTTACCGTTTTCTCGCATCCAAATGAAACAACGAAATGAGCTGAAATTTTCACAGGTTGGTTTTATAAAATATATCTGGACTTGTGCAAGGAATGGAAGCAGTTACACACTTCAAATAATGAACGGGAGCTTTAAAAACAGACGAAAACAACCGGGTTCGAAACCTTGTTGCAAAACCGTTTCTTTGCACCTTTCTTACTCCGCCCCCACCCACCACCCACTTTGTTTTATGACATGTAGAGGGGCACATTTCGCAGGACCATTGGCAAAGGTATCAAGTTCTGTTCAGATTGAAAGCCGTTTATAAGTTTGTTTTCGACCATTTCCAATCATGTATTATAGTTTTAACGGGTGGAATTTCACGAAAACAGGTGGTCCTGTTTTGGAGAAAACAACGTGTGTTTTGCCATGTTCGCTGACAATGTACTTATTTATATGGCCGTGTAAGGCATCTTACGGAAGCGTATTGCCGCCACGTGGATAACAAATCTCACTCTTATCGTGTACGCACACGATAGTCATCTTGTACGCACACGATAGTCATCATGTGCGTACACTATAACTTAGCATGTACGTACACGATACATTGGGAATTATCGTGTACGTACACGATACGTTTGGACTACGTACACGATAAATATTGTGTACGTATACGATAGTTATCGTGTATGTACAAGATAATTATCGTGTACGCACACGATAAGAGATTTTTGTATTCACGTGGCGGCAATAAGCTTCCGTAGCATGAGTGACAAACACGTGTTGGTTTTATCATTATTTCCTCATAAACGATAACGTTCTAGACAGATAGTTCCCCGGATGACTACCAATTTTTCTCATCAACAATTGACAATTCTTTCCCACTTGAATAATGCAATTCTTACATCGGGGATAATGATAAATACCTTTTTACTATTAATAGTTTATTTTTAGATACAGCTGCTAATCGAGGAATCACGCTGGAAAACATCTGTTCTAGAAATAAAAGGGCCACGGGTGCTATTCCCATAAAGCTGTCCGATGTTTTTTTTTCGAGGGGAAGTAGTGACTATAGACTATGACACCTTCTGCTATCCATGTCATTTCATGGCAGGCAAAATACTACACAGGCCATTATTAAATATATGCGATACTTTGATGTTATTGTAACTGCTGCGTAATATAAAAAATATTGTAACCTCTCTATATTGTAAAAGAGTGAAAAACCACTTGTTTTGTCCGCCATACCACTCTTGCCAAAAGCTATAATATGGCGGGTAACTCTTTTTAGAGTGAAAGACGAGTATTTTCAACATGAATCAGAGTGAAGTTTGCCCCAATTTCACTCAGAAAGGGTGATGCACAGTGAGTTTCACTCTCAAAAGAGCCAAACTGATATCACTCAGGCGAGAGAGTGAGTTTTCACTCTTTTACATTAAGAGAGAACAGTTAAACACGTTTTGAGATGTGACCCTTTTCTTTTATTAAAATCATACGCTGCAATCTCCATAAAAAGTTTTCTTCCAATAAGCCGAGTGCAAATAATTATTGCCTGTACCATGTCCGCGCTCCTGTGTCTCTTTTGTAAACATTGTGATGCCGTGCTCTCTAAATGTAAAAGAGTGAAAAACCACTCGTTTTGTCCGCCATACCACTCTTGCCAAGAGCCATATGGCGGACAACTCTTTTTAGAGTGAAAGACGGGTATTTTCAAGTTGAATCAGAGTGAAGTTCGCTCCAATTACACTCAAAAAGGGTGATGCACAGTGAGTTTCACTCTCAAAAGAGCCAAAATGACACCACCCGGGCGAGAGAGAGAGAGAGAGAGAGAGTGGAATGTTCACTCTTTTACATTAAGAGAGTGAGTACCATGGTCTACATACCCCTTCCACTAACGGCACATGTGGCTACTCTCTGTCGAGGTCTCTGCCACATTAGGAGTCAGATTGCACGTAAATATATGGGCCCAATTTTAAAGAGCTTCTCAATTAAGTAGAAAATATTGCTTAAAAAATTGTCTTCTAAGCAAAAGGAAGCAGGAATACCAGTCACAGATTGTACATGAGACATGGTATTCTGGCTGGTAACCTTATTCTGGTAAGCATAATTTTGCTGTGCTCAGCTGCTTTTTGTGCTTCAGCAGCTCTATGAAATGGGCCATGGTGAGCTGCGTCTAACCGCGGCTGCATCGCCTAAAAATGCGCACTGCACAGTAAACACAGAGGAAAATAATGACCCCACAAACAGTGGCGTACAGACCCTTCTTTTGCCCTCCAAAGATGGAGAAACTACGGGGAGCCATCAACGCAAAACAAAAAACAGATAATCACAGGTTGCAAAAAAAGTTACACAAATATTCACAAATTGCTTATGTTGGAAATAAAACAACCAATAATGGGATGGATTTTCTTTGAATAGAAAGTTGGCCAAAAGGTGACTTTGGTCACAACGTCTGTCAACAAGACTTGAATGTTTTGCTACATTTGGCCGTCCATACCAACCATAGAAAGGTCTATAGGGTATGGCGGATACGGCACATGCCCTGGGCGCCATTGAAGGGGGAGGGGGGGGGGGGGCTCCAGAAGAAACTGAAGGGGGGAAAACGGACATTGATTACAACATAGACAAGTTTACAAACAAAAATACTGGTATAGCATCACGATGACCAGTGGAAGTCCACACCCATCAACCTATTCAGCGCTTTATTGTACGGCTTGTAGTACTTTCGAAGTTTAGCAAGCGTCTCCTCCTGTATATCTGGGTGAGGGCGCCCCTTCGCCAGTCTCATACAATTATTTGCTATGGGTTTATTGAGGCAAAAGAAGCCCTTCTGTATATCGAAGTAAAAGTCGTCCCTTGCAAAATGGTCCCGAATGTCTAGAAACTTTTCCACTTGTTTCACAACGGGATAAGGGTCGCTAATGAAACGCTCCCCGTCCAGCGGAAGAATCCTGTCACGTTCAAAATACATCAGATACCGTTTGATGTCCTCCACGTACACTCCTTTGGAAATGAGCTGATTGGACGCCATCACGTTCCCCTCTGAATCTATGACGGACTCCTCAAACGTGTCGGCGATAAAGTAACCCGAGCTGTTATAGCACTCAGAGTTGGACGTCAGGTTGGGGCAGTTTTTCAAGATGGTGACTTGCATGTGGACGAAGTCCGACACGGCCCTCTCGATGGGGTCACGCATGATCATGACAAGCTTGGCACTGGGCAGGGTCTCGTTGATCAGAGACGGCACCTTCGGGTAGTGGCAGTACTCGGGGGTTTTCTCCATCGCGATCTGGCCCAACGTCGCGTAGATCATCTGGCTCTTGTAGTACTCCAACCCCTTCTGAAATTCGATCCTCGATGTGAAGAATTTCAACTCCTTCTGAGTGAAAGCGACGTCTGGATGATAACTGATGAAATCTCTTAAAGTGGTTGTGCCGCCCTTTTTAACACCGATTATCAAGGCGTCGGGAAGCCTTTGTTGGCATCCCTTTTCTATTAATGTTGTCTTAGGATGCAGTTTTACTATTCCTCGAGCAATAGTTGTATAGCTATAACAGCAAGTTTCGCATATATCATACATTGGTATAGCTTTCTTTTTCGGCGGTTTGCGAACATTTTTCTTAATGCTCTTAGCTTTGTTTTTGTTTTTCACTTTGCCTTTCTTATCCGCTTGGAACAAAGGGTTGCCATCATGCGCAGCGATACCCTTTTTAGAATCTGTATTTGCAGCGGCCCCAAGGATAAGGTCGTCTAAAACGTCATCTTCGTCGCCCGTCAGTTTCATGGGATAACCTTGAAAATGTCTTTGACCGGCACGGTACCGACTGGATTCAGCAGGGACGACGTCGACGACGGTCTGGTGGTACCCGACACGAGGCCCTAGCCAATTGGCCACCCGGTACAAGCTTTGACGTTCACCGTACATCTTCAACGAGAACAACACCGTCAGCGAGACAACACCGAGGAGCAAGAAATTCCTGCGAAACATACATCGTCTATGATACGCAATGGTATCCATTTGTTCTGTTTTTAAAAGATGATCTTGCCCAACCGCCTCCCTAAAATATTGCAAAGCTCACTGTTTGACGAGTGTGGTTGTCAGGCTTAGCTTCCAATGAGATCGTAACCTTTCGCAAGAGCGTGAATTGTTTTTCTGTCCATACCCAAACAAAATAAGACACCGCACAGCTGCTGTGAAGGGTCTGGCTCCTTACCGAATGAGAGACTACACTGCCTCACTGGAGGAGAAAAACATAAAGATATACATTAAAAGAATGACGCATAATTGGTTTTCGGATGAGTGCATTTATTCACATTTGTTTTTAGTTTTCAGCAAACAAAATCCGACAACTCAATGTGGTTTGTTGCAAATTATTATGCCCTGGATGAAATCGAAACAAGCAACAATGGGTGGGTTGTTTACATTATGTTACACTTGTTTTGGAGATGTCTTCAAAAGTTTGTTCTAGAGGATTCGCACTAGTTAAATACTGAGTGAGCTTCGATAATCAATCACTTTTCCTGACGATGATCATTTCCATTTTGTTTTTAAAGCCCACGCTCAACATTGGTAAAAAACATAAATGTTCACAGATTTACATATGGTATAATGACAGTAAAAAACTTTTCCTTGAAGTGTTTTCGTTTTTAAATATGAAAAAAGAAATAAATCCAAAGTTAGTTTTCGTCTCGGTGAGACGAAAACTCTGCCTATAGGAATGCGTACAAAAACGCTGAATGCATTTTTACCATTTTCTCGCAAATGAAACAACGAAATGAGCTGAAATTTTCACAGGTCGGTTCTATTACATATATCTTGATTTGTGCAAAGAATGGAAGCATTTACAGTCAGTTTACCAATGTTGAGCTGGGGCTTTATCATACACCAAAGTAGTTTATCTATTAACATGAAATTGACCAAAATATGAAATGTAGGCCCCTGTGTTTAAGTTTAAGTTTGGTTCATTTCCCACCATGAAACACATGCTGCAAGTTGGACATGCGTATAGTATCAATACAGAACAGCTCTCTGCAAGAGTTTGCTCGGCCTGCCTGCTGCCAGCCAACGATCCGGGCAGGTATAGTCGTCTGACCAAAAACACCAAGCCAGCATCGGTATCATGACTTTCACCAGCACACCGGCAGCTTTTACCAACCACCACAAAGTACCAGCCACCAAGCCCACCTGACAGGGCACTTGTGACGTGCCCTTGTTTCGAAACCGGTCCACAAAAATCTGTAAAGTATCATCCAAAATTGAGTCTGAAAAACAGGTGCGTTAATGATTGCTGCAACCTTATGTGCTCTACACTTACCACCAATTGAGAATCGTAAATAAATAACGGAGGCAAGTGGCAAACTGAATGGCAACCGGACTCGGCAAGTTTGCGCTGCATCTACCGTATAATACTCCACACTCTCTGAGATTGAGCCCGTACATCGGGCATTTTAGTCTTCCACGTTGCACTTTTTCCATAAAAACCACTTGGTACTTGTATTGCATCAAAACAAACAACTGACAATGCCATTTTCCCCTTCCGCTGCCTTTAGATCAACAGTTGGCTGATACATTTTCGAGGGAGACGGCTTTGTACTCAGACGAGGTCACGAGGTACAATTACACATGTTTTTGTTTCGATTGTTCCCACTGTGTACTCAGCGCACTCCGTGTAACGAATACCGAAAACAGTTTTCTTTAAAACTGTCAAAAGTCCATGGCCACGCAGGTAAAAGGTTCACCTTGATTGATTTCTTCACTTCAATGGTACGGTGCATGTTTGGTGGGCCAAAAGGTCGGGAAAAAAAGTAATGATAGTACTCTCTTAATGTAAAAGAGTGAAAACATCACTCTCTTGCCCGAGTGGTGGTATAATTTTCACTCTTTTTAGAGTGCAAATATCTCTAGTTTGCTCTTTTAGAGTGAAATTTTGAGTAAACTTCACTCTGAATTGAGTGAAAAGGAAAATGTTTCCACTCTAAAACGACTTGTCCGCCATATGGCTCTTTTAAAAGAGTGGTATGGGGACAACTCTTTTTAGAGTGGAAATATTTTCTTTTTCACTCGATTCTGAGTGAAGTTTACTCAAATTTCACTCTAAAAGAGCAAACTAGAATGAATTGCACTCTAAAAAGAGTGAAAATTACACCACCACTTGGGCAAGAGAGTGATGTTTTCACTCTTTTACATTAATAGAGTAACATCAAATCAAAATAAATAAATAAAACACGAATGAACGGTTTCTTTTAAACCGAGGGCTTACAATCAGAACCGGTAAGCTACCAAGTTTCTCTGGGATATATTTCTGTCAGATGTACTTATGCGTGAGTACATTTTCACAAACTTGCAGTCGTCAATTTGACAAATCGAAATTAATCACAGGACGACTTCTCGCACAAAAACCACGTCACGTTAAGGGGTATCCACAACATTGGTCAGATTGAAAAGAAAAAAAAATGTTCTCAGATTTCAAAATAACTTACATGGTATAAAGATGGTCATGGTGGAAAACTTCCCTTTGAACATGTTCGCCTGAAATGCTAAAGATTTTGAGAAATGACATGAACCAATTTAATAGTTTTTGTCTCGCGAGACCAAAACTCGATGTTCTAAAACCATGAAAACATATGTCTTTTCCCCACAACTTTCTTGTGACTCCAGTGACCGGTTGAGCCTAAATTTTTGACAGGTTTGTTATTTGATGTGTACAGTATGTTGGGTCACATAAAGCGTGGATACTGGTCTTTGACAATCACCAATGTTCTACATGGATGTGCTTTAAAGCCCCAGCTCAACATTGGTAAGGAGAAAAAACATTAATGTTCACAGACCTTACACGGTATGAAGATAATGAGGGTAGTGTTTTGTAGCCTTCAGTGTTTTGAATTTGTTTGGTCAGTGTTCATTTAAAGCCCCAGCTTAACATTGGTAAGAAAGAAAAAAACATAATGTTCACAGATTTACATATACCTTACATGGTATAAAGATAATGACGGTAGAAAACTTTCCTTGAAATATTTCTGCCTGAAGTGTCATCGTTTTTAAATAATAAATGAAATAAGATCCAAAATTACTTCTTGTCTCAGGGAGACGAAAACTCTGCCTAATAGGAATGCGTACAAAAATGCTGAATGCATTTTTACCGTTTTCTCGCAAACGAAACAACAAAATGAGTCGACATTTTCACAGGTTGGTTTTATTACAATTATCTTGGTTTGTGCAAAGAATGGAAGCCTTTACAGTCAGTACACCAATGTTGAGCTTGGGCTTTAATTAAAAGAGAAAATTTAATACTGAAATTAAATGTACAATAGGTTTGGTCCATATTGCATGATTCAAAGATGCAGTCGTTTTCCAATAGAGAGAGTCAAATGTGACGTTTTAATGTGAAGTAGACTTGTGATATTGTTTGACGATGTAAGTGGTTATGGTCACATCGATCCATGCAAAGACAAAAAACAACAAAAAACAAGAACAAAAACATTGTGTCAAAGTCCATTATGATTCAATAGACCGATTGCGCGAGCAATGTTTACATGTGGTCACGTGACCTTTTGTGGGTACTACGTCATCTCAGCTGATGGCGAAAAGACGTGCAAATACAGTCATGCTGTGACCGACAGAGTCACACCAAAAGTCGGCTTTTGGTAATAATAACACAGTTACTAAGCCATTTTATTAAAGTTGTATGTTGTGACATTGATTTTAATCACATTACTGTTTCATGAACTACCAGTATTCTACTACAAAAGAGGTTTATTTTGAGTTATGCAATACCGGCGTCGGACGACTAGCCACCCGCCTGTTATTTTGTTTGTAATGTAGGCCTAAATCACTGTAAAAAGGGTAAAGAACGTCGAAAAAATGAGCATTTATACCTAGCCTTGCGAAATTTCAAACAGGCAAAGGAATCACACAGTTTTGGAAAGCAATTTCTTTGGATAATTCAGCTTAAAAACTTTGAGATTCTTGTGTTGAAAAGTGTGTGATCACGGTCGTCTTATCTGGCCTAAACGTTCCGTCGTGCACTAGTACGCATCGTGCACATTTATATACGTTACTTGTACAATTTCCAAGACTTGCTGGAACTGTCCTTACTGGCTTTATTCAGCCCTTGGAAGATCTCTGGTACAAACTCTGGATTTTTTTCCACAAATTTGTGAGAAAGAAAAGCCTCGATCGAATAAACAAATGCAACAATCATCATGTACCGTACCGCACTTTTCTATGGAGGACGCCGTGTTTGTATACATTTGTTAAATACCCACAATAGGTCACGTGACGCGGGTCGTGCAATCGGTCTACTGGTTTAACCAGTCTTTACCTCCACATGCTTATTAAATGTAATGTTTCCTTAGACCCAATTATAATACTAAAACGTCTGACCCAGTTAAACAATTAAAGCAAAGAATCAAATGAATACTTTTCAATTTGTACTGCGAGGAAAACAGAACCCTCGAACGAACAGACATTTCCTTCCAAGCCCGGAAACCGAGTCGCTTAGAAATGATTCGTACAAGAACAAGTCACCCCTCAACATTGGGTTCAAATTTCTAGTTCACCAAGCTCATTAGGAACTTGTGGGTTTCTACAGACAGTCTGCACCGTGACCGTTAACAAAGTCAAGTTTAAGCACAACAGCCGCCTTCATCGCGGTCGCTCATGTCAACCGCTGGTAGATGACTTCGGGTTGCACATGAGCTGCAGGGTTCGCGAACCCGCGTGAAAACAAGAACGCCAGGCGCCTCATTGGTTTTGACAATGATTATAAATGCAGCCAGGTTTCTCACGAACTCAGCCTGTACCCCATATAATATATACCAAGTTTGTCTTCTCAATGTTCCCCACTATAGGTTATATAGGTCTATCTATAACCTGGATATTATATAGGTTAGACTGTCTGGGCCGTGTGACCACTCACTCCAACCTCAAGTTCATTATACACACAGCCACTTCGTGGCCATGCATGTTCACTTCCTGTCTGTCATTGACTGTTGTTTTCTTTTCATGGAAGGTTTCTGAACTCATGAGCCACATTGTTGGCTTGGACAATGGTGACAAATGCGGCAGTGAAACCCTTTTGCTTTAAATCAATTCAAATGCAGTACTTAGCTCTTTGTTCGCCATAATGTTCTGCACCAGGAAATATTTAAAGGTGTCGTCTAGATCATTGCAGCAGTGAAACCAGGGCATAGAGGGGCACAAGGGGGGTGCTCCATTGTTTCTAGGGGGGGGGGGGGCACTTCTGGACAATATAAAATGTTCGCTTTACCTAAACAAGCCCCTTTTCAGCGCTCTTGTCATGCCGTTTACTATTTTTTATAAGATAATCTGACGTGGATGTAAAAAAAAAATATTCACTGCGTGTAAATAGAAAAATAGTTTACAAAAACGTTGAAACTAGTACATAAAAGCTTATAAACTTTCAATTATCTCAAAAGTCCAGATTTCAAATGGGGGGGGGGGGAGGGACCCGGTGAGGGGGCACGGACATCAATGGAGGGGGGGGGGGGCACGTGCCCCGTCCGTGCCCCATAGTTACGCCACTGGGTCATTGTTCATAGAATACCCTTTCCAACTACATACTTAATGAAATATATAACGAAACCGGCAGGCTTGCCCGTTATGTATAGGTCTTCAAATCGGATGGTCACATCATTTTCAAAAGTTTTATACGGATGTGTCCAGAAAAGCCAAAACTCTTGTCCAGATAAACGAGGCAAAAGTTGAATTGTTTTATGGTATGAGTACAGTTATCGTGTTTCTTGCGGACTAGTTGACTTTAAGGAAAAGTACACCTTTGGCTTTTGGAACCGTACATTTGCCTTAATGCTATATAATTGTAGATATATACCATAAATCTAACCTGTGTAAATTTCATTTCAAAAGGTGGCAGCGTTTTTGAGATATCGCAAAAAATCTGGAGCGGTTGTGTT
The DNA here is from genome assembly GCA_911728455.2 of Marthasterias glacialis. Classification (NCBI taxonomy): domain Eukaryota; kingdom Metazoa; phylum Echinodermata; class Asteroidea; order Forcipulatida; family Asteriidae; genus Marthasterias; species Marthasterias glacialis. The sequence continues at coordinate 17,133,756 of OU452232.1, read as the reverse complement.
CACGCAGAAGAAGTATCCGTCATTGAAATACACATTCTGAGAAGCGTTACGGCCATAACGCTTCTCAGATTCAATTTTTTGGGGATAAGAAGTGATATATTTTTCCATAACTGCAGTACTTCGAAGTGAAACGTTTCTCAAAATGCATTATACTATCCAAAGCTGATGTACTTCTTACCAAGTAAGTTATTGTTGCCATAAATTGTTCAGAGTCATTACCAAACGTATACAGACCCTTTAAACTACGAAGTAGACTTAGTATAAAGTCATCTCGATGAAATAATTAGTCGACAGTTAGGTCAGTCGACATTTTATGTTCAGTTGATCCTTCACATCGAGATAAGTTGTAAAGACAATTCGACATCTTAGTTTCCATAAGTCGACTTGGTGAGATAAATTATCTCATTGTCTGCATGAGTCATGTGGCACTGACTCATGTGGCTCCGTAGTTTGATATTTTATTTTTTTGTAGTAACTCAACGTTGGGAAATAGAGAGGTTGCGTGACCCCGGGAAAAAGTCACATTTCGCAGCTATGTTGGGTCCAGCCATGTACAAACTCAATGGCTGACGCGTCGTCTGCTGCATGATTTCCGGCGTTTGTTTGTGCACGCAGCATTAGAAAAAGGTCTCGGGTGACGTCACGTGAAACCTCTCTTTCAAACTCTATGACGTCCCAAGTTCAAAAAGCACCCCCAATAAGGTCGAGACCTCTAATTGGCTGAGAGTTGTGCGAGGTCACTGTTTGACCTCAGCGATAATAGCGGCATATGCAAGGGGTCTACTACTAGGACCTGTTCAGCGCCAAAACTGGCTTTGTACAGACACGTTCGCACTACACACTAACCCGAGCAGCACATGGTGTTTTGACATCGCACCTATAACCGCCGCACGCGAGCGCGCGTGACGAGATAATAGCGCGTCTGGGCATTTGTGCCAATCAGCATGGCTGATTCCTGGTGCGTGTGCGTTGACGCGCGCGTGCAGCGGCCATAGCTGTGGTGGTGTAAACGCTCACAAATGAGCTGCTCCGATTAGTCTATAGCAGACTTGTATCCGATAAAGTGCCGCGTAACGTATGCCATTTGCATAACAAGTTCCCTTTCCTTAGCAAAATTATTTCGTTTAGCAACATTTTTTTGTTTTCGAGACTCAGGTCAAGGCTTTTCTAAATTCCTGCCCTATAGTATCCCTATGTAAAGAGGTAATGATTATCATGTCTTCGGTATAGTGCACATCGACGGTACCTGACTCTAATAAAATTTTCTATATTTAAAATTATTATTCTATCCACCAATTATTTCCGAATCGATTATTCGTCTGTTGGGTGGCGTATACTAATGTTAAAGTTTCCCTTCAACACCAAAATGCACCGTTTAAAATACTTTTTCATCCTCGAATTGATCTGAGTTCGTGACCTCACAGTGCCCAGCAATGAGATGCTGAGTCAGATGGTCAGACGCTCGGCAAGGTCGCACGGTGAGCACACGGCACCGACATGGGGTCGAGAATTCGCGAATAAACACATTAACTCGTTATATGGATAGGCCTATGCCTGAAAGTTTGCCTGGTGTCAGAACTACTCCCAACATCAGTTATTTGAATTGAATCAAAGACTACGTTATCATTTAATTATTGAGTAATAATACTAGAAACTTCTGACCTTTGACCCCAAAATTAGGTGTACTTTGGCGTAGTTCAAGCAGTTAACATCAACTGACATCTCATTACAGAACTGCCCCAGAATCAGTTATTGGGATCGAATCAACGACTACGTTGTCATTTAATTACTGAGTAATGGTATTAGAAACTTCTGACCTTTGGCCCAAAAATGAGGTGTACTTAGACGTATTTCAAGCAGTTAACATTAACTGATATCTCATTACAGAAATGCCCCAGAATCAGTTATTGGGATCGAATCAACGACTACATTGTCATTTAATTACTGATTAAAGGTATGAGAAACTTCTGACCTTTGACCCCAAAATGAGGTGTACTTAGACGTATTTCAAGCAGTTAACATTAACTGATATCTCATTACAGAATTAACTGCCACCAAATCAGTTATTTGAATCGAATCAACGAGTATGTTGTCGTTTAATTACAGAGTAATGGTATTAGAAACTTCTGACCTTTGACCCAAAATGAAATGTACTTAGGCGTATTTCAAGCAGTTAACATTAACTGATATCTCATTCCGACTCACACGTTACATCTTGGGTGAACAATGAGAGTATCACTCGTGACTTAATGTGATTTATTTTAGATGACAGTAACTTACCCCTTGAAAATATATGAGAGGGCACAACCAGTGCTCAATTAGAAGACAGACTCCATTGATCGCGCGATTAATCTTGGCAGAGTTTCGTCACTATACGATTAAATCTCTCAAAACTTTAAAGGGACGCATTGCCTTCAAACCTCTTAAAACGTTGCTGTTTGGAATTGCTCCTTATCCTTTTTATGAGTTGACCATGCAATAAAACACCTACAGTGTGGTGTAAATGAGTAGTGATTTGAAAAAAAACCCCACCAATTTGTCTCTCGGAAGTACAACCAGCTGAACCTCACTCTACATAGAAACATACGGTCCGCCATTTTGTGGAGTCTGAAATTTGGTTCTACAAACTGACGGACCGTGTTTAGTCACGCAATGAATCAAAAACACACAATTTCAAGGGATATTTTTGTCGTTATATTCTACTTTTAAGCTGTCTTTCCAACCATAATTAATCAAAACGAACGCTTTTACAGCCCAAAAGCGCCCAAACCCGAATGCAACGTGTCCCTTTAATGGTTAAAACGCCGGTTGTCAATTTTGTTTTCTGCAGTGCAGAGCTGCCATCTTCGAAAACTTTTCCAATTTTGTCCATGCAGCAGGGGCTTCGACACCGCCCGTGTACGTACACAGCTAGCTCGTGCAGAACTCCACACGACCGAAGACACGCCGTTAGACATAAACTGGTTAACTTTCAAGGATGTGTTGTGTTAGTCAGTTATTCTGTTAGTCAATTATTTCTCTCTGAATGTAAGGGTGGTGTCAGTTTGGCTCTTTTGAGAGTGAAACTCACTGTGCGTAACCCCCCCTTTTTAAAGTAAAATTGGAGCGAACTTCACTCTGATTCCAGTTGAAAATACCCGTCTTTCGCCCTAAAAAGAGTTGTGCGCCATCTCTTTGCAAGAGTGGTATGACGGACAAAACGAGTGGTTTTTTTCATTCACTTTTTTACATTTAGAAAGTAAATTTGGAAGAATATCCTTCCTGTTTTCAGTATTGCCTGTTTTGATTACAAACATTACTCAAAAGTTTAGGAGTGAAATACAGCGTCCCAGTAGCATTGAACAAGTTCTGAGTTTCATTTTGGAAGCTCACTGATTATAAAGCTAATTGTTTTTACTAGTAAATTAAAAGTTCAAGATTCAAATTTATTCAATCACGTTACAAACATGAAAATAGTGTCTTCCCAGTGGATCATAAACATTAAAAAATATTCACATACAAATGCTCTTATATAAAATATCTAATTACAAGTACCAATCCCCGTGGGAAATAGCTCAGTTTGAAATACTTTCCCATGAATGTATGTAAATTACACATCACGCGTGCGCACTAACACTACTGGTCGGCTAAAATAATTAATGAGGGAACATCGCGCCTTTTTGTATGGGGCCGGCTAATGGTGGCATCACGCGGATGTTTTTGTGCGTCTGCCTAGTGCACAACTCTATGGCGTTTGCCCCACCAATAATGTATGCACGCATGCGTGAAGGTATCTAGCATATTTCTTGGGAAAGGCTAAATGCTTAATTCAAGTGGAACAATCGAAATAAACAGGATTATGAACGCGCAACAACATCCCTGGCAAAACATATACCACCATTGTTTCCCATTAGCGAAAACGTGATCATCTAATGTATTTGATAATTAATATTCATATCAGATTAGTTTATATCTGGAGTGCTTATTAAAAACTGATAGGACGTGAATAAACTCTTCGAATATAATATTTAAATGACGTAGTGTCTATTTATTTTTAAAGACTTATCAAGCATGATTAGAATCATGTTATCACACACAAAAAAAAAAGGATAAAAGAAGGATAAAAATGGGCTGATTTTGTGGCAGTTAATTTTGGGACGTGATCCAAAGTGGGTCGCGAAAATATGTGTGTGGGTCGCCAGCCTTTTCCGAAACGGTAACATTACACTTTTGATTCCGTCAGCAACAAATATTGCCTCACAATCGATCGAAGTTGGCTACAGGCTCGAGCCTATATATAGAGTATTAAAATTAGCCTGTTTTTCATGACATTACTTATGCAGCAGGGGGGTTCAACCGGCCAGCGATCGACGGGTGATCGCGGTCGAGTGCCTTCAATGTTCATTGGGTCGCCAGCATGAAAGTTTGCGGACCGCTGGTTTAGAGATAATATTTTCTCTCCAGTTCTTAAGCCACGGAAGTGATCTCCTTTAACACAACCCCATGGGTTGAAAAAGTACACCGCACACAGTTCGCTTCATGTTTGAAAATGTATTGAACATTTTTTTTAATACTATTACAGCTGAAGGCTCTAGGGCATTCCAGAACATGATGAATGTTTTTACACGTGTTGAACTTTTATTGTGTGTCACAAAAGTCAACCCGGTATGATTCACAGGGCAAAGCCATGGAGGGTCGAATTTCTTTCCTCAAGCTGTGCGAAAAACCCTTGCTCAAACATGAAGCTGTTACTTAAAGTGTTAAGCCGGAGTATTATGCTGTGCTCAGAAAAAAAAACCAGGTCTCGCTTACTAGCAGGAATGTGTTACCAGCCAAAATTCGCGGTGGAATTCTCATTGTTGCGACTGGTACCTCGCTGTTTAATTCACAAACAACATTCACCGAGTAACATTTGCTGTTTAATTAAGGTAAAAAAAGTTGTTAATGGCCTCACGTTTCGACCCTATAGCGGAGTCTGTCTTTTAGCCTTTAAGAAAGACTCTGCTAGGGTCGATACGTGAAGCCATTAACATTTCTTTTGCATTTATACAACAAGTCATTTTGGTTGGTAAGCTATATTTGCACACAGCCAATGTTTGTCTTCATTTAATTAAGGTAATTACAATTCGCAGTATTTTTGACTACATGACGGCGTGTGTGAACCAAATTTACGAAACAAACTTTTTTGCCATTGTTGTTATTACTAATACTGTTTATTTTGCCATTGATACAAGAAAACAACATCAAGTCAGCCAAAATAAGATAAAACTGTAAATGTGATGCAATGAAAATTGGCCGTCCAAAGAGCCATCATATGCGATCAAAAATGTGGGCAACTGCGTCGGGGATAAGGAATGTTATTTATTGTTGGTTTTCTCTACTGCACTAAAATGTATACTCGGTGCTTTCCCCGAGCCCTGAGGGAAAAAAATCCACAGGCAACTCTGCTGAACACCATAATGGATTAAGACGAAACAGAGAGTAGCTAAAAAAATATGTCTTTCATCTTGGTGATGCTCTCTAAATGTAAAAGAGTGAAAATTTCACTCGTTTGCCAGAGTGGTGTCAGTTTGGCTCTTCACCACTCTTTTTTGAGTGAAAGTGGAGTGAATTTCACTCTGAATCTAGTGAAAATACATGCTTTTCACCCTAAAAGAGTTGTCCGCCATATGGCTCCTTGCAAGAGTGGTATGGCGGACAAAAAGTGTGGTTTTTCTCTCTTTTACATTAAGAGAAAGGGATTGCGTCTTTGATGATATACAAGCATGGAATTTGGCACGCAGTCAGAGTATGTCACGAAAAATATATTTTGGCTGTAGGACCATCGCAGATTTGTCCCGTGAAAACAAATAGGTAGAGTAACAAGCAAAATTCAAAACTTTTAACAATGGTTGCCATTGCTTGTTAGTACATTCTTGATTTTTTTAACGACAAATCTGCGATGGTCCTAAAAGCTAAATATCTTTCTCACGAAATGATCATAACTATGTGCCAAATTCCATGCTTGTATCACCAAAAGCACATTTCCCCCAAATATTTCCCCCAACCGCTCCATCCACTAACTGTTATAATAGTAAAAAAAACGGACAGACGGTCTGTTAAGAAAATGAGAGGAAAAAAATTAGAAAAACTGTACAGAAGGCGTATGAAAAAGAAGGTCTGATTTTTTCTGTCAGTTTTTCAAACCTTTTGGTCAACTGAGTACCGTTGTTAAAAGAACTATGCATGGCTGTTTCTTTTTTTTTGGGGGGGGGGTGAACAAAAAAGACCGTCTGATTAATCTTTAAAAAAATAAAATAAAACATTAACAAAATAAAAATAAATAAATAAAAAACCCACCAACAATAGCATTAAGATTGATACATTATTTTGTCGCCAGTGCCCATCGTCCTACACGTGGGAGAAATTGCGAAAATTTGAAATGAAAGTTGACGTCGGTGTGTTTGTTTACATCACGACATGGGGGCCTAGTCGCAAGACTTGAAAATGTACGTCAATATCTTATAAGTCTGAGATGTCTCTTTAAAGCCACCGTAGAAAATACTCCCGTTTGCCATGATGTCATCCTTGAGGATTGTGAAGGGATCCGATTTAGTTTCCAATGCCTCATTAAGGCAACAAAATTTAGAGTTGGTCTATGACAACATTCGTCATAAAATATACAACAATTTCCGCTTTTCACGTTTGAATAAGGCCATGCACGTATGAACTGGTTCCTGTTTCATTATTCATAACTATAAGTAAACGCTTGGATTAACAAGATATACGGTTTAACAAAACACACAAAGGAGAAGTCAAAAAAAAAAGTAGTTTTCAAAGTTTTACAGTGGCAACACTATTTGATGTTTTTATCACATGGTTTGAAATGTTGTGAGGGGATTTGTCGTATTCGCTCTTTTACACCCATTTACGATTTTACACTTACAGTAACAATGGCGAATCCCTTCATATCTTTTTGACCTTAAAACTGCATTTGTTTTTTATTTCATTTTTTTAGTCAGAATATAAATAAAGGTCTTCGGACAAAATTATTTCGATAAAAACTTCGTCAGAAGACCTAAGCAGGTTCATTTTTAACTACAAATTTCACATTTTGTGGTTATTTTTCAAATTTACAGCTTAAATTATCTTTACAGTCCGAAAACTGTATAAAAACAGTGTGGCTACGAATTTTTCGTTTACCGTTTTCTCCCCACAAATTGTCAAAAGCATGCTCCAGATTTTACAGATTAATCTCATTTTTACAAGATAACAATTTAAATATGAATGAATTTCAGTTATTTGTGTGCAATGGAATGAACATGTTCATTGATTTTCTTGTGGCAATATAAACATCGACGAAATTTCACATTTCTGTACTCTTTTTTAAACACCACATTTTTTTGTTTGAGGAACAAGGGATAAACAAATCTTCGCCAGCGGTTTGAGGAACAAGGGATGAAAAATATACCCCCTCCTTTTCGATGTCCAGGTTTGAGGAACAAGGGATAAACAAATCTACCCCCTCCTCTTCGATGGCCAGGTTTGAGGAACAAGGGAAAAACAAATCTATCCCCTCCACTTCGCCGGCCAGGTTTGAGGAACAAGGGATGAAAAAGTCTATCTCCTCCTCTTCGATGGCCAGGTTTGAGGAACAAGGAATAAACAAATCTACCCCCCTCTTCGCCGGCCAGGTTTGGGGAACAAGGAATAAACAAATCTACCCCCTTTTCTTCAATGGCTAGGTTTGATGAACAAGGGATAAAAATCTATCCCCTCCTTTTCGATGTCCAGGTTTGAGGAACAAGGGATAAACAAATCTACCCCCTCCTCTTCGATGGCCAGGTTTGAGGAACAAGGGAAAAACAAATCTATCCCCTCCACTTCGCCGGCCAGGTTTGAGGAACAAGGGATGAAAAAGTCTATCTCCTCCTCTTCGATGGCCAGGTTTGAGGAACAAGGAATAAACAAATCTACCCCCCTCTTCGCCGGCCAGGTTTGGGGAACAAGGAATAAACAAATCTACCCCCTTTTCTTCAATGGCTAGGTTTGATGAACAAGGGATAAAAATCTATCCCCTGCTCTTCGCCAGCGGTTTTCGGAACATGAGATAACAACATAATATAAGGTAGGTGATGGGATTGTGCCTTTGATGATAAACACATGGGGCTTGGCCTACAGAGTATGTCATAAGAAAGATGTTTGGCTATTTATAATGGAGCGCCGTAGCATTCAACAGTCAAAAGGAGTTCTTCAATTTTAACAATTTCAACAATTTCACCGCTCAAATAAGATCATTCAAATTCGTTACGGTAGGTCACAAAGATCATTTAATTTCGCAAAAGCCAACAGCAAGAGGCTGGTCAACCATTCAAGTTCATCAACCGTGACAATAAAAATTTAACTGAAGAAAGGTGGAAATGTAGTCTTGGGATGTCAATAAATGAAACAGAAGTGACTGAAACGAACCAGAATGAGACGAACAAAATCATGTGCGCACGAAAAACGGAATGGAAAGCACCAGTAACTAAAACGAAACCCACAGCTTGGGAAAATGCGTGAATTGGAATGTGTATTAATGTAATTGACTTAATTTTAATCAAAAATGATCGGGAAAACCTGTAATGGAAAAAAGAAGAAAAAAACATTTCATCAAATTAGACGGTCAGGTTTTGGAGAAAACATGAAAATAACAATTTGTCCTCGACATTTAAAAATACAGCAATGCGAAAACTTCACACGGGCCGTGCGGTCGTTTTGAGCATCAAGTTTACACTAAGGTCACCATAATAGTATAGACCATTGCATTAGTGATACCGCACTACCAAATGCATCATTCATGAATAATAGGACAACACTGGGGGAGCCGGGTGCCAAAGAAACCAACAGCTATTGTATTGCAACTCACGGCTTTTGCAGATTTATTCCCAACTCGTAAGGCTTGTTTGAGGGAAAAGCAGCTGTAATTATAATGCACACAAACTGGGCGAATGAAACAGTACCTGATACAGCTGCAACCGGAGAAGATGAACGCCTATACCACAGCTATCCAAAATGGTGGGGACACAGTCCACGGAGAAGTCTGTGTTTGTAGCTAGATTAGTTCACTAGTAGTAGTACAGCTAGCCCTGGCCAGCACTACGTCTTCCGAACGTGTGACAATGTGGTCTGTCCGGATCGAACCGGCTTGGGGCATTTAAATTCACAGATATTGGTGTGGCTGGACATTTTCGTGATGAGGTTTTGAACGTCTCAGTCGATCAGTATCAAATAAACTGGGCCGGTGGACTGGTAGCTGGCTCATCCAGTCAACCAGTCACCAGACGCAAAAGTACATTGCTCAAATCAACTTAGCAGGCACAAACACACGTGTGCGTTAAATCATTCACTCAATCATTTTATGAGCTGTACGTAGACGTTTTAAAGGGGTTTGGCAACCACGTGGGGGGGGGGGGGGGGGTTGTGGGCGTTAACGCAGACTTGTTGTCAGTAAGCTTCTTTGCACTGTGATCATTTTTGCCAAGTTTCCTGAGCATCCAGTAGTAATGCCCTTTGAAGAAGTATATTTTTTTTACATTACATTTTCTAGGTTTGATTTTTGGCCGATATGACCCAGAAATGTATATTTAAGTTTTTAAATAGGCCTACACTTACAGCAAAAATGGCGAATCCCTTCGAATTTTTTTGATCTTAAAACTGCATTTTGTGTCTTTTTTCATTTTTTTTTTAGTCAGAATATAAATAAAGGTCTTCGTCAGAAGACCTAAACAGGTTCATTTTTAACTGCAATTTTGTAGTTTTGGTTATTTTTCAAATCTACAGCTTAAAATTATCTTTACAGTCCGAAAATTTACATAAAAACAGTATAGCTACGAATTTTTCGCTTACCGTTTTCTCCCCAAAGTTGTCAAAAGCATGCTCCAGATTTTACAAATAAATCTCATTTTTACAAGATAACAATTTAAATACGAATGAATTTCAATTATTTTTGTGCGATATAATGAACATTTACCTATTTTTACAGATTCTCACCAATTCATTGCAATGATTAGTGGTAGTTACTTAAAAACTAAAATAATGAATTATTGTCGGGATCCAGACGTTTATTCCCGTCCATTAACCATGTAAACCATTTTTGCATGCTACTATGTGCATTGTCCGTGGCATAAAATTATGCACAAGTTTCTGTAAGTTTTTCGTTTTGAAACAGCATCATATTTTTCATTCTATATTTATATATTTTTTATGTGCATAACGAGGAAGTGATTTCCATGCTGGGTATGACAAATACAGAATTGAATTGATTGAATTGAATCATCTGTTAAAAAACAAAACAAAAACAAAAAACCCCCCCAAAAAACCCGAAATTTGCGCCATGCAACTTTAGTATATGATTTGATAATACTAAAAACAGGTTTTCACGGCTGATTTTAATAACAAACATTTTTATTCAGTTAAACACCATCTCATTCAATTTCGTTTGAAAACGAATGCTCCATCGCATCAGCATTCAACAGCCAAAAGGAGTAATTCAATTTCAACAGTTTACCATTCACTGGTCAAATAAGATCATTCAAATTCATTAGGTGGCAAAGATCCATTCAATTTCGCCAAAGCCAGCTGCAAGAGGCTGGTCAACCATTCAATTTCACAAATTAATTGTAAATTAGATGGCAGAAAATGCAACTGAAGAATGTTGAAAATGTAGTCTTGAATGCCTATAAATGAAACAGATATAGACTGAAACAAACCCGAATGAGAAGAAGTCATGTGCGCATGGAAAAGAAGCCCCAATTTGAATGAATTAGGGAAACACGCGATGCGTGTTGGTGACATTGATTTGATTTTTTTTGCTGACATTGACTGCGAAAACCATAATTCATTTTTATGAGCCTGTTATGAGCTGTTACCTTTAAATTGATCGATACAACAGTGTTCAGCGGATTTATTGTTTTAATTGATAGGAGGAAGATAACACTTGATAAGTTCACAACGAGGAAGTTGGAACAGATTTGTGTGCACAACATTGATAAGAAGGAACTCACATGGTTGGTATAAAGATGGTCATGATAATCAGAGCTCGTTTATTATGTTTTACATCACCGCAGCCACGGCCTCCGCACGCACGCGTGACACGGCACGCGCGTCAGCGCGCATATGCACCAATCAGCGTGGAAGATTCACAGTGGGTGTGCCTCGACGCGCGCGTGCTGCGTCCATAATTGCGGTGGTGTAAACGCCCATGAACAAGCTGGTCGGATTAGTGTTTAGAACTTCCCTTAAAATATTTTTGCCTGAAATGCTATAGTTTTTGAGAAAATAATGAGTAAAACGGCGGCGTAGCCACGGGGGTTGGGAGGGGGTGGGCTGGGGGCACGTGCCCCATAAAACCTGGGTTCCCCCAGGTGCCCCCATGAAAAAAAATTGTATAAAGATGGTCATGGTGGAAAAAAGACTTCCCTTGAAATATTTTTGTTTGAAATGATGTAGTTTTTTTGAGGAAATTAGTAACACAATTATTTTGACCACAATACCAGAACTCGACGTTGTGTAAACAGTGAAAACATACCAAGTTTTTCCCCACAGTGGTTTCTCGTGACCGAGTGAGCCCACATTTTTCACAAGCTTGTTGTTTCCTAAAACTGATACTTGGCAACTACCAATGTTGTTCATGTGCTTTAAACAGGAAATAAAATGTAATGCTTGATGGGCACTATACATTATCTTGTTATTTCCGCTGAGTAATTGTAGCTGCCATTTGCGTATATTATTACATGACTGTATAAATGAAGAAAAAACCCTAAACGTAGGAAATAATAATGCCATGTAACAATCAGAAAGGTCTGGACCCAAAATCATACACAATCATGTAGAGCTCGTGCTAAGCACAGACAAAATTAAGGTTACCAACCAAAATACCATGACAAATGCACCATTTGTGACTGGTGTCCTGCTCATTTTTGCATAGCAGAACTAAATTTAAGCAATAATATTTTATGAAATCGGGCCAATTTCATAGAGCTGCTTAAGCACGAAATGTAGCTAAGCACAACAAAATTATGCTTACAAGAATAAAGTTACCAGCCAAACTACCATGTCACAAAGGTAAAAATTGTGACTGGTATCCTGCTCATTTCTGCTAAGCAGAACGTTTGTGAGCAACCTTTTTCTGATCCAGCAGCTCTATGAAACAGGGCCCGCAAGGTCAAGTCCAGCTTAGATACTCCAGCTAGAAATTTCCGCTAAGTGCAATTTAGCAGGAAACCCGTCACAAATTGTACATGTGAAATGGTATTTTGGCTGGTAGCAGGTTTCTGGTAACCAAAATTCTTTTGTGCCTAGCTAACTTTTTTTGTGAAATTGGACCCTGGTTTTGTTTGCAAAACATTCAAACAAAATATTTATGTACATGTACATGTATATGTTATATATTTTTCTTTATCTCTAATGGAAATAAAACTGGTAAAACCACATTCCTCTAAAACTTAAGACGATGTGCCTCAAACAAAAATGCATGATATTCATTTTATTATTTTTACACATGGTTTATCATCCGTGGACCCTAGTTTTGTTTGCAAAACATTTAAACAAAATTATTATGTACATATACATGTATATATTATTATTTTTTTTTATCTGAAATGGAAATAAACCGGTAACATCACATTCCTCTAAAACTTTAGACGATTTACCTCCAACAAAAATGCGTGTTATTCGTTTTATTATTTGTACACATGGTTTATCAGGGCACCGAGGCCAGGGCACCGGCGGGGGTACACGCAAGTTCACGCTGGGTAATTGGGACGAATCTCAGTCAGACAAAAAATGTGGGATACGGTTTACCTGTTCATTGACCTTCCATTGACCCGTGATGGTAATGACCTATTGAAAACGCCAGAGAGCCAAGTGCAGCAATGTCTGGGGATAGTCTCGGTTCAAGACGTCTTGTCTTTGATTTCAAGGTAACATCGACAACACACGGTTTGCCAACTGACCCCATCCGACCGCTATCATGCTAGGAGTTAAGGTGAAGAGCATGTAGTGACGCACGCAGAAACTCCTGGGGGTCGTTCCACCCTCCACCGCCGCTTCCGCGGGCATACCACCTAGAATTTGCCCAACAGGCTGGCAAGAGGGAAACAAAAAACGCCCTCCTCCGTCCAAACGGGAGGATCTTTACGTCACGGTGTGAAGAGAGGACATAAAATGCATATTCATTGGCCCCTTTAATGTGTTACCCTGGAGTGACTCCGTTCACGAGACGTGCGATATGTTCAAAGGCCTATCGTTTACTGTTATAATGTTTATTAATAAAAGTCAAAGGAATTCTGGCAACAATATTTATCCCCCAAACTCAGATAGCTCACTCCTCAGGCATATTGTGTACTCTTATAATATTTATTAATAAAAGTCAAAGGAATTCTGGCGACAACATATATATATTCCTTAAACTCAGATACCTCGGGCTTATTGTGTACTGTTTATAATGTTTATTAATAAAAGTCAAAAGAATTCTGGCAACAAAATATTTTCCCCCTTAACTCAGATAGCTCAGGCTTATTGTGAACTGTTATAATATTTATTGATAAAAGTCAAAGGAATTCTGGCAACAACATATTTATTCCCCAAACTCAGATAGCTCAGTTTCCCTATGACGCTAAACCCTGCATCAGCTGTACGCTGTTTTGTTCAACAAACCCATTTTCAGTTTTAAAGGGAACATCGCCTTCAAATGTCTTTAAAAAAATACCAGTTTGGGATTGCTCCTTATCCTTTTAAAGAGTTGTTCACACAATCAAACACAGACGTTGTGTTGTAATTAGCGAGTTGTGGTTTAAAAAAACCAATACATTTGCCTCTCGGAAATACAAACATTGCAACCACATTCTACTTAGAAACATACGGTCCGCCATTTTGTGAAGTAAACAATTTGAATATTAAATATGGCGGACCGTGTTCTGCGAATTAAACAAAAAACCACACAATTTCAAGGGATATTTACCGTATGTGAATCATTATATTCTACTTTTGAAATATCTTTCCAACCACATATTTTTTGGTAACAAACGCTTTTTATAGCCCAAAAGCGCCCAATCTGGGACACAACTGTGTGGAAGAACCGCCATACAACCTTCCACATGGGCCCCTTTTCATAGAACTGCTTCAGCACAAAAAGTAGCTAAGCACAACAAAATTATGCTTACCAGAATAAGGTTACCAGCCGAACTACCATGTCACACAAAATGTCACAAAGGTAAAAATTGTGACTGGTAATCCTGCTCATTCCTGCTGAACAGAGCATTTGTAAACAACCTTTTCTGATTAAGCAGCTCTATAAAGCTGCAGGGCCCGCAAGGTCAAGTCCAGCTGTATTCCTGCAATGCCATTGGTTGAATGATAACTTAACAGGTTCGCACTAGGTTCGAAAAGTCTGTACATCCTTTATTTTGACCTTGGAAAGCTTGCAATGCGCTTATAATACCAATGCATTGAGATGTAAGGGGTCAAATGACCATGGTGTGACCATAATCACGCGTCGGTTCCCACTGGTATTTTGCTGTGATCTGCCGTTGGTATATCACGCCGTGTCCGAATTAAGCGACTTCGGAAACGGCTATGGCCGTTGGCTGCGACGATAACGTTGAAGAATAGAATGGCGTTCCGGCCGTAGCCACTGCCGAAGCCATCAGTTCGGATAAGGCATCAGTTATTATGGGGAACAAAATGGGAGCATTGGGGGCGTTAACAGACCTTTCCCATGAAATAATGTTATTAGACATTATGCACATGACGTCAGTTGAGTGGGGCGCCCTCGCCTAGAGGTCAAAATGAGGTTGTTCATTGGCCAATCCTGTGGGCCGCGCGTACAAATCTGTGCGTTTCCATTGTTTCATCATCGGTTTACCTTTAAGATGGCGGCTGGATGACGTCAATGCATTAGGTCTATTGCACATTACGTTAAATGAGGGTACATCGTGCCTTTAAGTGTTGGGCTAATGGTGGCGTGACGCACACGCGTTTGGGTGTCTGCCTAGTGCACAACTCTATGGCGTTTGCCCACCAATAATGTATGTACGCATACGTGAATGTAATTAACACATTTCATGAGAAAGGCTAATAGACCGATCCATTAAGCCCCACCCCCATACGTGTTGACCAATCACAGCCTTGGGTACGCCACCAAAAGTCCGACACGATAATAAATCTTATTGGAAAATGTAATAATGCGTGCGCGTAATTATAGGGTGCGCGTTCATGTCGGGCAGTGTGTGGCATTGAAGAGACGCACATTGTGCTGCCCGTGTGTACATTGGCGATTAAGCCAATGTTGTGATTGGTCAATAAGTTTAGGGGCGGGGCTTAATGAATCGCTCTATTGAGCTAACAAGATGTGTGGATGACCTTCCACACAGGTATGCCTTACTAGTGTTATTTGAAAACGTTCGTGCCCAGCCGGGTTTTAATTTTTTCTTTCATTTCGAAGCGCAGTTGTGTGTTCTTCTGGATCACCCAATCTTCGGAGACATTAAAATAAAAAAGTCAGTATGTTTATACTCATATAAAAATAACATTCGAAACCAAACTGGTTACCTCAGAATAAAGTTACCAGCCAAAATTACCGTTTCACGTGCACATTTCGTGACTGGTTTCCTGCTAACTTTTTTAACTCGGCAAAAAAATGCTCAGCAATATTTTCTTTTGAAGACAATATTGGAAAGACAGTGGTGTGCAAACACTCGACGTTCATCAGTCAGTACAATCTGGTAGTTATCCGCTTATTCACATCATTTATCCAATGAAACCACTGATTTTGTAAGACCAGTGCCTGTCTTTATCCCTTAGGGGACCGGTCTAAAGGCCGATAGTAGGCGCAGAGTTTGTCGAGCGTCTCTTCGCTAATACAACGTTGAGGGCGCCCTTTGGCTGATGCACTATAGTTCTTTGGGGAAAAACACTTATTGAGAAAGGAGAAACCTCTGTGCGTGTCGAAGTAGAATTATGTTCACGCGTGATAATCTCTGAGTATGATCATACGCCTACATAAACCTTTCAATTTGTTTGGAGATAGCATAAAATAAAAGGGTCATTGACAAACGGCTCCACGTCCAATGCAAACATTTTTCCGACTCCTTCACTACAAAAACCAACAAACTTGAAAGTATTATTCAGAAATAGGTAAGGAAGACCCTACGTCCTGACTGAAGAAATTCAATCAGGTTCAATTGAATCTAATCAGTTTTAGCTTGAAATACTGGCTGGTACCAGGGGAGGCGCTAATTCAATTTGTCTACCAGTGCAGGCACGAGAGCGATGTACAAAATAAGGTCTCCGTAATGGACCTTAAGCATTGACGTCATCACGCCGCCATCTTAGAGGTAGAACGATGATTCAACAATGGAAAACGCACATGTATGTACGTGCGGCGCAGAGGATGGGCCAATGAGCAGCCTTCTTTTGACCTCTAGCCGAGGGCGCCCTACTCAATTGACGTCATGTGTATAAGGTATAATACACAGTTTATCCTGTTGGTAAGTAATTGCAACTTAACCATCACGGGGCGCATCGAAGGGAAGAGAAGCAGGGGAGGCAACGGCTAACCTACTTGAAAAGTCCAAGTCAATGGATGGCAGGACAGGGTACCAGAAAGTGACAGAGTACCCGTGAAGGAGCAGGAGTTGCTGAAAACAACAAGAGACAGGAAACTGTGGAGAGCCATGATCACCGACGTCCTGAAGGGACATGGTACCTGAAGAAGAAGTCATTGCATCACTCGCGCACGTATCTGCTGCAAGCCCCAAGTTGTCCCTACATCGTGCTCCAAAGCTGGCATGCGTCTGTGTGTAATTTTACCCCAAATCACCCATTTTATCCTTCAAAGGCATTTCTCATGACAGAAACTTATAATTCTGAGAAGACCTCGAGTCTTTCAAGAACGTATGTGACGTGGGCGTGGCTTATAGTGGAATGACGTGTAGCTTCGGTATAGATAGCTCCCGCTTGACGTCACACAGTGTAAAGTCGCTCATCTTTACGTGCAAGTCCTTTTTTGAACGCACACCTATGCGTTATGCGTAATTACCGTGTACAGCACATCGGGGTTCTATTAAATTCCTTGCATGATTGGTCAGTATGAACCACTTGGGCTGCATATAAAAACTAGACTTGACGCAGCTTCAAGCCAAAACCCGTTGGTCTCCATTAGTGCAGTATTAATGGAGATCTCCAGCAAGACCGTCTATGCCAACTAATCTCTCTGAAGATCTCCCATCTGGAGCTGACTCAATTTGGGCCGAGTGGATTAATGTCTGAACAGATTGAGATCTGGAACCGGCCGCCGATGTAAAATCTCCTTAAAAGAATCGGGGTTTCCTGAGCTCTGAAGATGTAACCTGCATCTGTGGCACCCAGCCTCAAACCATGGAACACCTTCTGAGATGCCAGCTCCTGAAGCAAGTGTGCAAAGCAGAGGACCATGTAGTATTTAACGATGTTGCCAAGAAGTGTCCCCAGCTGTGGCTGAAACATAGTGTATAGACTCGATAAGAAGAAGAATGGAGGTCAACGCCAAAAACCCAAGTTGCCCGTAAAGATGGCGTCTATCGGGAACTCTCTATAAATCTAACAACGTTTTGGACACAGTTTACAAAATATTGTGCAAAGGTGATAGAAAGAAGATTTATTGATTGATTCGATTTAATTTTTTCCCCGTAGTTTAAAGGGGCTGTGTCGTCATGATTCTAGCAGTAAACGGAATAACCCAAATACTACGCGCGCGTGCGCGCCGGCGCTCACATCACAGTTTGACAAAGACGGCACCCTTTGTGATCTGACCGCAAGCGCGCGAGCGTGCAGTATCTGGTTGAGAATTCATCTTTCCATGCACAGCCACAGGCCTGCTATAATCATGACGACACAGCCCCTATAAAAACTTCGACAGGGAGGCTTTCATTGAAATTATTCATAATCTTGATCTGAAAGACCCGTTATTTAAAAAAAATATTCCTTTAAAAACAAAATATAATTATGTACAACATATCTCTTCGCCACAGACCCCCCTCCCCCCCAAAAAAAAAATAGTACAGTCACTCATCTTTATATTTGTTCCCCCTGAGGGAAGGTTCCATCACCCAAACGGGGGGCCTATCCTGTTGGTAAGTGGTGACGTTTTGAAACCGGAAGTGCAATGTAAACTAATGGTACACATACATGTACATGTACGTGAACATTCGTTGCACTGCACTTCCGGCTCCAAAACGTCCTCACTTACCAACAGGATTGGGATGTGTGTAAACTATGGCGCAGAACCTCAAATCCAGACAAAAGGCTCTTCGTGCAGCGCGCGAGTTCGTGAGTGTTTTTTTTGTGGTAAATAGTTATCCCCTTTTACTTGGAAAAAGGCCTCTGCTGGGCAAACCGTTTCCAAGTAATGATCGAATTGAAACTTCCAAACTTGAAAAGGTGTTCATTGGATATGAAACCCCTTCCCACCAGGGTACGGTTTGTAGGCTTGAGAATATGTTGACAATAGGCCTGTGAAATATCAGTACATACAAAAGATCAACTAACTAATTAAAAAAACCCACAGCAATTAACGAAGTTAGTGTCGACGTTAATGGTTTTGACCGTGCCCAGGGTGCGAATTTGTTTTTTCCCAAACGACATCGCAAAAACAGGTTCTCGGACCCTCCCCCACACAGTATGCAGGCCTGATTGCTTCAGTCTTGAACTGGCAAGACCAAGGCATTTACTTCTAAATGGCACCTCTATGAGGAAATTATACATTTCTATTGGAACATTACAAGGGGCACCAAGGCCATGACCAGGGGCACTGGAGGCATTCGCCTCCGTTGCCCCCGTTAAGTATCAGACTTGATTGTGGCCTGCGAGATCAGAGGTACGTTCGGCAGGATTTGACGAGGATCCAAAGGCCGGTATCTGGCGTCATTCTTGAGCCTCGAGGTATGACGTCAGTCGTTCCGGCTACTATACATGTGTATATACTTTGCTGTTTGGGGATAAACATTTCGCACACTGGGAACGAGGTTCACGAACGCCCTCTGTCAGTCATCAGTACTGTCTCCCTACCATGTAGCGAACTGGGCAAAATAAATAATTGTATATTGCAAAAATGATAAATTAGCACATTGTAAATACATACATCAACAAAAAACAAAAACGTTATGGCATGTACTTCATGTCATCGATAAACATTTTAAAACCTTTTTTTTTCTTTTTTACAAAACAACGATTATATAACTAATCCTTTAAATGTTTATCCGGAGGATAGGATAACCTGAGATCGATAAACACAAATAAAAAATCCTCAGTGCTGAGAAAGAAAACAATGTTGTAACAGTTTGGATACAAAAAAAAACACTTTAAAGTCTCAACCAATAAATACAAAATAACCATCCAACTAACAACATTACGAAGACCAGTGAAAGTCCACATTCATCAGTTCGTTCAGCGCCTTGTTGTACGGCTGGTAGTACTTGCGAAGTTTCGCCAGCGTCTCCTCGCTCACATCCGGGTGAGGGCGCCCTTTCGACGGGTTCATGCAGTTGTTGGGTATAGGCTTGGTGAGGCAAAAGAACCCCTTGTGAGTGTCAAAGTAGAAGTGATCCCTGGTGAAGTAATCCCCGATGCCTAAGAACCTCTCCACCTTCTTCACAGCCGGGTAAGGGTCGTTGATGAAGGCTTCCCCGTCTAGGGCAAGGATCTGGTCCGCGCCGAAGTACTTCAGGTACCGTTTGATGTCCTTAACGTAAACACCTTTGGAGACGAGCTGATTTGTGAATCTTATCTCACCATCCAGGTCCATTACCGAGTGCTCGAAGGTATCAGAGATAAAGTACTGGCTGTTATTGAAGCACGCCGCGCTTAGAGACACCGGCTCCCGGCGGGCGTCGTTGGCAACTGGGTGGAGATTGACGTGCGGGCAAGCTTTGGCTATTGTGACCTGCATGTGCACGAAGTCCGACACGGCACGCTCTACCGGGTCCCTCATGATGATGATGAGTTTGACGTCGGGCAGGGTCTTGTTTATGAGCGGGGGCACCTTCGGGTAGTGGGAGTACGCTGGAGTCTTCTCCATCGAGACCTGACCCGGCGTCGAGTACACCATCTGACTCTTGTAGTACTGTAATCCCTTCCCGACCTCGGTGTTTGAGGTGAAGTAGTGCAACTCGGTCTGTGTGAAAGCAATATCCGGGTGGTAGCTGATGAAATTCTTTAGAGACGTGGTCCCGCCCTTTTTCACGCCGAATATCAAGGCGTCCGGAAGTCTTTGTTGGCAGCCCCTTGCGGCGAGTTCCTCTTCTGATGCCAACTCTACAATGCCCTGATCGATTGTGACGTATCGGTAACAGCACGTGTCACATAGCTCTGTGATTGTCTGGGCTTTGGGGTCCATTAGATCTATTTCTGTCTCCTCCTCCTTATCTCGCGACGGAAACGAATCGTTATCAAGAAACCATTCCAGAACAGGATGAGTGGAGCCACCGGCATGTACAGCGCCCTCTACGGGATTTGCGTTGGACTGTTTGCCCACTCTACTCGACCGGTACCCGTCGCCTGGTAGTACCTGATGATCCCCATACATCATGAACAATAAAGTTACCATCAGGATTATGAAGCTGGACAACGCTGCCTTTCTCCAGCTCAGTGATAAACCGGTGACTTCCATTGTTTGGTTACCGCCTCATCGATATCAGACACACAGCAGTAATCTTTGTACAAAGGTGTGTGGAGATCGTCTGGCTGACTGCAGCTTCCACAGACACTGAGCAGTAAAGACAATTTTTTTTTAAATCGTTCAGTGAATAAATCTGATATCCATCAGGAGTATGACATCCGTACTTGACAGTCCCTGAGAGATAAGGCATGTCTTATCAAAACGAAAGCCTCGGGCATGTTTCTCAAATAAAATAAAATAGAAATCAAGGGAGGAACAAAAACAAACAAACAAAGAATCCAAAAAACAACCCAACAAACAAACAACCCAAAAAACAAAAACAAACAAACAAACAAACAAACAAACAAACAAACAAACAAACAAACAAACAAACAACCCAACAAACAAACAAACAAACAAACAAACAAACAAACAAATAAACAAACAAACAAACAAACAAACAAACAAAACAAAAACAAACAAACAAAACAAACAAACAAACAACCCAACAAACAAACAAACAAACAACCCAACAAACAAACAAACAAACAAATAAATAAACAACGCAAACAAAATTTGATAAGAGTATCAATAACAACAGGATCAGTTGGAGCCCAAGCTCAACATTGGTAAACTGACTGTAAATGCTTTCATTCTTTGCACAAATCAAGATTCGTCGTTTCATTTGCAAGAAAACAGTAAAAACACACTCAGCATTTTTGTACGCATTCCCATAGGCAGAGTTCTCGTCTCACTGAGACGAAAACTACTTTTTGGATCTTACTTCATTTTATTATTTACAAACGATAACACTTCAGGCAGAAATATTTCCAGGAAAGTTGTCCACAATACCATGTAAGGTATATGTAACTGTGAACGTTCATCTTTTTCTTCTTGCCAATGTTGAGCTGGGGCTTCAAACTGAGATACAAACAGGCACAGAAATAAACACACTTGCGGAATAGTACATTGCCACACTTTTACTGAATGCAGTTGATCCCATTGCGCCAATATATTTGCTGCGACATTTATAATTATTGGTGCGTGTATATCCAAAGTTTACATGTATATACTGAAATGGTGGGGTTTACATGGGCGACTGTAAAAACACACACACACACCCACACACAAAACTCAAGAGTGAACAGGCGATCATAAGAGGTCACCAATCACACTCATGACTCTGCGGTAAAATCATAGAGGAAATGACGAACAAGAAAAAAAATGAACAATTTATTGATTCTAATAAAATGCTCTTCGGTGGGGCGGGGGGGGGGAACCCCAGAGCTAAAGTTTTAATTAAAGTGTGTCACGTTAAAATGCACTACTTGATCTTACCTTATGATGGTACATTGAATGCCACATCGATGTTGGTGAAACCTGCAGGAGTTCTGGTGGCGAACATTCCCACACACGCTTATTTCATTGTTGGGGGCCCAACAGTACGCTGACGTCTTCCACGACTGATCAGCAAAACACATGGACCAGCAGAGTTCCTCCCCGAAAGCCCCCGCCGTGAATGTGATTGATACGACGGCCCGAATCAATTGTGACAGACACGGCAACCTGTATTCCTATACTCACCATATCCAAGGCTATACGACATCTTCCTGTGCACACAAGGGGAGATCGGAAATGGATAAAACGCTTTTGTCAACCGAGGGAAATGGATCGAGGAGCCAACAACAATGCCATGATACCCCCACCAGACTATGTATTTCTATTTTAATTTAGGATATTAAACTAATTTCATCGAGGTTCAAGGTCACAGATTTAAAATAATCAACAAGGTTTGATATCCAAAAAATCATATGGTTTCTAAAACCACGGTCGGATGTTACAGAAGTTCTGTCCTCTCCATGATTAAAGGGGTCCTACAGTGGTTTAAAGGTTCACTGAAATACAGAGTATTTATGCGTTTATGTTACACCTTATAATTTTTATAAAACGATTCACATGTAAGAAATATTTTTTTGCATTCCTGTGTATTTTTCGCATAATTTGTTTTCTTAAAAAATAAGTCTTCAGGAACGCCCACAAAAATAGGTCACTTGCTAACTTGGCTTGATTCTCAACGTGACATCACATGCATTACATAATGTTTCCTGAGCTATTCCACAAAACAATTGTTCTTGGATTGGGTCTGCCAAAGGAATGACAAATATGTGTTCTTCTATTAACAAATTCATTCTTGGTTGTAATGCATGTGATGTCACGTTGAGAATCCAGCCATTGTTAGCAAGTGACTTATTTTTGTGGGCGTTCCTGAAGACTGTTATTTTTTAAAGAAAACAAATTATGCAAAAATACACAGGAATGCAAAAAATGATTTCTTTCAAGTGAATCGTTTTATAAAAATTATAAGGTGTAACATAAAAGCATGAATACTTTTTATTTCAGTGAACCTTTAAATCCGGCTGGTCGAATCCCGTTAATGTGAGATCCGCAAGACTCCACGTTTCCCTCTATTCTATAGGCGTTTACGAGCCGGGCGGGGCAGTCCCCCCACACTTCGGGCAAAACGGTGGGGAAAAGTTTGGCAAAGCAAGAAGAAAAAAGGAAAAATACTCTTTATTAGAAATTGGCACTTGTGTTTTTCCGGACAACTGAGGGCACTGTTGCCGTGATGTCCTTTCAGGGAGACACTGGGTGGTTTTCTGTTGAAATTTATGAAATTGTGAACCTAAACGTTTGCCTATATTCAAAGAATCTGTGAGAAAAGTTTGCTCATTGGCCTACTGCCATGAACCGACACAACAACGAATCGCTAAACAAAAGAAACTTTACGACAGCGAAATATCCTAAATTCTGTCAACTTTGTGTGTACAAAACTAATGGTAACATTGAGGTTTCTGCCTGATATGACATCACACTTTTGCTCATGAATATGGACATTTGCATTAGCATAACAACTATAGGGAACCAAAACGGCAGCCGAAATAGCCTCAAGAATGGCAAGCAATTGAAAATAAGGGTTAAATGGACACACAGGTGCATTTCAGGGTGGCTCAGTGGTTTCTTTCTTTGCCTTTTAACCTGTGTGACCCCAGTTCGAATTCTGGACTGGAGCCTTGCATGTGGATTGGGTCTTCAGTCCCTATCTGACTGCGTGGGGTTTTCCCTCATTTTGGGTTATTTTCTTCCCACATCTAAACTGACATTTTCTTCATCATCTTCTCTACACAGGTACAATGTAACTTCAGGCCCACGGGTCACAACGCAAGTCAGTTTTATTGGTTCCTTGGTTTCATCATGGATATTTCTACCTCCATGGTTTCATTATACCAGAAAGATACAATAATAATAATTTCCACGGATTGCAATAAAACACTTACATTTCATGGCTCCTTTAAATAAATCTGACGCCAGTATACACTATTGTAATGACGTTTCCGTCAGAAATACTAACATGTACAAGATACTTGTTTTCCGGACAACGTGGCAGCTGCTCTCTTTTTTAAAGCCCACATTCACTTTTGGGAACACCGAAAAACAAAACGTTCACAGATTTGCACACAACTTACATGGTATAGAGACGATGATGGTAGACAACTTCCTGTGAAATATTTTTGTCTGATGTGTTATCGTTTTCGAATAATTAGTGAAATATGATCCACAAATGTTTTTTCGTCTCATGAGACGAAAACTCCGGCCGTTAGAATGAATACAAAAAACGCTGAATGACTTTGTAGTATTGTTTTCTCGTAAAGGAAACAATGAAATGAGCTGAAACTTGCGCAGGTTGATTTTATTAAATAACTCTTGATGCTCATAAGGTATGGAAGTTTTTCCAGACACTTTACCAATAGTGTATAATGGCTTTAACAACAGAGATAATTTACTGTGACCAGTCGGTTTTATTGACTTGGAATTTGACTGCCTGTGGTTTTTGAAAAAACGTAGAACTGGAATGCGTTCTTCCAAAAACCCAACGATGTATGACAATGAGAGAAATACTTGATTGAATGTTTGATGCCAACATAAACAGACAACAACGTGGAACTTAACAGTGTTTCGGTGACAAACAGCAAACACAGACGCCACTAAAGAACGGAATAGAGTATGCCGAAGGAAAGCAACCACATGCTTGAAAACGAAACATCACAGTGTTACCTCCATATCATACATTACTGCAGTTGGTTACATGAGCCGGGGGTGATTTGACCCTTGTTTGACTACCTACAATAATTTTGGTTGATTGTTGGTTGAGAGCGGGGGTAAATACTCCAAAATATCAGCCTCCCTCAAATACTTCAGGACAACACAATCCACAACTAGTTGCAACGGTGGGACCCCACTCTTCGCACAAAGTCTAGCCGGTTGGGTGTTTGCTCAGTTCTAAAAAACAAAATCCATGCCCCGTAACCATCATGGTAACAAACTAACATTACATTATAATCCACACTGTCTTCATACACATACTTGTGTATTGGTCAATCACGGGCCCCAATAACACCCGCTGGTCAACCAACGCACACACGCACACTACCAAGGGTCAATCACAGCTGTTGGGTCAATACACTTAGTACCCACGCCGTACATGAACTGTCAACACGTGTACATGTACATGTACATGATGCCTTGTTGACCTCCATGTAAAAGTCTCAACCGTAAAAAAGAAGAAGATGAAAACTACACAAATCTTACCCAAATTATCTGGTGCATCGCGGCTGAACTTCACATGAAAAAGATAACTTTATGACAGCCTCTCCTATCACAGACTGCAGACAGAAAACAGATTCCAAAACATGTAGGCATTGTGTTGATGAATGCACAGACCTTCCCCATCTACCGGCTTTCTAAAGACTGCCTTCCGCTGCGCCGCCGCACAATGGTTTGCGTGCGGCTTGCTGCCTTTTACGTCCGAGCCGCTCTGATAACCTGGGATAATGTTGCGTAAGCTGAAAGGTCAGTCTCTCTCCTCTAATCAGGCGAGAGTAATTCCTGGTGCCTAAGGTTGCGTTTAAAGGGCATTCAACACCGAGATTGACGGAAAATAATATCTCTGGAGTATCTTCACGCGAGAAGCTTGCCGTTGGACGGGAACTTGGTTATCTGAAACATGAAGCTCAGAACTTTTGGTGACCATCTCCTGATGGTGAGCTCTGTTTGACCAATGAGCATGACCTTTGACATAACTGCCGTTCGCATCACAGTTGTCTCAATCTCAGCGTATAGCAAGGACTGTCCTTGTTCGATCTCAGTATCCCCTCACAGATATGATTTCTGATTCTCACTTAAAGAAGTCAAAACTGCTATCTGCACTCTGACCACAGAACAATGAATGCCATAAAAAACATTGATTATAAATTTTAAAAACGTTTTTGTTTGTTTAAATATATCTTTTAATTTGCCCTCTCGTCATTGGTAACATTTCCTAGCGAATTTGCGACCATTTGAAGCCATTCTTGTATAGATTGGGTCTTATATAAAATGGCCTGATGATTGGAAAACAAAAGTCAAAACGGCTGCACACCATAGAACACGTTAAGCCAAAGAACATACTATTTAGATTGTAAAGTTTAAAAAGGATCCTTCATTAACCTTTCTTTCCTTTGAAAATTTTCCCAGCGAGCTGGCGACCATTTGAAACTGTTCATTACCGGTTCTGCATCTGCACGTGGGTCGTGTACATGAGTGGCACACCTAAATGAACAACCCATACCTTCATGGAACAAGCATCTACAGTGTATGTATTTGTACATGGGCGTGTACTGAGTAGAATCATTCACAACATGGTATCACATTGTTGGCTGACAGTTTATTCGTATAGTCTTGTTCTATGGTTTATCGATGGTTTTACCTACGCATTATCGTGTTGTTATGAGTGATTACGTTTTGGAGCCGGAAGTACCGTGTAACGGATGTTCATGTTTATCAACATTTGCTACATTTACATTGCACTCCCGGCCTCCAAAACGTCACAACTTACCTACGGGATAGTGAGACAGTAGTAGGAGGGTTAAAGACCAAACTATGATTTGCTCTTTCAAAGCACAATGGAAGACTTTGGAGACGATAGCGGGCGTCCCACAGACCGGTCCTTTTCCATTGTTTTCATCGCTGAGAACAATGGAAAAGGACCGGTCTGTGGGACGCCAGCTATCGTCTCAAAAGTCTCCCATTGAACGCAGATCCTGGGAGCATAAGGCATCTGCACGACCCTATCTTATCAACCCATGATCAACTTTAGTCTGAGGTGTATATAATCATGTACAGCTCCTAAATTTCACAATGTAAAAAAAATCAAAAAAATCGTGAGTCCCCAATATGTTGTGGCAATTCTTTAAAAAAAAGTGTACATCTTTTATCTTGTAATCATCTTTTCTCGTGGGCTTCGCCGATAGCATACAACGTTTAGTCAAAATAGGACCCCAATTCTGTAAACCAAAGTCTACCAAATGTCCTCAAAGATGACGGGCACAGCCAGGCTACATTTTTACTGTTCCTAAACTTGCTTTATACTTTATACACATTTAATTGTGTGTGGTTTTCGTATCCATTCTCTTGATTATGTATGTTAAAGCCCGCGGACACCATTTGTAAATGTCAAGCTAAAATATTTCAAGTGACGTTTTCCACCTGGATCATCTGTTTAGTGTTTACCATGTAAGTTGTGTGTAAATCTGTAAACAATGTTCACTCTTGCCATTATACCATGCCCGATATGTGGCAGAGGGAGGCCCCCCCCAAAAAAATGTTCCCATTCTCTAACACACTCTACCTCTCTTGTACAGAAGCACCCCCCCTAAAATCCTCAAAGGAATTCCAGAGATTCCTAGAATACAATGAAGACACATTAGAAGGGTGGGGGAGGGGGGTACACCCTACCACAAATCGAGCGCCAAATGTTTTACCAGTGTTGTGCACTTTAAACCGATTTATCAAACGTGTTCACATCCTCCAGGTTTACTCCACTTTGACGCCTCTCCAAGACAAACTCTGGCAAGACTTGACAACTTTAAAATATGATTCTTTAGTTGAAGTTTACTGCTATTGTGTGATCGCATTTTCAACATTTTTTAAGTGCTATTTTTTTCCCGAGTCGACCTTTGATCGGTGTGACGGATTGTGTTTGCTTAAAAAACCATAATACTTCATGACAATAAACTTGTGGAATGTTTTGCAACTTACCTCCGGAACCAGGTGTGTTGCGGTAAACAGACTCAATGTATAAACATTTCACAGCTTCTTTTTTCATGCATTTTTAAAGGGTGTCATTTTTTCAGTTGACACTTCTGGTACTGCTTGTCACGTCGGAGAGCTCGATCACCGGTACTTTGCGGAAATACACTGGTTACCCGTAAACAACTTCGCAAAATATTGTTTACGTGCAATACAGTTATATGGGGACGCACGCGTTTAGCCGCGGAACGAGGTGCATGCTGGTCTAGATATTGTCGGGAGACGCCAAGGGGCGATCCCAGGGTGAAGGGGACTGGTCCTCTTCAGGGTTGAGATCGTAAGATCTCGTTGTCAGGGACGTTGATATTTATTACACACCCAAAAAATGAAGCAAAGTTGACTTTTCCTTTCCGATGGTTAAATGGTTATATTTTAATAAGTGCTGATGGCGGTTGACACTGACAGTACTCTCAAAATGATTACTCAACCAAAATCCGATGGTTGGAGCCAAAGGTGGTTCTTCTCAATATTTCACCGCAAACTTTTGGATCAAAATAGAGCTCTTAAAATTGTCTTGCAGACAACACGCCGGGAAATACACGAGGGACAGTAACTCTGTGAGAAATCTGTCAGCCAATCAGCGCCTGCCAACAACTCACATTAAAGGTACACATCGGTTTACTGTTTACCTAATTTAGTGATGTGGAATAACAGACAATAATATTTAAATGGTTGTTCTTGAAAAAAAATCATCAAAATATCACGTAATTAACGAAAAATGTGAAAAAAACAAAACACGGTCAAAGGTCAGCTTATACGCTTTTCCAGCCGTTGCAACTGTCAAGTTTACGTGCCAATGTTGCGCAATGTTGTAAGTAGACTGGTGCTCTGTTTATGTATGAATTATTACAATGACGAGGCATGAGGATCCAGACTTCATATCCATCCAGCACAAATTCACGTGTAAAAAAAAACAGACATAAACAGTGTATTCTGTGTACGACGAAATGGACGAACTTACTTGCAATGGAGAACGTTTCTTCATTATATCGCAAGTAGGCCCTATGTTGTAAAAAATTACTTGGACGAATGCCAGTTGGGTCCAGAACTAATCTGTGTTGTCAGGTCGTGTTCAAATGTAGAAAGGGAGAGAATAAGCTTGGCATAATGTGGACATCACAGACATGATTGACCATAAATATTGTCAAAATGTGAGTCTTCATGAATTCAAATATACGCAGGCATGTTCACAATACAGTTCTATGACACAAACCTGTCCATCAAAATTATGGCAAAGACCACATCCTTCATATTCTCATCGTGACCAGCCTGCTGCAGTCTAAAAACTAATGGTATTGGTAGCGTCCCTAATCTTGGACCATCTTTTCACATTTGCTTGGCCAATAACAGTCATGTGCCAAGCAAGCCTCCTGCTTTCGCTGCAAACGGATTGCCAATCCTGGCAGCTTTAGCGAAGGCATTCTCCCATTTTTCGGGCGATGACTTCACTGGCCGGCCGCGGCCACCGCCACCGGTTTTTTGTTGTGGCGATTGGGGGGGTGGGGGGGAGTGGACATTATGCAGCTATCATAGAAGTAGATAGATCAGCTGTATGGGATAAACATTCCCCATCGTCGTCGCTCGTGTGGGTAGCGCAGGCAACACGTTACAATAGTTAGGGGATAATAGCTAGGGGTACAGACTAAAACCCTCGTTAAAAAAAAACATAATTGTTGGTCTGGCTCCCTACCCCTTCGACAAGCTCCCACGCTTACGGCTAGACCGACCGGCGAGCTGGGGAGTTCATGCCCCGGAGTTTGTCCCTCTGGCCCCACGAGACACGGCACCGGCTGTACGGGATATGCCCCAAGGTTTACGTTCCGCTAGCTCCCACGCTGGTGCGCCGTAAGACACGCTTCGGTTGCACGGGCACCTCTGAATGTGAATATTACGTTCGATTTTTCATCATTATTTACAAATTGTATCAATAATCTGAATCCATAAGTCTTTTTTGTCAAATACTCATGAATAATTGTACCAAAAAAAAGGTTTTAAATTTGGTTCAGTAATTTACTTTTATACGGCTGGAAGTACAACTATCTCCGAAGATCACGTGATTTATCCGAACCACTTTTTTGATTCGGATAAATCGTTTTTTGAAAAATGCTCGAAAACGGCAAAATTTGATGGTTTCTTTTAGGAACCGTTCTTCTCCATTCCTGAAAGACCTTTGAAATCATATGTTAGCCTATTTTGTAGCCCAAATAGCCCAACGAAGCCGGTGTGTACCTTTAAAGTGGCTCACAAAATAATAATGGCAATAATTAAAGGTGAAATGATTCGCCATTCCCCTACAATATCAACAAACTTTGTTGATAACTAGATCACCATGCACCTCGTTTCACGGCTTATTAACGCATGCGCCCCCATATAGCTGTATTGCGCATAATTTTTTTTTGCGAAGTTGTCTATGGGACAACGTTTTCCAGTGCAGAATTCTTTTGTACGTTTACAAGTATGTGTGTGCCCGTAAGAAGGTCGTAAGGCTGTACGATATTTTTTCCGGGCTCACAAATTACAACTTTTTGCCCCAGCAGAAGGTCACAAGCAATAACATGGCTCTTTTGAAAAACGTAGGGCATAATTAGAGTATTACACCCAAGACATGTTTTTCCATTCCTTCCCGAATGACTTACAAACAGCAGAAAAACGACCAAACTTTCACACTCGGTTTTCTTGAGACACCATTTTGGACAGTAATTGCTTACGACCTTTTTGCCGGTCACACTTTAGTCTCCGTCCATCTCCTGGGCATACGACGAAGTGTAGGAGTGACATTGCTCCATTCAATCTTGCAAAATAATGTTTGAACTTCACCAACCCAACCGCCACGGTCTTCGTTCTTCCCGTGATTACATAACTCGTCTTAACCATAGAGTTATATATAAGAACCAGAGGGCGTACAAACCATGCGACACGGCCCAACAAGGAGCATTTTTTGACCATTTAGAAAATGGCGGGGGACCATTCATTTACACTGGTTACTCATCCGTTCACGCAGCAACCATTTTCTTAGTGGACATTCGTATGCAATTTGACCCATAGGGATTTTCGCCCACGGTGAGTCAGTGGAGTTCCGTGTGTGGCATCGCGAGTGCTCCCTCTAGTCCTTATTTATAACTCCATGGTCTTAACATAATACCTTATACCAGATTACACTATGGCAGACATGCGTTTTTACATTCGGCTGCTGCTCTCTGGTACAGTCTTCCAATTAACATTCGGCATTCTTCTTCCTGAGTAACTTTTGAAAAAATTTCAAGACGTATCTCTTTCCCAATGCATTGTAATTTTTATTTTGATGTTCTATTGTTCTTCCTGTAATGATGTAAATGCACTTGATGATAATGTTCGGAAAAACGCAATGTAAAATGCTTCATTATTATTAATAATTATCAGTGCATCATAAAGTAACGACACGAACGAGAATCCGTATTTTCATAACTCACCTGTTTATCTACATTTGCTACACTTTATGTACGCGCGGGTGCGTGGTGACGCTCAATAAAGTTTTAATTTAATTTTAAAATGGCAATTAGGAGTTACCTTCAATATTTGTAGACACATTCATAGAAGTACACGTGTTTTGACTGGTAAACGGAAAACAGGACCAAATAGCACGACATTATTGATACATGAATAAAACATCACTGGCTTATCGGTCAGGTCGTGCCGATGTCACCATATGGTGAAAAACAAATCAAATTGTACTTCCATTTCCTTATTTTTTCACCAGACTTTGCCTCCATGATCTCACCACTTGCAAAAAAGAAAACCCCACAACATCCATACTTGAAACGATGCCAGCGAGGCTCTGCACTGTCACCGTGGGTGAAAATTTGCCAACTTCAGGTTGACGGCTCCGAATTCGTTAACCAGCGGTGCACACTACGGAGAAAGGATTCCACATGTTCACACCTATAAAGGAGGGTAGCACCTGTTTCCTGGCCAACCCTCCCCCTATATCCCACGCTGCAACTGAATCCAGACTTGACACAAATCCAGATATTTTTACTAAAAGGTTCTGCCTTATGCCCTGTTCCAATGGTGCTTCACTTGATTGTACGGTTCAACCCCCCCCCCCCCCCAATGCGACTACAGAGGAATTATTCTGTTTGTGTGAAATTCAATGTGGATGCTGTGCGCACACGAATTTTGTTTGTGAATCTCTCTTATGTTTAAAGCCATTATACACTATTGGTAAAGTGTCTGGAAATACTTCCATACCTTATGAGCATCAAGAGTTATTTAATAAAATCAACCTGCGAAAGTTTCAGTTCATTTCATTGTTTCCTTTACAAGAAAACAATACAAAGTCATTCAGCGTTTTTGTATTCATTCTAACGGCCGGAATTTTCGTCTCGTGAGACGAAAAATCATTTGTGGATCTTTTTTTTCACGAATTATTCGAAAATGATAACACATCAGACAGAAATATTTCACAGGAAGTTTTCTACCATCATCGTCTTTATACCATGTAAGTTATGTGCAAATCTGTGAACATTTTGTATTCCAAAAGTGAATATGGGCTTTAAGCAGAGTACACCTGGGCCAAACCTCATAGAGCTCAGTACATTAGTTATGCTTACCAGAATAATGCCACCTACCACCATTTCACATGTGCCATCAGCTGTGGTTGGTGTTCTACTCGAGTTTACCTTAGCGGTGAAGCAAGGGTTTCTGTTTTAGCTCCATTGTTTTAAGCAGGTGGATGATTTTGGCCCAGTAGTGCATTGCCAGCTTTACAAGGTGCCGTAGCCTTCTTGAGATAATAGTGGACGCATTACATGTGCACTTATCGGATTGGGTAAATCTGTCTGTATACACCCAAACC
Organism: Marthasterias glacialis; assembly: GCA_911728455.2. NCBI lineage: Eukaryota > Metazoa > Echinodermata > Asteroidea > Forcipulatida > Asteriidae > Marthasterias > Marthasterias glacialis. The sequence goes on along the minus strand of OU452232.1, from coordinate 17,101,105 downwards.
AAACAGTGCACTCGGAGTATAGTGTCCACCAGTATCTCAAAAAGGCCTAATGCAGGAAGCAGGGTCATGACATTGGGCCTTCCATGCTATGAAATTTAATGCAAATACAGCTGGTGTGTGTTCAGCCAACGGATATTCTCAGTCCTGGATTAATCAAAGATAAGACACTTGTGCCGTTTTGCACGGTAGCAGTTTTAACGCCTTTATACCCACCAACCGCGTGATGGCGCCCTTCCCCATTAGTCAATTTTGCAAGGATTATTGATCATAATAAAAAAATAATGTAAACCCACAACTTTTTCTGTAAATCAAAGATCTGATGGTCCTCGCTTGTATGGATTGTTGAAAAACGGGCCAACACTGTGCCCCTGAGTTTGTTGACTTTCAACCTGGAGCATTTTGGTTTCACAAGCCCTCTAAAAGTGGCCCAATTTTGCTAAAAGTGTAGGGTCGTTTTTCCAAGATGGAGTCTGGCCAATTAACTCGTTCAGGGTGTTTTTATTTTGGATCAGCCTACCAACAACTCTCAACGGCTAACCTACCAATAATTGAAAAGAAAAATGAAGTTCAATTGTCAGAAAATATAATTTGATTTGTTTTCTAGAGGCTGAGGGATTTTAAAATATGTTTTTGAGTATTTTTTTTAGATACTGACTTGGTTGCTATGGGGGCCTATTTAGTGTGGTGCACCCGGTGGCAACATCGTTTCCTTTACAACGAGTTTGTGAACGATAAGGAAATCTTAGAATCATAGAGTCAGGAGGCCAGATTCACACGCAGCGAACAATAGTGGCCGGTGAGTACGACCGTGCTGCAGTTATTTTGCTATCAGTTCGCGTCTGACTCATTCGACTTCGGCTAGTGGTCGTCGTGACTGCAACAACGTTGAAGGACATGGCTTTTCGGCGTATAGCCATAGTCAATGCCGAAGCCATTCATTCGAACGCGGGCATTGTCTTGGTGCGACAAGTTATTTTTCTATCTTCCTGTTTGGTGACAGTGCAGATGGTGAACGATAATCAACACCGACGTCTTGAAACAAGACCACCACAGTAAAGGAAATGTTTATTCGTGAGATTGCTCAAAAGACCGATGCAATCTGTTCCCAATTAACTGATTTCGTCAAAGCTTATAATTCTTTAGATCATAGATAGAGAGGAGGTAATTAAGTTAAGAGTCGATTGATTGTTTTAAAGAAAATAAATCAGACTGACAATAAGACATTATTTCCCCAAAAACAACACTCGGTTGCAAAGAACAGGGTAAACGTTTAGGGCTCTTCTTCTTTTAAGCGAAGAATCGACGCTTACGGAAGAAGAAAAAAAAAAAAAAAATCGCTTAGCGTAAGCAACGGTGTTAACTAGGGTAAAAGTCTAGGGGGCACAAGGGGGTGCACCATTTTTCCTAGGGGCCCCTTTGGCCATTTAAAACTGTAGTTTCCGTTTGTGTTTTTCCTAAACAAGCCCCTTTCAGCGCTCCTATGTTATGCCGTTTACTATGTTTTATAAAACAATCTGACGTGGAGGTAAAAAAACAAAACAAATGTAACGTCTTTATCCTGGTAATTTTAAATCTAAAAAGTCCAGATTTCAAATGGGGGGGGGGGAACTCAGGGGAGGGCCTTTGTAGTTATGCCACACTGAGCGTATTTCCGTAAGCATATTTCACAGATTTTTTTAGCTAGGAATATTTGCTTGTGCGCGTGCGTAATTCAACCTTTACTAAGCATTCTTCACATTAGAGAAATACACGAGTGTTGGGGTAAGAGGGAGAACTACAAAATAATTCACATCAAACGCCATGGATAAAAAGAGCACAACATGAAGATATAATTTGACACAATGACAACGGTGAATTACTGAACATGGCTCGTCCGCAAAGACCTTATGCACAAGGCGTCATTTGAGTAGGGCGCCCTCGCCTTAAGGTCAAAAGGAGGCTATTCATTGACCAACCCTGTGTGTGGGCGGCGCGTACAAATGCTGTGCGTTTCTATTGTTTCATCATCGTTTTACCTCTTAAGACGGCGGCAGGATGACGTCAATGCATAGGGTCTTTTGAAGTATGTAACAATGGGTTACTTTGGATTACAGCACGTACGACCGGTATCCCCTTGCACTGACGTCACACGCGGCTACTGTCTGACCGTTGCCTGTCATTTAAAGATATGGTGCGCACATTTTGGTGCCCACACATGAAACTGCACATGCGTCCCTCACTGCATAGTAACGTAAACACGGGGAAACTGACTCCCAAAATGGCACAAGCAAAGATAAAGCAAGTTCAATCAAGGACCAATGGTTGACTAGTGGTTGGTTTGTGACGTACGTGGTGCATGCGCACTGAAGTTGAAGTGCGAACGATTCTAGTCATGTCACGTCAACGCGACCACGAGAAAACGGCAAAATCAACGTTATGGCCTTCCCGATAACTGGTCCCCTTTGCACTGTGCTTATAAAACGGCTATTGGTAACCAGTGATGAGACCAACCTCGATAGGCTGGTTACGAATATTCGACTAGACTAGTCCAACAATCGTCAACTAGCGCGTGTTCGATCAGAGTTAGTGAAACTATGGTTAACTATGGTCCTTGATCGAACTTGCTCCTAGCTTATGGTGTGACGATGTCAGGTGCAATGGGTCAACATTTGCCAAATCCAGAAAATTTGGCAAACAAAGTTAAGTCGAGTCAAAAGAGTTTTAGACTGAAGAATGCCAATTTGTAACATCGTATGTAACTTTGAAGCTTTTCGTTAGTCTGGTTCCCAGACCAAAACTCTTCGACTATTCTCTGTCGATTTTAGGGTCAGGCATCACCCAAATGTCACGTGACATAAAAGGAGGAATTCCTCCTTTTTCCGAAATATCCGAAATGCTCCGAATTCGTTGTCGTCAACATTCGGACAGTGTCGTTGATGGTCGGACATTTCTTTTGTTGATAAAAATTCAAAAATTTCGCAGACACATCCCATTATGTTTTTTCTTTTCTTTTCCCCCCAACAAATTCAACACTATATTTGAATATATTTGTAACATTTTTACAAAATAATTATCCTTAGGCTTTTTGAAAGTAAACAAAGCCCATCATCATCCAATGACATCGTCCACCGTTGGTGACAAGTAATAAATAGTTATATATTCCGTCATATGTATAGCTTTGGATAATGCCTGACCTAAGATCTTATAACAAGAGTCGTCAGGGAATCTTTGGTCAGGGAACCAGACCAGCTTTTCGTCACCTTGTTTTGTCTGAGATCTTTAAAGCGAAGGATTTCGAGAGACGGGGTGAGCTGCCAATAACAGACCGTTCAAGTTCCCACGTGTACCGCTTAAACATTGTGTGATGTGGGAAACTGAAATCGTGCACTTTAATTACAGACCCCGGTGTTCAAATACTCGCGAGACTTGCACAGTCTAGTCAATTTCGGCTCATTAAAGGTAAAATATAGGAATGGTAAAGCTGACAGTGTAGTGTACTTACTTTGTGTGATTCAATGTATACATTAGAAGAAAAAAAATGTAAAAATGTGGGCTCAATCCGTCGTCCCCAGTAAGAGGAAAACAGTGACAAACTGTGCACACTTTTGAGCATGTAAACACATTGTCTTCAATTTCGATTGTTACAACCAAAATTAAAACCGGGATCTTCCAAATTCTATTTTCTCGACTTTGACAGTATTTCAGACAGGAATATTTCTATGGAAGATTGGCACTGGTATAAACTTCAGAATCAGTCAGCTTTCAGACTGATACTAATAAAAACATTTTTGGATGAATACCAATCCTGTATTGTAGCTTTAAGTGAGCCCCTCTTTAACTTGGTAGATATCACACACGAACCTTACCAGCCAATAAATCAAATGTCAAGAATTCTTCAAAGCAACCTGGCTGAAACTTTATAGAGATACCTGGGAGCAGAATGTGCTAAGCGTGAAACACTTTGTGCTTACCGGCAAAGGATACCGGCCAAACACCATACACATTACAGTGGTTGTAAGCTGTTTCCTGCTCATTTTGTTATAATCAGAAAGTTGTTATGCGACACTTCCTGCCAGATTAGCTCTTTGACATCCTGTTGGTAAGTGATGACGTTTTGGAGCCGAAAGTGCAGTGTAAACGAATGGCATACACACATTTACATTCGTTACACTGCACTTCCGGCTCCAAAACGTCATCACTTTACAAACAGTATTGTGCCCTGAGGTTGCATAGAAAAAAAACAAAACAAAAAGAATAGTAATAAAGTCGAACTACTTTCCCAAAATACATAACCTTCGAAAAGAAGACAATTGTTTCGATTATTTCGAGGCACTCGATCGTAGTTTCCCTTTCGAAAAAATAAGTTTCACATTTATAAAGATATTTAAAACAAAAAATAAACCCACCAAAGTGTACAGGATTGTTCACGTCCATTCAAAGTTCATGCAATGCCCGACTCTACACACATTCAATGGGAAACTTCGGGGTATATACATTAAGAGGCAGCAGACTTACCATTTTCATAAAAAGCTCTTCGGCATAAACCAAAATGTTCAGCACTGAAACGTTTTGCTTAGCAGAAACAGACTATCAACCAAAGTACCATGTAATGTATATTGCTTGTGATTGCTTCCCTGCTAATTTTGGCTTATGAAAAAAATTTGCCAAAAATATACGACTTTCTACTTGACAACTTTAAATTGGGCCCTGGTTAAACTCATTGCTCTTGTAAATGTGCACATGCTCAGAACTACATAAACACTGGAAATTGACCCGGTAAGTCTGCTGCCACCTAGCGTTTCAAAAACCACACTTTAAATCTAATTTATTTTTTGAGCTAAATGAAACATATCGGACAAATTAAAACGAAAGTTTCACAAGGAACAACACGATTCAGTTATCTCGCTCACAGAGCGAAAACGTCACTGCATAATAACAAATTAAAATATGTTTTAAAGTATATTGAATTGAATAAAAACGTATTTGAACACTATAATGAACAAACGTAAGTATTTCCACATAATCGCTTCACAGAAGCAGTGTGCAAGGCTACGTCATTGAGTAAAACATTGATGCAAAACTTGTGGCCGTTTAAATTTCCTGCGAAATCCCGATCATTATTATGACTAAAAATATGTTTATTTGATTCTGGCGCAATGCAAAATATTCTTCGGATTCGAGCCAAATATTGTACAGTGCATATGGATCTTCAAAACTATATTTACTGAAACGAAGATCAGTAACATGTTTTCGTTTGTTTTGTATATTTTAGGAACAACGCACAAGGAATCCGTCAAAAAGCAGAAATTTTTAGCACATTTTTAGCACTGAGAAGGTGCTTGGTAATACGATGTCCGCCGCCATCTTTGTTTTCACAAACCCATCACGGAAGCATGATCCATTCGGACGTGATCCGAAAACAAACTGGCTGATTCAGTAAATCGAGATCCGGGTGTATGTGAAACAAACAAGTTGTATGTCTGACAAAATATGACCTTATCCCTCCCCCGGTGCATTGGTGGATAACTGGTGGGTGAAATGAGTTGACGGATGTACATGGAATAATTAGTTTGTTGGAAAAGTATAGTCATCCTTGTTACCAAATAAGTTGTTACCTTGTTGTTGTTGTTACCCAATAAATATGGTCTTACAAAAATAGTATTCTGCGTGGAAGTATTTATTACATTACGAAGACCAGTGGAGATCAACGTTCATAAGTTGAGCTAAGGCATGGTTGTATGGGCGAAAGTAGTCCTTGAGCTTCTCAAAAGCGTCATCTTGTATTTCCGGGTGAGGGCGCCCCTTAGCCGACTTCATACAATTGTTGGGTATCGGCTTGGTGAGGCAGAAGAATCCCTTCTGCGTGTCAAAGTAGAAGTGATCCCTGGTGAAGTAATCCCTGATGCCTAAAAAGCTCTCCACTTTTTTAACAGTTGGGTAAGGATCATTGATAAATGCCTCCCCGTCAAGTGCAAGTATCTGTTCTTTTTTAAAATACTTCAGATATCTCTGTATATCTTTGACGTAGACGCCTTTGGTGATGAGTTGATTTGTGGACCTGACCTCCCCGTCTGAGTTTATGACTGACTTTTCAAAGCTGTCAGCAATGAAGTAGCCAGTGCTGTTACTGCATCCATTGGTGGGGGCGAGGAGCTTCGTTCCACTAGGTTTTGAGGACAGCAACTCCGGGCACTTCTTGGCGATAGTGACGTGCATGTGGACAAAGTCGGACACGGCCCTCTCGATGGGGTCCCGCATGATGAGTATAAGCTTGGCGTTCGGTAGCGTCTTGCTTATCAACGGAGGGGTCTTAGGGTAGTGGTAGTAAGCAGGGGTTTTCTCCATCGAGACCTGCCCCGGCGTCGAGTAGGTCATCTGGCTTTTGTAGTACTCCAGCCCTTTTTTGAACTCCCCGCTCGAGGTGAAGAATTTCAACTCTTTGTGGGTGAAAGCGATATCCGGATGGTAGCTTATGAAGTCTTTTAAAGTGGTTGTCCCGCCCTTTTTCACGCCGATTATCATAGCGTCCGGTAATCTCTGTTTACAGCCTTTCTCTTTAAGGGCATGATCGGGAAACAATTCTGCAATACCGTTCTCGATGGGGATGTAACTGTAACAGCATTTAGCGCAATGCTCATTAAACGCTTTGCGGGATTTTATTGTGGTGTTTGATCCGTTGATACCCGCAGTAACGCTCGCGTTCAGTGGCGCAACGCCATATTCATCTTGTACTGATAACTTCCCATCACCGTCTTCGTAGAGCCAATTAAACTCCTGCACATGGCCCTCTGCTGTCAAAGCGCGCTTCGCTCCCGTAATGTTCTGCATGAAGGTAATGAAGTCTTTAGTGTACGTATTGACGTCATTCTTATTCTTTAACAAAACTGGCGTTGGCTTGTACCTGGTGCCGGACTCTAACGACTTGTGTATTTTGTACAGCCCTTGCGGTCGCTGTCCCCTAAGCATAATCAATCCTAGCGTTAAAGTCACGGCAACCAGACTAAATGAAAATAGTCTTTTCCGCGAGCGGAAAAGGCCACCGCTCGACGAAATCCTTGTGCTATCCATAATGGGTTCCGTATGTCTGGTCACAGCCTCTTCGCGCATCGAATAGAAAGCGGAACAATGTTTTTAATCCAAGTCACCTACTCTTACACATAACTCTTTAAAAACAAATGCAGATTCTGAAGTGACAATGTCGGACAAGACGATTTCTGCCTGGTTTCACTACAGAGCCTTTGCCAAAGATGCACTGGTACACTCGTTCTCATCCTCACGTGCATTCATCCACAGAGCAAGGGTACCAGTTCCCCTACCGGAGTTAAATCCATCCAATCCTCCTGACGTGGTTCGAGTTAAAGCAGGTCCTCGTTTCTGTTCTGGAGCAGAAAGAATGGCGAGAGGGTAGAAAGGGCAAGGGGATAGACAGAAAGTGGGGGCATGGAAAGGGTGATAAAAAAAAAGAACACATAATTAAAACACACATCAAGTTTGTACAGAAAGCTTTTTGATCAAACTGCAGAGGAAAATCTGACCAATCTGCAGGGAAGATTTCATTTTGCTGCCATTTTGTCAGCCAAGTTTTCTACAAATCAAGGCCATGTTCGTGAAAGGCAATTTAAAAGCAACGGATTCCAAGCAGTCTCCAAATAAAAACACATGTTCACAATTCAATGCTCACAATATTTTCTTTGGGAAGATAAACATTGTATGTAGAACGTCCCATGTGCAACGGCTATTATCAAAGTGTTCCCTTTGCATGCAGTGCAGTTGGTCGCCTCAAAGTTGTCTGTAAAAACGGCCTCGTGTGACGAGACCCCCTGTATGGTCACATGCCATTGCAATTTTAGCACAATGTATCTTACAATGATTCAAGCGAGGAGTAATTTAAAATAAAGTTAGCACATAACCTGCTGTAAACTACGGCAGGGTAACTCCCTATAATACAGTCTTTTATCAATGCTGTGGTCATCTGTGTTATAGGTACCCTGCACACAACAGTGACAAAGGCAGTTCTAATTATCATATCATGAAAAGGACCAGACTGAGACTGTCTTCTACTTCCGGCCTCGGTTTGGTGACATTGGGTCGAAAAGAGGAAAAGCAAGATGGCCGCACCATGGTAAAGGTCAATAACGGTTAACACATTTTAACAGCTAAAATAAAGTACAAAAGCCAGTCAAAAGCGGTGCAAGTCGTTGTATTAATTTCTGGTCGATAACCTGCTTTGCTTGGCATTTCTTTTGGTGATTAATAATAGTAATAATAGTGGCTTCTTGTATAGCGCACAAGTCCACCACGCAGTGACGCTCATTAGCAGCTTTATGAAATTGGTTCCAGGGTCTAAAACTCTGGACATTGATTGGTCAGTTTCAGTCCACTTTTCAGGCACGAACTTTCGAACAGATTTTCGAGTTGTCACAAAGTCAAGTATACCTATAAACACAATGTGCACATGTACATGTACTTAAACATGTACACGCACTGAACTCAAACGCGGTCTGTGGCTAGACCAAGAACTGGAAAAAACAATGTTAATGGCACAGAGATCAGTTAACCCATTGAGGGGGAAGGGGTCCCTGATTCCTGAACCTTTTCCCTCACATGCCAAGAAATAACTTCCATTCAATGCTGCCAGGAAATTGCATCTTGTCAAATGCTATCGTTGAAACTTCCCAGCGGGAAATGGGTCACAACCTATAACATAAAGGTTATTTACTACCTGTGGTCACAAAGACGCCACTATAAATCATGTCTGATAATGGACAGTTAACTTTATATCAAAAACCCGCAATAAAAGCTAGAATATTGACCGTGTTACCTTTCTTTACAAAAAAGAGTGACCTTGTACATTTCACGGCCTTTCTGGCAGGCGAAGGTACTACTACACTAGTCATAAAAGGACATTTTACATTTTGTGTCAAAATTTCCACATAAATACACGAGTTATAAAAAATTACAGCTGAACAAGTTTTGAGATATGCTCCCTTTCCTCATATCAAATGTTGATAAAAATCAGACCATCTGTATACCATGCAAGTTGTGAGCAAATCTTTGAACATTTTCACTTTTACTCTGAGCAATGTTATGCACACGCTTTAAGACAAGTGTAGTTCCCAGACTTACCAACGTTGTGCACACCCGTTAAGCCAACCATTCCTATAAGAAAGCCAAGGTTCCCTATTTAATCATATTCCATGGAATATTATGCTTTTCATGGCTCTGGGACTACGTTGTATAATAGTTTACTGCTTTAATGATGACTTTCTTGAAAACTTAGAGGAGTCTGGTGGGTAAAGTGTGATAGGGCTACAGTTCTTTTCATATTCTGTCCGGTATCTTGTATCAGAAGTACACACAACACCATTGTTACTACGTTTTTAGCCCCAGCCTATAAGTCACGTTGTTGCCCGTCAGCTTTATTTTTTTCTGCAGTCTGAAATTGCCACTGTCATAATAATTTTCAACGGGGAATTTTATTTTTCTTGGAATCGATTCCAAATAGGGAATCCTTTAAAAAAGAGGATGACAATTCTGAGCTGCAGAAAAAAATTGCAGACAACACGTGTGTTGGTGAAAACACGGATCTGCACATGGTAAAAATAGACATGTTAACAGATGCAGGAAGACCTTCTCCGAAGGGTCCCTATTCCTTTGGGAACGATGATAAACCCGCTGGATCCCAAAAAACTGGGTCGAGTCATGTGTTGAGTGATAAACAATCAACATGGAAATATAACATGTACTCGGTAAAGATTAAAAGAAAAAAAAAGAGGGAAAAAAAAGAGGATATTCCTTAACAAGAAAGCAGCCATGCAGCCACGGTGCCGTGTAAATCTTGTGTTGTGACTACAGGCGCGGATCCACGGGGTGAGTCCAGGTGGATCCCGACTAACCCTGCAGTGCTCTCGAAGACTTATTTTTAAAATATCCTTTTCCTTTTGTAAACTTTAAACTTGAGCCATCACACAGAGCCCTAATCTCGCTGCAGGCCTACAGCTCGCACGATGGTGTAAAGGTGTCGTGTTTTCTCGCTCTATTTGTTTTCATGCCCATTTTTTTCTTTCTTTTCTTGTCGATTTTTACATTGTTTTTTTTACACTTCTGGTCTCAGTTTTTGCTCTCCCTTATTTGCTCTTTCTTTGGTCTTTTAAAAGGAATTATCTCATGTTCCCATTTTGTGTTTTCTTGACTTGGTAGTGCCATTTTTAATGTGTTTTTTATCTCTTTTTTTCACCGCAGTTTCAGCGTTTTTTTAATGTCTTGTAGTTGTTTTATCTGCAAGTCATGTACAATTCAGCTTTTGGCTGCGAGGCATGAAAATAATAAACCATTATGAATGAATGAATGAATGAATGAATGAATGAATACATGTAGATGGTGGTAAACTGAAGTTCCAAACCGGGGCTCATTTTGGACGTTAAAATAACTCACTCACTCCATGCTCACTCATAGATCTTTGCCATTTTGACTGTCTGAACACGCGTTTCATGTAGTCGTAGTGCAACCGCCCATAAAAAAAAAAAAAAAAAAAAAAAAAAAAACCTAGTGCACCCTAGTATATCTGGACCCTACAGTTTTATTGTTTTCTTTTCACCCCTCCCTAGCAAAATTCCTAGATTTGCACCGGGCCATTGGTGTGATGTCACACACAGAACTCCGCTGACCCACCATGGGCAAAAACCCTATGGGTCAATTGCATACAAATGTCCACTAAGAAAATGTTTGCTGTGTAAAAAAAGAGAGTGACCAGTGTAAATGAATGGTCCGCGACATTTGCTCAATGGTCAAAAATGCTCCTCGTCGGGCCGTGTCGCATGGTTTTGTACGCCCTCTACTTCTTATATATAACTCTATGGTTTCAACGAGTATATACGCAGCGCACACTCCACGCTTGGCCTCAATCAGTGTACGAGGTTACAAAGCCTGGCCACAGTACTTCCCCGTGCAATTCATACCTGCCTGGGTTATGGTATAGTTTCGTGTGCAGAGCCTCATAGAAGGCTAGAGATAGTCTGTAAAAGCAGTGAACATTTTGAACATCAATCATTGACGTCGATATACAACACATCATATTAAAAACTGAGCTTCTCTGTCCTTGGTTTATGGTCACACATAATAAGACTCCACCAGACTAATTAGGAGAATTGGGGACGAGGAAAGACAAGCGCAACCCATACGACAGACCATAAACCACACTGTAGAGACATTTTCCAGACTTGACTAAAATAAACAGTCAACGCAGCTCGTGACCCGACGGTCCAGCTAAACTGACAAACGTTTCGTTCACAGTAAAGAAGATTCATTGCTCACCATACCCGTCAGGCCACCGCGATCAGACATTCGCTTGCAGACTAAACAACGACTGTGAATTGAATAAAACCATAAAACCCCCAATGTACACAATATAAACTAGACGCAAATCACATGTGCAAATACAATTCCAGTAGGCCTAGCAGGCAAATGGATTACACGAATCAATTTTTCAAGAAATATTTGTATTATAATGTTCCGCTTGAATGAGAAGTATAAGTGCCCGAAAAAAAGGTTCTTGCGAAGTTTTGCACTCCACATAGCGGAAGTAAGAAGCTAAAACGTACGGTTGTGCCTGCAAGGCCTACCTGTTTTATTTGCCCATGAGATTTGTGCCTTCTTGACGCACTATACACTAAATAGAGAGAAATCCATGCGCTGAGCCTCATTAATAAAATGTAAACCAACAACTTTTTTCTGTAAATCAAAGATTTGAAGGTCCTTGCTTTTATGGATTGTTGAAAATGGTCCAACACTGTGCCCCGGGGTTGTTGACTTCCAACCTGGAGCATTTTGGGTAGACTGGCCCTCTAAAACTGGCCCTATTTTGCTAAACAGTGTAGGGTCATTATTCCAAGATGGAGTCTGGCCAGTTTACTCGCTCAGTGGGGTTTTTATCTCGGATCAGCCTACCCAAAGTTCTCAACGGTTAACCTACTAAAAATTGAAAAGGAAAAAATGAATTTCAGTTGTCATAAAATATATCTGGTTTGTTTTCTAGAGTCTGAGAGACTTTTAAATATTTTTGGAGTATTTTTTGAATATTTAGCATTTAGCACTGGTTGCTATGAAAGCCTATTTAGAGAGGTGCACCCTTGGAGTGTGTCACAGGGATGACATGGTTTTACTCGATTCACAATCTTTGATACGAAAATTTGCGTCAACATTTTCGACTTAGTAAGGCAAAGTTGCGAAATTTACCAGGAAAGTTGACGTCAATACTTGCGGCTTGAGCCAAAGTCGCAATAATTGAAATACTTATGTTGACATCAAGGTAAGGGCCGTGTCTCTTTCAGAGCCACTATATCAAAAAGAGGTTATGCTTATACATTTCTGGTAATGAAACCATGGATGTCTCATAACTTAAACACTGTAGCTCTCATTAAGTCTTCATCACTGTAGCTCTTAATCCTGAGGAAACCTGTAGATAAGGGTGCTTGCCATGTGAACCAGAAACACCGGGGTAAACCCCCTACTCTTCCACGATAAGTGTTCTGAGCTCTTTCAAATGTACTACCAATCCTAGTACACGGGACCAATGACTTAATGTCCCATGCGAAGGACAAAGCAATTATGGTAAAGTATCTTGCTCAGGGACACAAGTGTCACGACCGGGATTCGAACCCACAATCTGCTGCCGACAACACCAGAATTTTGAATCGTATGACGTATAGACTGCTCGGCCAGTTTTGTGTCTGCAGCCTGAAATTTACACTGTCGTAATGATTTTCAAAGGGGAATTTTTAATTTTTTTTTCTGGATTTAAAAGATTCAAATAAACATAATTCTAAAAAAACAACAAAAAAATGACAGGAAGGCAATTTTGAAACTGCAAAAAAAAAAAAATTGCGCTCGGCCACGACGTTCATTTGTACACGTTTTCGTGACTCCCCTGTGTGTTGTCGATTTGACCATACCCGTGTTGTACGGTCACATTTTTATTTTTACATTTGGCGCTGAATTCGGAAAATATGTAATGAATGAAATGGGTTATTCATAGTGTCAACTGACAAGAATTGACAAGCCGTCATTTTCGACGAATGACACAGCTGATGGTCTATTTTCGAAGTTAAAAAAAGAGGAAATTTCAAGGTATGACGTGTCATTCATCCACGTGATTCATCTACTTCCTCTAGTTATAAATAAACACTGACGGTCAACCAGTGAAAAAGGTCATTTTTAGCAGGCGGCGCACCAACCCCTGAGTGGCCAACATGGCTGCGAAATGAACTTTTTCCGGAGTCTCGCAACCTCTCTATAGACCGTTCCGGCTTCGGCAACAAGCCCCGCCCACACACCTTGGTTTGTGTGCATTTACGCGGCACGTGTGACCGAGTTTGACCGAGGTCACATGACCAAAAGGCGTGATCCAATTGGTCAATGCGCACAGTTTGATTGACAGGCCGGAACGGTCTATTAAGGGTCAGATGGGTGCAACTGAAAATCAATCAGTCTGACTAGTTTTTTTTTCTAGTCAGATTATTTGTATAACTAACTAAAATTGGAGTCAAATCCATTTCCTTTTTCTAAATGGTATGACTGGATCCGTAATTTTTTTTTTAATTTTCGTATGTTTAACTATTAGGAAAACCAGTCAATATTTTGGCTAGCTCGTTATGAGAGTGTAGGGACTACAATCGATTAAAGCCCAAGTTTTTGGCCTTTTCTTGGGTTATCCTTAGATAAAATTGTGCAACTGTTCTTGTAATTTTTGAGTCTTGCATCCGATTCAGCTCAAATCAAATCAAACCGTTTATCATATCATAGAGTCAAACCTATAGTTGATTATCCATGTGCACCGTCATCTAGGCCTATACACAAAAAGATATGATTTCTCTCAAATGTTGCAAGGTGTACCAGACCCGGAATTTCATCGAGGTCACGGGGTCATGACCTCCTATGCGCCATCATTCAAAATTTCCCTACAGACAAATTCAAACGACCTTTTTTTTTAATGGACGGACCCTTTTCACCCTTACAGTGCACGCTTTCTTTCCTGACAAGGAACATGCTTTACCCATAGAGGAAGGGCAGCTCTATGCTTTAACATTGTACTGTCTTTCTGTATGGTCTTACCATTGTATCATCCATAAACATAGTTATTAACTGCGTAAGTAAATCCGTATTTATTAAAGTCGTTTACCAGGGTGGGAATGGGTGCCACACAATTACCAAAACAGTGACCACTGGCACAAAGTAAACACATTTTTCACAGTGCATTGGAAGCTATCCTAAATATCACTGCACATATCTACTGTACATGTACATGTACATATCAAATACCGAGACGTTAATGTTGGTACTCGTAAACGAACCGCTTGTAGTATTTGGCGCACAAACTGCATTTTCAATCACCGATACAAGTTATTAACTTGTATCGGTGATTGAAAGACGACAGGACTCCAGGAATAGCATTCGCTGAAAGTGGTTTATTTATAGCCCATGACATCATACAGTAGCGATACGGTGGGCTCTTAATGACACTCCATAACGCTGTACCCTTAGTTTCGTTGTTCAATTGCCTAGCTGCACGTTAAAAACAACCGTCTATAGAATGCAGAGGGATTTTAAAACCATTAGAAGAAAAACAGTGGGTGTAGACAGTGGCATACCCGGGGGGGGGGGGGGCGGGGGCGGGAGCCTCCCCGCTCAGAACCCTTCTCCCTCTCCCCCCCTCTTACCGGCCAATGAGATCGAAAAAATGCACAAATCAACGGTTCAGTACATTAAAAAGCCCCCCTCAAAAAAAAATAAATAAAAAAATAAATAAATGAATCAATAAATAAATAAAAAAAAAATAAAAAAAAAATAATAAAAATAAAAAATAAAAAAATAAAAAAATAAATAAATAAATAATTAAATAAATGAATAAATTAATATATAAATAAATAAATAAATAAATAAATACCCCCAACCTAAAAATATTCCCTTATAGTTTCGCCGCAGCGATTGTCGGATAACGCAGAGCAGTAAACCGAATGTCATCTCTGTGGTGTCGGCTGCTAGCCCCTATCTCAATGTTGTATTTCGCCATAATATGCATGTATGACAGAAGTAATGAATAGAGATATACACCACAACAAACAAGCATTGGCTAGGTTGTAGCTTTTCTTTTTACAAGTACCTTGGTTCCCTTGTGAGGAACAGCAAAGGTGAAAGCAAGAAAAGAATAGGCCTGGCATGGTCTGCATGTCACACAATGAGCAATGCATGTAAATACGGGCTCAACAGACAGACCACACTAAATATCCCCAAAATCAACTGTACGGTCGTCATCATGTATGGCTCCGATCTCCGATACACGGACAGTTACAAGAATTGGAAGCGAAACTTGATGGGTGCTATAACGAGCCTTCTACGGAAATGTTTCGAGTGTATATTGTGGTCAGCATATGACAAACACAGAACTGTATGGAACCAAAACTGTGCTGTAAGGTACAACAACGTCGTCTAAACGGGGCACTCATACAGAAACACCAAAGAACCAGTCTATCAACTTATCACCTGCACTGGTCACCAAAACATGGTAGGAGAAATAGGGGACAAAAGCTCAGGTATACAGATGCAGATGCTACTGTACTAGCAATGCTTGGGCCATCGGGGTGCTTCAAAGTTCAAACTGAACTTCGTAATTTGATGAGGGATAGACATGAATGGGCAAACCTCAACATGATTCCGACTTCTTTCGACTACAGAGAGAGAGAGAGAGAGAGAAAGGGATTTAACCTACCGTTTCTCTATCATTGAGAGGCTTGTCTTTTGTTGCATCACAACAATGCAGTAGTCGTGCAGCTGTTTGACACAGTCAGACATATCTGGCAATGAAACCTCCACAACAGGAAAAAAGCAATATCACTCGCATGACAAACAAAAAGTGGCAAGACATACACACGTGCATGTCAAGTTGAACTACAATCCACCATCTTTGTCCTCATACTTCTGGCACACAACCTACTGGCCCAGTTCAAGTAAACCTCCGTCTATTTATTGTCTCGTGTGTTTACACTATCCGTGTGGGTTCAGCCGTGACAATCTGTCAGTCCTTCGCACCATGGCGATTTGCACCGTGTGTACAGTCACTACTTAGTGCTTTACGCGGTGCGCAGTAAAACCATGTAAACCCACCGATACTATTAAATCAGCAAGATCGTCGGGCTCTACTTCAGGGTTCAAGGCCGTACGAAAGTTTAATATTGATCGCCTCCAATCTACCCCTGTAATGAATGGCATGAACATGAACGATTCGCCAACGAAACTGCCAGTCAAGTTTGTGCAGCGGTCCAAATCCTACATGTTGTGGAGTGTTTACACTAACGGTAGATTTGTGTAGATCTGCTTTACTCATGCTGTAACGTTAATGTCTCAAAAAATAACTGAGGCCGTGTCCGAATCAAGCGACTTCGGCTACGGCTATGGCCGCTGGCAGCAACGACAACGTTGAAGAATAGGAATCCTCGGCGTTCCTGCCTTAGCCACTGCCAAATCCATTCGTTCGGACACAGCCTAGGATATTCCACTTACAAGGCTAGTTCCTTAATGGTTGTACCACCAAAGAAATGCCCGTAAAATCCTACATGTGCAAGATGAGTCAACTGATATTGTGACTCTTCCATTCTGGAAAATATGATTATAATACAAAGAAGCAAACAATAATTTGAGTCTTTAAAACTAGATTTTTTTTTTTATTTTTTATTTTATTTTATTTTTTTTTTTTTTTTTTGGGGGGGGGGGGGGTTAGATGCGTGTGTTCCATTCACTGTCACTACGAAGCATCAAAATTCTTACCTTTGACGCTATCGTGACTACTACTACGTCCGCCAACATTAAAGGGACATGACTGCTTTCAAAAATCTCAAGGTTGTGATTGGTCAACACGTGCGGGCGTGGGGCTTAATGGATCGGTCTATTATAAGCTGCAGTCAGACATAAAGCTACAGGCCCAGACAAGAACTACAAACTGCAATGTAATGTCTTATGCATCGACCAGTAAAATGATTTCAAATGATTCGACGATATGTAGCCTATTTTAGGCCGACAAACGTTGAGAAAAGTATTCATTTCCGGAAAACATTTTATTTGTAACGGTTGTTATACACTCGGGTAACTGAAGTTAAAGCTAAACAAAGTCAAAAAATTCTCCTGAATTTAAGGTTTGTTAATAAGCCTTGATGAAGGTAGATGGTTCAAACACCTGGGCTCGATTGCACAAAGATTAATCTTAAAGTGTGAATCAATCTTATTGCTATTAATCAAAGTGTGATGTTCACAACACAAAATAACTACGGCAATCTGCGTAAGTCTCGCGCGTGTACCAACACTTTTGGGACCAGTTGGTCCCATTGCTCGAACAGGAGAAGGAAACAAGATCACTCGCTCAACATTTGTAAGAAGAAACACATAAATGTTAACAGATTTACATATACCTTACATGGTATAAAGATGATGGTAGAAAACTTTCCTTGAAATATTTCTGACTGAAGTGTTATCGTGTTTGAATAATAAATGAAATAAGATCCAAAATTAGTTTTCGTCTAAAAGTGAGACCAAAACTCTGCCTATACGATTACGAATGCGTACAAAAAATGCTGAATGCGTTTTTACAGTTTTCTCGCAAATGAAACAACAATGAAACAACAATGAAATGAGCTGCAATTTTCACAGCTTGATTTGTGCTAGGAATGGAAGCATTTACAGTCAGTTTACCAATGTTGAGCTGGGGCTTTAAACGGACCCTATTGTTCGAACACCCGCGAGACTTTGCACGGTCTTTTAACAGCTCGACTAAAAATTCCAGACAGCGCCGTAACTATAGGGTAACATCTTAGGGGGGGGGGGGGCACAAGGGGGCATCCTTTTTCCTTGGGGGGGGGGGGGGGCACTTTTGGCAAAATTGAAACTGTAGTTTCCGTTTGTAATGCCTCAACAAGCCCCTTTTAAGCGGTCTTCTGACGTGTTGAGGTAAAAGAAAATTACATTCGGCGTGTAAATAATAAAAAAATAGTTTTAAAAACATTGAAACTACTACATAAAAGCTCATAAAAAGTAACATTTTATTCTGGTAATTTTTAATCTCAAAAGTCCAGATTTCAAATGGGTGGGGGCACCTGGGGGGGGGGGCACGGACGACAGTTGTGCCCCCCCCTCCTTAGTTACGCCACTAATTTTAGACAAGGTGAATCTTTAGTGCTTGGTGAAATCGAGCCCTGAACTTGGGAGGCCCATCATGGATGAGGCCAGTACAAAATGGAAGTACATCTACATCTGTTAACATTTTGCGACTCGTCAATGGGAACAGGAAACATTTAGAGTCTGAAGACACACAGGGACACTACACCACTTACCTAAAAACAACAACACTTCAGAAAAGACTATTTAGAAAGAAAACATGCTTCAATAATAAGCTTGTATACGGGCAACAGGATAAATCTTTGGAAGAACGATACTACTTTGTCGAAACCGGAAGCAGTTTATTAGTTCCAAGTGGGTCGTGTCAACATGTGGCAGACAACTGTTGAACTTTTCACAATAAGTTGGGGGGCGTGTTTGTTCGTCATTGTAAAGTAGAAACTGCGTGCGAGGGAGAGAGAGAAAAAAAATAATAACTCGGTTTGTTTGAGCAGAGATTATGTGGTTTGAGTTCATAAATATCTCATGATCCAAGGATGTTCCGTATAGTCTGACCATGGAGGTAGAATTTGGTCTGAGTCATGGAAGTCAGGGCCAACTTCGAACACGGAGCTCGCACGCTTCGATCCTGTTGCAAGTTCAATGGAACTGCAGAGTGTTGTACCCAAAGATTATAGAGCGCCGAAGGCACAAGATGGGGAAACTGGAGCTATGTCTACTGTTGTAACGTGAAATACGCTTGGGCGCCATTTCACTTTCTGAAATGGCGTACAGTGGGATGCCACATTTCAGTCAGGATTCCCCATATTGCGCCTTCGGCGCTCTATAATCTTTGATTGTATCTCGGAGTGATGTTGTGTACAGGTACATGAAGGGGCCTTCTGCCCTTTTTAGTACACATTATTTTTTACATTATTAAAAAAACAAAAACTCCCTGAGAGGTCGTGGTACAGTCACCGGGGCATATTCCATACAGCCGCTTAACCACAAAAACAGCTAAGCACACTATATTTTGCTTACCGGATTGAGATTGTTACCAGCCCCAAAAAGTTGTCTGGAATACTGTCTGAGACTCACTGGTTCCCCCAAACTTACCAGCCAAAGTACTACGTCGTGTGCAATGACTGGTTCCCCGCTTAAAGCCCTAGCTCAACATTGGTTAGAAGAAAAACATAAATGTTCACAGATTTACATATACCGTACATAAAGATAATGATAGTAGAAAACTTTCCTTGAAATGTTTCTGCCTAAAATGTTATCGTTTTTAAATAAAAAATTAAATAAGATCCAAAATTAGTTTTCGTCCCAGCAAGACGAAAACTCTACCTATAGGAATGCGTACAACAATGCTGCAATATTTTTACCGTATTCTCGCAAGTGAAACAACGAAATGAGCTGACATTTTCACAGGTTGGTTTTATTACAAATATATTTGTACAAAAATTTGAAGCATTTAAGGTCAGTTTACCAATGTTGAGCTGGGCTTTAATTTGTTATAAGCGGAAATTTGTTTAATACATTTTTTTCATAAGGCTTTTCTGTTGATAGGCGGATGCTCAATTAAAACACAAGCAAAGGTTATAGAGCGCCGTAGGCGCAAGATGGGGAACCGGGCCTTTATCTACTGTTAGAAAGTAAAATACACATGGGCGCTATTTCGGCAATTGAATGCCTGTGTTTCCCATTGATAGCAATTGTCCTTGTCTACACTGGTCCGCACGTATCAGTGGAGTCACTTGCCGAAATGGCGTCCAGTGAGATTTCACATTTCAGCCAGAGTTCCTCATCTTGCGCCTACGGCGCTCTATACTCTTTGGACACAAGGCCCTGCAGGTGGCTGTGCATGTGCTGACGCAGAAGCACTGTTGTATGACTTCATCCTAATTGATGAGCCATATAATGACACTGGAAGGGACTCTCATTCTGGGTCTTTCCGTTCATTAAATCTACTGATTAACATCAACAGGAAAAACCCCTTCATTTTGCCTGCAGTCAAAATCATGTCACTGACGGCCAGACATATCCCCAGGTGACCTCCATATCAAGGTCAAACTCAGGCAGGCAAACACTGTCTCAAACAAAACTTGGTCGTCCTAAAGGTAAGATATATTCAAGAAACAGACAGGTGAAAGTATTACGGTTCTTTGTCCCAATTGGCACTGTTCATCACCGATCAGCATGTTCAAAGATCACATTTCTTAAAAACTCCTTCAAGATGGTACTCCACGTGCTATACTGTGAAGACGGTGGAACCTATGTATAAAACCCTTAGCACGGAACCAACTTGTCCAAGACAATATATAACTCAACACATATCATGAGACATCGACTGGTCCTGAGCACAAGTGTTCCGTAGGCCCAAGGCACCAATTTAACATAATTATATAATGCACGAGTGTTTACTGCTATAGGTCCTAGACACAAATGTTCCGTAGGCCCTTGGCACATGTGTGCCATATGCTAAAATGCAAGTGCTCCGAGCCCCTGGGCACCAGTATTCACTAGGCACTAGGCGCTGGTGTTCACTAGGCCCTAAGAACCAGTGTTCACTATGCCATAGGAACCAGTGTTCACTAGGCCATAGGTACCAGTGTTCACTAGGCCCTATACACAAGTATATAGGCCCTAAGCACCGGTGTTGACTACCATAGGCCTTAAGCACAGTAAATTGAACAAATAAATTGAATTGAAAGTGTTCCCATAGGATATAGAGACACCAGTGTTCCGTAGGCCCGAGGCACCAGTGTTCCAGAGCCGTGGGCACCAGTGTTCACTTTAGATCCCAGGCACCGATTATCCGTTAAAAACATTAATAAGCGACTTGAGGAGTACCTAATTGTAGGTACATGATACGTGCACTAAATAAGACTCCGGTATGAATAATGTAAGCCCTAGACACCAGTGTTCCTGCGGCCCTGGAAACCAATATTCTGTAGGCCCTAGTCACCAGTGTTCTGTAGGCCCTAGGTACCAGTGTTCCTGCGGCCCTGGCCACCAGTGTTCTGTAGGCCCTAGGCACCAGTGTTCTGTAGGCCCTAGGCACCAGTGTTCTGTAGGCCCTAGGTACCAGTGTTCCTGCGGCCCTGGCCACCAGTGTTCTGTAGGCCCTGGCCACCAGTGTTCTGTAGGCCATAGGTACCGGTGTTCCTGCGGCCCTGGCCACCAATGTTCTGTAGGCCCTAGGCACCAGTGTTCTGTAGGCCCTAGGTACCAGTGTTCCTGCGGCCCTGGGCATCAGTGTTCTGTAGGCCCTTGGCACCAGTTTTCTGTAGGCCCTAGGTACCAGTGTTCTGTAGGCCCTAGGCACCAGTGTTCTGTAGGCCCTAGGTACCAGTGTTCTGTAGGCCCTGGGCACCAGTGTTCTGTAGGCCCTTTGCACCAATGTTCTGTAGGCCCTAAGCACCAGTGTTCTGTAGGCCCTTGGCACCAATGTTCTGTAGGCCCTAAGCACCAGTGTTCTGTAGGCCCTTGGCACCAATGTTCTGTAGGCCCTAGGCACCAGCACCAGTGTCCTGTAGGCCCTAGGCACCAGTGTTCTGTAGGCCTATAGGCACCAGTGTTCTGTAGGCCCTAAACACCGGTGTTCTGTAGGCCCTTTGCACCAATGTTCTGTAGGCCCTTGGCACCAGTGTTCTGTAGGCCCTAGGCACCAGCACCAGTGTTCGGTAGGCCCTAGGCACAAGTGTTCCGTAGCTCCCATGTACTAAGGTTTGCGGCAAGCTTTGGTCTACTCCAGTCTGAGACTTTCCAAAAGTCAAGGGAGACGTTTTTTCCCGTAGGCTTTACATTTTTGCGAAGGACCTAACATTTTTTTTTGCGGGCACTTTGCTCATGTCTACTGTGTAGCCTACCTACATACTTGCATCTGAAGGGAAGGGGGAATGGCACGGGGCTGTTATGCATGAAATAGCTTGAACGTTTCGGAGGCTTTTTGGCCTATGGATTTGAGATCCTTTGTTGGGGTGATTGGGTCTGGATGGGGTACGGTGGGTTTACGCTGGTGTCGTGACTGCGCTAAAGAACAGGTTTTAAAAAAAAAATGTTATTAATATCCATTGGACGTATTATTATTACTGTTATTTTTTTTTGCCTTTTTTATATTGTTATTTTTTGTCGCAATTCAGTTCCTTTTTTTTTTTTACTGTGATGGCAAATTTTAATAAACCTTAAAAAATAAAAAAATAAATAAATAAAAATAGACGAGGCAATGTTGGTGAATCCAGGACGATAATCACAGAATCTGAATAAACCGAGTGTAGAAAACCGTTAAACCGTTATGCCGTTAAACCGTCCCCATCCTTAACCTGACTTAACCTCTTCGAATTGCTTGATGTCAACACTGACATGCAGATAGGCTTCCAAGGGGGATAAACAACCATTCGTAGAAACAACTGATGTCAATCCTCATTAAGGGGCGGTGCAAACTCAGAATGAATACATTACTTGTCACATATTACATTGACACGGTTCAGTGAAAGCTGTATAGGAGTAAGATCTGTTTCAACTGCATTATAATTGGCACAAGGTTGGCAATATTTCCGACGGAAATATTTGTCAGGAGTCGGGAGTCAGGACGATTTGCATTAGTGTCGACTTTATACCAGGATGCTTTAGTAATTTAGTCAGTTATCTGGTAAGCATTTCAAACAATATCACGTCTTGAAACAAGCCTAATTACTACGGTGCTCTTTTAGTCGAAATGATCAAATTTTAAACAACAGCCTTAACACTTCTCATATTTTAGTCTTTGCTCGAGGCTCTGTTTCAATATTCTGATGAACAGCACAGTCGACAATATTTCGTATTATGGTACCCACAACATTGTACGTTAGTGGTGCCCAGACAAAAGCATATAATTTTACGCTTGTATACTGGACATTTGCTAGCATTTCAAATATAGGACATTTGGATGGTTGCTCTGAAAACAAACATCTTTACGGTTACCACCACATCCACAAACTTGTTTAAAACAAAAACATCAATTTATATGATGATGGTGAATTATTTTGACGAATTTGGAGTCCCAGCAAATGTGTATTGTTACGAGTTCCCACCTGGCCGTCGTCAGATTTGGTGAGACTGAAAAAAAAATCGTTTGTATGAAAGTCCTTGTAAGAATTTCCGGGGGTGTAGTTAGCCTATAATGCATAGTGTTGTACATGTATATGAGAGCTGTGGGTATCAACCCGGTTTGCAACCTCGTACACCGACCAAAAGCAGAACGATCTAGAAGCAAACTTGAGCTACTTTGTAAGTGTACTCTCTGTATGTGATAGGTAGTTCATATAAGTCTTAGCTCGAAGAATCAAGTGATAACATGAAGAAAAAAAACACAAACAAACAAACAAACAAACAAACAAACAAACAAACAAACAACCCAACGAAAAAACAAAACAAAAAAAAGTCTGCATCAAAGACTACACATGTTAATGAAGTTCTTCTTGAGTATCAATCACCGTGAAAAGCACAAACAGCTGTTAAGGTCAGGCATGGTGTCAGGGCACTGTTCGCCCTTTCCCACCCACTTGTCTTATGTTATCCAACAGAGGTTCTCACCGGCGACCCTGGGCTAATCTGGCTCTGATTAATCCTCCATCCACAGACGCTCCTGGAACAGGTGTACCGTTAAAAGGGTATCCAATGATTAATAAGATGCAGAAAGAACAAGAAACGCTCGAAGTCATTAGTTTCCTTCCTCAAGCAAGCAAACCGTTTCAGTTCAGCTTCAGAAGACATTTTCGTTAGTCAGGAAAATGGGCCTTTTTCCTGAAGTGAAGACGATTGGATCATACTGATCGAAACGTCGAAGTGTAACATGGCCACTTTGTTTATTGGCAAAGACCAAGGATTATTACACGGTGTCAACGAAAACTTTAGTTTCAAGAAGAAAGTCAGGAAAATGAGCACTTTTTCCTGAAGACGATTGGATCATACTGATCGAAACGTCGAAGTGTAACATGGCCACTTTGTTTATTGGCAAAGACTAAGGATTATTACACGGTGTCAACGAAAACTTTAGTTTCAAGAAGAACGTAGATAGATGGTATTTATTTACATTTCGTAGTGCACTTCTTAACATTTCAACAGCTCGTTAAAGCATGACAAACACTAAAAAGCAACATTACATGAATTATTCAGTCACATGTTCACCTTAATAAATTTCAAGGGTATTTAAATTATTTTGGTTCTCTTTTGTTTTCTTCCAATATCTGTCCTCAAATTTAGTAGGATTTTTCGTCATAATTTTGAACCTTTTTTTTATCACCTTTTTGCGCCTTGGCGTCAACATTTTGCACCTCCCACTTTTCGTTCGTGGAAACGCGTTTAATTCTTACTACTACTATGGGTTGAATTAATGGCCCAACCATGTTGCAATGATTTTCATCAAATCGAATCACTGCCAGACCGGGGGAACAATAGTGTGGTTGGCCCCTCGTTTGTCTTACGAGAAACAGTGTTTTCGTCGACTGTTCATTGCACGCACGGAAACAAGTCAATATGGTAACAACTACCGTACGCAGCACAAGGGAAGTTCTTCTCAGTCTGCCCAAAAGACGAACGCCAAAACTGACTTGGCATTCGGGGACCGGGAAGCTCGTTCAGACACGAAGAACCTGCAGGCATTGCATCATAATAATGGAGCAATTGATCCACTACTACTCCCCAACGACTCTCGACAATTTCACAACAATTTGTCCGAATACGACCGTGAATTTCGTTTAACTGAAGTCGAAGGCTACACAACTTGCCAGCGGCCACCAACGGCAAAACAGACCACAAAATTTCCATTCACAGACAACCTGCGCCTGTGTAACGTCCAGGTCTTTGGACTGAACTTACAGAACCAAGGGCGAAGCTTTAATAAAGGTCGATAAAGTTCGACTAAGATAGATCATAGATTCCAGATTCCGTCGGTCTCGAGGGATTCGAGGTTGGATGAAAGTCAGACGAAGAAGTATGGTTTACATCAAGTAAAGGTACAAGCTGTTCCATGTAATGAACAAGCTTCTCTTAATTACATGGATGAGAGCGATATATGAAAATAATTGGCCTTTGCTGCGCTGGAAATAAAAAGAAACTCGCATGCAGCATCACGTTTATGCCGTTGGCCACCGTTTCATGGCAATGGTATGAACAATGAGACACAACGCTAGGTGGTAGCAGACAAGCATACATTGTTACCAGAGCCCAATTTCATAGACCTGCTTAACAGCCGCTTACTGCGCGATTTCCATTTCATAGCGCTGCTAACCGTAAGCAACCCGGTGCTTACTGTAGGAAAAATGAATGATGTGACAATGCAAATCCATGGTGAGCGGGCGAGCTGGCCGCCTAATTTTCTTGCTAAACTGTGAAATACGCTTACGCTTAATTAAGCAAATTTTGTCTGCTAAAGTTAGCACGAAAATGTGCTAACCGTTCAAACTCTGCGTCTAGTGGGTGGTATACGCTTTTATTTGCAGCGAAAGGGCGTTTTTTTTAGCGTAGCGCACTTAAAAATACTTCGTTGACCCCGTCGAGCCAGGACAGGCTCTCCCAGAGTACTCCGCATCAGGTCGAAGCGGCAATTCAGACCCGCGTACTCGGTTGCGTACTCGGTTGCGTACTCGGTTGCGTAGATTATGTGTGATTTTCGCATGTGATTTTCGCAACTACCGTACGCAGCACAAAGGAAGCTCTTCTCAGTCTGCCCAAAAGAGCTGCTCATATAGCTCATTAGTGGTACGCTAACTGCACCCAAGGGACCTTCGGTAGTACACGTAGTGTAACACCAGGTAGCAATACACACAGTGTTTTGAGTGGATATCTGGGCATGCCAGATGTCTCCTAAGGACCTGCAAAAAGAATACAGAAAGTTTTGCGCATAATTAAGCGTAATAATTTGAATACGCAAATACGCAAATAAAAGCGTACCACCTATGTGTGCGAATGCAAATCGCGAACAATTGCCTCGCAGGGTTTTAAGCAGCGCTATGAAAATGGTCCCAGAACAATGTGTTCACTGTTTACCTGGTATTAAGTCTGCTGCCACCCAGCGTCCCCAAGAAGTCTCACATTTCACGACGCTTTTAACTGTTTGTCACCAACAATTAGCAAATGTTTGCAGTTTTAGCAGTAACAGTCGCATTGGGACTTGCAAAGTTGCGTCACCTTTTAGCTACGGGGGAAAACACATTGACGAATTATAGCGCCTTTAGCTTTGTTGTGAAAAATACAAAATGCTTCCCGAGACCGTTCCGTCTTTATAAAACCGTCCCCGGGTATGAGTACACATTGTCTCATTACTCAGACAGTCAATTTAACTGAGGTCGTGCAGGCCGTTGCCTCTAATTCGCTTGGTGCCAATGATAAATGTCCTCATAAACATTCTTTATTGAGAAGTGGAAGCGGGACAATTCTCAGGAATATTGACCTTGCTTCTTTACGAGAATGAAATTCCTCCTGTTCATGGCTGGTGTGCATGTTTTCACGAATGTTTAGGCTGAGGGGACGGTTGAGAACTACACATAGCTGGTTTTGTTATAGTTTAGAGCAAGTGAGGTTTGGTAGGACTCGATTACAGGTTGATGGCTCGTTTTGTTTACTAGTAACAAGTTTAACCTTTCAACCATATCTCGACTAAAATTAGTCAAAAATGGCCCCAAATGATTAATTAAGGCTGTTTTGACTAACTTAAGTTTTAGAGTGTTGCTCTGTGCTTTAACTAGCAATGTTATTGACTGGTTATTGACTAGCAGATTATTGACTGGTTTATATTATGACAACTTGAGGTATCTATGTGTGCTTTCTCACTGTAATGGTGTATATACACGTGTTTTTCTTTTTTAGTGTGTATGTTTTAGTGTGCGTTTTTAATGTTTCCAGACACGCACAACCATGGCACATTTCACTTTGTTTGTGACAATAAACCAGTAGGCCTACCGGTAAATCGTTCAAACCATTTAAAGCCAGGCTCAACATTGGTTAACTGACTGTAAATGCTTCCATTCTGTACACACATCAAGATATTTGTAATAAAACCAACCTGTGAAAATGTCAGCTCATTTCGTTGTTTCATTTGCGAGAAAACGGTAAAAATGCATTCAGCATTTTTGAACACGTTCCTGTAGGCAGGATTTTCGTCTTGCTGAGACGAAAACTAATTTTGGATCTTATTTCATGTATTATTAAAACGATAACACTTCAAGCAGAAACAGTACAAGGAAAGTTTTCAGCCATCATTATCTTTATACCATGGTAAGGTATATGTAAATCTGTGAACATTTGTGTTTTTCTTCTTACCAATGTTGAGCTGGGACTTTCAATAAACTAGGATTTCAAATTTCAGCGTTCAACAGAGTCGAACTAACGGCACACACTACCCGCGGGTCAGCGTAACTCATAAGGGACTAATTAGAGACTGATACCCAATAAGGGCCAATTAATTTTGTGACTGGAATGAAATGTCTTAATATTGAAAGCAGGTGTCTCAAGGGAATGTCAGACTGGGAAGGCATTTTTGTTTTGTTATGACAAAACAGCTCAAGACAGTGTGTTTCAGACAGTACTAAAGTTGTTTTAAAGTTGGTCCAACTCAACTTCGACCGTTTCTGGTTCAACTCTTTTGCGTCTGAACGGAAAACAAGTTGGACCAGAACAGGTCTAAACCCCAAAACTTAGACCGTCCAGCGGGATGGTCTTAGTCTAAACCACTTCAGGTTTATCTTTTAACACGACGTGTGGACAGAATGACATCAGGTTTTAAGTCTTCCCCAGTGACTGTTGACCTGAAGGACGTCTTACGTATTACATAACACGCCACAAATTTCACTTGTGCCCCCAACATTCTTACCCTAGTCACGCCGCTGCTATATAGACGGGACTGGTAAAGTACCGGTAATTATAGCGCTATTAATTTTACACCCAGTAATTACATATAGGCATATTTAAAACAAATAAAAAATGGAAAACTTGTTTTTCCAATGACCTTGTTTGATCAAAATGTGCAGCGTTTGTAACTTTTGTACCTGCAAAACTGCAACCTATCTTTAATTTCAACCGCGAACCCTCTGGGACACTTGCCTGGCGAATGTAAACCTATTGTGGCACCTCTATGGTACAGTCCATGGTAACCTTCTCTACGGTAGTGACTAATTACATGACAACTATAGCCCGCCTATTGGAACTAAGCTGGATGGAATCATGGTGGGATCAGGTATTGTATGTGACAGGGATCAGCCCAGCTGCTGGTTTACGTAGCCTGTAGGCTTGGGAGTTGCGGCCCAGGAGCAGCGCGGATACCAGCATGACATTCTTCTGCTCTGCACAAGTATGTCAAACCATGGTCAAACATGACTATTTCTTGGAGGAGTAGTCCGACCTTGTCAAACTTCCAATTTAAAGCAACAGTTTCCCAACTGGCAATGCTCAAGAATGTCTTCGTGTAGACAAATTTTGGGCGTTCTCGAAACTGTGGCTTGGACTTCGGCTCCGGTTTAGGCACCATCCGCCTTTTTGAAGTATTCCATACAAAATGTGTACGTTTTCAGAATTAATGATGGGAGCTATAAGCCGAATCCTTGCTTTCGAAAAGGGCCATTATATTATGGTCTGTATACATCATGACGGAAGGGCCATCTGTGGTCCATCTCATCATAGAGCAAACTGGTCCTCGCTCAATGACCTCATGGTGTACATGTACATGTATACATGAAGAACCGTTATTTAGTGGTAAAACACACAGCAAGGGAGAAAACCAATCTACGCATGCGCTTATGGTTAGCAGCTGTAGCCGCATTACATTGTTTACTATTATGAATCATGAGTCATAAACATCACAAATGTAAAGTTGAGCCAGCTGTTTCAAACAAGAGTGGCAGGCGCCAGATCAAGATGAACGTAAGTTTCCTCGCACCCAGGAATCAGGAATCTTATTGTGGTGCTCATGATTATTGTCTATTTAAAATCCGCAAACAAACCTTATCTAGATTCTGATTGATATCATAATGGACATTTTGCCGAATGTACTTTTCACCGCACTCCTGCCCTGGGTAAGCCACTATTCCTACATGTGTGTAGGCCTACACACAATCACCATCACGGATATTTAGCAGTAAATTTCAGCTGTTACAATTGTATACATTTATATCCACGCACTCGGCAAAAGGATGGTAATCTCGACTGACTCCTACAAACAAACAAACAAACAGACAAACAGACAGACAGACAGACAGACAGACAGACAGACAGACAGACAGACAGACAGACAGACAGACAGACAGACAGACAGACAGACAGACAGACAGACAGACAGACAGACAGACAGACAGACAGACAGACAGACAGACAGACAGACAGACAGACAGACAGACAGACAAACAAGCAAGCAAGCAAGCAAACAAACAAACAAACAAACAACAACCCAACAAACAAACAAACAACCTATTAAACCAACAAACCAACAAACTAACAAACAAACAAATAACCCAACAACCCAACAAACAAACAAACTTTAGGCCCAATATATTTTCACTGTTTAATGGAGTTTCTCATTTCTCAAAAACTATAGCAGTTTTCAAACCATGACCATCTTTATACCATTGTAAGTTATGTGCCAATCTGTCAGTATTTAGGTCTATTTGTTCAACCTCTAACGTCCAAATAGAATACAAGCCCAGTGCAGAGTGCGTGGTAACTCCTCCACACACAAGTTTGCCTGCCAGGAAAAGCTGTTGCTAGTAAAAGGTCGTTTGAAAACAACATGACTTCATCACACAAGGACACGATTTAAAACACTTTCCGCGATATGCTTTCTTCATGAATTTAGTTAATTTCTACAGGGAGCGTACAAGCTAAAGATATGACGCATCGATAGATTTGGAATAGTACTCGTTCCAATGTCCCAACAAACACGCCATGCACCAAACACGAAAAAATGTCTTCAAATTAGGTGGTCACAAATTTGGAGGAAACTCCAAATATAAACGATCTACGGTTTTGTCAGGAATTTGGTGACATGGAATGTTTTTTAATGGGAAGTCGCCAATCACAAGGCCCTGAAACAAGTCTCTCAAGGTGAGGGCTAAAAAAGGGGGAGATGGGGAGAAAAGAGGAAATCAAAAAGTATATTGATTAACACTTTACCTTTAATTTCACCTTGCAAGTAAATATTTTAAACGTTGGGAATCAAATCCTTTCCCCCGAAATATGTCCTACCGATTTATAATGCATAGATTTGAGGCATTGCATGGTGCAGTATCGACGTACTATGTGGTAATAGATTTTTTTTTGCTGTGTCTAGGAGTTGTTCGAATACAAAGAACTTGTCCTGCTGTTTATCTACTGCCATGGAGTAGATTGTGAAACGGGAGACTATACCTGGTACCTAGTTTAGACAAAAACTTATCCTGTTATTTAACTACTACCACAGACTAGATTGGGAATCGGGAGCATACAGAGTTCAAATAAGAACTTGTCCTGCTGTTTAACTACCGTACTAGACCACAGAGTAGATTGGGAATCGGGAAAGTTCACATAAGAACTTGTCCCGCTATTTAACTACTGTTGCAGAGTAGATTGGAAATCGGGAGAATACAGAGTTTAAATGAGAACTTGTCCTGCTATTTAACCACTACCACAGAGTAGATTGGGAATCGGGAGACTACAGAGTTCAAATAAGAACTTGTCCTGCTATTTAACTACTATTGCAGAGTAGATTGGGAATCAGGAGACTACAGAGTTCAAATAAGAACTTGTCCTGCTATTTAACTACTTTTGCAGAGTAGATTGGGAATCAGGAGACTACAGAGTTCAAATAAGAACTTGTCCTGCTATTTATTTACAACCACGGAGTAGATTGGGAATCAGGAGAATACGGAGTTCAAATAAGAACTTGTCTTGCTGTTGAACTTCTACCGCAGAGTAGATTGGGAATCAGGAGACTACGGAGTTCAAATAAGAACTTGTCCTGCTATTTAACTACTACCACAGACTAGATTGGGAATCGGGAGACTACAGAGTTCAAATAAGAATTTGTCCTGCTATTTAACTACTATTGCAGAGTAGATTGGGGATAAGAACTTGTCCTGGTGTTTATCTACTACCTTTGAGGTAGATAGGATCTGGGGACTTCTCATAATTTTCTTCACGGCCGCTGGGTGAGATATACTATTTGCCTCAAAACTAGGTAGTTATTACACGGTTATTAAACATGGTTATCAGAGCTAAGTCTCCATTTTATTAAAAAAAAAAAAAAAAAAAAAACAAAAACAAAAAAAAACAAAAAACAAAAAAAACGTTCAGCGTAACATGATCGAATTTGTGCGTGCAAATTCATGGTTCAGGCAGCTTTGTGTATTGGCTTTAAGCAATTTGCTAAAAAAAAGGTATAACATAAGATTTCATTTAAAAGTTAGAATTGTCTCTTGAAATTACAGATTTTTTGAGCTTGCCCACGATTTTTGTGATCTAAGCTCATCCACTTCATTGTATTACTAATCCGAGCAGTGCTCGTTCCTGGTGGTTGACACTGTCGCAGCTATTGCTGCTACACGTGCGCGCCACGTGACAATAGCGCGTTAGCCGTGCATATGTACCAATCAGCATGGAGGATTCACAATGCGTGTGCGTTGATGGTGTCAGCTGCAGTGGTGGGAACGCCCATCATGAACGATGTGCTCTGATTAGTCTCTAGATTTTTATCCTGGTGCAGCCATCTTATTTTTCTTCCATTCAAACCAATGTAACCAAACCGAGGCTGGAAGGGATAGTCTGACCTATAATATACCGAAATTTATACCTATCCGTGTAGACAAATCGGACAAATATGGCTGCAGTTGTAAAAAAAAAAAAAAAAAAGTATATTGTATAGCGTTCACACATTATTCATCTTTGTAACACATTGGCTTTGGTTTAGATTAGATGGGGTGATTGATAATGGCTGGTCGCTGTCTACCGGATGAAACCATAAATGACATGTTGAATGTTTTCTTGTTATTTTGTGCATGACCTTCCGCATTCTTGCTCAGAGATTGTCCATGCAGTGACGAAAGGTCAGCTCACTCGTACACAGCAAGGACCAGTGTGATAATCCTATAAAATCGACGATACTAGAACAAAATCAGTTCCTTATTTATATAATGTTGCCCCTCATTTCAATGGCGGTACTAGAACAAAATCAGTTCCTTATTTATATAATGTTACCCCTCATTTCAATGGCGGTATAATCGCAAAACTAAAACTATAACTGTTCATAGCAATCTGAGTGAAAACTCAACTTGCTCGATTTATGTAGTGCTAATAGAAGCCTGACCCTAAGTGTGATAGTAATATGAAATGTGTTTTTAGCTTGCATCGTGGCTCTTAATGAAAAAAAACAAACAATATTAAGTTTTCCCTTTTGCAAAACCAGGAAGGCAGACTCACAAAACTGAAACTGCTTGTTCCTTACTGCGCAGTAACTCAGCTTACTCAATTCATGTACCACTATTTAATTATAGAAACCTGACCCCATGATCAGTTGTGATCAACAAAATGAAGTGTGATTCTTGCTTGCATCAGGGGGTATGGTGAGAAATTTGTTGGTCAGTTTTGCCCTTCATAAAAAGTATTATGTAGAGTGGCAAAACTAAAACTAATTTCAGAATCGCAAAACTGAAAACTACTTGTTCATTACTGCGTGGTAACTCAGCTAGCTCGATTCATGTACCACTATTTATATAATGTGGAAACCCGACCCTAGGATCAACAAAATGAAGTAGGATTCTAGCTTGCATCAGGTGGCACATCGAGAAACTTGTTGGTCAGTTTTGCCTTTCACAAAACCATGAATGGCAAAACTAAAACTAATTGTTCATGAAGTAATGTGTGTTAAATCTTCCTTCTTTCTCGCGTGTCACGTTACACACAGTACTTTAGCAGGTAAAGTGTTCTTAAGATCAATTTTTGTCAATGTCAGCTGTATATCAAAGGTTTTTTTCCACCATCTTATAACTGCCCGCATGTATAATGCTGTTTTATAGCATAAATCAGGGGGCCAGTTTCAGCAAGACGTTTGTCCTTCGGATGGGACATTAAGCCGTAGGTCCCGTGTATTACACAGGGCCATTGCAATTCTGTCCTTTGAAAAATACAGGTAGAGTTACAAGCAACGGCAGCTATTTTGAAAATTTTGAAAAGTGTACATATATTTGTTCACAGGCTAAATCTGCGATTGCCCCTATGGGCAAAAGCCAAATTTTGTCATGACATACTCTGACTGTGTGCCAAATTCCACGCTTATATCATGGATGTCTTCCTCCTTGCTTTGTATCATCAAAGGCATACTTCCCCCAAATACTTCCCCTACCTGCCTCTAATACCGAGGATTGCTGGTGTATTGCATGTCTCGTTTCACGATATCAGCGTTAGGCAGACTAGACCAGACTATATGCAAATGCAGTGCTACTTGGCTCCAGTGCATCTTACAAACCAAGACTTCAGAAAATACAAAAATTGGGCTGCAAAACTGATTTTCTGTGCTACCAAGCGAGATCGTGCAACACCATTCATCAAAGGACTCCGATGGCTTACCATCAAAAACAAGATGAAATTCAAAATCATGGTTATTGTTTACAAAATGCTTAAGTGGACTTGGCTGGTTATATCTGGCTTCCAGCCTGTCTTTATACCCACCTGTATGGCACTGGATTGCAGTCTTTAACAGATAAAACCAGACTTACTGAACACAAAGTTTTTCCAACGCACTATAAAATCTGCTGCTGAGAAATCATTTTCATCTGTGGCCCCCAGCTATGGAACAGTCTCCCAACACTGCGTTCGGCAACATCACTTCCGTTATCCAAAAAGGAATCAAATCTCACCTTTTCACACAACGATGCCCTCCCCGTATCCCAAGCTTCTTTGTTTTCTGTTTTCTCTTGTTTTTGAGTATCATCAAACCGCTGCTATCTTGATGAAATAGCGGTATATAAATAAATGCCTTTTGTATTGTATTGTATCGTATTGTTACGTATACGCAGATATTTATAACAATCAAATTTTGATGTCGTTCATGGAACTTGAAGTTGGAGGTTTTACCCATAAGTCTTTATACAATATTTAGACCCAGTAACTGGGGCGCCGTACTCCTTTTTGAGATCTTTACTTTTTCTGTCGTACTATAGCGCCACAGTAAGATATAATGTGTATCCGCTGTGATGAAGTGTATTTAATACGAATGTGTGACAACCCTGTTCCAAAAGATTGTCCAAATTATGACGAAGACTCAGCAAAAATTGCTGGAAAATCGCCCACTGGCTTCTCAAGATATCTAAGATGAAATAAAGGGCATTTAATATTGTACTCGCTATCATTTTCTGTCCTCCAGATTAAAGAAAATAGAGAGCACATCGCTCGTTGATTCCTATGTCACACAATCGTCCCTTGTCTGATCATGGAGGTAAAACCTGTATCTTATATGAATGGTCTTATCACGAGGCCGAATGCTTACCTTGCTTGTACTGTTGCTGTTCGCCGATGCCGTGGTCGATCTTTCAGTAGAAATTCGTTTGTTCCCGCTCTTTCTTCTATGGTTTCTGCTCTGCTTATATTTCACACATTATTGCACTCGACCCGAAGATATTTTCCCCACACCATGTTCCATCATTAGAATGAAATTCACTTTACGACATGCTCCATTGGGTTAATTCTTCAATTTGCGCTTTGGGGGTGTTTATAGCACGCGATTTTAACCATCTCCTTCATCCATGTTCTACCAAAGATTACTCGGTATTTAGAACAAAGTTACCAATTCAATTAATAACTGTTGTGCAAATAATTCAAGACGACCGCGAAGAGTTCTAAAACAACATGGCGACTTGACCCCTTACTGATGTACAACGCAGCCCAAGACACAACTCAGGATCTCCACGCGTAACACCGGACAGAACCCTTACTGGGGGAAATACCATTGGGTTGAAGGCCAGCAAATCTAGCTGAAGCCAAGCTGTCTGCTACGTTCCTTACTACACGGTGCAGAGAAAGTGAATTGATAAACCGAAACTCAATCTGTTTACAAAATCATGGTCAAGTCAAGCTGTACTCCAGACCGTGTTGAGGATCCGTCACACTGTGTTAAAGGTCGCTGCTAGGTTGTCCACGTCGCATCCACCCGTAGGCCAGGAGTGTGTAGTAGTAGTAAACGCTCAAGACACCGAAGGCGGCGTAGGTGCTTTCACAGTCTCCTACTGTTGAAATCTCACCGTAGTTTACCCTGTACACCACACGTACGATACCATACCATAAAGTTTACGTATACATGTATACTGTGTACACTTGTGAGTATGGTTCTGAGTGGCACAGCGCATTGTGGAAACCGCAAGGCTCTATGGAGAACTAGACTCGAGTCACCCACGTAATTTCCTAGACTTAAAGGGCAGGCTTAACCTTTTATAAAACAGCAAGCGTCTCCGGAAATCACGTCCTCTGTTTGCGTCTGGGGCATACTTATTTACTGTATGTTGACAAGTTGTTGTTTCTCAGGGCCCTAATATTTTTTTTTATTAAAAGAGAGAAAAAAGATTTAGAATTTATCAAGATTCACCCCCAATTGTTTTTACAAACGTCGTTACATTGCTATAAATACTTTTAAATGGCCACCAGTCATCAAACAGTTTTAAAAGAAAATTATAAATGATCACAATCACGACAGTTCAGCAATTTGAAGATGACACTTCGCAGAAGCAAAAGCTCCTTGAGAACATTTTAAGGCCATTGTATACTATTGGTAAAGTGTCTGAAAATACCTCCATACCTTATGACCATCAAGAGATTTAATAAAATCAACCTGCGAAAGTTTCAGCTCATTTCATTGTTTCCTTTACGAGAAAACAATACGAAGTCATTCAGCGTTTTTGTATTCACTTTTCTAACGGCCGGAATTTTCGTCTCATGAGACGAAAAATCATTTGTGGATCTTTTTCACTAATTATTCGTAAACGATAACACATCAGACAGAAATATTTCACAGGAAGTTTTCTACCATCATCGTCTTTATACCATGTAAGTTATGTGCAAATCTGTGAACATTTTGTTTGTCGGTGTTCCCAGTGGGCTTTAACTAAATTTATAAACCATTAGTATTGGGTTTGAATTGCAAGGTCGATCTGTCGATGTGATATTGTACTCTGTACATGTTTTGTGCCAACTTGTTCACATCAAGTGAACGTTTCAGTGAAGTTTTGATGAATTATTTTATCATTTAAGATAATTTTGCGTCTTGAGGAAGCTCCGTTACACCAAAACTGAACTTCCCTAGAAGACACCAAGAGTTTGCTGATTGAAACGTCACTGTGAGTTGTAAAGAAACTGGCGCATTTTAATAAGAACCAACGGCGCGTTTAAGAATTTTTTTTATACGATGGTCAGAAAGGAGAGATTTACACTCCATGGTTTGTGCTGCAGTAGACAGTTTCCCACCAAGCCAGCTTTCAGCACTCCTGCCACATATGGTGAAGAGTCGCCGAACAAGCAAATTCACCGCATAATCTACTTTCTCTTTCCGCTTAATTCTAAGAAACTGGCGACCCCCCAATTTCGAGGGTTGCTCTTGTGGTACGTTTGGACTTGGAGACTGTTTGGGGGATTGCTGTTTACGCACACAAATACACCATTTTGGTTCCCTCCTGCCGATTTGTTTCATGAATGTTCCATGGCCCTTATCGAAACCACGGCTAATTGGGTTCCGGCTTGGGCTTCGGCTGTCATTTAAAAAAAAAAAACGTACCGTCTGTTGTCACGGGACTTCAGTAGTCGAACAGTGCACAAGCCGGAGTCGAAGCCCATAAGTATGCCATCATGGTTTGGAAAATGGCCTTTGTCTAATATGTAAAAAAAGTTTCTCAAACAATTCCTTTAGTATTTGGAACTACACTCAGTGTACTGACAGAGCAAGGGTATAATCCATATCGCAATTTGTACAGTTTGTGTTCCTTCTTTACTACAGAATGGGAGTGAAGTTACAGTGGCGTATAGCCAGCATCTTTTTTGTAGGGGGGTCAAATGGGGTCACGGATATTTTGTAGAGGGGGAAATTTCAGTTAGACTTGCCTGATTATAGCAAACTTCACGGTGTCCAGAGGCTGACGAGGGGGGGGGGGGGAGATGTTCCACAGGGGGAAGCTCCCCCTTTTCCCCTCCACCCTTGGCTACGCCACTGTGAAATTACTCCTCACAAAATTCCATGGAATTTACCTTTAAGCCAAACACTTGTTCGGCCCTTTGCGTGACCTGGTGGGGACTACACTCGGCCTTTAGTTTTTTCCCCCTCTCTTATTGTGTACTTCCGCGCTTGAATCAGTAAAGTCACCGCGGCTTCCGGTCTGAACAAATGGAACTGAAGCCGAGTAATTAAAAATGGCGGCTGTTAATAGAATAGAAACATTTGAGTAGTTTTAGGAACATCTTCGTAAACATTGTATTACAAACCCCCGGTAGTCTAGTCTTCCTTTTAACAAGAATGAATTTGGTGTATATAAGAACGTACAGAGTTCTTCAGTTTTTTTGTTTTTTGTTTGTTTGTTGTTGTTTTTTTGAGTGGTTAGAGCTCTAGGACTATTTTTGCTACCGTTAGATACAGTCAGCTGAACCAGAAAGCGGGCTACTTCTTCCCAAGGCTGCTTTTACCGTGATAGGTAATTCATCATGCTTGCGACTGCAGTTCTTCATTTAATGATGTTAAAGTACGTATTTTATCTTGGGACTCTTTTCTGCAGAGCGAAATTCGCTTGCACCGTTTTAGCATGCTGAAAGTTCACGGGAATCCGTCACAAACTGTGACCCTGGCAGCGGCGTAGCCAGGATTTTTTCTAAGGGGGGGGGCACCTGGGGGGCACGGAAAATTTATGGGGGGCACGTGCCCCCAGGCACCCCCCCCCCCAGTGGCTACGCCACTGGACCCTGGTAAGCACGACATTGACGCTTTATGCTTCAAGCATCTCTTTTCAAATTAACCCAGGATTTGGGATCAAAGGGTCAAAGTAACCGTTGTTGGTTTGCGTCGGGTCGTTCGCGGGAAACAGCAACGCGGTGGCACCTTTAACATTTTGGGTCAATTCACGCAGGGGACACCAATGGTCTCCCGTTGGTTTGCACACAGACAGCCAGCAATGGAGTTCCTGTTATCTGACCTGCTCCCATTCCTAGGAAATTAGAATTAAGTCGCGAGATGATATTGGCAGGTATGGCCTCCTTGGAATGTTGTTAGTCTCCATCACTCCGCTTAAATTTAGGATTTGTTCCCAAAACTGAGGAAGAAGTAGAAGAATATCCCGCACAAGGAAAATATCTCTGCCGTTTCACGGGCAGAGATATCAAGAAGAAGAAGAAGAAGAAGTAGAAGAAGAAGAAGAAGAAGAAGAAGAAGAAGAAGAAGAAGAAGAAGAAGAAGAAGAAGAAGAAGAAGAAGAAGAAGAAGAAGAAGAAGAAGAAGAAGAAGAAGAAGAAGAAGAAGAAGAAGAAGAAGAAGAAGAAGAAGAAGAAGAAGAAGAAGAGGAATACTTTTTTTTTTGACTTTTCAAATAGAACTTCATGCCTTAAAACATACTTAAAACAATATACAAACTACATAAACAAGTAAAAATGGACAAAAGAAATTGGCACAGTCGCAACATTAATTGAGATCAACCAGGTGATGTCATCCTTCACAATTGTGAAAATTGTGTTATTTATGTTCCATTTATTTTCGAAAGCCTGGAAGTTGTTCTGCGATTTGTAGAAAAGGAATTCGGACATGATTTTGTATTGAATGCGACTGCGCCAGATAACAAAGGGGTCCGAAAAGTTACACTTCTGGTACAACCAATAAATAACAGATTTGAAACTAATAATGAGGTAGTTGGAAAGACGGACGACCTCGCGTGGGCGACCTTTGACATGTGGGACAAGTGTCCAGTATATGGTGAAATCCAGTGTTTGGTTTGGGAGGAGCCTTTGCAGCAGACTGTGCAGAAGTGTGAGAGACGACTGTATAGCCGGGCATGTTATGAAGTGATGGATTATGGTCCCTTCATCACCGCACCATCCAGGTGGACTCCAAGAAAAACCGAGCCTTCGTTGTGCCATTTAAAACCAAGTGGCTGGTCAGCCCTAGAGACCCACGAACCGACCCATAACCCCTGGGATTTGTCGAGATTTTAAACGAGTAGCAGAGGCTTGGCTGTACAAGTTGTAAGCGTTTTTGACAAGGTCAAAACCACGGTCTCTGGTAACAAAGACGGTAATATCGTCCGCGTACGCTGAAACGACAAGGTTTTTACCACTTTGGCATGGCAGTTTGAGGCCACTGTCGTGAAGTGTGTTACGTAAGGTATGCAGGAGTGGTTCAATGGCAATTGAAAACAATAGGCCTGATAGTGGGCACCCTTGTCGGATTCCCTTTTCGAAAGGAAAAGGGGAAGTGAGTGATCCGCCCACTTTGACCATGCTCTCGGTGTCCGACTACATCAACCTGACATAAGAGATGAAGTTTTGGCCAAAACCCATCGCTTTCATGGTTTTAAACAGATAACCGTGGTCGACATTGTCAAAGGCTTTCTTTTGGTCTTGGTTAAGAGCAGCAAGAGGGATGTTTTCAGAATTATAAGAACTATAATACATAAGACTGTCCCTGATGATATTGACATTGTTTGTGGATGGAGCGCCCTGGCACCGAGTAACTTTGGTCTGGGTGCACTACTTGCTCGAGAACATTTTTCAGCCTGTTGGCAAGAATTTTGGCAAAAAGTTTGTAATCTGTGTTCAGTAAAGAGACTGGGCGCCAGTTCGCAACATCCAACAAGTCACCTTTTTGGGGGAGGAGAGTTATCACAGCTCTCCTGCAGGAAACCGGCACGGACCCTGTTGCGATGGAGTCATTTTAAACAAGGAAGTAATATCATGTTTGAGAATAGGCCAAAAGTGCTGGTAGAATTCGGACGTAAGACCGTCAATGCCTGGGGATTTATTACGACCAAGTTGTTTGACTGCAACATCTAACTCTTCGGTTGAGAGAGGCCTATCGCAGTCCTCCGCGTCGCAGGGGTCAAGCGTGGGTATGGTTTGAAGCAGGCGCTTGCCCGCCTCCTCATCAGTATCAGTGCGACAATACAAATCAGTGTAAAAATGGCGAATGTGCGAATTTATTTCGCCTTGATCTTCAGTGATTTCTCCTGAGGGGAGACGAATTTTGGCGAGGTGTTTCGCACGAGAGGTCGACTGTTCCATACCGAGGAAGAAGCCAGGGCAAGTGTCTACTTCGTTGATATATTTAAAACGGGCTCTGATGAGGGCGCCTCGGGCTTCCTGCTGGTACAAAGAAGCTAGGGCGTCTCTCTGTTCCTTGAGAGCGAGTTGCGTGTCAGCAGACAGATGTGGCAAGGATTGGATCTGCTGGATGCTTTCATTGAGAGAACAGAAAGATTTACGTTTGATCTCAGCATTTTTGGCACCTAACATCTGCGTAAGTTGTTTAAAGGGACACACCGGGTTACTGTTTACCTAATTTAGTGATGTGGAATAACAGACAATAATATTTAAATGGTTGTTGTAAAAAAAATCATCAAAATATCACGTAATTAACGAAAAATGTGTAAAAAACAAAACACGGTCAAAGGTCAGCTTATACGCTTTTCCAGCCGTTGCAACTGTCAAGTTTACGTGACAATGTTGCGCAATGTTGTAAGTAGACTGGTGCTCTGTATGAATTGTTACAATAGCGAGGCATGGGGATCCAGACTTCATATCCATCCAAAACAAATTCACGTGTAAATAAAAAATACATAATCGTCGTCGTGGTGCTGTATACGTCTGATTATTCAGACATAGCACGCCCTATTATGCTCTTCCAGCCCCCCCCCCTAAAATGTCAGTGATTCTGCCTCTTGTACAATTTTCAAATTAACGTGTAAATAAAAAACAGACATAAACGGACAGTTTGTATTCTGTGTACGACGAACTGGATGAACTTACTTGCAATGGAGAACGTTTCTTCGACATCCAAGGATCGGTACAAAAAAAAACATCGCAAGGAAAAACCAGAAGGCGGTCCAACGAAAAGTAAAAAGAAAAAAAAAACACGATAAATCCAAAGGGAAAGCCAGCATGTGCCAAGCAAGCCTCCCGCCTTCTCTGCAAACGGATTGCCTTTCTCCTGGCAGCTTTAGCGATGGCATTCTCCCGTTTTTCGGGCGATGACTTCACTGGGCGGCCGCAGCCACCGCCACCGGTTTTTTGTTGTTGCGGCGATTGGGGGGGGGGAGTGGACATTATGCAGTTATCATAGAAGTAGATAGATCAACTGTATGGGATAAACCATGGAGGTAGAAATTAGTATAATTTCTACCTCCATGGATAAACATTCCCCGTCGTCGTCCCGCGTGTGTGTAACGCAGGCAACACGTTACAATAGTTAGGGGATAATATCTAGGGGTACCGACTAAAACAGTCGTAAAAAACGTAATTGTTAGTCTGGCACCCTACCCCTCCGACAAGCTCCTAAGCTTACGGCTAGACCGGCAAGCTGGGGAGTTCATGCCCCGGGGTTTGTCTCTCTGGCCCCACGAGACACGGCACCGGCTGTACGGGATATGCCCCAAGGTTTACGTTCCACTAGCTCCCACGCTGGTGCGCCGTAAAACACGCTTCGGTTGCACGGACACCTCTGAATGCGAATATTACGTTCGATTTTTCATCATTATTTACAAATTGTATCAATAATCTGAATACACAGTCTTTTTTGTCAAATACTCATAAATA
Organism: Marthasterias glacialis; assembly: GCA_911728455.2. NCBI lineage: Eukaryota > Metazoa > Echinodermata > Asteroidea > Forcipulatida > Asteriidae > Marthasterias > Marthasterias glacialis. Next base: position 17,059,219 of record OU452232.1, on the reverse strand, counting down.
ATTGTAAAAATAAAGATTTAAATTTGGTTCAGTAATTTACTTTTATACGGCTGGAAGTAAAACTAACTCCGATGATCACGTGATTTATCCGAACCACTTTTTTGGCCTATTAATACTTTCCAGAATTATTATTATTATTATTATTATTATTATTATTATTATTATTATTAAACAGTGAACAAGTAAAGAGGATTAAAAATGAAAAAAGCAATTCAAGAAAGACAGTGAGACAGAAACAATTTGGATACAGAACACAAGACAATCCATTCTAAGGTGGCCAGGATTAATACAAGAAAATACATTATTATCTTCAATGTTCTGAAATTCTGTGGCTCCGATGTTCTGACACTGTACATGCACTGGGAATGTTTCGATGATCTTGACCAGAAATTTAGAAAATGGAATATCTAATTTGTACGTAGAGCCAAATTAATCTATATCAAGTCTTTGTCGATGTCCAAACCGCACGGGGAACTAGGTGTCCGAATTCGGAACAAGTATTGCTTTTTTTTATTATCTGATATGACTTGGAAAGACATCGTTTATCTTCAACGACAATCTTGTTGGTAAGTGTGATGTAATGCCACTGTAAACCACGCCCACACTTCCAACAAACTGGCCCCCATTGATTACCAGCATTAAAGCATCCAGGAACCGTCATGGGATTACAAGATCTGCCTCAGTAAGCTAGCTTGGGTGGTGGAAGTCGACATTTTGATTTTGTGAGTGGCCCATCAACCAGAGGAACGCTCCTGCGGAGACCCGTTCATTTTAGAAGAACATCAAAAACCACTGACTGGATTTTGAGAGGAATTCGGTAAGTCAACTTCTTGTATTTGTTCTCAGTTTCTAGCTCTTCAAACACTGATGTGAATGTGGAGTCTCAGTCGCATCTAAAAATGTTGGTATTATCAAGCTGGGCCATCAAGACATTTGTTACATGAAAAAGAAAGCATGAACGGAAATGAAGTGGACAGTCACCGGGTGCGGAAAGAGAACATTGTCCATATCCAATTGTCACTTTCTAAGGGATTTGAAGAATTTTTTTATGGATGTTGGGCTTTATTTCCCTTTTGTATATATTTCTTTGGAGGACTTGGTAGCTAAAATGCTATTTTTTGACCTTTAATTGTGGACATTTCTTAGCACGGCCGGAATTTCAAGACCACCATAAAACCAGAACGTTGCTTTTTTTGTCATGAATTCGACACTTTGTAAAAAAAATCAAATTGTCTGTTACTCTCTGTACACATTCTGTCAACCCTTCTCGTGGACAAGTAGGGATGTAAAATTTGACCTAAATAAAAGAAAGTGTCACTCGAATAGGCCTACGGCATGTCCTAACGCTAATTTTGTTGTACATGACTTGAATGCCAAGAACTCAAAGAACACTATGAAATAATTTTTCCGCACTAATGTTAAGATTTGTAATGAAACCCCGGCCATCCAACTATAAGGTATGCCCATTATTGCAAGTTTTATTGAAAAATTTATAGACATTTTATATCGCAAACAAATAAATGAACGAATAAATAAAAACTAGAACTAGAATTAGAGGTGGAACTCGCGCCCCCAAATGGGGAAACTCGCGAAGTATACAAAGGCAAAACGCTGTCGGCCGGTTTGCGGCGATTGGTATGTGTGGTCCACGTGTCGATAATGCGATACATTATGTAAACTTGCGTAACTTCATTGGTTTACTTTCTATGGACAAAATGCTTGTTCTATAGAAAATACGATCATGTTGTATACTTCTACAGATGGTGTCAGTCTGCACAGATTCCAACTAGATCCAAAATATGGACAACGGCTGCATTGAAACATACCAGAGCTAAATGGTCAGGAATGTGCATTATCACTGCGTTTGCATTGTCACTCGGTTCGGGGCCTCCAGCTAAGTTGAGTCTTAATTGACTTTGGGAAAGCTTCAAACAAGTACAAAGCTTGCTGGAAACCTATACAACAAATGTAATACTTTGTGACAATAATAGTTATCACACAAGCGCGAGTGGAATACGGGAAAATATAGCACATCTGCGTCCCATATCCCACGAGCGCGAGTGTGATAACGAATTCATCTTCCAGTCAACTGGAAGATCGATATACAACTTTGAGCGTTATTTGATGAAGAGCAAAACGTTCAACGCGCAAATTTTAGAACGTCATTTTGCACTGGCCGTATAATTTTTTTTATGGAGTGCGACGCATGATACTCATAGACTACTGGAAGTATGATATGGTATACTACATTGATCTCAATTAGTACTGTATTAATGGAGATCAATGGTTTATTATCACACTCTCGTTGAGCAATCTGATTGGAGGATTAGCTCGTACTGGAAGATAATGTGATAACACCCAGCGCTTAAAAGTGCCATAAAATTCGCCCTTGATCATTATGGGCCTTGGAAAAACCAGGGAGAAGATAAATAAAGAACTAATATTTTAATTATCTTTGCATTATTCGATGTGAATTTGTATTAGACCAATTGCGCTCTCCAAGTTACTTGACCCATAGTGGGTATTAAACGTCAACAAACGCGGCGTCCTCCATAGGAAACTGCGGCACGATCCATGGTGATTGCTGCATTTGTTTATTCGATCGAAGCTTTTCTTTCTCGAAATCTGTGAAAAATTGTGATTTTCAATTTGTATTTTTCTGTATACCGTTGTCTCAAATTAACCTTTGGCTACAAGTGCAATGTTTTCAATAAACCAGTAAAACAATAACATTCCAGAGTTTGTACCAGAGACCTTCGAGTGGCTGAATTAAAGCCAGTAAGGACGGCAGCAAGTCTTGGAAACTCTTTAACTAGGAACGTTCACGATGGGGTAGTACTGGGCCAGACGACCGCGGTCACACACTTTTCAAGACAAGAATATCACAATTTTGAAGCTGAAATCATCCAAAAGAAAAGGCTTTACAAAACCATGTTTCCTTTGCCTATTTGAAATTCTGCAAGGCTTGGTATAAATGCTCACTTTTCCAACGCGATTTACTATAGGTTTTCCCGGCCAAATTCAGCAAAATATCATTCAAATTCATTACTGCGCTTTCAAATTCACGCTATTTCTCTAATTCAGTCAAACTAGGGTTTCTCTTTCAGTATTATTGCATTCAATTTCGTTTTCGTGCACTCAGGATCCCTTTCTTTTCATTCTATTTCGTTTATAGGCATTCAAGATTACAAGATCGCCATTCTTATGTTGAATATCCACCATCTTTTCCCAATAGGTGCAATCCAATTCAGAGTCATCGAAGCGCTCTGCAGTTTCTCACCTAATGTTCGTTTCTTTTTCGTTTATGGGTAACGGATTTCAACATTTTGAGCATTCAAATTCAACATGAGTTTGATACGGCTTATGCTTGCGTTTAACCCTATCAGGACCGGGCTTTTTTTTGACTTACGGGGACCGGGGGGGGGGGGCTCATTGTGCCCCCCCCTCCGTATTTTCCAAAGTCTTGGGCCGATTTTTATGAAACTTGCCACAAATGTGTATTTCACCGAGTTCTACATGATGGTGCAAAAAAAAAATCAAAAAAATTGTATTAAAAGTAATTTTTGTAGTTTTTTTGCCCATTTTTGGTCAAAAATCGTATTTTTCCCATAATTTCCATATTTTTTGCCAGAATTCTGTAAAACTTTGCAAATTTGTCTTTCTTGACATCCTCAAGAACATAAACACCTTTTTCTTTACCAGAGTTACCGTTGAGGGCGCTAAACAAGCTGTTTTATGTAATTTTTGGGAAAAAATCACGTTTTTACATTTTTCCACTTTAAAATCGATGTAAACAGTCCTTTTAGGGTCCGAGTGTGCATTTATGAGGCCTAACTAACAACTCTATAGTATTTCTAGACCTCAAAAGTTCAAAATTATAATGTTGAAAATATTCCATAGATACAAAATTTTGCAAAGTTCGAACCCCTAAAAAACAGCTAAAAATACAAAATCCAAGATGGCCGCCAAAATGGCGGCCATTTTGGATTCCCACAATGCATCTCAAACTATCATGTGACATTTCGGTATCACTGTTGGCCACTAAAAATACTTAAAAACATAACATTTTGCAAAAAAATGCCCCAAAATCACAAAAAATCACAAAAAACGAGTAATATGGGTTCAAACAAACGGTTGCCATGGCAACCACTGACCTCCAATAACAATCGTAATTTGACAAAATGACCCTAGATAATTTCCAAGTAAAGTCAGAAAATTTGGTGGCGATCGAATGTAGCGTTTAAAAGTTACAGGAAAAAGTTTGGTAGGGGGGGCACATTGTGCCCCCCCCCCGGTCCTGATAGGGTTAAAATAAGCGATAATGTTCTTTTTTCGGCAGTTGCGTTGATAATCTGCCTTATGAGTTTTGAATTTAATTCTTATATTTGATCTTAATTGCCAATGTTTTGGTTTTACTTCCGTTATACACTAAACAAATTAGATTGAAAATCACTCTAATTAGATTGAAGATCACTTTTTTTTTTATTGAAGCCAGGGTCAAACATTTTGCATTTTGTCCATAGTTTCAATCGAATGGAGTAAGTTTTAATCAAAAACTTAAAGCGTACCCCGTGATTAAACTTTAAAATGTGTCTAAGAACAGTTAAATAAAGTTTTATGGCATCGAGTATAAAAACAATAAACAATGTTTTGACTGCATTTGCTTGCAATGTAAATGTTTGCTTTGGTCTTAAATTCACTTTTTGTCATCTTCTTTATTCGCAAATTAACTCGAATACTTCAATCAGCCTTCCTCTACTACGGTGTTCGATTTTCGTAATGAACACGGGCAGCCATCATTTTTTGCTTCACATTGTAGAAATGAATTCCCCTCATAATCCTAACTTTATAGGAACCAGAAAGGGCATACCGAAGAAACGAATTTGAATGCAAACATTTCTAAAATCTTTGCCAGTTGACGAAAATGAATAGTCAACCAGCCCGTTCCTGCTGTCTTTGACGAAATAGAATGAACTAAGTGACCATTTTAAATTGAATGATTTTATTTGTCGAATGAATGCTCATGTGTCGAAATTGAATGACTCTTTTAAACTGTGGAATGTTGATGTACCCGAGGATTTATTTTCAAGCGAAATTGAATGACCCGGGTATTAACTTGAACGGATTTATGTTGAAATTGGCCGGGAAAACCTATATTATTACAGTGATTTACAAGAAATTAGGCCCAGTAGTAGTAGTAGCAGTAGTAGCAGCAGCAGCAGCAGCAGCAGCAGCAGCAGCAGCAGCAGCATCAGCAGCAGCAGTAGTAGTAGTAGTAGTAGTAGTAGTAGTAACTAATTATAATGTGACTGTAATCAACAATCACAAAGCTGTTCCGAGCTTGTTTGGTTTACTACAAAAATTGGGTCCATACCATGGAAGTGATGATTGGAATTGATGTTTCTGAACGCAACCTTCATTGCAAGTCTGCAGATCGTTCGTCAGACTTAAATTATGAGCATCCGGTTTCAAACGGAAGTAAAGGTCCTAGTGTGGTCATGCCTAATAACAAAATGGTACAAAGATTATGACTCTATGACATTTGGCAGAGGATATGCTTTTTTAAATGTAGAGCTTCCTGTTTGGACCGGAAGTAAAGGTCAAAGTGGGGTCATTCTAATAACCAAATGTCACATATGATGTAAGCTACAAATGGAACAAACTTTATGACTTTACGACATTTTGCACATAAGATATGACATGCTGAAATTTTGAACTTCCTGTTTGGACCGGAAGTAAAGGTCAAATTGGGGTCTAATGTGTAAGTGAAATGTCACCCGTGCTCTAACCTTTAAAATGGCACAAAGATTATGACTTTACGATATGTGCTTCGGGAGATGTGATTTTTTCGTTATTAAACTTTGAATTTACAAGGTGGTATAACTTTTATTCCTATGCGATGCCTTTGAACGAAAACCCTAAAAATGCAGAGATTCTGCAAGTTTCATGTAGAAAAACATCTACCGATAGAGGGCGCTATAGCATATGAGCAGTCATAGTTAATGAAAGCAAAACTAACATCTGAGAACACAATATGAAGTTTTAAACGCTAACGGATAGCGCTACCCCGCCGCATTCATATTAGCAGTTTTCCCAACAAAAACCTGTACAGGTTCGCAACACCCAAAATCCTCATTGGATTAACCTGTGAAAAACAGGCGAGTGCGCACTTTTGCACAACTTTGCAATCAACTCTGAGCGGCGAAAAGCGGCGCAATCCACACAGCGTTGTACCAATGGTGCTCAGATTGAACAATTAACGGTTAATTAAAGTGAAATTACGTTGTGCTTTGATGAATTCTTATGGCCTGGGATAACTCTTGGTTAAAGTATTAATGTTTTCAAAACGATTTATGTTATAATTATAGGAAACTAAAATTGTATTTATTTTCAAAAGTAGTGTTTTTACTTTCGAAAATGTGAACACTTTTGGAGCCTTGCATTTAGCACACAGACACAAAACGCGTTATAGATAACGTCAAGATGACGTGACAGACACAAATATGCCACAGTGCACATCTACATTATGAAGTAAGTTTAGAACTGAAAACGAATTGACGACCGGACGTATACTTCTTGGGATATGGTTGGAACAATATTGCCTAATTAATTATTCATACTGCTGTCACGTGAATAATTAATTAAGAATTAAAATTTAATGACATCTAAAAATTATTTCAAGACAAAAGCTTTAATATGGTATATGATTTGTCTACTTTTAATAATTCTAAATGGGATATATGGCTTTTGAAAGAGTCACATGTTCAGTCAATACGGTTTTAGGAAAGAAAGAATAATAATAATAATAATAATAATAATAATAATAATGATGATGATGATGATGATGATGATGATGATGATGATGATGATGATGATGATGATCTCGACAATTACAATAGCTGTTCCGACTGAAAGGTCGGAACAGCTAATAATAATAATAATAATAAGAATAATAATAATAAAAATAATAATCCCAAGAAAAACAAAACCTGTTCCGATTGATTTCACTAGAATAATGATCAATCGTCGATATAATCACAGTTTCATCATTCGGTACAGTGGACGGTATAGGGTGGCTATATCGTCATCTAACGCCGGTGTCGTGCATAGTATACAAATATTTAGTGGCTCAGAGTACAATGGGAGGAATATTATCGCAAGGTAAAATTTTGACTCTTCCATTTCACGAGGCACAGCCAAGTGAAATGGAGCAGTCAAAATTTTACCGAGTGATAACATTCCTCCCATTTCACGAATTAAAGCCACTCAATATTTGTTTTGTATAACTGACATAGATACTTGCCATGTGATTGAATGAATTAACACAAATTCAAAATACACACCCCACACTCTAAGCATTTAAAAAAAAAAAACCTTCTAAACAACGTGGACATGTCATAACGTGACTTATAGTGGGTAACATTGGTATTCAAAAGCAGCGACGTCCGAGCCTTTGTTGTAGGAACATGCACATTTCTTTACAATCACATACGGCTGGAAATAAACGGTGAATCCTGTAATGTTTGTTCAGAGACACTGCATTTGTATTTAATTTTACAAAAACGTTTATTTCAATAATGTTCAAAGAACTTCTGATATATTTTTTTAACCAATGTATTTTTGAAATTTTTACTGCTTAGTCGATCCCTGCCTATTTAGAGAAAAGATAAGGACAATTCTGACATGGTACTGATACAAAAAAAAATCAATTTTTTTATTTCCAGGTTTACCACATCCGGAACACTTTGACGTCATGAATCTTGACACTCCATTGAAGATCGGTCAGTCGACGAGTCTTCTAAGCGGTTTCAAAGCCGATAGCTCGTCCGTGCCATTTACAACATCCAGCAAGCCCGCCCTCTATGAGAAACAGGTGATAGTCAAAAACCCAAACTATGACGTCACCTGGTCCTGGCCCATGATCAGCCTTCACAGCAATGCAGAGGATCTCCTTAACACCGTCTTTCAGATCAAGCTGAGGCCGGTTTCCGTTGGAGTGAATCCCAACGAGGATGAAACGCCCGCAATCTGGCCGTCTGGGGCTCTAGTCTTAGCTGGGTTGACTGCGACCGAACGTCAGAAAGCTATTGGAGACCTCTCAAAGCAGCTTGGGGTCAATCTTTCAACTGATGGTTGGTCTTTTGCCCTGGTTCGGCGCTCACGCAAGATCGGCACGGCAACCCACCCTTGCTACGAGAGAGGCATCTTTGGTCTTCCTGATCCCGATAAGATTATTAGACCAGAGACCTTAGCGGCTCTCAAAGCTTTGGAGAGACTGGGGAAAACCTCAACCAACGTGAGCATGAACGGAGGCAACGGCTACTTACGATTCTACGAGACCTTCGGTTCACACTTCGTTTCCAGTATTGATGCCGGAGACTCCATCTTCCAGGTATTCGCATATGCCGCAGCAGATTACGAGAAAGTGGTAAAGCTGTACAATGACCGACCAGGCGACCTGAGCGGAGCCATGGCCGCGTCATTTGCTCTCTTTACAACCCCACGCAATGAAGCAGGGTACGGTCGAACAGCAGCAATCGGTTCCATCTGCATAGCCAGCGGAGACCCTGCACTAGCCCAGACCTTGGAAGAAGGACTATGGATGGATGAAACATACGCTGGAACTGACAGTATCTTCGCTCCTTACGTCCGCTCCAATGCCATTAACATCAACACCACCCTGACGAAGGTCGTGGCAATCTCGGTCGAGTTGAGTTCTCTTGACGTCTTCGCAGAGTACTACCGTATGCTGATATGGCGTCTAGTCTTCAAGGCGGCTATGTACACGAGGTACGCATCCGGGTCTGGAGTGGCGCCTTACTTCACCAACAGCTGCCCTTATGACCTCAACGCCGTCTTTAAGGACTCGGACCCCATCGATGGAGATGGACTTGTCTCCACTCTTGCCACGCCATCCGTCAACGTTTGGCAGGAGAAGATTGACCTGAGCGCGGTGGTCCTGCAGTTCCCCGATCTGGTGAAACAGTTCAGCGTGTTTGCAAGTGGAATTCAGGTATTAGTAGTTTTTCTCTTTTGGGTAAAAACAATGGTACAGAATCAATATAAATTCTCAAAGTAAATTTTGTATTTTTTTCCTCTAGTACAAAAAAAGCTAGCTGATAAGTTTAAGCATACTTCCAATCTACAAAGTTGCATTTACAACAGTTGTAACTTAAACGACATCTTGGATCAGCATGAACTTAACCTCATCCTGACACATGAGTGGTGAACCATTTATTGAACTGTCATTTTTATTAATAATTGAACTGGACTTGTTAGAACCCTCTCTTGTTTACAATAGGTGTTCCACTTTGCATATTTCATTTGCATAAAAGTATTACATTTCGTTGACACAATGTTTTATTGCGCCACACTCTACCACATGTAGATCAGTAAATTGCATGCACACACTCTGTGCACACAGCCAGTCATTCGTTGCATTGCTTGTATATATACACGCTTGTGATGTACTACACTGTGTTGCGAAGTTAGTTCAATAAACCACTGTATACTCAAGTCAAAGTGTAATATGTTCACCTTTTTCTCAAGTCTTCATTTATTTGGGATACATCAAAACCTTCTCCCATACATGTACCAGGCTACCTTGACTGATTGGTCTTCATTGTGGCATTATGCTTAATAACTCTAGCCACTGCATGATGGTTCATGAATTCATAGGACATACTTTCTGTAATATTCATTGGTGATGGTGTTGCAAATAACCTTTGATTATTTATTCCACAGCTACCTACACCTGTTTCTAAGGACAAGGCAGTGATTGACGTACCTGGTTCATCCGTTGTGAGCCTCCTTGGTCACGTCATTTCTAGTGGAGGTAAAGGCCCTGTACCTCCTCACCTTCGCCTCACTGATGCTGCATTTGCAGAAATTAAGAGGCGTCTGTTCTGTGGTGAGTTTTACGGCGGCTTGCAGATCAGTAATTTAGATGCTAGTAATACATGTGTCATTATGAATGGGTTATTGTTTGAAGCAAAGCATGGCAAGGTACAGGTAGTTTGTGACGTGCGTGAGTCTCCATCAACACAGATTCTTACTGAGCGGTTAACTGATATTCAGTTTGCCCTGGTTGCTGCTGAAGCACGTCTTAACTTCCTCCTAGGGAATGCCAAAGAACAGAATCAAAGTATCGCTCTCATGAAAAGGTTCCTATTGTGGCTTGCTGGGGTTGCCGGCAGTAACTATCAGTTCAAAGATGACAAGTTGATTGCTTTACAGGCTCGTGCAATGTATCTTGCAAATTTGGCAGCAAACGATCAGGCTGCGGGGGTACCTGTTCCTTACTTAAGGTACGAAGCTTACAAAGATGTAGTCAACAACGTTCAGAATGTCCTGCGAACAGCCGCTGACCAGTTGACAAACTACCAGAACCAGATCAGGGATCGGAAGGCCGAGGAGCGTCAAGTCGACCGAGAGAAAGCTCTCAATGAAAACATCATCAACTCTGGAAAACTTGTCCAAGATTACATAGGCACCCAGGTGAGTTACCAGCAAAGTATGGAAGATATGTTTGCCACCATTGTCAAAGACAAAGAAAAGGAATTGGATGCAGCAAGCAACCGAGCAGATACTCTGACTGCCAGCGTGACCGAGCAGCGGGCTGCTGTAGACGAAGCCATTATCAAGTACCAAGATGCTGTTGCTGACTGGCAGACTAAGGAGACCATCAAAGCCGCCATCGATATCGCTTCCAGTCTATTTTCTCTTGGGTTCACCTTTGTTTCCCCTGCTTCATCTATCACGGCTCTCAAAACTCTCGGGGAAACAGTGCAGAAAATCCAGAAGGCAGTTAAAGTATTTGACGCAGTCATCAAGACGTACAGGGCCATCAAGACTCTTCCATCTGATCCTCAAAAGGTTGTAGATGTCTTGAAGGATATTGGTCCTAGTGGTCTGGAGATGCCAAGTTCACTTGAGTGGGATGAAATGAAGGTAAATTTTGAAGCTACACTTGCTTCTGGCCCTCCCGTCAGTGCTAAGACTTCCCTCTCAGCAGCCTTTGCTATTCTTGTCCTTCGTGGAAAGGCCCTTTTGCAATCTCAAAACACCATACAAGGAATAGCAGCAGAGCTATCGGCTGCTCAACACCGAATCACACTTCATGATGAACAAAAGAAACGACTCGATGATCTGAAGGTTGACCTTAGCGCTAAACCCGAAGACTTGAAGCTTTCTAAAATTGACTTGGTTGGTCTCTCTGGACAACTTATCTTCTTTCAGCGTCAGATGCTGATGACTCTAGCTTCAACTGTGGTTATTCAAGACAGGGCTTTGCAGTATGAGTACTTGAGACCACCTACACAAGTTGGATCCTTCACAATGCTAAACCTTCAGCTTGCTATCATCAACCAATCTCAGAGCATCAACCAAGGTCTTACTGTGCAACCTCTGCCAAGAGAACAGCCTTACCCTGTGATCTATGAGATTCACGGTGTTCAACCGCAAAGCCTCATCGATGAAAATAGCTTCACATTTAATATTGCTGTGAACAAGCGTGAATTTGCATCCTACAACTATGTCCGCGTAGACAATGTTCATGTAGAGATAGGTGGCGTTGTCTCCACTAAGAGTGGCAAGTACTACACAGAGCTTACCTTCGATGGGAATCCATTCTTTGATCGTGGTTTTGATGGGGAGGTTCTCACGTTTCAGACGGTGTCACGTATTTTCACTGGGCTTCATGAGGTCGGTTCTGCTAGCCACACAGTGACTGACAGGCCAATCTCTTTAAGTTCACCACAGGCAATCATAGCGATTACCGGTCAAGATCCATTCAGTGGAAACATCTCAAGTATCACCCCATTCTCTACATGGCAGGTGTCTTTACCAAAATCTGCAAGTAATGAAGGAATCGAGTTTGATGACCACTCTCGAGGGGTTACTGTCCGTCTCATATTCCAGATTTATGCACAACTGAAGGAAAACGTCTTCTCCCCTTTGGAAGTTCATCAAGCATCGAGGAAGTTAATCGCACGTGGAGGATAAGTCCAGCCAAGCATTGCACCAAAAATCAAACCAGAGCAACTTCAGTCAGCCAAAAATCTGAAGGCCCCGTTTTCCCTCGTTGCAGGTTCGGCTCCCTTGCGCTCTCCTGCAGCCTTGACAGAGCCATCAACGGCCTCCAATGTCTCCGTGAATGATGTACTAGGCAGCATGTCTAGATCTGTGTGTGCTGGATGGGACGTGGTATTCTCAATGACTGCCAAAAAAATCAATGACCAGCTGTTTGAGCAGTATAACGATCGTCAGGGTAACCCGAAGCTTATCCGAGAAACTGGGAGGATCGTGGACGAGAGACACGACTCAGAGAGTCTTCCGACCAAGACGGAGTTTGATTTTACATTTAACGCTCCAAGGCTGAAGTTTCTTCTCAACAATTCCAATTCAGCCCAAATCTACCTGCCTATTGTAGCTGGCTTATACACATATTCAATCCAGGTTAACGGCAATTGGGTCACTGTTACTAGCTCCATGTTGACGGAAGCTGATAGGGCATATGTTCAGGGAGATGTTCCGCTCAGCATCTTGCCTGGTACGGTCTCCTCCCAGAATAATGTTGCCGTCAAGCTGAACGGTGGAGCTTTCTCAGCCAAGGACTTTGAAGCAAGTGTATCTAACCCAACCATGGCCATCTCCTAAACAAAATACTTCACCGATCTGAAACATGGTTACGAAGTCTACAATCTTGGCACGGTCGACTACTCAGGTATCAAAATAATTAATTCGTTGAAACCAACCAGCTTCAAATTTAATGTTTACCACACCCCAAGCAACCGTGATCTTCTTCAGCTGTTTATTGCCAGAACTGGAAAGCTGCAATCCTCTACGTCTCTGTACTTGCGAGAGCCGATTCCGTCTGTCTACGATAGCTCCTTAATCATCAACTCGAAGATTTTCTTTCAGGACGTCTTGCCAACTTCTCTAGGCGATGGTGGAATTGGTCTTGTCTTAGAAGCAACCGAGCCGGAAAACAACAGTAACATGAACAAAGCTTGGTCATCTAAAGCTTCTGCTGGCTCTGTATCGGCTCTCTATCCAGAGACTCAAGTTGGTAGTAGTTCTTCGGGTTATCAAGGCAGCACCACTTTCTTTGAGGATTATGTGAAAGTGGACAACGACACTGCTATCGTGAATCTAGCAGGCATGGAATTTACTTCCGGTGACTCTGCTTCAGTTTGGAATGCCAAGATGAACTACAATGTTGGGGCTCAGAAGTACATCTTTAAGTATGGATCTAGGTCACAAACATGTGGTATGTTCGGTTGTGGAAAATGGTCGTCCATAAGTTACAGAAATTACTCCTTGAATGTCACTATAAATCTAAATGCCGACCTGCCGCTTGATGTAACCGGTAAGGGTCAGAACCAGCTCGTTGAATTCCATTCCACTACGTCGTCTGTTGACCTCACTGGTGACCTCGAGCCTCCAGCGGGTGCTTGTAAGTGTAACGACCGGGAGCTCCAGAAGAAATTCCTAGAGAATCTGAGGAAGAGCGTACCGCCCAAGTTGGTTGACGTCTTCAATCAGTCGTTCGACTCGGTGTCGCTGTTCGCCCTGAAGAACCTACTCTTCCCTGCAAATAATTTGATCGACATGAAGGAGTCCTACGTGCCCGGAGACATGGTTGTGTTTGGCAATTTCACTTCTTAGGCAGGTCACAATGCGTACCGCCCATCTGGGCCAAATTTCATAATTTCTAAGCCTTGCTAAGCCCAGGAAGATGTTGCTTAGCAGAAATGGTTTACCAGCAAAAATACCATACAGATTACATTGCTGCCACTGGTACCCTACTCATTTTTTGCTCTGCACAGAAGTTCGCCGAACAGAATTTTCTGCTGAACAGCTTTCTGAAATTGAGACTTATAGTGCCCAATTTCATAAAGCCTGTAAGGAGACGTTTTTCTGCTTTTCTGCTTACAGAACAGCCATTGGCAGAATTTGTATAGACCTTTTGCACACGACGTCAATTGAGTATTAAGGCGCTATCGGCTAGAGGTCAAAAGAAGGTTGCTCATTGGCCCATTCTCTGCGACTCGCGCACATATATGTGTGTTTTCCATTGTTGCCTCAATGTTTTACCTCTAAGATGGCGGCGTGATGACGTCAATGCATAGGTCTAATTCATTAGCACTGCAATTTTTAGAAAGTAAGGCAAAATGTACGCTACTGAGCTTGCCGGCGATTCTTGTAAGCAGACATTTTATGAATGTAATGTACTTCAAGATGTTTAGAAATTAAAGGAAAATAGCATTTTTTTGTTAGCATTTTTTTTTTTATTATTACTATTATTATTATTTTTCAGCAGTAGATACAAAAAATAAAATGAGAAGTTTTTTGTTTACTTCAAGCGATGAGATATACTCTAAAAATCTCCCGGGTCAGATTTGACCTGGATTCTGAGTCCCGGCGGGCCGAACCTATTTTGGGGTCGAACTGACCCAGAAATGTGCCAGGCTTCCCTGGGACTCATAATCTGGATCTATTCTGACCCTGGAGTTTTACCCAAGGTTTCCAGAGAAGTTCAAATACACGCGTGATTTATTTCATTACAATAATAAACGTTATAACCGTTTAAAGCCCCAGCTCAACATTGGTAAGAAAGAAAGACATAAATATTCACAGATTTACATATACCTTACACGGTATAAAGATAATGATGGTAGAAAACTTTCTCTGAAATATTTCTGCCCGAAGTGTTATCGTTTTTGAGTAATACATAAATGAATATCCAAAACTGAAATTCGTCTCATGTGAGACGAAAACTCTGCCTAAGAATGCATACAAAAATGTCAAATGCATTCTTACCGTTTTCTCGCAAAAGAAACAACAAATTGAGCTGAAGTTTTTACAGATTGGTTTTATTAAAAATCTTGATTTGTGCAAAGAATGGGAGCATTATCAGACACTTTACCAATGTTGAGCTGGGGCTCTTTGAACAAAAAATACTAAGGGCTTGACTTATTAAATTATTAAACGTTATAACCGTTTAAGAATTAGAAAATATATTAATAGTACTATAACATGTTTGTATAAGACTTCGTTCAACATTGATTAACGTTTAATTAAGACAAAATTGTAAAGTTAAAAATTAATGTTCGTATGAGACTTCGTTTAACATTGGTAAACGTGTATAAAGAAATACGGTATTAATAATTAATGTTTGTTTAAGACTCCTTTCAACATTGGTAAACGTTTAAGGGAACATGTTTTAGTGTATACGACTCCGTTCAACATTGCTAAAGTACTTAGGAAAAAATCCTATAGCATTAACATGTTTTAACTGGGTAAGACTTCATTGGTATACGTAAAAAAAAAATTAAAAAAAAACGTTCTTAGAACAGACATGCCCCAGAATAATTTTGTCACATGGATACGTTTTATGAAAAGGTATGTTATTGTTATTTGCATGTATTAAATTATAATTATTATAATACTCAGAATACCTAAATGCATTATCAGCAATGTGTCAATTTTGTCACACGGGGCAATTTTTAGAAGCAACGGGGAGAAAGCCAGCTACATTAAGCACTAAATGGAACACTTCTGTAGCACAAGAGGCATTTTTTCTAAACCATCAGAACATAGAATTGAAATGTGATCGTTGTTGTTATTGTTGTTGTGTTTATTGCATTTTCCTTCTTCTTCTTTATGGGACCGTAGGCTGCCTTTGAATAATTTTGTTACATGGATAAGTTTTATGAAAAGTTATGTTATTGTTATTTGCATGTATTAAAGTATAATTATTATAATACTCAGAATACCTAAATGCATTATTAGCAATGTGGCAATTTTGTCACACGGGGCAATTTTTAGAAGAAACTGTGAGAAAGCCAACTGCAATAAGCACTAAATGGAACACTTCTGTAGCACAAGAGACATGTTTTCTAAACCATCAGAACATAGAATTGAAATTTGGTCGTTGTTTTTATATTGTTGTTGTGTTTATTGCTTTTTTCTTCTTCTTTTTTTTTTCTTTTTTTTTTTTGGGGGGGGGACCGTAGGTTGCCTTTGCCGGCACACGAAGTGTGACATTTCCCTTTGCATTTTAGGACGATTTGAAAGTCCCTTTTAATAAAAGAGTAGTTTGTTTTTCCGAAACCCATAAATAGCAAATATACCTTTGGCATATTTGAAATGAACCTTTTGGGTTTACAAACTCCCCACCACGAAAGTAATGCAATGTTATGTGAGGATAGCTCTAAATGATGAAGATAATTGTTGTATTAACATATGCAAGCTTAGAGTACCATTCCCATTTTTAGAAACAGTCATTTATGAATGATGTATTTGTAAGAAGGACATAAGTATCAGCAGTAACTTTAATTTAACAAATCACAACCTTTGCGATTTAAAGTACAAGCTACCATACTCAGTAGAAAGTATGAGAACTTCGTTAACGTTCTAAACGAAATTAGTTTTGCTAAGAGTCGATTTTTGCTTTCGTTTACAATTGTTGTTGTTTTTTCGTCCGAAACCCGTATTGTTAGATCAAATCTATAATTCGTCGTGTGCCCGTCAAAAGGGCACAAAGCCCTACGCCATTTTGCCGGGAACATTAAGTAGTTTGTCCCAGTAACAAAAGGACGTAAGCAACAAAATGGCTCCTGACATGAAAAATTTATCATGAAAACAAAATGTTGTTTTTTTTGCTAGAATTACCCTGAAGACATGTTCCCCATTCCCCATGCAGAATTTAACCTTTCTAGAATGTCTTTTTTTGCATGGCAACATGTTTACCAAACTTTCCCGCTCATAATTCTTGAAACACAAATTTTTACATAAATTGCTTACGTCCTTTTGCCGGGAACTTTCCCTTACGTCCTTTTGCCGGGCACACGACGAATTATATTTATCACAAATTACCTTTGAGATTTAAATTATGAACTTAATTATATTCAGATGGCCGTACTGTATTATCTGAGTTAATATTTTCAAGGTAAAATCTTTTGCAAGAGAACCGTTTTTCTTTGTTGTTTCAAAATACTCATTTACGAATTAAATGTTTTCTTCCCTTTTCAAAACCTGTAAAGAACATTATTTTGAAACTTTCGTTTTATAACAAATTTCCTTTGAGATGACAATATTAACTGAATATCTATTCAGGAGAAAGTATAGGAGAGTTTGTTTTAGGACTGTTAATGCTTTGCATGAGTACCGTCGTTTCTTAGTTATTTCGTAATACTTATTTTAATAGCCCTCTTTAAACTTTCACTTAAAAAACCTAGTTTTTTTTCAAGAGTTTATTGTACGGTGCTCAGAGCAACGACTGTTGGAATGGCGCCTGATAAATTTCAGGATTGATTGATTGATTGATTGATTGTTTGTTTGATTGCTTGATTGATTGATTGATTGATTGATTGACTGATCGATCGATCGATCGATCGATCGATCGATTGATTGATTGGTCGGTCAGTCGGTCGGTCGGTCGATCGATTGAATTAGAAATGTTTTTCTTGAGGCCTAGGCCTAAATATAAAGTAAAAAAGGAAAGAAAATTAAAATAAGCTTTGAAACGAAAGTGTTTGTTTCATGCTATTTGTTTTGTTACAAGGTTTGGGTTTTATTTTCGCTTCGGTGTGATGATGACAAATCGGCCGGTCGGTCGGTCAGTCGGTCGATCGGTCGGTCGATCGATTGATATAGAAATGTTTTTCTTGAGGCCTAAATATAAAGTAAAAAAGGAAAGAAAATTAAAATAAGCTTTGAAACGAAAGTGTTTGTTTCATGCTATTTGTTTTGTTACAAGGTTTGGGTTTTACTTTCGCTTCGGTGTGATGATGACAAATCGGTTTTTAAGCGTAACTGGATACAGGGAATGTTATTTCAGTATCTGTGCCAGATTTACTTTTGAGTTACCGTAGTTGGTGACTCTTTGAACGCCAAATACACTAACTGGATGAGTGATGTCATCTTATAAATATTCATGACATGCAACATTTGGAATTCACTGCGACTGCTAATGGGAAGATCAAAAACCAGAAATGTTCACAGATTTACACAAACGTTACACGGTATAAAGCCGGTCACATGATGGAAACCTCCCCTTTAACCCTATCAGGACCGGGCTTTTTTTGGTCGTAGTGCCCCCCCCCTCCGTATTTTCCAAAGTGTTCGACCGATTTTGATGAAACTTGCCACAAACGTTCATTTCACCGAGTTCTACGTGATGACGTCACAAAATAAAAAAAAACGTCACTTGAGGGCGTTTTGGACTGTTTTTTGCCCATTTTTGGCCAAAAATCGTGTTTTTGCCATAACTTCTGTATTGTTTGTCCGAATGTTTTGAAACTTGGAATACTTGTACATTTTAACAAGATAAATATAATTTGAACCTAATTTAGTCACTGGAAATATCTTTAAGAGGCATAATAATCATTAATTTATCCCATTTTAAAGAAAAAAATTGTTTTTTGCGTTTTTTCTCTTCAAAATCAAAATGGCCGCTACCAAGGGCCCAGGGAGATATAATCAGGCTTAATTGACAAATTTGAACATTTTTGGGGTCTGAAAAGTAAGAAATTAGCAGGTTGAAAAAGTTCCATTGTTAAAAAACTTGATATAATTTGACCCCCTAATTACAGGCTGAAAACACAAAATCCATGAAGGCCGCCAAAAATGGCGGCCATTTTGAATTCCTAAAACAATTTGAGACTATTACGTGACTCACCACTATCCTTTTTCTGGCAAAAAAAAAAAAAAAAAATACGTGGAAATTATGTCCAAAACGTTTTAAAAATCACTAAAAAAAACCCAGTAAAATCGTGTGACCCAAGGTCAAACAAATGGTTGCCATGGCAACAGCTAACCCCCGGTATCAATTATTTTTTGCCAATATGATCCTATATATATTTTAGGAAAAGTCAGACAATTTCGCGGTGATCGGACTAAGCGTTAAAAAATTATGGGGAAAAAATTTGTAGGGGGGCACATTGTGCCCCCCCCCCCCTGGTCCTGATAGGGTTAAGTATTTTTGCCTAAAATTATTAAGTTTGAGAAATGAGTAATTAAACCAAATAGTCTTGCGAGACCAAACCTCATAGTTCTAAACAACAGTGCATAATAAAAGGGTGTTTTTACTATTTTATGACTGATTGAGCTTACAAACTTCCACAGGTGTGTATTTCATGTATATGTTGGGTCACATTAAAGTGCGGATACTGGTCTTTGAAGATTACCAATCGTGTACATGGATTTAAGCCTGTGGCAATTTTTGGACATTCGACCAAGCAAAGGCTGGTTTACAGTTGGTCGAGGGATGGTTGCACGGCGGTAAAATTGACGCACCACGCAGTTTATAGTCGACGCTGACGCCTCAGCGACCATAGACTGCGATGAAAAGGCTCGGCGTCTAGCGATCACACCGTTGGGCGACTATCATATTGGATCACGCCTTTTGATCATGTGACCTCTGTCAAACTCGGTCACACGTGCAGCGTAAACGCACATAAACTAAGGTGTGCGGGCGGGGCTTGTTGCCGAAGCCGGAATGGTCTATAGACCGTTGCGGCTTTGGCAATAAGCACCTTAGTTAACCACCTTAGTTTGTGTACATTCTGAACAGTTTGAAGGTAGGTACTAGGTCCCCCCCCCCCTCCCCAACCTCATTGGGGAGGGTTGGGGCGTACCAACTCTTCCCTGGGCGGGATTTGACCAGTGGATCTTGTACCCCGACGGCAGTCAAGTGTAACCTTGAGGTGAAATTGGCTAAAAGCCGAGAATGTGACCTCTTCCTGAAATGGGTATTGTGCATTTTTTAAAAACACAAACAACATTTGTAACATTATATTTAGTGTCTTTTGTACCGTGCAAATTGCCGTGAATAGAAACTGGTTCTTGTGTTTTTATCTATGTAAAGATTTCGGGCAATTCAATCCCCCCCCCCTCCTTAACCAAAAAGTCCCCATACGCCTATGCTTAATTGCATGGATAAAAACTCGGGAACCACTGATGGTGAAACAAGGGCCCTTGACCGGTGGACTCGTCCTTGCACTATGGAGGACTCGAGGAAGTACACTGAAACCAGATTGTAAAGAGGAACAGCAGTTTGTGCAAAGGAAGTCAACCAAAAAGTTTTATACTCCTGCCCCGATCAGATTTCAGTCCGTTTGTTGTCTCCCGAGATCCGACACCTCCTTTCTTGGTCATGACCGCCCAAACATGCCCATTAGCGTTCCATGCATGATCACAGCTTAAGTCACCACTTAAAAAAAATACTTAAAAGTCTCTCAGCCTCTAAAAAACAATGTTTTTTGCTGCCAACTGAGCCTCATTTTTCTTTTCAATTTTTAGTAGGTTAGCCTTTGAGAATTTAATAAAAACACCCTTGAACGAGTAAACTGCCCAGACTCCATCTTGGAAAAATTTGTAGAGGGCCAGTCTACCCAAAATGCTCCAGGTTGAAAGTCAAAAACCCCAGGGGCACAGTGTTGGACCATTTTTCAACAATCCATCAAAGCAAGGACCTTCAAATCTTTGATTTACCGAAAAAGTTGTGGGTTTACATTAAAATGAGGCTCGGTGCATGGATTTCTCTCTATTTAGTGCAGTGCATGCACCCTTAGCGGTTCGCACTCGACGTGTGAGCTCCTTTACTTCGTTCATCAAAAATCCCTACTTCACAAAATTCGTCTATGTCCGGCAAGCTGAGCTGGGTGTACATAACAAAATGGCGCTTTGCAGTCAACCGGGATTTATAGATAAAATATTGATTTTTAAAAGATTAAAGAAAATATTTAAACTATTTAAACAGTTTAAAACTCTCAAAAAATAGTGGCAATGTAAACCACATACAATGAAAGTTACAAATAAACTCAGAAAACAGGATACAAAAGTAATAAAAAAATACAATCTAAAATCAAGAAGGAAAAAAAGGCGCTTGCAGACGCCCCGGACAAAAGCAATAACATATCACAATAGAAACCAGATACTACATGTAATTAAGAAACAATATAAAACAATCAATCAATGAATCCAAAATCCTTCAAAATGTAAATATACAGAATGCAAAGGAACGCTGTAAAACTACAAAAAGAATACAAAAATACTGCCTCAGAAAAACAATACTAGAACAGTTGTATGTAATTTAAAATACAAAAAATAAACAGATTTACAACCCCGCCCCAGCCCCACTGAAACAGGAAGAGCATTTTAAAGCCAAGGTAAAAGAAAACAGCAAAGGAGCTTACACAGCACCAAATGCTATCCGAAACAAATGGCCAGATTTAAATGTGCTAAGAGTTTTAGCTTCCCGATGAACTCCCACCCAACTGCACACGCGCGAGATTCCGATCAAGTCACAAAGGGTGCTGTCTTTGCCAAACTGGGATGTGACCGCCAGCGCGCACGCGCACGTAGTAACTGAGTTATTCCAGTTACTGCTGGAATCATTGACAACACAACCCCTTTAACACAGGCCGCAAAAGCAGTGTTATTTTTTTGGACAACATTAGTCTTATAACTTTTGTAAGAACGGAATAAGCACGGTTGTCCGAGGGGGGGGGGGCGGAGAGGGTGGGGGTGATCCTACGCTACGGACTGAGCACAATGCGCAAATCGAGAACATTCGGAAGCACTTTAAAAATACATTCCCCGAATTAATAAGCTTGAATCACCAGCGCAAATTGCACCAGAGATCATCTAAAAGCTATACATTTTCATTAACGATAGACATATCTGCAGACCCTCACCTCAGAAGAGGTCAGGAAGATGTAAACAATGATTATTTTGTTCGTTTGACTGTCAACAACAGCTAACCTTGTTATATGATAGGTGTGGTTTTGATATCGTTATCTGTACATGGTAATGGAGATTCACAACGATTCCTTCCGGTCGTACCACTGCACACCCCACCCCACGTGTCCTGTTTACCCTGAAACGAAACGGGTCAATGGCCAGTGGCTCATTAAAGGGGCTGTGTCGTCATGATTCTACCAGTAAATGGAATAACCCAGTTACTAAGTGCGCCTGCGCGCCTGCGGTCTCATCCCAGTTCGACAAAGACGACACCCTTTGTGATTTGACCGCAAGCTGGCACATGTGCAGTATCTGGGTGAGAGTTCATCTTTCCAAGCGCAGCACGAGCCTGCTATTATCATGACGACACAGCCCCTTTAAATCCCCGATGAACAGTATTTTGAGCATCAAACTGTGACCTCTACTCTAAGCCAAGGATTCTCTTTTGTCTCTTTGTCCTTCGCGACGGCGGACAATATTGTATAAAAGCATCCAGGAACCGTTACGGGTTGCAGATGCCGTTAATCAGCTTGAGTGGTAGGAAGTCGATCGATGTGAGTGGCCAGCCATTGAGGAACGCTCTCGTATAGGTTCATCAGACAACCGAGTGGCTGGATTTTGTGTGAGATTCAAGTAAGTCAACTCCTTGTTTTTTTCTCTTCTTATCAAAAAAACTGAATGATATAAGTGTGGATCAGAAAAATAGACTGAAATGTTTATGTCTTCACACTCAGCCACAGGGACATAATTTCTGCAGGATTTGTAATCACGCAGACATGGTAAGCTTCAATCCGAGAACTTACTTACAAAGTTCAAACCAGTGCTAGAGATCCTCAAGAAACTTGAAATACTATTAAAGTCGAGAATAGAATTAGCTGTTGCAAACTGCATACCAGCCAAATGGGACATGTGGTAAAAATGCAACAACAAAAAAGTTTGTTAATGGCTTCACGTTTCGACCCTAGCAGCTAGCAGAGTCTTTCTCAAAGGCCTCTGGGAAAGGCTCTGCTCGAGGGTCGAAACGTGAGGCCATTAACACTTGTTTGAGAAAATATAATTTGTGGAAATCACGGTTGCTTAACTTTAAAAAAAAATATTCATTTACTTTGTTACAAACAGCTGGGTGGGATTAAGCGTCTTTCTATTGGAGTGAATGATGATTGTGCGCCAACCACTGTCGAAACCTTGGGGCGATTTACATAAAATTATACCATTGACATTCCCCCATGGAATTCGCGTCTACGTTTACGTCAACAGTTGACCCGGTTCCCCTTCGGTAGGGTCCCATGGTTTTGACTTAAAGCCCCAGCTCAACATTGGGTAAACTGACTGTAAATGCTTCCATTCTTTGCACAAATCAAGATACGTGTAATTAAAACCAACCTGTGAAAATGTCACCTCATTTCGTTGTTTCATTTGTGTACATTCCTACACGAGTTTTCGTCTCACTGAGACGAAAAATAATTGTGGATCTTATTTCATTTATTGTTTAAAAACGATAACACTTTTGGCAAAAATATCTTCAGAAAATTTTTCTACCATCATTATCTTTACACCGTGTAAGATATATGTAAATCTGTGAACATTTATGTTTTTCTTCTTTCCAATGGAAGAACACATCAAATCTTACGTTTTAAGGAGATTGCACTGTCCAGTTCTTAACAACTTTTGATGTGAAGAAAGGGGGCACATCCAAAAACTTTGTCAGCTGATATTAATAAATCTTGAATTTATGTGGAAATTATGGAACAAAATGTAAAATTTCCCGTGTTATGACCAGTGTGCAGTATCTTGCCTGCCAGAACGGCCTTGGAATGTACAAGGTCACTCTTTTTTGTAAGCAAATGTTGATGGTCAATACGTGTACGAGACATACAGAAGGCTATCCACCACTTCACTGTACTACAATCACACTGTACAATCATGTACAATGACCTTAGTCTGGTCACTTACAGGCCCGAGGCGGGGAGATAAAAGTGCTCAGTGATCGAATTAGGCCAGTCCATATGTGTTTTACTATACCTCATGCATATTCATGTGTGAGAGTCGAATTCTCACCGGTCCATTCTTCATCACGTGCCAGAAGCTTTTTTTTGGGGGGGGGGGGCTGTATACCAAGTGCGCGTTTCAGTATTCGCGCACGTAAAGAAGAATGAGAGGGGACTAGTTGTTCTTTGATTTGATGCCTCTTTTGCGGGCTACCAAACTTGAGTGCGCGCGTAGAGTGGAACGGTCAGAGGCCTAATTAAAATCTCCCATATTTTGGGATCCAGGCAACCTCGGTACCAAATAAATGACGTGACAAGATCAATCACCCTTGGGAACGAGGTTGGACTGTGGCTTATGTAACAGTCTAGTACGCATGCGCTTTAAATTCGCATGGGTGGAGTGCTCAAAAGTTATGAGGTGGAGTGCTCATATCAGTAACGCCGAACTAGAAAAGTTATGAGGTGTGGTAAAACAACTTCAACGTGGTTTATTTCGGGTGGGCAGTCGATATGAGCTCCCCTCGATATTGGAAGATGATATACCAGTTCCTTCGGCTTCGCTACTAAACCCTGTTATGTTTGTATGAACAACACACACACACACACAATACAATACGTAAATAATGAATAACAATAATAATATGTTTTCGTTAGCTACTGTTTAAACCCTGTCAGGACCGGGGAGAGTGGGAGGGGGGCACAGGGGCCCTACCAATTTCCCGTAACTTTTTAACGTTTCGTCCGATCACTGCGAAATTTGTTGGCTTTTTCCATAAATATATCTAGGATAATGTTGGCAAAACAAAGTTGATACCGGGGGTTAGCTGTTCCCATGGCAACCATTTGTTTGACCTTGGGTCACACGAGTTTAATGTTTTTAGTGATTTTTTGTTGCTGAATTTTTTAACATAATTTCCACATCTTTTAGATTTTTTTTTTCCAGAAAAGTGATAGCGTTGAATCACGTGATAGTCTGAAATGCTTTTGGGGAATTCCAAATGGCTGCCATGTTTGGCGGCCATCTTGGATTTGGTGTTTTCAGCCGTTAATTAGGGGGGGGGGGAATTAGATCATTTGTTTTTAGCACATTTTCAACATTAACTTTCACTTTCTTACTTGTCAGACCAATTTTTTTTTAAAGACCTGTCAACAAAGCCTCACATTGCTCTCTGGGCCCTGGGCAGCAGCCATTTTGATTTTTTAGTGGACAAATAAATGGATTATAGCGCTCCAAACGGTGACTCCACCGGAATTACATTGATCATGTTCAAATGAACACGTTTACCAAGTTTCAAAACATTTAGACAACAAATAGAGAAATTATGGGGAAAACACAATTATTTTCAAAAATGGGCAAAAACAGTCCAAAACACCCTGTAGTGTTGATTTTTGAAAATGTTGTGAAGTCATCATGTAGAACTTGGTGAAACGAACATGTGTGGCAAGTTTAATCAAATCGGTCGAAAATTTTGGAAAATACGGATGGGGCACTATGTGACCCCCACCCCCTCCCGGTCCCCGTACATCACCCAAAAAGCCCGGTCCTCAATCGGGTTAATTAGTAAGCAAAGTGTGACGTCAATATGCAAATTACTATGGTAATGCTGACAACTCAATTTGAGATGAATCTTAGTGCTTGATGAAATCGACCCAGTGCTATAGGGTCTATATAATCTGGTCATGGTCCTCGTACCAACCCTACACATGTTCCAATTGTTGAAAAGGTCATAAAGATTGGATAGCAAATATCTTTCATTTAATTAAAAGAAAACATGCTAACATTTTTATATAA
Source organism: Marthasterias glacialis (assembly GCA_911728455.2). Classification (NCBI taxonomy): domain Eukaryota; kingdom Metazoa; phylum Echinodermata; class Asteroidea; order Forcipulatida; family Asteriidae; genus Marthasterias; species Marthasterias glacialis. The sequence goes on along the minus strand of OU452232.1, from coordinate 17,033,689 downwards.
ATGTTCAAATAATTGCTGACTTATTTTATAAAAAAATTCTGATATTTTTTTACAGAACGAACTAGTGTTTGATCTTATACACTGTACACTTCTCCGTATGATAGTTTTCATAAATTGATGCTGTTACTCTTAAGCTATTATTAATGTTATCATTATAGTAACTAAAGGGACCAGTTGGCCCTGTATAAACCTCGACGTTTTTCCTGGTGCCCTCCATTTGTCACCATTTCTATATAATCCATGTATTTTCAGATTGTCTACTTGGGATATTTGGACATAAACAAAAGAACAAACAAACAACCCAACAAACAAACCAACAAACAAACTCTGTGGTCCACCTCCGCCCTTTTAGAGAAATCTTAGACACAGTGTGACGTGGTATTCATAAGAAAAATACAATTTATTTCCAGGTTTACTACATCCGGGACACTTCGAGGTCGACGTCATGAATCTTGACACTCCATTGAAACTCGGTCAGTCGACGAGTCTTCTAAGCGGCTTCAAGGCCGATAGCTCATCGGTACCATTTACAACATCCAGCAAGCCCGCCCTCTACGAGAAACAGGTGATAGTCAAAAACCCAAACTATGACGCCACATGGTCCTGGCCCATGATCAGCCTTCACAGCAATGCAGAGGATCTCCTTAACACCGTCTTTCAGATCAAGCTGAGGCCGGTTTCCGTTGGAGTGAATCCCAACGAGGATGAAACGCCCGCAATCTGGCCATCTGGGGCTCTAGTCTTAGCTGGGTTGACTGCGACCGAACGTCAGAAAGCTATTGGAGACCTCTCAAAGCAGCTGGGGGTTAATCTTTCAACTGATGGTTGGTCTTTTGCCCTGGTTCGGCGCTCACGCAAGATCGGCACGGCAACCCACCCTTGCTACGAGAGAGGCATCTTTGGTCTTCCTGATCCCGATAAGATTATTAGACCAGAGACCTTAGCGGCTCTCAAAGCTTTGGAGAGACTGGGGAAAACCTCAACCAACGTGAGCATGAACGGAGGCAACGGCTACTTACGATTCTACGAGACCTTCGGTTCACACTTCGTTTCCAGTATTGATGCCGGAGACTCCATCTTCCAGGTATTCGCATATGCCGCAGCAGATTACGAGAAAGTGGTAAAGCTGTACAATGACCGACCAGGCGACCTGAGCGGAGCCACGGCCGCGTCATTTGCTCTCTTTACAACCCCACGCAATGAAGCAGGGTACGGTCGAACAGCAGCAATCGGTTCCATCTGCATAGCCAGCGGAGACACTGCACTAGCCCAGACCTTGGAAGAAGGACTATGGATGGATGAAACATACGCTGGAACTGACAGTATCTTCGCTCCTTACGTCCGCTCCAATGCCATTAACATCAACACCACCCTGACGAAGGTCGTGGCAATCTCGGTCGAGTTGAGTTCTCTTGACGTCTTCGCAGAGTACTACCGTATGCTGATATGGCGTCTAGTCTTCAAGGCGGCTATGTACACGAGGTACGCATCCGGGTCTGGAGTGGCGCCTTACTTCACCAACAGCTGCCCTTATGACCTCAACGCCGTCTTTAAGGACTCGGACCCCATCGATGGAGATGGACTTGTCTCCACTCTTGCCACGCCATCCGTCAACATTTGGCAGGAGAAGATTGACCTGAGTGCGGTGGTCCTGCAGTTCCCCGATCTGGTGAAACAGTTCAGCGTGTTTGCAAGTGGAATTCAGGTATTAGTAGTTTTTCTCTTTGGGGTAAAAACAATGGTACAGAATCAATATAAATTCTCAAAGTAAATTTTGTATTTGTTTCCTCTAGTACAAAAAAGATAGCTGCTAAGTTTAAGCATACTTCCAATCTACAAAATTGCATTTACAAAAGTTGTAACTTAAACGAAATCTTGGATCGGCATGAACTTAACCTCATCCTGATACATGAGTGGTGAACCATTTATTGAACTGTCATTGTTTTATTAATAATTGAACTGGACTTGTTAGAACCCTCTCTTGTTAACAATAGGTGTTCCACTTTGCATATTTCATTTGCATAAAAGTATTACATTTCGTTGACAATGTTTTATTGCGCCACACTCTACCACATGTAGATCAGTATATTGCATGCACACACTCAGTGCACACAGCCAGTCATTCGTTGCATTGCTTGTATATGTACACACTTGTGATGTACTACACTGAGTTAAGAAGTTAGTTCAATAAACCACTGTATACATGTACTCCAGTCAAAGTGTAATATTTTCACATTTTTCTAAAGTCTTCATTTATTTGGGATACATCAAAACCTTCTCCCACACATGTACCAGGCTACCTTGACTGATTGGTCTTCATTGTGGCATTATGCTTAATAACTCTAGCCACTGCATGATGGTTCATGAGTTCATAGGATATACTTTCTGTAATATTCATTGGTGATGGTGTTGCAAATAACCTTTGATTATTTATTCCACAGCTACCTACACCAGTTTCTAAGGACAAGGCAGTGATTGACGTACCTGGTTCATCCGTTGTGAGCCTTCTTGGCCACGTCATTTCTAGTGGAGGTAAAGGCCCTGTACCTCCTCACCTTCGCCTCACTGATGCTGCATTTGCAGAAATTAAGAGGCGTCTGTTCTGTGGTGAGTTTTACGGCGGCTTGCAGATCAGTAATTTAGATTCTAGTAATACATGTGTCATTATGAATGGGTTATTGTTTGAAGCAAAGCATGGCAAAGTACAGGTAGTTTGTGACGTGCGTGAGTCTCCATCAACACAGATTCTTACTGAGCGGTTAACTGATATTCAGTTTGCCCTGGTTGCTGCTGAAGCACGTCTTAACTTCCTCCTAGGGAATGCCAAAGAACAGAATCAAAGTATCGCTCTCATGAAAAGGTTCCTATTGTGGCTTGCTGGGGTTGCCGGCAGTAACTATCAGTTCAAAGATGACAAGTTAATTGCTTTACAGGCTCGTGCAATGTATCTTGCAAATTTGGCAGCAAACGATCAGGCTGCGGGGGTACCTGTTCCTTACTTGAGGTACGAAGCTTACAAAGATGTAGTCAACAACGTTCAGAATGTCCTGCGAACAGCCGCTGACCAGTTGACAAACTACCAGAACCAGATCAGGGATCGGAAGGCCGAGGAGCGTCAAGTTGACCGAGAGAAAGCTCTCAATGAAAACATCATCAACTCTGGAAAACTTGTCCAAGATTACATAGGCACCCAGGTGAGTTACCAGCAAAGTATGGAAGATATGTTTGCCACCATTGTCAAAGACAAAGAAAAGGAATTGGATGCAGCAAGCAACCGAGCAGATACTCTGACTGCCAGCGTGACCGAGCAGCGAACTGCTGTAGACGAAGCCATTATCAAGTACCAAGATGCTGTCGCTGACTGGCAGACTAAGGAGACCATCAAAGCCGCCATCGATATTGCTTCCAGTCTATTTTCTCTTGGGTTCACCTTTGTTTCCCCGGCTTCATCTATCACGGCTCTGAAAGATCTCGGGGAAACAGTGCAGAAAATCCAGAAGGCAGTTAAGGTATTTGACGCAGTCATCAAGACGTACAGGGCCATCAAGACTCTTCCATCTGATCCTCAAAAGGTTGTAGATGTCTTGAAGGATATTGGTCCTAGTGGTCTGGAGATGCCAAGTTCACTTGAGTGGGATGAAATGAAGGTAAATTTTGAAGCTACACTTGCTTCTGGCCCTCCCGTCAGTGCTAAGACTTCCCTCTCAGCAGCCTTTGCTATTCTTGTCCTTCGTGGAAAGGCCCTTTTGCAATCTCAAAACACCATACAAGGAATAGCAGCAGAGCTATCGGCTGCTCAACAACGAATCACACTTCATGATGAACAAAAGAAACGACTCGATGATCTGAAGGTTGATCTTAGCGCTAAACCCGAAGACTTGAAGCTTTCTAAAATTGACTTGGTTGGTCTCTCTGGACAACTTATCTTCTTTCAGCGTCAGATGCTGATGACTCTAGCTTCAACTGTGGTTATTCAGGACAGGGCTTTGCAGTATGAGTACTTGAGACCACCTACACCAGTTGGATCCTTCACAATGCTAAACCTTCAGCTTGCTATCCTCAACCAATCTCAGAGCATCAACCAAGGTCTTACTGTGCAACCTCTGCCAAGAGAACAGCCTTACCCTGTGATCTATGAGATTCACGGTGTTCAACCGCAAAGCCTCATCGATAATAATCGCTTCACATTTAATATTGCTGTGAACAAGCGTGAATTTGCATCCTACAACTATGTCCGCGTAGACAATGTTCATGTAGAGATAGGTGGCGTTGTCTCCACTAAGAGTGGCAAGTACTACACAGAGCTTACCTTCGATGGGAATCCATTCTTTGATCGTGGTTTTGATGGGGAGGTTCTCACATTTCAGACGGTGTCACGTATTTTCACAGGGCTTCATGAGGTCGGTTCTTCTAGCCACACAATGACTGACAAGCCGACCTCTCCAAGTTCACCACAATCACTCATAGCGACTACCGGTCAAGATCCATTCAGTGGAAAGATCTCAAGTATCACCCCATTCTCTACATGGCAGGTGTCCTTACCAAAATCTGCAAGTAATGAAGGAATTGAGTTTGATGATCACTCTCGAGGGGTTACTGTCCGTCTCATATTCCAGATCTATGCACAACTGAAGGAAAACGTTTTCTCTCCTTTGGAACTTCATCAAGCATCAAGGAAGTTATTCGCACGTGGAGGATATGTCCAGCCAAGCATTGCACCGAAAATCAAACCAGAGCAACTTCAGTCAGCCAAAGATCTTAAGGCCCCGCTTTCCCTCGTTGCAAGTCCGGCTGCCTTGCGCTCTCCTTCAGCCTTGACAGAGCCATCAACGGCCTCCAATGTCACCGTGAATGATGTACTAGGCAGCATGTCTGGATCTGTGTGTGCTGGATGGGACGTGGTATTCTCAATGACTGCCAAAAAGATCAATGACCAGCTGTTTGAGCAGTATAACGATCGTCAGGGTAACCCGAAGTTTATCCGAGAAACTGGCAAGATCGTGGACGAGAGACACGACTCAGAGAGTCTTCCGACCAAGACGGAGTTTGATTTTACATTTAACGCTCCAAGGCTTCAGTTTCTTCTCAACAATTCCAATTCAGCCCAAATCTACCTGCCTATTATAGCTGGCTCATACACATATTCAATCCAGGTTAACGGCAATTGGGTCACTGTTACTAAATCCACGTTGACGGAAGCTGATAAGGCATATGTTCAGGGAGATGTTCCGCTCAGTATCTTGCCTGGAACGGTCTCCTCCCAGAATAATGTTGCCGTCAAGCTGAACGGTGGAGCTTTCTCAGCCAAGGACTTTGAAGCAAGTGTATCTAACCCAACCATGGCCATCTCCTTAACAAAATACTTCACCGATCTGAAAGATGGTTACGAAGTCTACAATCTTGGCACGGTCGATTACTCGGGTATCAAAATAATTGATTCGTTGAAACCAACCAGCTTCAAATTTAATGTCTACCACACCCCTAGCAACCGTGATCTTCTTCAGCTGTTTATTGCCACAACTGGAAAGCTGCAATCCTCTACGTCTCTGTACTTGCGAGAGCCGATTCCGTCAGTCTACGATAGCTCCTTAATCATCAACTCGAAGATCTTCTTTCAGGACGTCTTGCCAACTTCTCTAGGCGATGGTGGAATTGGTCTTGTCTTAGAAGCAACCGAGCGGGATAACAACAGTAACATGAACAAAGCTTGGTCATCTAAAGCTTCTGCTGGCTCTGTATCGGCTCCCTATCCAGAGACTCAAGTTGGTAGTAGTTCTTCAGGTTATCAAGGCAGCACCACTTTCTTTGAGGATTATGTGAAAGTGGACAACGACACTGCTATCGTGAATCTAGCAGGCATGGAATTTACTTCCGGTGACTCTGCTTCAGTTTGGAATGCCAAGATGAACTACAATGTTGGGGCTCAGAAGTACATCTTTAAGTATGGATCTAGGTCACAAACATGTGGTATGTTCGGTTGTGGAAAATGGTCGTCCATAAGTTACAGAAATTACTCCTTGAATGTCACTATAAATCTAAATGCCGACCTGCCGCTTGATGTAACCGGTAAGGGTCAGAACCAGCTCGTTGAATTCCATTCCACTACGTCGTCTGTTGACCTCACTGGTGACCTCGAGCCTCCAGCGGGTGCTTGTAAGTGTAACGACCGGGAGCTCCAGAAGAAATTCCTAGAGAATCTGAGGAAGAGCGTACCGCCCAAGTTGGTTGACGTCTTCAATCAGTCGTTCGACTCGGTGTCTCTGTTCGCCCTGAAGAACCTACTCTTCCCTGCAAATAATTTGATCGACATGAAGGAGTCCTACGTGCCCGGAGACATGGTTGTGTTTGGCAATTTCACTTCTTAGGCAGGTCACAATGCGTACCGCCCATCTGGGCCAAATTTCATAATTTCTAAGCCTTGCTAAGCCCAGGAAGATGTTGCTTAGCAGAAATGGTTTACCAGCAAAAATACCATACAGATTACATTGCTGCCACTGGTACCCTACTCATTTTTTGCTCTGCATAGAAGTTCGCCGAAGAGAATTATCTGCTGAACAGCTTTCTGAAATTGAGACTATAGTGTCCAATTTCATAAAGCCTGTAAGGAGACGTTTTTCTGCTTACAGAACAGCCATTGGCAGAATTTGTATAGACCTTTTGCACACGACGTCATTTGAGTATTAAGGAGCTATCGGCTAGAGGTCAAAAGAAGGTTGCTCATTGGCCCATTCTCTGCGTCTCGCGCACATACATGTGTGTTTTCCATTGTTGCCTAATTGTTTTACCTCTAAGATGGCGGCGTGATGACGTCAATGCATAAGGTCTTTTTCATTAACACTGCTATTCCCAGAAAGTAAGGAAAAATGTACGCCACTGAGCTTGCCGGCGATTCTTGTAAGCAGATATTTTATAAATGTAATGTACTTCAAGATGTTTAGAAATTAAAGGAAAACAGCATTTTCTGTTAACGTTTTTTTATTTTATTATTATTACTATTATTTTTTTTTCAGCAGTTGTTACAAAAAATAAAATGCGAAGTTTTTTGTTTACTTGAAGCGTTGAGATATACTCTAAAAACTCCCGAGTCAGAATTGACCCGGATTCTGAGTCCCGGCGGGCAGAACCCATTTTAGGGTCAGTCTGATCCCAGAATCTTTGTCAATCTGACCCAAAACTGTGTCGAACTGACCCAGAAATGTGCCAGGCTTCCCTGGGACTCATTATCTGGATCTATTCTGACCCTGGAGTTTTACCCAAGGTTTCCAGAGAAGTTCAAATACACGCCAGATTTATTTCATTACAATAATAAACGTTATAACCGTTTAAAGCCCCAGCTCAACATTGGTAAGAAAGAAAGACATAAATATTCACAGATTTACATATACCTTACACGGTATAAAGATAATGATGGTAGAAAACTTTCTCTGAAATATTTGTGCTTGAAGTGTTATCGTTTTTGAGTAATACATAAATGAATATCCAAAACTGAAATTTCGTCTCATGTGAGACGAAAACTCTGCCTAAGAAATGCATACAAAAATGCCAAATGCATTTTTACCGTTTCCTCGCAAATGATACAACGAATTGAGCTGACGTTTTCACAGCTTGGTTTTTATTAAAATTATCTTGATTTGTGCAAAGAATGGGAGCATTATCGTACACTTTACCAATGTTCTGGTGCTCTATGAAGAAAAGATACTAAGGGCTTGAGTTATTTCATTACATTAATAAACGTTAGAACCGTTTAAGAAGAAAATATATTCATAGTACTATAACGTGTTTGTGTAAGACTTCGTTCAACATTGATTAACGTTTAATTAAGACAAAATTGTAGTGTTAAAACGTTCGTAGAAGACTTCGTTTAACATTGGTAAACGTTTATAAAAAAAAAGGTATTAATAATTAATGTTTGTTTAAGACTTCTTTCAACATTGGTAAACGTTTAAGGGAACATGTTTTAGTGTTTAAGACTCCGTTCAACATTGCTAAAGCGCTTAGGAAAAAAAAACTATAGCATTAACATGTTTTAACTGTGTAAAACTTCATTGGTAAGCGTTAAAAAAAAACAAAAAAAAACATGTTCTTAGAACAGACATGCCCCGAATAATTGTTTTATACGGATACGTTTAATGAAAAGGTATGTTATTGTTAGTTGCATGTATTAAAATATAATTATTATAATACTCAGAATACCTAAATGCATTATTAGCAATGTGGCAATTTTGTCACACGGGGCAATTTTTACAAGCAACTGTGAAAAAGCCAGCTGCAATAAGCACTAAATGGAACACTTCTGTAGCACAAAAGGCATTTTTTCTAAACCATCAGAACATAGAATTGAAATGTTATCGTTGTTGTTATTGTTGTTGTGTTTATTGCATTAAATTTTTTCTTCTTCTTCTTTTTGGGACTGTAGGTTGCCTTTGAATAATTTTGTTACATGGATACATTTTATGAAAAGGTATGTTATTGTTATTTGCATGTATTAGAATATAATTATTATAATACTGAGAATACCTATATGCATTATTAGCAATGTTGCAATTTTGTCACACAGGGCAATTTGTTTTACAAGCAACTGTGAAAAAGCCAACTGCAATAAGCACTAAATGAAACACTTCTGTAGCACAAAGGCATTTTTTCCCTAAACCATCAGAACATAGAATTGAAATTTGATCGTTGTTGTTATTGTTTTTGTGTTTATTGCATTTGTCTTCTTCTTTTTTTTGGGGGGGACGACCGTAGGTTGCCTTTGAATTGCTCCGTGTGACATTTCCCTTTGCATGTTAGGATGATTTAAAAGTCACTTTTAATAAAAGAGTAGTATGTTTTTCCGAAACCCATAAATAACAAATATACCTTTGGCATATTTGAAATGAACCTTTTGGGTTTACAAACTCCCCACCACGAAAGTAATGCAATGTTATGTGAGGATAGCTCTAACTGATGAAGATAATTATGCAAGCTAAGAGTACCATTCCCATTTTTAGAAACAGTCATTTATGAATGATATTTTGTGTATTTGTAACAAGGACATAAGTATCAGCAGTAACTTTAATTTAACAAATCACAACCTTTGCGATTTAAAGTACAAGCTACCATACTCAGTAGAAAGTATGAGAATTTCGTTAACGTTCTAAACGAAATGAGTTTTGCTAGAGAGTTGATTTTTTTTTTCGTCGTCGTTTCAAAATACCCATTTACAATTGTTGTTTTTTCGTCCGAAACCCGTATTGTTAGATCAAATCTATAATTCGTCGAGTGCCCGGCAAAAGGGCATAAGGCCTTACGCCATTTTGCCGGGAACATAAGTAGTTTGTCCCAGTAACAAAAGGACGTAAGCAACAAAATGGCTCCTGACATGAAAAATTTATCATGAAAAAAAAATGTTTTTTTTGCTAGAATTACCCTGAAGACATGTTGCCCTATTCCCCATGCAGAATTGAACCTTTCTAGAATGACTTTTGCATTGCAACGTGTTTACCAAACTTTCCCGCTCATAATTCTTGAAACACACATTTTAACATAAATTGCTTATAAATACGTCCTTTTGCCGGGAACTTTCCCTTACGTCCTTTTGCCGGGCACACGACGAATTATATTTATCACAAATTACCTTTGAGATTTAAATTATGAACTTAATTATATTCAGATGACCGTACTGGATTATTTGAGTTAATATTTTTAAGGTAAAATCTTTTGCAAGAGAACCGTTTTTCTTTGTTGTTTCAAAATACTCATTTACGAATTTACGAATGTTTTCTTTCCTCTTTCTAAACCTGTAAAGAACATTATTTTGAAACTTTCGTTTTATAACAAATTTCCTTTGAGATGACAATATTAACTGAATATCTATTCAGGAGAAAGTATAGGAGAGGTTGTTTTAGGACTGTTAATGCTTTGCATGAGTACCGTCGTTTCTTAGTTACTTCGTAATACTTATTTTAATTGCCATCTTTAAACTTTCACCGACCGACCGACGGTCGGTCGGTCGGTCGGTCGGTTGGTTGATTGATTAATTGATTTAGAAGTGTTTAGAAGTCTTTTTCTTGAGGCCTGAATATAAAGAAAAAAAAGGAAAGAAAATTTAAATAAGCTTTGAAACGAAAGTGTTTGTTTCATGCTATTTGTTTTGTTACAAGGTTTGGGTTTTACTTTCGCTTCGGTGTGATGATGACAAATCGGTTTTTAAGCGTAACTGGATACAGGGAATGTTATTTCAGTATCTGTGCCAGATTACCTTTTGAGTTACCGTAGTTGGTGACTCTTTGAACGCCAAATACACTAACTGGATGAGTGATGTCATCTTATAAATATTCATGACATGCCACATTTGGAATTTACTGCGACTGCTAATGGGAAGATCAAAAACCAGAAATGTTCACAGATTTACACAAACGTTACACGGTATAAAGCCGGTCACATGATGGAAACCTCCCCTTTAACCCTATCAGTATCAGGACCGGGCTTTTTTTGGTCGTAGTGCCCCCCCCCCTCCGTATTTTCCAAAGTGTTCGACCGATTTTGATGAAACTTGCCACAAACGTTCATTTCACCGAGTTCTACGTGATGACGTCACAAAAAAAAAAAAACGTCACTTGAGGGCGTTTTGGACTGTTTTTTGCCCATTTTTGGCCAAAAATCGTGTTTTTGCCATAACTTCTGTATTGTTTGTCTGAATATTTTGAAACTTGGAATACTTGTACATTTTAACAAGATAAATATAATTTGAACCTAATTTAGTCACTGGAAATATCTTTAAGAGGCATAATAATCATTAATTTATCCCATTTTAGGGAAAAAAATTGTTTTTTGCGTTTTTTCACTTCAAAATCAAAATGGCCGCTACCAAGGGCCCAGGGAGATATAATCAGGCTTAATTGACAAATTTGAACATTTTTGGGGTCTGAAAAGTAAGAAATTAGCAGGTTGAAAAAGTTCCATTGTTAAAAAACTTGATATAATTTGACCCCCTAATTACAGGCTGAAAACACAAAATCCAAGAAAGCCGCCAAAAATGGCGGCCATTTTGAATTCCTAAAACAATTTGAGACTATCACGTGACTCACCACTATCCTTTTTCTGGCAAAAAAAATAAAATAAGTGGAAATTATGTCCAAAACGTTTTAAAAATCACTAAAAAAAAGCCAGCTGCAATAAGCACTAAATGGAACACTTCTGTAGCACAAAAGGCATTTTTTCTAAACCATCAGAACATAGAATTGAAATGTTATCGTTGTTGTTATTGTTGTTGTGTTTATTGCATTAAATTTTTTCTTCTTCTTCTTTTTGGGACTGTAGGTTGCCTTTGAATAATTTTGTTACATGGATACATTTTATGAAAAGGTATGTTATTGTTATTTGCATGTATTAGAATATAATTATTATAATACTGAGAATACCTATATGCATTATTAGCAATGTTGCAATTTTGTCACACAGGGCAATTTGTTTTACAAGCAACTGTGAAAAAGCCAACTGCAATAAGCACTAAATGAAACACTTCTGTAGCACAAAGGCATTTTTTCCCCTAAACCATCAGAACATAGAATTGAAATTTGATCGTTGTTGTTATTGTTTTTGTGTTTATTGCATTTGTCTTCTTCTTTTTTTTGGGGGGGGGGGACGACCGTAGGTTGCCTTTGAATTGCTCCGTGTGACATTTCCCTTTGCATGTTAGGATGATTTAAAAGTCACTTTTAATAAAAGAGTAGTATGTTTTTCCGAAACCCATAAATAACAAATATACCTTTGGCATATTTGAAATGAACCTTTTGGGTTTACAAACTCCCCACCACGAAAGTAATGCAATGTTATGTGAGGATAGCTCTAACTGATGAAGATAATTATGCAAGCTAAGAGTACCATTCCCATTTTTAGAAACAGTCATTTATGAATGATATTTTGTGTATTTGTAACAAGGACATAAGTATCAGCAGTAACTTTAATTTAACAAATCACAACCTTTGCGATTTAAAGTACAAGCTACCATACTCAGTAGAAAGTATGAGAATTTCGTTAACGTTCTAAACGAAATGAGTTTTGCTAGAGAGTTGATTTTTTTTTTCGTCGTCGTTTCAAAATACCCATTTACAATTGTTGTTTTTTCGGTCCGAAACCCGTATTGTTAGATCAAATCTATAATTCGTCGAGTGCCCGGCAAAAGGGCATAAGGCCTTACGCCATTTTGCCGGGAACATAAGTAGTTTGTCCCAGTAACAAAAGGACGTAAGCAACAAAATGGCTCCTGACATGAAAAATTTATCATGAAAAAAAAATGTTTTTTTTGCTAGAATTACCCTGAAGACATGTTGCCCTATTCCCCATGCAGAATTGAACCTTTCTAGAATGACTTTTGCATTGCAACGTGTTTACCAAACTTTCCCGCTCATAATTCTTGAAACACACATTTTAACATAAATTGCTTATAAATACGTCCTTTTGCCGGGAACTTTCCCTTACGTCCTTTTGCCGGGCACACGACGAATTATATTTATCACAAATTACCTTTGAGATTTAAATTATGAACTTAATTATATTCAGATGACCGTACTGGATTATTTGAGTTAATATTTTTAAGGTAAAATCTTTTGCAAGAGAACCGTTTTTCTTTGTTGTTTCAAAATACTCATTTACGAATTTACGAATGTTTTCTTTCCTCTTTCTAAACCTGTAAAGAACATTATTTTGAAACTTTCGTTTTATAACAAATTTCCTTTGAGATGACAATATTAACTGAATATCTATTCAGGAGAAAGTATAGGAGAGGTTGTTTTAGGACTGTTAATGCTTTGCATGAGTACCGTCGTTTCTTAGTTACTTCGTAATACTTATTTTAATTGCCATCTTTAAACTTTCACCGACCGACCGACGGTCGGTCGGTCGGTCGGTCGGTTGGTTGATTGATTAATTGATTTAGAAGTGTTTAGAAGTCTTTTTCTTGAGGCCTGAATATAAAGAAAAAAAAGGAAAGAAAATTTAAATAAGCTTTGAAACGAAAGTGTTTGTTTCATGCTATTTGTTTTGTTACAAGGTTTGGGTTTTACTTTCGCTTCGGTGTGATGATGACAAATCGGTTTTTAAGCGTAACTGGATACAGGGAATGTTATTTCAGTATCTGTGCCAGATTACCTTTTGAGTTACCGTAGTTGGTGACTCTTTGAACGCCAAATACACTAACTGGATGAGTGATGTCATCTTATAAATATTCATGACATGCCACATTTGGAATTCACTGCGACTGCTAATGGGAAGATCAAAAACCAGAAATGTTCACAGATTTACACAAACGTTACACGGTATAAAGCCGGTCACATGATGGAAACCTCCCCTTTAACCCTATCAGGACCGGGCTTTTTTTGGTCGTAGTGCCCCCCCCCCTCCGTATTTTCCAAAGTGTTCGACCGATTTTGATGAAACTTGCCACAAACGTTCATTTCACCGAGTTCTACGTGGTGACGACACAAAATTTAAAAAAAAACGTCACTTGAGGGCGTTTTGGACTGTTTTTTGCCCATTTTTGGCCAAAAATCGTGTTTTTGCCATAACTTCTGTATTGTTTGTCCGAATGTTTTGAAGCTTGGAATACTTGTACATTTTAACAATATAAATATAATTTGAACCTAATTTAGTCACTGGAAATATCTTTAAGAGGCATAATAATCATTAATTTATCCCATTTTAGGGAAAAAAATTGTTTTTTGCGTTTTTTCACTTCAAAATCAAAATGGCCGCTACCAAGGGCCCAGGGAGATATAATCAGGCTTAATTGACAAATTTGAACATTTTTGGGGTCTGAAAAGTAAGAAATTAGCAGGTTGAAAAAGTTCCATTGTTAAAAAACTTGATATAATTTGACCCCCTAATTACAGGCTGAAAACACAAAATCCAAGAAGGCCGCCAAAAATGGCGGCCATTTTGAATTCCTAAAACAATTTGAGACTATCACGTGACTCACCACTATCCTTTTTCTGGCAAAAAAAAAAAATACGTGGAAATTATGTCCAAAACGTTTTAAAAATCACAAAAAAAAACCCAGTAAAATCGTGTGACCCAAGGTCAAACAAATGGTTGCCATGGCAACAGCTAACCCCCGGTATCAATTATTTTTTGCCAATATGATCCTATATATACTTTAGGAAAAGTCAGACAATTTCGCGGTGATCGGACTAAGCGTTAAAAAATTATGGGGAAAAAATTTGTAGGGGGGCACATTGTGCCCCCCCCCCTGGTCCTGATAGGGTTAAGTATTTTTGCCTAAAATTATTAAGTTTGAGAAATGAGTAATTAAACCAAATAGTCTTGCGAGACCAAACCTCATAGTTCTAAACAACAGTGCATAATAAAAGGGTGTTTTTACTATTTTATGACCGATTGAGCTTACAAACTTCCACAGGTGTGTATTTCATGTATATGTTGGGTCACATTAAAGTGCGGATACTAGTCTTTGAAGATTACCAATCGTGTGGCAATTTTTGGACATTCGACCAAGCAAAGGCTGGTTTACAGTTGGTCGAGGGATGGTTGCACGGCGGTAAAATTGACACACCACGCAGTTTATAGTCGACGCTGACGCCTCAGCGACCATAGACTGCGATGAAAAGGCTCGGCGTCTAGCGATCACACCGTTGGGCGACTATCATATTGGATCACGCCTTTTGATCATGTGACCTCTGTCAAACTCGGTCACACGTGCAGCGTAAACGCACATAAACTAAGGTGTGTGGGCGGGGCTTGTTGCCGAAGCCGGAATGGTCTATAGACCGTTGCGGCTTTGGCAATAAGCACCGCCCACCTTAGTTTGTGTACATTCTGAACAGTTTGAAGGTAGGTACTAGGTCCCCCCCCCCCCTCCCCAACCTCATTGGGGAGGGTTGGGGCGTACCAACTCTTCACTGGGCGGGATTTGACCAGTGGATCTTGTACCCCGACGGCCGTCAAGTGTAACCCTGAGCTGAAATTGGCTAAAAGCCGAGAATGTGACCTCTTCCTGAAATGGGTATTGTGCATTTTTTAAAAACACAAACAACATTTGTAACATTATAGTGTCTTTTGTACCGTGCAAATTGCCGTGAATAGAAACTGGTTCTTGTGTTTTTATCTATGTAAAGATTTCGGGCAATTCAATCCCCCCCCCCTCCTTAACCAAAAAGTCCCCATACGCCTATGCTTAATTGCATGGATAAAAACTCGGGAACCACTGATGGTGAAACAAGGGCCCTTGACCGGTGGACTCGAGGAAGTACACTGAAACCAGATTGTAAAGAGGAACATCAGTTTGTGCAAAGGAAGTCAACCAAAAAGTTTTATATTCCTGCCCCGGTCAGATTTCAGTCCGTTTGTTATCTCCCGAGATCCGACACCTCCTTTCCCGGTCATGACCGACCAAACACGCCCATTAGCGTTCCATGCATGATCGCAACTTAAGTCACCACTTCCATACTTTCCTGAAAACTCAAGTCACAAATCTAGGACCAAATTAATGTTAGGGGCCCGTAGAGGGCCACATTACCCATGCCGCAAGACTGAGGGGTGCACCACACTAGGTAGGCTCCCATAGCAACCAATGATAAATGCTAAATATTAAAAAAAATACTTAAAAGTCTCTCAGCCTCTAGAAAACAATGTTTTTTTGCTGACAACTGAGCCTCATTTTTCTTTTCAATTTTTAGTAGGTTAGCCTTTGAGAGTTTAATAAAAACACCCTTGAACGAGTAAACAGCCCAGACTCCATCTTGGAAAAATTAGTAGAGGGCCAGTCTACCCAAAATGCTCCAGGTTGAAAGTCAACAACCCCAGGGGCACAGTGTTGGACCATTGTTCAGCAATCCATCAAAGCAAGGACCTTCAAATCTTTGATTTACCGAAAAAGTTGTGGGTTTACATTAAAATGAGGCTCGGTGCATGGATTTCTCTCTGTTTAGTGCAGTGCACCCTTAGCGGTTCGCACTCGACGTGTGAGCTCCTTTACTTCGTTCATCAAAAAACGTACTTCACAAATTTCGTCTATGTCCGACAAGCTGAGCTGGGTGTACATCTAATACGGTGCCTTGGTCAAAGGCTTGGATGTTCCGAGAAAAATATTTGGAACGAGATTTTCTAAGGATTGGGGAGATTTAGCCTACATTTCCCACTAGGTGGATTGGCAGCCTTGTTCCATTTGACATGTTCACTGGAGACTGTGGGTTTAATAAACAGTGAAGGAATTCGGTTTAACCCTTGTTATAACTGATAATGTAGCAACCAACGGATAATGTATCACCATTCGATAATGTATCACAAATTGACCAATAGTGTACCGCCAACCGATAGTGTATCACAAATTGACCGATAGTGTAGTAAACCTTCTAACCATTAATAATAATAATAATAATAATAATAATAATAATAATAATAATAATAATAATAATAATAATAATAATAATAATAATAATAATAATAATAATAATAATAATAAGATTAAAGATTAAAGAAAATATTTAAACTATTTAAACAGTTTAAAACTCTCAAAAAATAGTGGCAATGTAAACCACATACAATGAAAGTTACAAATAAACTCAGAAAACAGGATACAAAAGTAACTAAAAAATACAATCTAAAATCAAGAAAAACAAACAGGCGCTTGCAGACGCCCCGGACAAAAGCAATAACTTATCACGATAGAAACCAGATACTAGATGTAATTAAGAAACAATATAAAACAATCAATCAATCCAAAATCCTTAAAAATGTAAATATACAGAATGCAAAGGAACGCTGTAAAACTACAAAAATAATACAAAAATACTGCCTCAGAAAAACAATACTAGAACAGTTGTATGTAATTTAAAATACAAAAAATAAACAGATTTACAACCCCGCCCCAGCCCCACTGAAACAGGAAGAGCATTTTAAAGCCAAGGTAAAAGAAAACAGCAAAAGAGCTTACACAGCACCAAATGCTATCCGAAACAAATGTGTTTTTAGGCCAGATTTAAATGTGCTAAGAGTTTTAGCTTCCCGATGAGCTCCCACCCAACTGCACACGCGCGAGATTCCGATCAAGTCACAAAGGGTGCTGTCTTTGCCAAACTGGGACGTGACCGCCAGCGCGCACGCGCACGTAGTAACTGAGTTATTCCAGTTACTGCTGGAATCATTGACAACACAACCCCTTTAACACAGGACGCAAAAGCAGTGTTATTTTTTTGGACAACATTAGTCTTATAACTTTTGTAAGAACGGAATAAGCACGGTTGTCCGAGGGGGGGGGGCGGAGAGGGTGGGGGTGATCCTACGCTACGGACTGAGCACAATGCACAAATCGAGAACATTCGGAAGCACTTTAAAAATACATTCCCCGAAATAATAAGCTTGAATCACCAGCGCAAATTGCACCAGAGATCATCTAAAAGCTAAACATTTTCATTAACGATAGTGATATCTGCAGACCCTCACCTCAGAAGAGGTCAGGAAGATGTAAACAATCTTTTGTTTGGTTCGTTTGACTGTCAGCAACAGCTAACCTTGTTTTATGATAGATTTTTTGATATCGTTATCTGTACATATGGAGATAAACAACGATTCCTTCCGGTCGTACCACTGCACACCCCACCCCACGTGTCCTGTTTACCCTGAAACGAACCAGGTCAATGGCCAGTGGCTCATTAAAGGGGCTGTGTCGTCATGATTCTACCAGTAAATGGAATAACCCAGTTACTAAGTGCGCCTGCGCGCCTGCGGTCTCATCCCAGTTCGACAAAGACGACACCCTTTGTGATTTGACCGCAAGCTGGCACATGTGCAGTATCTGGGTGAGAGTTCATCTTTCCAAGCGCAGCACGAGCCTGCTATTATCATGACCACACAGCCCCTTTAAATCCCTGATGAACAGTATTTTGAGCATCAAACTGTGATCTCTACTCCAAGCCAAGGATTCTCTTTTGTCTCTTTGTCCTTCGCGACGGCGGACAATATTGTATAAAAGCATCCAGGAACCGTTACGGGTTGCAGATGCCGTTAATCAGCTTGAGTGGTAGGAAGTTGATCGATGTGAGTGGCCAGCCATAGAGGAACGCTCTCGTATAGGTTCATCAGACAACCGAGTGGCTGGATTTTGTGTGAGATTCAAGTAAGTCGACTCCTTGTTTTGTTCTCTTCTTATCAAAAAAACTGAATGATATAAGTGTGGATCAGAAAAATAGACTGAAATGTTTATGTCTTCAAACTCAGCCATAGGGACATAATTTCTGCAGGATTTGTAATCACGCAGACATGGTAAGCTTCAATCCGAGAACTTACTTACAAAGTTCAAACCAGTGCTAGAGATCCTCAAGAAACTTGAAATACTATCAAAGTCGAGAATAGAATTAGCTGTTGCAAACTGCATACCAGCCAAATGGGACCTGTGGTAAAAATGCAACAACAAAAAAGGTTGTTAATGGCTTCACGTTTCGACCCTAGCAGCTAGCAGAGTCTTTCTCAAAGGCCTCTGGGGAAGGCTCTGCTCGAGGGTCGAAACGTGAGGCCATTAACACTTGTTTGAGAAAATATAATTTGTGGAAATCACGGTTGCTTAACAACAAAAAAATATTCATTTACTTTGTTACAAACAGCTGGGTGGGATTAAGCGTCTTTCTATTGGAGTGAATGATGATTGTGCGCCAACCACTGTCGAAACCTTGGGGCGATTTACATAAAATTATACCATTGACTTTCCCCCATGGAATTCGCGTCTACGTTTACGTCAACAGTTGACCCGGTTCCCCTTCGGTAGGGTCCCATGGTTTTGACTTAAAGCCCCAGCTCAACATTGGGTAAACTGACTGTAAATGCTTCCATTCTTTGCACAAATCAAGATACGTGTAATTAAAACCAACCTGTGAAAATGTCACCTCATTTCGTTGTTTCAATTGTGAGAAAACGTTAAAAATGCATTCAGCATGTATACATTCCTACACGAGTTTTCGTCTCACTGAGACGAAAAATAATTGTGGATCTTATTTCATTTATTGTTTAAAAAGGATAGCACTTTTGGCAAAAATATCTTAAGAAAAGTTTTCTACCATCATTATCTTTACACCGTGTAAGATATATGTAAATCTGCAGTGAACATTTATGTTTTTCTTCTTTCCAATGGAAGAACACATCAAATCTTACGTTTTAAGGAGATTGCACTGTCCAGTTCTTAACAACTTTTGATGTGAAGAAAGGGGGCACATCCAAAAACTTTGTCAGCTGATATTAATAAATCTTGAATTTATGTGGAAATTATGGGACAAAATGTAAAATCTCCCGTGTTATGACCAGTGTGCAGTATCTTGCCTGCCAGAACGGCCTTGGAATGTACAAGGTCACTCTTTTTTGTAGACAAATGTTGATGGTCAATACGTGTACGTGACATACAGAAGGCTATCCACCACTTAACTGTACTACAATCACACTGTACAATCATGTACAATGACCTTAGTCTGGTCACTTACAGGCCCGAGGCGGGGAGATAAAAGTGCTCAGTGATCGAATTAGGCTAGCCCATGTGTTTTACTATACCTCATGCATATTCATGTTGAGAGTCGAATTGTCACTGGTCCATTCTTCATCACATGCCAGCAGCTTTTTTTTTTTTTTTTTTTGGGGGGGGGCTGTAAACCAAGTGCGCGTTTCAGTATTCGCGCACGTAAAGAAGAATGAGAGGGGACTAGTTGTTCTTTGATTTGATGCCTCTTTTGCGGGCTACCAAACTTGAGTGCGCGCGTAGAGTGGATCGGTCAGAGGCCTAATTAAAATCTCCCATATTTTGGGATCCAGGCAACCTCGGTACCAAATAAATGACGTGACAAGATCAATCACCCTTGGGAACGAGGTTGGACTGTGGCTTATGTAACAGTCTAGTACGCATGCGCTTTAAATTCGCATGGGTGGAGTGCTCAAAAGTTATGAGGTGGAGTGCTCATATCAGTAACGCCGAACTAGAAAAGTTATGAGGTGTGGTAAAACAACTTCAACGTGGTTTATTTCGGGTGGGCAGTCGATATGAGCTCCCCTCGATATTGGAAGATGATATACCAGTTCCTTCGGCTTCGCTACTAAACCCTGTTATGTTTGTATGAACAACACACACACACACACACAATACAATACATAAATAATGAATAACAATAATAATATGTTTTCGTTAGCTACTGTTTAAACCCTGTCAGGACCGGGGAGAGTGGGAGGGGGGCACAGGGGCCCTACCAATTTCCCGTAACTTTTTAACGTTTCGTCCGATCACTGCGAAATTTTTTGGCTTTTTCCATAAATATATCTAGGATAATGTTGGCAAAACAAAGTTGATACCGGGGGTTAGCTGTTCCCATGGCAACCATTTGTTTGACCTTGGGT
This sequence comes from Marthasterias glacialis, assembly GCA_911728455.2. Taxonomy (NCBI): domain Eukaryota; kingdom Metazoa; phylum Echinodermata; class Asteroidea; order Forcipulatida; family Asteriidae; genus Marthasterias; species Marthasterias glacialis. The sequence goes on along the minus strand of OU452232.1, from coordinate 17,013,328 downwards.
CACACGAGTTTAATGTTTTTAGTGATTTTTTGTTGCTGAATTTTTTAACATAATTTCCACATCTTTTAGATTTTTTTTTTGCCAGAAAAGTGATAGCGTTGAATCACGTGATAGTCTGAAATGCTTTTGGGGAATTCCAAATGGCTGCCATGTTTGGCGGCCATCTTGGATTTGGTGTTTTCAGCCTTTAATTGGGGGGGGGGGGGGATTATATCATTTGTTTTTAGCACATTTCAACATTAATTTTCACTTTCTTACTTGTCAGACCAATTTTTTTTTAAAGACCTGTCAACAAAGCCTCACATTGCTCTCTGGGCCCTGGGCGGCAGCCATTTTGATTTTTTAATGGACAAATAAATGGATTATAGCGCTCCAAACGGTGACTCCACTTGTTAAATTAGGTTGGAATTACATTGATCATGTTCAAATGAACACGTTTACCAAGTTTCAAAACATTTAGACAACAAATAGAGAAATTATGGGGAAAACACAATTATTTTCAAAAATGGGCAAAAACAGTCCAAAACACCCTGCAGTGTTGATTTTTGAAAATGTTGTGAAGTCATCATGTAGAACTTGGTGAAACGAACATGTGTGGCAAGTTTAATCAAATCGGTCGAAAATTTTGGAAAATACGGATGGGGCACAATGTGAACCCCCACCCCCTCCCGGTCCCCGTACATCCCCCAAAAAGCCCGGTCCTCAATCGGGTTAATTGGTAAGCAAAGTGTGACGTCAATATGCAAATTACTATGGTAATGCTGACAACTCAACTTGAGATGAATCTTAGTGCTTGATGAAATCGACCCAGTGCTATAGGGTCTACATAATCTGGTCATGGTACTCGTATCAACCCTACACATGTTCAAATTGTTGAAAATGTCATAAAGTTTGGATAGCAAATATCTTTCATTTAATTAAAAGAAAACATGCTAACATTTTTATACAAATGTTCAAATAATTGCTGACTTGTTTATAAAAAAAATTCTGATATTTTTTTACAGAACGAACTAATGTTTGATCTTATACACTGTACACTTCTCCGTATTATAGTTTTCATAAATTGATGCTGTTACTCTTAAGCTATTATTAATGTTATCATTATAGTAATTAAAGGGACCAGCTGGCCCTGTATAAACCTCGGCGTTTTCCTGGTGCCCTCCATTTGTCACCATTTCTAAATAATCCATGTATTTTCAGATTGTCTACTTGGGATATTTGGACATAAACAAAAGAACAAACGAACAACCCAACAAACAAACCAACAAACAAACTCTGTGGTCCACCTCTGCCTTTTTAGAGAAATCTTAGACACAGTGTGACGTGGTATTCATAAGAAAAATACAATTTATTTCCAGGTTTACTACATCCGGGACACTTCGAGGTCGACGTCATGAATCTTGACACTCCATTGAAACTCGGTCAGTCGACGAGTCTTCTAAGCGGCTTCAAGGCCGATAGCTCGTCGGTACCATTTACAACATCCAGCAAGCCCGCCCTCTACGAGAAACAGGTGATAGTCAAAAACCCAAACTATGACGCCACATGGTCCTGGCCCATGATCAGCCTTCACAGCAATGCAGAGGATCTCCTTAACACCGTCTTTCAGATCAAGCTGAGGCCGGTTTCCGTTGGAGTGAATCCCAACGAGGATGAAACGCCCGCAATCTGGCCATCTGGGGCTCTAGTCTTAGCTGGGTTGACTGCGACCGAACGTCAGAAAGCTATTGGAGACCTCTCAAAGCAGCTGGGGGTTAATCTTTCAACTGATGGTTGGTCTTTTGCCCTGGTTCGGCGCTCACGCAAGATTGGCACGGCAACCCACCCTTGCTACGAGAGAGGCATCTTTGGTCTTCCTGATCCCGATAAGATTATTAGACCAGAGACCTTAGCGGCTCTCAAAGCTTTGGAGAGACTGGGGAAAACCTCAACCAACGTGAGCATGAACGGAGGCAACGGCTACTTACGATTCTACGAGACCTTCGGTTCACACTTCGTTTCCAGTATTGATGCCGGAGACTCCATCTTCCAGGTATTCGCATATGCCGCAGCAGATTACGAGAAAGTGGTAAAGCTGTACAATGACCGACCAGGCGACCTGAGCGGAGCCACGGCCGCGTCTTTTGCTCTCTTTACAACCCCACGCAATGAAGCAGGGTACGGTCGAACAGCAGCAATCGGTTCCATCTGCATAGCCAGCGGAGACCCTATACTAGCCCAGACCTTGGAAGAAGGACTATGGATGGATGAAACATACGCTGGAACTGACAGTATCTTCGCTCCTTACGTCCGCTCCAATGCCATTAACATCAACACCACCCTGACGAAGGTCGTGGCAATCTCGGTCGAGTTGAGTTCTCTTGACGTCTTCGCAGAGTACTACCGTATGCTGATATGGCGTCTAGTCTTCAGGGCGGCTATGTACACGAGGTACGCATCCGGGTCTGGAGTGGCGCCTTACTTCACCAACAGCTGCCCTTATGACCTCAACGCCGTCTTTAAGGACTCGGACCCCATCGATGGAGATGGACTTGTCTCCACTCTTGCCACGCCATCCGTCAACATTTGGCAGGAGAAGATTGACCTGAGCGCGGTGGTCCTGCAGTTCCCCGATCTGGTGAAACAGTTCAGCGTGTTTGCGAGTGGAATTCAGGTATTAGTAGCTTTTCTCTTTGGGGTAAAAACAATGGTACAGAATCAATATCAATTCTCAAAGTAAATTTTGTATTTTTTCCTCTAGTACAAAAAAGATAGCTGATAAGTTTAAGCATACTTCCAATCTACAAAGTTGCATTTACAACAGTTGTAACTTAAACGACATCTTGGATCAGCATGAACTTAACCTCATCCTGACACATGAGTGGTGAACCATTTATTGAACTGTCATTGTTTTATTAATAATTGAACTGGACTTGTTAGAACCCTCTCTTGTTTACAATAGGTGTTCCACTTTGCATATTTCATTTGCATAAAAGTATTACATTTCGTTGACACAATGTTTTATTGCGCCACACTCTACCACATGTAGATCAGTATATGGCATGCACACACTCAGTGCACACAGCCAGTCATTCGTTGCATTGCTTGTATATGTACACACTTGTGATGTACTACACTGAGTTAAGAAGTTAGTTCAATAAACCACTGTATACTCAAGTCAAAGTGTAATATTTTCATATTTTTCTCAAGTCTTTATTTATTTGGGATACATCAAAACCTTCTCCCATACATGTACCAGGCTACCTTGACTGATTGGTCTTCATTGTGGCATTATGCTTAATAACACTAGCCACTGCATGATGGTTCATGAATTCATAGGACATACTTTCTGTAGAATTAATTGGTGATGGTGTTGCAAATAACCTTTGATTATTTATTCCACAGCTACCTACACCTGTTTCTAAGGACAAGGCAGTGATTGACGTACCTGGTTCATCCGTTGTGAGCCTCCTTGGTCACGTCATTTCTAGTGGAGGTAAAGGCCCTGTACCTCCTCACCTTCGCCTCACTGATGCTGCATTTGCAGAAATTAAGAGGCGTCTGTTCTGTGGTGAGTTTTACGGCGGCTTGCAGATCAGTAATTTAGATGCTAGTAATACATGTGTCATTATGAATGGGTTATTGTTTGAAGCAAAGCATGGCAAGGTACAGGTAGTTTGTGACGTGCGTGAGTCTCCATCAACACAGATTCTTACTGAGCGGTTAACTGATATTCAGTTTGCCCTGGTTGCTGCTGAAGCACGTCTTAACTTCCTCCTAGGGAATGCCAAAGAACAGAATCAAAGTATCGCTCTCATGAAAAGGTTCCTATTGTGGCTTGCTGGGGTTGCCGGTAGTAACTATCAGTTCAAAGATGACAAGTTAATTGCTTTACAGGCTCGTGCAATGTATCTTGCAAATTTGGCAGCAAACGATCAGGCTGCGGGGGTACCTGTTCCTTACTTGAGGTACGAAGCTTACAAAGATGTAGTCAACAACGTTCAGAATGTCCTGCGAACAGCCGCTGACCAGTTGACAAACTACCAGAACCAGATCAGGGATCGGAAGGCCGAGGAGCGTCAAGTCGACCGAGAGAAAGCTCTCAATGAAAACATCATCAACTCTGGAAAACTTGTCCAAGATTACATAGGCACCCAGGTGAGTTACCAGCAAAGTATGGAAGATATGTTTGCCACCATTGTCAAAGACAAAGAAAAGGAATTGGATGCAGCAAGCAACCGAGCAGATACTCTGACTGCCAGCGTGACCGAGCAGCGAACTGCTGTAGACGAAGCCATTATCAAGTACCAAGATGCTGTCGCTGACTGGCAGACTAAGGAGACCATCAAAGCCGCCATCGATATCGCTTCCAGTCTATTTTCTCTTGGGTTCACCTTTGTTTCCCCGGCTTCATCTATCACGGCTCTCAAAACTCTCGGGGAAACAGTGCAGAAAATCCAGAAGGCAGTTAAAGTATTTGACGCAGTCATCAAGACGTACAGGGCCATCAAGACTCTTCCATCTGATCCTCAAAAGGTTGTAGATGTCTTGAAGGATATTGGTCCTAGTGGTCTGGAGATGCCAAGTTCACTTGAGTGGGATGAAATGAAGGTAAATTTTGAAGCTACACTTGCTTCTGGCCCTCCCGTCAGTGCTAAGACTTCACTCTCAGCAGCCTTTGCTGTTCTTGTCCTTCGTGGAAAGGCCCTTTTGCAATCTCAAAACACCATACAAGGAATAGCAGCAGAGCTATCGGCTGCTCAACAACGAATCACACTTCATGATGAACAAAAGAAACGACTCGATGATCTGAAGGTTGACCTTAGCGCTAAACCCGAAGACTTGAAGCTTTCTAAAATTGACTTGGTTGGTCTCTCTGGACAACTTATCTTCTTTCAGCGTCAGATGCTGATGACTCTAGCTTCAACTGTGGTTATTCAAGACAGGGCTTTGCAGTATGAGTACTTGAGACCACCTACACCAGTTGGATCCTTCACAATGCTAAACCTTCAGCTTGCTATCCTCAACCAATCTCAGAGCATCAACCAAGGTCTTACTGTGCAACCTCTGCCAAGAGAACAGCCTTACCCTGTGATCTATGAGATTCACGGTGTTCAACCGCAAAGCCTCATCGATAAAAATAGCTTCACATTTAATATTGCTGTGAACAAGCGTGAATTTGCATCCTACAACTATGTCCGCGTAGACAATGTTCATGTAGAGATAGGTGGCGTTGTCTCCACTAAGAGTGGCAAGTACTACACAGAGCTTACCTTCGATGGGAATCCATTCTTTGATCGTGGTTTTGATGGGGAGGTTCTCACATTTCAGACGGTGTCACGTATTTTCACAGGGCTTCATGAGGTCGGTTCTTCTAGCCACACAATGACTGACAAGCCGACCTCTCCAAGTTCACCACAATCACTCATAGCGACTACCGGTCAAGATCCATTCAGTGGAAAGATCTCAAGTATCACCCCATTCTCTACATGGCAGGTGTCCTTACCAAAATCTGCAAGTAATGAAGGAATTGAGTTTGATGATCACTCTCGAGGGGTTACTGTCCGTCTCATATTCCAGATTTATGCACAACTGAAGGAAAACGTTTTCTCTCCTTTGGAACTTCATCAAGCATCAAGGAAGTTATTCGCACGTGGAGGATATGTCCAGCCAAGCATTGCACCGAAAATCAAACCAGAGCAACTTCAGTCAGCCAAAGATCTTAAGGCCCCGCTTTCCCTCGTTGCAAGTCCGGCTGCCTTGCGCTCTCCTTCAGCCTTGACAGAGCCATCAACGGCCTCCAATGTCACCGTGAATGATGTACTAGGCAGCATGTCTGGATCTGTGTGTGCTGGATGGGACGTGGTATTCTCAATGACTGCCAAAAAGATCAATGACCAGCTGTTTGAGCAGTATAACGATCGTCAGGGTAACCCGAAGTTTATCCGAGAAACTGGCAAGATCGTGGACGAGAGACACGACTCCGAGAGTCTGCCGACCAAGACGGAGTTTGATTTTACATTTAACGCTCCAAGGCTTCAGTTTCTTCTCAACAATTCCAATTCAGCCCAAATCTACCTGCCTATTATAGCTGGCTCATACACATATTCAATCCAGGTTAACGGCAATTGGGTCACTGTTACTAAATCCACGTTGACGGAAGCTGATAAGGCATATGTTCAGGGAGATGTTCCGCTCAGTATCTTGCCTGGAACGGTCTCCTCCCAGAATAATGTTGCCGTCAAGCTGAACGGTGGAGCTTTCTCAGCCAAGGACTTTGAAGCAAGTGTATCTAACCCAACCATGGCCATCTCCTTAACAAAATACTTCACCGATCTGAAAGATGGTTACGAAGTCTACAATCTTGGCACGGTCGATTACTCGGGTATCAAAATAATTGATTCGTTGAAACCAACCAGCTTCAAATTTAATGTCTACCACACCCCTAGCAACCGTGATCTTCTTCAGCTGTTTATTGCCACAACTGGAAAGCTGCAATCCTCTACGTCTCTGTACTTGCGAGAGCCGATTCCGTCAGTCTACGATAGCTCCTTAATCATCAACTCGAAGATCTTCTTTCAGGACGTCTTGCCAACTTCTCTAGGCGATGGTGGAATTGGTCTTGTCTTAGAAGCAACCGAGCCGGAAAACAACAGTAACATGAACAAAGCTTGGTCTTCTAAAGCTTCTGCTGGCTCTGTATCGGCTCCCTATCCAGAGACTAAAGTTGGTAGTAGTTCTTCAAGTACTCAAGGCAACACCAGTTACTTTGAAGATTATGTGAAAGTGGACAACGACACTGCTAACGTGAATCTAGCAGGCATGGAATTTACTCCCGGTGACTCTGCTTCAGTTTGGAATGCCAAGATGAACTACAATGTTGGGGCTCAGAAGTACGTCTTTAAGTATGGATCTAGGTCAAAAAATTGTGGTTTGTTTGGCTGTGGAAAATGGTCTTCGATAAGTTACAGAAATCACTCCTTGAATGTCACTATAAATGTAAATGCCGACCTGCCGCTTGATGTAACCGGTAAGGGTCAGAACCAGCTCGTTGAATTCCATTCCACTACGTCGTCTGTTGACCTCACTGGTAACCTCGAGCCTCCAGCGGGTGCTTGTAAGTGTAACGACCGGGAGCTCCAGAAGAAATTCCTAGAGAATCTGAGGAAGAGCGTACCGCCCAAGTTGGTTGATGTCTTCAATCAGTCGTTCGATTCGGTGTCGCTGTTTGCCCTGAAGAACCTACTCTTCCCTGCAAAGAATCTGATCGACATGAAGGAGTCCTATGTGCCCGGAGACATGGTTGTGTTTGGCAATTTCACTTCTTAGGCAGGTCACAATGCGTACCGCCCATCTGGGCCAAATTTCATAATTACTGCAAGCACAAAAACTTGCTAAGTCCAGAAAGATATTGTTTAGCAGAAATGGTTTACCAGCCAAAATACCATCCAGATTACATTGCTGCCACTGGTACCCCGACTCATTTTTTGCTGATCAGAATTTTCTGTATAACAGCTTTCTGGGATTAAGACTATAGTGCCCAATTTCATAAAGCATGTAAGCAGACGTTTTTCTACTTTTCTGCTTACGGAACAGCCATTGGCGAAATCCGTATAGACCTCATGCACATGACGTCATCTGAGTAGGGCGCCACTGGCTGGAGGTCAAAGGAAGGTTGCCTAGCGCGTACATAGTGTGTTTTCCATTGTTGCCTCACTGTTTTACCTCTAAGATGGCGGCGTGATGACACTGCTATTCCCAGTAAGAAAGTCAAAATACACGTTAGCTTGCCGGCAGTTCTTGTAAGCAGATGAGTGACGCAACAATGCAAATCCCTCGTGAAAGCGGACACGCGCTGTAGAATCTTGATCGCTTACGAAATACACTCTTGCTTACGCACGCATGTTTTTCTGCAATAGTAAACACAATTTAATTGCCCAACCGATAAACAGCTTTATACGTTACAGCACCACGTTGTGTTTGTTTGATAGAGTTTAAACTATAGCCTACCTAAAGGGTCACTCAAGTGTATACGTCACTGCGCATGTGCATTGCTAGTCAGTGGTCAACCACAGTTCGACCAAATTTGCACGCTCGAACTTAACCTTTGTGTGGAAATTGCGTTGCCAAACACTGAACAACTATGATGGAGAAGAAGTTGCTCATCCATAACGGTTGAATACATTCTACAGTGTCTCAGCCAGAAATTGCAAGAGTTTAACATGCGCCCAATTAGTTCATAGAGCTGCTTAATAAGCAGAAAATATTGCTTAAAAACGTTATACTAAGCCAACCTAAGCAGGATACCAGTCACAGATTGTACACGTGACATGGTATTTGGGCTGGTAACTTGTATCTGGTTAGCATATTTTTTGTGCTTAGCAGTTTTTTGTGCTTGAGCAGCTTTTTTATACAGGGCCTATGAAATTGGGCCCTGATTGAGACAGATTTTGACATGGGTGTGCGCGTTCACAATGGATTTGTACTGTTGAGTGATTATACAAGAACCGCCGGCAATTAGTTGGCGTGCCTCTAGCTTTTCTTACGGTTTGAGCGATGAAAAAGAAACTGTGCTAAGAGTCGTTCCGTAAGCAGAAAACGTCTGCTTCACAGTCTTTATCAAATTGGGGCCAGTACTTCCTGTAATAAAATTGCTTCTAGGAATATGCAAGGCTGCAGAGTGCCCATCTAGGCTTGCACACCACACTTCTCCATTTTAATGTGCTAGAACAGTGACGTAATGTCTGCGTATTATTATTGTTGTTATAATTTATTTCTGGTAATGAAATCACGGATGCCTCAAAAGTGAACCTAATCACTGTAGCCCAGAAGCCCGAGGAAACCTGTAGATAAAGGTGCTTGCCATCTGAACCAGAAACACCGGGGTAATTCCCCTACTCTTCCACGATAAGTGCTCTGGGATCTTTTACGTGCATCGCATACATCCTATTATACGGGACCTACGGTTTAACGTCCCATCCGAAGGACAAAGCAATTATGGTAAATTGTCTTGCTCAAGGACACAAGTGTCGCGACTGGCCAGGCCGGGATTCGAACCCACATTCTGTAAACTACAGAACTTAAGTTCGGCGGAGTAGACCGCTCAGCCACGACACAGAGTTTTGTCGTGTATCATTACAGTAACATTTCCATGACAAATATTAATATTCTCGATTAAACTGTTACTAAAATGTTACCCTTCGATATTAGTTTATGAAAAATACTGAAGAAGAAGTATCTCTTTTGTTGTTAGTAAACCAGAAAACTTAAATACATCGGATTAAAAATGTATTAATCTGAACTGTTTAAAATGGATGTAATAACTGTTTGTATCGTATAACAGAAGAAATTAAGGTACCGTATGTTCAAGATGTTTAGAAGTTAAAGGGAAAAAAGGACTCTGTGTAAACGTTTTTTAACGTATATTTAATTATTACTAATATTTACACCAATTTTTGCACCAGTTTCCGGGTCAGTCTGACCCCGAAATGGGTCAGGCTCCTCTGTGACTCGGAATCCGGGTCTATTCTGACACGGCAGTTTTACCTAAGGCTTCCAAAAGAAGTTCGAGTACACGCCACACTCGAAAGGTCTATTTTATTTTCTCGTTCTGATAATGTGAAGCTCGTCTGAAAAAAAGATACGAAGGGCTTGAGTTATTTTGTTACATTAATAAACGTTATAACCGTTTGAGAAGAAAATAAAATTATATTAATAGTACTACACTGTAAAACCCGGTGTTTAACTTCTGAACACATAGTTAAACGCAAATCTGTAACACTTTTTGAACACCTAAACGTGTATATGAATAAACACATGAACACATGTTTATAGTTGAACATAACGTTTATTCTTAAAACACATAGTGTTTATATATAAACACACTAACATGTTTAACAATGATGTTTATAAACTAAACATGTCTTAAATGTAAACGTGCTTATGCGTTTAAGGGATACACACATTGACGCGTATATGGCTTGTAACACTTTTTGAACACATAAACGCGTTTATAAAAATGAGACATGTTTAAAAACTAAACACTCTTTTAAAATTCCCCAAGAATGTTCAATTTCAAAGGAACAAAATCAAGGAAACAAAACAGATGTTCATGTAAATAACTGTTTTTACACTTTTGAAAGATTTTGAGATTTTGTTTTTATAGCCTTTTTGTACAAGTTACTTTTTGCTTGTATCTTATTAATAAATGATTTGGAGCAGTAACAAAATCATTGTTTTTTTTATAAGATGTGTAATCGGTGTTGTTTATCTAAATGTCAGGAAATTGGACCACAACCCTCAGCTGGCCATATTTATCCCAATTCTTTCAAAACACTTCAGATTTAAATGAACTAATTATCATTTTTCTTAATCAATGCTATAACAAACATGTTACACTTTCTATTTTCCTGTGAATTAACCGGTTCCAATATTCCAACTATGGCAGACAATGCTTTTAAATAAAGTAAAACATTATTTCTAAACATACTGCAAGTTCTTCATCCAAAATTAAACACATGTAATTTTTGAGACCAATTTCTTTTTGGTATGTCAGTAATGCGTCTTAAACAAAGATAGAAATTTTGCAAAATAATACTTAATTACAGATATCATAGTTAATTGCACAGGAACTTACAGGCTTTGATTATTTTCTTTTTTTTCTTTTAAAATTTTACCATGTCAAAAAGAGTAAAAAAGGCAGACAATTGTAGGCTTTCTATTTATCGGTGAAATTTTGTTAAGCAAGAGTCCGTTTGTCTGATCAGTATCCCCCAAAAAGGGTTTTACTGAAATCTTGTCCAAATAAAATAATGTCCTCATATTGTGCATGTTGCAAAATAGAGCACCATTGTACTATTTTAAAAGTTCTCAAATGAAAACAAATCTTTGTATCATGAGCCACTTGGTAAACTGCCTTTTTCCATAATGTACTTGAACTCAAAACACTCAACTCGAAATGTACATATAAACAAAAGGCTCATAAGAACAATATGCTATATAAAATCTTCTTATAATAATGCCACTGTCATTACATTTGGGTGAAGGTTCAGTAAGTCTGACTGAATAATTCAACACAAACACAACATAATTATTACTCAGACAGCTTTTTGCTCAGTACAGTGCTGAAAGATCTGTATTTTGCACTTTTCTTCCCATCGAAGGGTATGCCCCTCAGTAGGTGAGTCTGCAATATACCCAAAAGCTGAGAGTACATCTTGGGGTATTCCAGGTGAAACACATAGTACACTCCAAGCAAAGTTATAATGGCTGAAGTTACAGTTTTATCCGTGCTTGTGTGGCATCTAATGTTAACACCGTCTCCAGAGATGAAAATGCCTATTATGGCACCGCCCCTCTTTATTACCAAGATCCGTGGCGGTTCTAATTCAGCAGTTTTCAGGGCTGCTTCTACTTCACCATCAGGAATATCCTGAAAATTTAAAACAAAAAATAATCAATATTTTAATTGCATGCTGCCTTTTCATTTAACTAATAATTACTATTGCACCGTCCATATCACACCTGCTCCTTTACACTGTTCCCACTTCGTATTGCACTATTTGAAGCTGCGCATTAATGCTTTTAAAACAAATCTTTATCACAATGCATGTGACATCACAGAGAACCAGCCATGTAAGCAAGTGGCCTGTTTTCGTAGGCATTCCTTAAGACTATCATTTTTAAAGAAAATAAATAATGTAAAATTATACAGGAATGCACAAAATGATTTTTTCAAACAGAATTATTTAAACAAAATTATGAGGTGTATTAACATAAAAGCATCTGTCTTTAGTATTTCCCCTCTTAAAAAAACATAACTCTTATGACATGGACTGCCATGGGCCATGGTTAATAACAATCTACTTTAAATTTTGTTGTGCACATGTAAGGCAAATTCTAATGGGAGACTTTCAGACACCTGGGCCCAATTTCATAGAGCTGCTAAGCACAAAAACTTGCTTAGCAAAAATGTCTTCCTTGATAAAAACAGGATTACCAACCAAATTTCCACGTGATTTTCAGCATTAGCAAACAACAGCTGGATACCACTAACAAGCAATATACAACACATGGAAATTTGGTTGGTAATCCTGTTTTTATCAAGGAAGAAATTTTATGCTAAGCAAATTTTTGTGCTTAGCAGCTCTATGAAATTGGGCCCGGGTGGCAGCAGACCTACTATATAAACAATATAAATGTCCATTGTTTACGCCATTCTGAACATACTGGTGATACTTCAAACAATGAAAAAGCCCAGTATGCTGCCACCCATCTTTCTCCAAAGTCTCCCATTAAAGAATCTTGGCACATGTACCTCTTCAAGGGGACAGCATAATAAATGAACAATTGTTAAAGTTCAGTCTAACTTTCAAGTCAAGAACTGCATAACATTCACAAACCTCTTTGATGGTAATGACAGACTTGCTCTTTGTCCCTTTCCCCTTCTCAAACCCTGTTGCTCTCTCTATGTAATGAATGATAGGTATACACCTCTCGGGTTCCTGTGTAGAGTTTCAGGGAGGAAAACCAAAACAAAACAATGTCAAATGTCATCTGACTAGCATTTGACCAATGAAAACTTACAATCCATGCCAAGGGTTATGTCTCGCAAGGCAATTTTTACAGGCAAATTGGAGGCAACCAACTGCACTGCACACAAAAGGAACATTTCGGGAGCACAAACTACATCTTTTTGACAATGTCTTTCTATCCCAATGAAATGTGAATGTCTTCTATTCTTGAAGATTGCCTGGAGCTGGTTGGCTGTTAATTGCTCAGTGTGACATGGCCCTTAGTAATATCAATAACTTTTACAAGAAAATATCTCACATTGGTGGCAGACTTCAGTCAAATAAATCTTACCCACTCGTGCTCTCCTTCTCTCTTAATACATGGAAAGGCAAGGAACATATTTTTGCCAATAGTGTAGTACTCTCCTGCACTGTTGAGCTCAGGACATCTGGTCACATAGTAGTTTGCAGCCTCTGAAACTATCTCTCTCCAAACACTGGACTCGGTCGCAGAATTCAAATGTTGCAGAACACGTGGACTGAAACAAGGTAGTGGTGTTGCTTTTGTAACTCGTGAAGAAGTGGAATTGGAGTGATAGTCAATTTCACTTCCACTTGATGAAGTCGCTTTCAAAGTTGATGTTGAGGTAGTTGTTTTAACTGAAGCTGTTTCAGTGTTCTCTGAACTAGATTTACCAGCAGAAGAAGACATATCCAGTGTTGGTGGTTCCCATTTCTCTTCAATACTTAAAAGAATCAATACCGTCCCTTTGTCCAAATCCTGCAACACATCATCTTCATCTACCTCGGTACCATCTGATTCAGTCACAAGAGTCACTTCAGCATCCTCCACAAGACCAAACTTTGCTTTGCCTGCATGAATTAACAAAGTAAAGTAGGGTTATCTAAAATTGATATTTTATGTCCTGTTTTGCAGAAGTGTCATAACACTGCTTGCTTCATTGAACTTCATTTAACTTCATTCAACTTCATTGAATGTATTCTTCTAGTAGGTGCAAGGCATTTTAATCTCGGAAAAGACCTAATAGCCTTTGTTAAACCTGTTTAAATGGACATAACCTTTTAAGTGGTAAATTTGCACATAAATTTACTGTACATCACTGTCATCTGCTAATATGTTTTTGGTATATATTTTAAGAAGGGGCATTTGTGAAGAATACTCAGCCCTTCTAAATGAGGCACACACTTGTGTGTGTAAAAGGCCCATGACTTTGATCCATCAAATCAATTCAAATGGTAATAGTAATAAACATAATAATTAAAACTTGTGGAGTGCCATCTATGAATTTACATATTCCGAGGCGCTGGAAAAAGAAACAACAAAAGTACAAAATAAAATACTCAGAAAGTATTAAGTATAGCACAAAGTAGGTAAGAATGTTTCAATGTATTTCCTCTATAAGAAAGTATAAGTATTTCCTCTATATTGAAAGTGTACGGTGTACATTGCATCATTTATACATAGGAAATAGATCAATGTTAAACATACCTTTTTCCAGTAGTTCGTCAAGACTGCTACAAGCAACGCTCTTTCTTGTTGCCCTGTCACTGCTCCACAACTTAAATATCATCATGATATGCCACTAAAGAGGTGTATGGAAGTATTGAGCATAATATCACTACCAGTGTATTAGTTGTTATATAAGACAAGATCAATCAAGCGAAACTGAGTATACATGTACTGTCATCGTAGGGTGAGGAATTTCATCTATTTGTACAGTGTACAACCAGGAAAACAATTATTCATAGAACATACCAAAACATAAGTTACATTATGTATAGGCCTACCCTTCAGAATGTGGGATAGATAAGGACCTGTGTATATTGTGTAACTATTGTAAAAATTTATATCAAGTTATACAACAACTATTGAATGCATTTTGTGTATTGACACAGAAAACAATCACTTGGTGAAATCTGGACTTTTCTATTTTAATGCTTTCTGCAAAAGTGTTATCTGTACACCTTTTAAATATTTTAATACCCAGTCATTGGAAGTTGCTCATTGCATTGAAAAATGAAACTGAAGATGGTCTCTTAAGTCTAAGAAATTCCTGGCCTAAGCCAAGCCTCACTACATAATACACTGTTCTAATCTGCCATGAACCATGCACAGCACACAAAATCCACCCACACAAAACACACTAATGTATACAAGTCTAACGATGAACGTAGGATGAGTTTAACTACAGTAGGCATACATGTACATGTACGTCATTTCGTCATAGTGTAGTCGTACACTCTAGTAATAGTAGCCTGAGTAAACTTACATGCACAGTTCATTGCACTGTCGTGTGCACAGAACCCTACGACAACGAGCCAACAAAATCACTAATACCAACGGCAACTAACGCACTACTAATTCTTTTACGGTTTCGAGATTGACCTTGAAATATATAAAAACAAAATAAGCATGCTCAAACCTGTGACAAAGTATTACTTGATCTGTAGAGAAACTGAGTGAGATCATGGAGGCTGGACACCACGAACAATGGCGACTCCGCACTTTTGGTCAGGGGCCGGCGGTTGAAAGGTCAAGGTGCTATTGCGCATGCGTATATTTTTCCATGGAGAATTGCCTGCGAAAAATACTAAACGCGGCGTTTACGTTTCAAGCTGATTGTCAGCATTATGTTTATGTGGTTGTTTGGTGGAAAGAAAAGAACAAAAAAGCATCCTCAACCAAACTAATTAATATTAGCCAACGTCTATTATACACGAACTAACACATCCTTGGCGTAATTATGCCCCGTGCAGCCTGAATTCAGCAAATGAAATACACACCCACACGATTACGACTGAACACGTGTTTATAATAGTGAATATAAATGCATAGTGTTTTAGTTATAAACTCTTTATGTGTTTATGTGTTTAACGTATAAACGCGTCATGCGTCACCGGTTTTACAGTGTATAACGTGTTTGTATAAGACTTCGTTCAACATTGGAAAACGTTTATGAAAAAAAATAGTATTGATAATGTTTGTTTAAGACTTCTTTCAACATCAGACAAAATTGTAGTGCTAATATGTTTGTATAAGACTTCGTTCAACATTGGTAAACGTTTATGAAAAAAAAAATTAGTATTGATAATGTTTGTTTAAGACTTCTGTTAACATTTGGTAAACGTTTAAGGGAACACGTTTGTGTGTTCAACATTGCTAATTAACATGTTTTAACTGTGTAAGACTTCATTGGTAAACGTTTAAGAAAAGAAAAAAAAGAAAAGAGAGAGAGAAAAAAATTGTACTTGCATATACTTAGAACAGACATGCCTTGAATAATGTTGTTAAGTGGATATAACAGAATGTAACAGAAGTGATTAAGGTATCGTATATCAAATAAATGTAATGTACATCAAGATATTTTGAAGTTAAAGGAAAACAGGACTTTATGTATCCGTGTTTTTTTTTTAAATTTAATTATTACTAATATTACACCATTTTTACGCCAGTTTCCCGGTCAGTCTGACCCCGAAATGGGTCAGGCTCCCCTGTGACTCGGAATCCGGGTCTATTCTGACATGGCAGTTTTACCAAAGGCTTCCAAAAGAAGTTCAAATACACGCCAGACTCGAAATGTCTATTATATTTTCTCGTTCTGATAATGTAAAGCTCGTCTGAAAAAAATTTCATTACATTAATAAACGTTACCGTTTAAGAAGAAAATATATTAATAGTACTAAAACGTTTTTGTGTAAGACTTCGTTCAACATTGGTTAACGTTTAATTAAGACAAAATTGTAGTGCTGATATATTATAATGTTCGTATAAGACTTCGTTGAACATTGGTAAACGTTTATGAAAAAAATACATTATTGATTATGTTTGTGGTGGGTGGATGGGTGGGTTGATTGATTGATTGATTGATTGATTTACTAGTGTTTTTCTTGAGGCCTAATCATAAAGTAAAAAAGGAAAGAAAATTAAAATAAGCATTGAAACGTGAGTGTTTGTTTCATTCTATTTGTTTTGTTACGAGGTTTGGGTTGCACTTTTGCTTCGGTGTGACGATGAGAAATCGGTTTTTTTTATGTGTAACTGGATGCAGTGAATGTTATTTCAGTATCTGTGCCAGATTTTCTTTTGATTTACCGTAGTTGCTGACTCTTTGATGGCCAAATACACTAATTGGAAAATCAATGACAAGAAATGTTTCACATATTTGCACAAAACTTACACGGTATAAACGGTCATGTTGGAAACCTTCTCTTGAAGTGTTTTTGCATGAACTCCATAAGTTTGAGAAGTGAATAAAAGCAAAAGGTCTTGCAAGACCAAACCTCATTGTTCTAAAACAGTGAAAATGAGGAAGTTTTCACTATTTTCTCGTGACTCCGACGACCGATTGAAATAATAAACTTTCACGGGTTTGTTTTTTCGTGGATTGGGTCACATTCAAATGCAGATACTGGTCTTTCACGATTAGCAATGTTGTACATGGGCTTTAATCCGGTGACAATTTCTCGAATATTTGACCAAAGAAGGTACTAAGCCCCCTCCCCCAACCTCCTGGGGGAGGGTTGGGGGCGTACCAACTCTTCACTGGGCGGGTTTTAACCACTGGATCTGGTACCCCGACGGCAGTCAAGTGTAACCTTGAGGTGAAGCTGGCTAAACGCCGAGAATGTGACATCTTCCTGAAATGGGTATTGCGTTCTTTGGAAATTGCGGTTGAATTAGGCCTACCTTTTAGAAATTAGATAGATATTATACACATATGGACTGGCAATGAGGGAAACAGTACACATCTATGCAACCTGAGGGCCTGTGAGTGACCAGGAGAGGGTCATATTTCCCGAGGCCGAAGGCCGATGGAAATAGGACCCTCTCCTGGTCACTCACAGGCCCGAGGGGTGCATAGACGTGCACTACTGCCCAAATAATGCCAGTCCATATGTGTTTTATGACACACCTCAGTCCAAAATGTCAGTTAGAAGAGTAAATCGCGTTTTTTTTTTTGGCCGGAGATTCTTCTCGATCCGCAGACGCCGCCATTTTCGTTCTCTTGAGGGCGCTGTTTTAACCAGTCAATAGTTTTGGTTTTTTGAAACTATTTCCCGCTTTGCGAACTATTTCCCCCAATTGAAGCGCGTGCCGTGCGTGCGGTGCAGATTTCATGCACTAGTCTATATTAGTTCACCCCACGCGACTGTGTTTCAGCCAATCAGGATAAAGAACCAGGGAGAGGTGTGTTATATAGGCTATAGATTAAATTCTTTATTGGCTTCCTTGTATGTGTACACTGTACACGCTCTGTACGCAAGACTAAAGTACATGTAGATATCAAGGGATGTTCCAGAGCCGTGTGGGACTGGGGAGAACCACTGACAAACAACGGCTTGATATCGAGTCTATGCGCAAGGCTAAAGTAGATCATCAGGGATGTTACCAGGGTCGTGTGGGACTGTGGCGAACCACTGGCAAACAACGGCTTGATATCGAGTCTATACTCAAGGCTAAAACAGATATCAGGGATGTCACCAGACTCGTGTGGGATTATGGCAAACCTTGTTTGCAAACAACGGCCTGATATCGAGTCTATGCGCAAGGCTAAAATAGATAATCAGGGATGTTACCAGAGTCGTGTGGGACTAGTGCAAACCATTGGCAAACAACGGCTTGATATCGAGTCTTTACTCAAGGCTAAAACAGATATCAAGGGATGTCACCAGACTCGTGTGGGACTATGGCAAACCTTGTTTGCAAACAACGGCCTGATATCGAGTCTATGCGCAAGGCTAAAATAGATAATCAGGGATGTTACCAGAGTCGTGTGGGACTGTGGCGAACCACTGGCAAACAACGGCTTGATATCGAGTCTATACTCAAGGCTAAAACAGATATCAGGGATGTCACCAGACTCGTGTGGGATTATGGCAAACCTTGTTTGCAAACAACGGCCTGATATCGAGTCTATAAACAGACCTCGATCATGAAGTGCATCTTTAACTTTTTATTCTTAAACGTAAAAGTCTTTAAAGAGTAAACAGCAGTGCATTTTTTTTTAAAAACGTAAACAGCTTTTTGTAACTTTATGTTTATTGTATTTTTATCCCGTGCAAATTGCTGTGAATAGAAATTAGGTTCTTGTGTTTTTATTTGTGTAAACATGTCGGGCAAATCAACCCCTTTCCCCTCTAACCAAAAAGTCCCCATACGCCCATGGTGCATGGATAAAAAAAAAACTTGGAAACCACTGATGGTGAAACAAGGGCCCTTGACCGGTGGACTCGTCCTTGCACTATGGAGGACTCGAGGAAGTACACTGAAACCAGATTGAAAAGAGGAACAGCAGTTTGTGCAAAGGATGTCAATCAAAAACCTTTATATTCCTGCCCCGGTCAGATTTCAGTCCGTTTGTTATCTCCCGAGTGATCCGGCACCTCCTTTTCTAAAATATAGCCATGGCCGCCAAAACACCCCCATTAACGTTCCGTGCATGATGTAGCTTAAGTCACCACTTCCATGCTTTCCTGAAAACTCAACAAATCACAAGTCTAGTACCAAACTAATGTCAGGGCCCGTAGAGGGCCACATTACCCATGCCGCGATGCTTATGGGTGCACCACACTATAAATAGCCTACCATAGCAACCAATGCTAAATGCGAAATATTCCAAAATACTCAAAAAATACTTAAAAGTCTCTCAGCCTCTAGAAAACAAATCAGATATATTTTCTGACAACTGAACCTCATTTTTCTTTTCACTTTTTAGCCGTTAAGAGTTGAATAAAACACCCTTGAACGAGTAAACTGCCCAGACTCCATCTTGGAAAAATTACCCTACACTTTTGAGCAAAATTTTTAGAGTGTACCAAAAATGCTCCAGGTTGAAAGTCAACAACCCCAGGGGCACAATGTTGGACCATTTTTCAAAAGCAAGGACCTTCAAATCTTTGATTTACAGAAAAAGTTGTGGTTTTATATTAAAATGAGGTTTGGTGCATAGATTTCTCTCTATTTAGTACAGTGCACCCTTAGCGGTTCGCACTCGTGTGAATTCCTTTTACTTCGTTCATCAAAAACCCTATTTCACAAATTAATTTGTCTACGTCCGGCAAGCTGCGCTGATTGCACATCGAGTACGGTGCCTTGGTCAAAGGCTAGCATGCTCAGAGAATTGTCTCAAGCGATATTTCTAAGGATTTGGAAGATTTAGCCTACATTCCCCACTAGGTGGATTGGCAGCCTTGGTCCATTTGAAATGTTCACTGGAGACTGTGGGTATAATAAACGTTCTTTTTTGTGGGGCTAATGGTGGCGTTGTGCGTCTGCCTAGTGCACAACTCCATGGTGTTTGTCAGCCAAAAAATGTCTGTACACATTCAATTCAACTTTATTATCCCAAATGGGAAATTCATTTCGGACATAAAAAGTTATACATTAAAATTACAATTACAATGCACAAATACATATAAAAACGCACATGCGTGAATGACTTTTGGCATGGGAAAGGTTTATTGCCAATTAAGTTGAAACAAAAGGACCCAAGCCTGAAACACGCACCCAAACTTAATGTATCAGGAGTTACACCAGTTTCATAACTTAACACGTTTGACATTTAGGTATGGGCGCCGTTTGTCAATAAGTTTTCCTTGCAAGGACAAAGTCTTGTCTCTTTTCAAAATGTATCCCGATGAGTGAGGATAGGAAGAACGGAGCGGTGTAGCCGGATAGATCCTAGCCTTTCGCCAAGGCCTTCGTGGGTTAGACATCTGTGTAGCCGCAAAGCAACTGCAGCGAAGACCAAGTCAGCACGCACGAGTGGCGAAGCCACGAGGGCCTTTTCCAACTTGTCAGGAAATTCTAATGTTTCACTTTATTTCTCGATTTTTGCTACCCTAACAGGGTAGCAAAATTCCCAGCCAATCAGAAGTGATGGGGTCAGCGCGCATTAACCTCATCCGCATTTTGATTGGTTAACGTTTCAGGGCTGTTCCGTTTGAAACTGCGTGAATAATTCAACATCAAAAACCGCAAAATCAAGTTGGAAAGGACCCTCCTGGCTTCGCAACTCGCTATCCTGCGCGCTGACTTGTATTGGTCTTCGCGGCTACATAGCTGTCTAAGCCACGAAGGCCTTGACGAAAGGCTAGATTGATCCTTCTCCTCCATCCAAGTGTCCACGATCAATCACTAACTTACTAGTTTACTGTCACATGTTCACATTTCAGATTCGTAATAGTTAATTTGTTTTCGGGAAACACGTGGTCTACACATTATTAAATTCATCATCATAATCTGAGATGTTTATATAAATTGGCAGTTTATTTTTGTTTGGTTTGCTGTAGTCTCCTTTGTTGAACTTTTCAAGTTTCAGCCAGTTACAATGTGAAAGTGGTGATGATAGGCTTATTGGTCGTACTTGGAAACAAATTGGCATTGAAACAGTGTAACATTACAATAAAGTATTCAGCATCACAATGACTTCAATATAACGTGCCCGAGTGGTGATGTAATTTTCACTCTTTTTAGAGTGCAATTATCCCTAGTTTGCTCTTTTAGAGTGAAACTTGAGTAAACTTCACTCTGAATCGAGTGAAAAAGAAAATGTGTCCACTCTAAAAAGACTTGTCCGCCATACGGCTCTTTTAAAAGAGTGGTATGGGGGACAACTCTTTTTAGAGTGGAAATACTTTCTTTTTCACTCGATTCAGAGTGAACTTCACTCAAATTTCACTCTAAAAGAGCAAACTAGAATGAAGTGCACTCTAAAAAGAGTGGAAATTACACCACCACTCGGGCAAGAGAGTGATGTGTTCACTCTTTTACATTAAGAGAGTAGGTTGTCTAGACTACAGACCCCCTTGCGCAGACGTCACCCGCAGAAAAGCAATTACACTAAATTTTCTCGATAGCTGCTCAGCGTATAATGGTTAATGTAGTTGAGTACTATTATAAATATCAAAAACTTCCTTTATTAATAATAAAAATAGGCTCTAGGGTTACTACCAGTATCACTGGTAAGATCCAGTAGGGGTGGGGGGGCAGGGGGGGGGGTAATCCCACCAATTGATATCCGTGCCCCGGGTGAACCCCGGGGTGCCCCCCCTCCCCACCTGCCATTTGAAATTTGAACTTTTGAGTTTAAACATTTCCAGAGTAAAATGTTACACTTTGTAGGCCTAGTAATTTCAATGTTTTTGTAAATAGTTTTTCTAATTACACTCGGTAAGTTATAATTTATTTGCTTTTACCTCCATGTCAGATTATCTTGTAAAAAAAATAGTAAACAGCAGAACAAGAGAGCTGAAAGGGGGCTTGTTTAGGTAAAGTGAACATTAATTGGCCAGAAGTGCCCACCTAGAAAAAATGGTGCACCCCCTTGTGCCCCCCCCCCAAATATGTTACCCTATAGTTTCGCCGCTGGTAACATTATAGTGTTTGTACAGAGTAAGTAGACGGTATAAGAGATATTAAATAAACCCTATTGACAGCAGTGTGTGTTTATGAGATAGAAAGTATGCTAAATAGCTCCCACGGGCAGAAAAAGTCTGCTCATAAGTTATGCTTTATCAAAGATCTAGAAAAACAAGATAGGACACGCTGTGTAAAAACATCAAACGCAAAAAAGGTGCGCCTGCTGTTGTTAGGTAGGTAAAACCAAAAAATCGTTTGCTCAATAAGTAATGTATTAGTACAAAGAATTACTTCTCATGTTTAAACTGTACTTAAGCAATAAAAGTGTACTAAAAAAACTGCACTTCATGGGCTTTTTAACGTTGAAAGGTGCTGAAATTTTAAAATATCTCTTGCTCAAAAAGTATTCCAGTGAGGATTATGATTCACTACACAGCATCAAGCCTTACAAAAAATTCACGGGGCCCATAAGTGGGCCCCAGACCCACACCATGCCGGAAAGGCTTCGCACTTTGCGCTCCGGCACGCTTGCGCTCGCATGCCTTTGGAGTCCCCACGAAGATATTTCATTTTCATGTTTTCTGGCCCCTGATAGAATCATTAAGGCTTCCTACGTGCCTGTAGTGTGCCATTGGTTTCACCAACTAAAATCTTGCTGCGCAGAAATAAGTTTCCAGCCAGAAGAGTATGACATGTACACTGCTTTCCAGTGGTTGTCAAAAAATTTGTTAAGCAGTAAATGTTTTGTTCGGGGACCGGGCAACGCGTTGCAATGGCTCCAAAGTTGCGCTTCAACTGCCATTATTTATTTTATTTTTATTTTTTTTTATTAATGAAGAAGTCATACAGCGCCACCAAGAGTTTGGTTAAAGCGTTTGCGTAAGGGTATTTCACTGGTACTCGGACACAAAGATTTGTTTACCCGAATAACATAATTATTACAGTCCTGTTGGAAACCAGTTCAAAGGCTATTGTACAGGTTTAATACTACAGACGAGGTGGTGATGAACTGGGAGTGAGAAGTTATGTAAAACAAGAAAACAGGAGACAAGAACTGATTCTGAGGACCTCCACAACTAAACAAAATGGCACTCTCACATAAGCTATCAACTTTATTACGTGGAAACTTTGGTAAGTTGTGAAGCTGCATAATTCCCTTGCCAAAATTAACACAAAAGTTTTATTAGTGAACTGTCTGTCGTGACTGTTTTTGTTTCATCTATTCTATTCTAATTCAAATTAGTAATTCTGTGGACAGTGGTAATGTTTGTTCGTCTTCGCCAGCAGTCAACATGGGACGGACATGGAGATTGAATTTTAATCATAATGAATGGTTTGAACTCAACCTTCAGTTTACAACTGTTTAGTTATCAAACAAACAAAGCTGCAAAACTACAAGCTGGTATAGGTCATCATCCTACTCCTAGAACTATGAGGTTCGTTCCGCTATCGTCTCCACGAACCTCATAGAGTGACATGTACAAAATCCTATTCGAAACTTTCTCTGCCCTTCACGTTTACATGGCTACAGTTCTGGTATCCTGGTATGCGGTGCGCTGGTCCTATGGGCTGGTTCCGCGTACCAGTTAATTTTGCAACTCCGGTCGCCATATTTGTTGCAATACTGTTTGAATGGGATCTGAATTTACGGTGAGAATTTATCACTTTTTAACAACTTTTAGTTTGCGGAGTGGATTTTCTGGACCCGTGCAACGCTCGATGAGAGTTGAAAGAACACATAGAGCCTGGTTTTGGCGAGATCTGATTTCAAAAAAGAACTGTAGCCATGTAAACGTGAAGGGCAGAAAGTTTCCAATAGGATTTTGTACATGTCACTCTATGAGGTTCGTGGAGACGATAGCGGAACGAACCTCATAATTCTAGGAGTAAGGTCATCCCTTGTCCTAGCCCCATACATTGTGCCAATACGCTGGACTCCCTCCGCTTCTTGGCCCAACGAACCCTGTCCTCTAAAACCAGACATCAACTTTCGAATCGAGACTTACTTTTTTTGGCAAATTTATCCCTCAATGATCAGTCAGTCGTTGCTGTCAGACAGTCTCAGGCAGAGTCTGGAGAAGATTTCTGCACGATCCCCCGTGCGATAGATCCTAGGCTTTTGCTGGAATTTTATGTCAAATCTCGGTGATATAAGCCCATGTCAACGACGGCGGAGGAGCCATGATGGTTGCTGTTTAGCGTGGGTCGTATTCCTGCACTAGTCTTTATTCCAGCAGTCATTTTGCGACGTTTACCTGATAGTGGTGACGTCATGGTAATGTGCGCAATCATTCAGCACATTCAAGAACCTTTACCGCTGCGCGACACCTTGACGTCACCACTATCCGGTAAACGTCGCAAAATGACTGCTGGAATAAAGACTAGTACAGGAATACGACATCATGCGTGCACAAACTACACAGCTCGTACTACCACCGTGTGGTGCTTCCGCACCCCCACATGGACACACACACACACTGACTGTGTGTGCGTGTAGCATGCAAGTGTACGCAATACATTGTACATGTACAATGTACAATGTACATGTACAATGTCCGTTGATGACGTTGTCATACAATAAAGATCAACTCCATGTGTTTAGAATGTCTGTCATGATTTTGGAAAGTGGAAAAAAAGGACGAATCTGGCAAAAACTGGTCAAAACTGCCCATACCGTCGATAATATCAGTCTTGTTTCGTAACCCTCCGGTCTCCGACCATCGGGAGGATGGAGGGTTACGATTATCGCAACTAGGGTTCAATCTTCACATCAGAAATAACTCCACCAGGATTTACTACTTACAGAAGAGACAGAATTCAAGGTAGGAAAAGAGGAGTTTTCATTATGGTAAAAGACGACCTCATCACAAGCGACAGGCCTTGATCTTAACTGAGGCCACCGAGGCCATTGGCCTCATGCCCTGTCGAGTTGGCCAGCATGCCCATCCGAAAAATTGCACTGTCACTACCAACTTGGCCAGCATGCCCTTGTACAATTTCTTTGATTTGGCCAGCAAAGGCCTGCCCCCGTTTTTCTTAAGATCGAGGCGAGTGTAACGTGATTCAAACTGAAGCAGAATTAATTTGGAAGGAACTTCACATTGAAGGCTACACATCACTTATTAGGCCTATAGGTTCAGTTTACAGACCTCCAAGTTCACCATCTACTAACTTCCAGCAACTGGCAGACTCTATTGCAGGCATCCAGTCAAAGATTAATAAGGTTATCCTGATTATTGCCGGTGACGTCAATCTTGCCGACATCGACTGGGTCAAATGTGCTGTTAGACCCTATGCCACAGAATCTATTGTGAAATGCTCCCAACTGTTCAGACTAAAAATGCAATGAACATTTCCTGGATCAACTCGTCAAAGAGCCAACAAGAATTTCTGAGCTCTCTCAAAACATCCTAGACCTTGCTCTCACAACCCACCCTAACTACATCGAAACATGTCATGTGGTCCCGGGTATCAGTGACCACGAGGTTGTCTCCTTCACTCTTAACTTCAAACCAAAGCTCAATAAAAAAAATTCCAAGGAAGATTCACCTGTATAATAAAGCAGATATGGCAAACCTCAAAGCTGACATGATCAACTTCCAAAGCAGCTTTCTCAACGGTGACCCAGACTCTTGCACCGTACAAACCATCTGGAATATGTTTTAAAGAAAAGATCAGAAATCTCATGGAAAAGCACATTCCTTCTAGATCATCTTCTTCAATACATAAAAATCCATGGGTAACGAGAGAGATTAGGCGTATGAGTAAAAAAAAAGCACCGCTTGTATAAAAAGGCTTGTAAAATCAACAACCATAAGGCATGGGAAACATTTTAAGAGTATCAGAAGGCAACTCAAAAGAAACAGCGACAAAATTACTGAACTTTTCAAAATAATATGTTTAATGAGGGTGACAAATCAAATAAAGCTTTTTGGAAGTTCTTTACGTCTAAGAAGCAAGACTCCACTACTATTTTATCTTTGAGAGATGGTCCTAAAGTTGTGTTTGACAGTCAAATGAAAGCCACATCCTTCAACAAATAGTTCAGCTCCGTGTTCACCTGTGAAGACACCAGGACTGTGCCAGATCTGGGACCTCCAATATACCCCGCCACAGAGAACATCGTCATTGCTACTGCTGGTGTTCTGAAGTTACTTGAGTCGTTGAAAACCAACAAAGCTACAGGCCCAGACCAAATCTCTGCCCGCATTCTGAAGGACCTTGCAGAAGAGATCTCGCCTACTTTAGCATACATCTTCCAACAATCATTAAATATTGGTGATGTTCCGTCTGACTGGAGAAAGGCCAACATATGCCCTATCTACAAGAAGGGCAATAAAACCAACCCATCAAACTACTGTCCATTCTCCAAAACTTAAATTTGTAGTAAAATCATTGAACTCATCATTTTTAGTCACATCATGGACCACTATGACTCCAATAACTGACTTTAAGGCAGGCAAGACTTTAGACCGGGTACAGGTATATCCTGCAAGACCCAACTAATAATTACATCACAATGATTTTCCAGCAGTTTTGTTGAGTCTTTGTCGTAATTTTGGCAATTTTTTGAACAGGGTATCACAGATTCGTCTTCAATCCACTTCGTCTTAGTGCTAATACACATACCGGACTGGGGCACGAGTAAGACCGATAAAGTCAAAATCTATATAAAAAAAAGGAGTACAGCGCCCCAGTTACTTGGTCTAACCTTAGCCCCATTGGCACTGTGGTGTGGCGAGGGATTCTTGACATCAGGTGTATCCTAAACTACACATCGAACCTCGTCTCTCGAGCAGCTGATCGGCGGTGCATTTTAACCAACTAATGTGTCCAACCTACCTCCAGTGCTTTGGATGTTGAAGTTACTTACCTTTTTATAAAGGTATTTGCAGATAATTTTCAATTTGCTGAGACCTCTTCTCTGTTGCATCGCGGCCACTCTTAATACCCACAATGCCGACTCGAAATACATGTGCGTTACCGGGTGGCGAGAGAGGGCCCAAACACAATTCAACTGCTGTTTTATGTACTTCATCGCGAGGTAGCAGTCATACTCGTCTTGGGTTACTCACAGTTGATATTATGAACATTTTTTTGTACACTGACTTGAATCATTTATATCATATTGGTCAGTCGGCTGGCTGATCATGCTAGCGTATTTGTGTTCGCTTTCCATGCTGTACGAGTATGCACATCATGGCACACTGAATATTTAATTGTCTTTTTGTGACATGGGACCAGACTCTGTCCCCTTCCCTCAGCTCAGCAACAACCGTAGTTGTAATACTTCTTTGTATCACAGGGTACCAGACCAAGTCTAGCCACTTTTGTCACAAAGGAAAGGCAAATTAAAGGTCCCATGAATTATTTTTTTTTGGGGGGGGGTTAGAAAAGGAAGTATGCCTTTCATAGTATATTATTATTTTTTAAAACATTTTTTACATGCCTATTTACCGTAGAAATAACAATTTCTAAAATTAGGAAATTGCCACGCTCCACCCACCCTTCTTCATTAGCATAAAATCTGTGACGTAGACAGTGGACCGGCTGACCAGGGCCATGTGTGTGACAATAACACACAATGCATTGTTGACCACTCAGCACCAGAATGTCTTTGAAACGTTTGACCACAGTCTACATCACGAATCATCGCGCAATCAAATGGCACACATTTTCGGGGCTCAATTAAAGTGTATTAACGCATAACAAACACATCAAAATAGCCAATGTTATGTTTTGTTAATTTCGAACCGTGTATTCAGCCGCAAAAATGTAATGTGACAAAATACCTCTTCATGGGCCCTTTAAGCATTCTTATCCAGTTTCAGTAGCATACATGTACGTGTTATTTACAGAGTTCACTTTCTTTTTAGTTTTTGCAGGTCGCCTTCAAGCACCATCCTCAAGCTGTCTGAACGTTGCCACACGACAGAACTCCACAGATGCCGCACCTCCTAAAGTAAATCTTAATTTTGTTCTCTAAGTTTGGTCATACTTCACACGTTTATTCGAGCGCAAAGAAAAAATAGCCAGTCCAGACGGCACATCTGCATAAGGGTCATTCTACGAAGATGGGACACATTTTGTGACATTTTTCAAATTATCATTTTTGTTCGAAAAAACTGTTGATTCGAATTTATGTTTATCAATCATCACCTTTTATTTGGGTGTTGACAGTATTTCAGAAGGTTTTACATCCTTCCCACACCATCAAACCTGATATTTTTGCTAACATCCTTAAAAATTCAAGGTTACGATGTAACAGGGACACCATGTTTGTAACACATATTTTTCAATGTTATGGAAGTAATACACAAATTTACAATGTTCAACAGAAACCTGATGCCACATCCATAACAAAATAACTTTTTTTATCGGTATTAAAGTACACATGACTGAGAAAATTAAGGAGAATATGTCACAATGTAACGGGGACACCAAATGTCACACCTATGGTGTCCCCATTACGTCAGTGTAGGCACTGTATAAGGTCTATTTTACACCACAGTAATCAAGTAACACCCTTTTTATGATTCACGTTTGTGTTATTTATACTATGTAAAGCAAGATTGACTAAGTAGACTAGTGAAGTGGTGAAAAAGCTTCATAGGTGGTAACGATGTAACGGTGTCCCTCATGTTCCAACTTCATGGAATGACCCGTAACAATTAACATACTTCTGCTAGTACAGTGTTGAGCACAAACAAATGTGACGCCCCTATGCCCAAAACAGGCAGTTCTCGGACACAGTGAAATGGCATTAAACGTGAAGACATCCAAAACACAGCCATGTGATTTCTACCTTGAGCCTTCAAATTGACCTGAAAGTAGTAAAAGCAGTCACCAAAGGGAGGAAGAAATAGTCCACATTGTGTCCAAACCTGTAGTTTTGTCTTTCTGGTCAGTGCACAGAGTCTGTAAACCTCCTGAATTGTAACATCTGGGAGGGTTCTGGATCTAGAATAAGGGGGGAACCCAGGCCAGCAAGCCGTTGTTCAGTAGTTTTTACTTTCGTAAAAATTTATTCTTGAAAACGTCAGCCTGGATATCAATGTGATGTGATGTCTTAAACATTATGTTGATAAGATAAGTAGGCGAATAGCTGTTATTTCAAAGCTCTTATTTTCATTAGGGTCATTCCACCAAGTTGGGACACAGTTTGTGACATTTGTATGACGTCTGCATGATTTTAGTCCTGCCCCATTTCTGCTGTATTTAATCACTGACTAACTGGTTGAGTCTGCTGCCACCTAGTGTCCTCAAAAGTCTCCCATTGGTTGACAGCCAAAATATCATAAAATGTACATTGCTCCTACATGTAGATCTTCGCTAGATTTCACTTGAATAAGTATTAAGCAATATTTGTTGGCTAAGTAGATTTATATGAAGATGCTGAATAACTGATGGAAACACTTCTCAAGATGCTTAGTGTATGGGTTATTCCACCAAGTTGGGACACAGTTTGTGACATTTGTATGATGTCTGCCTCATTTTAGTCCTGCCCCATTTCTGCTGTATTTAATCACTGACTATCACAACAAATGTTTTGCCTGGTACATTTTGTACCTTGCAATTAGTGCAAAAAGTGAACTTGCATAATTATGTATTTGAGTGTTGAAAAATTTGAAAAGTAAAATTCTGGATGTAACACGGACACCGTGTCCGTGTTACATCCAGAATTTTGTCGGTGTTACATCCAGAGTTAAATTTTTCATCATAATTTCCGTTAAAATACATTAAAACAATTTTATACTTCAACAAACATTTTCACATGCAAAGGAGAATGTTACATGAAATAATTGAGTCAAATAAATGATTTCTTTTCATAATTACGGACAAATGTTGCACAATAATCACGGTACTGTGTCCCAACTTGGTGGAATGACCCATCTAATTGATGAGCAAAATAATAAACCAAGCTTAGAGTTTTGGCATGGAGAGACACAAATCTTTCACCCGGGAATCGGGATGTAAAGTTTACTTGGATTAGAGTATGATGAATGATTCTGCTTTATGGGTAACACCAATCGTAAGAAGACCAAACAGATTTTTTGGGGGTGAAAAAGAGGGGGCAGAGAGGAACGAGGTTATGGAGTTATTGGATTATCAATAACAAGCAATTATCCACAAGGGAAACTGACCGGGTAAATTTTGAAGTCAATTTTCATTTTGGAGGTGAACAAAGACAAATTGACCGCAGCGGGATTTGAACCCGCTCTACCAACTGAGCTATCCAGCCCTAATGTCACTAAGTAGGGCGGTCAGGTTGGTGTAGCGGTACTTTCCTCGCCTTTCACCTCTGGTGTACCCGGTTCGAATCCCGCCAGGGGTCACTATGTGGATTGGGTTTTCAGTCCCTACCTGATCGCGTGGGTTTTCCCCCGGAGTATTTCTCTGGGGTTTTCCTCCCACATCTAAAACTGAATATTTCTTCATCATCTTCTACCCAACAGGTTTCCTCAGGCTTGCGAGCTACAGTGCAATATGCGCTTTTGAGGAATCCTTGGTTTCATCACCAGAAATATATAATAATAATAATAATAAATAATAATAACATCCTTTCACCCTTCTGTTCTAACTTTTTCGCCATTTACACCTGTAGATATACGGACCATTGAAGGACCAGGATCGAATCTTTACCAACCTGTACGGACGTCATGACTGGAAACTCAAGGGAGCCATGGCGAGGGTGAGTTATAAAGTAGTAGTACAATGCCCTCTGTCTGTCATAAATGACACTCCTGGCGCCCAATTATCAAATCACATGCGCAGTATTTAGACCCACATGCACTCTGCACCTAGTTACTGTACGTGCGCTGCTCATTGCATCACAAAGGGCGCCGTAATCATTATATCAGAGCTGCCAACCAGTAGGAATTTTCCGTATATCATATGAAATTTTTTCGAAAATACGGCAGTTCGGGCAAAAAAAAAAAAAAAAAAATAACTAATTGTTATGTTTTTAATAGTCCACAAAACGTTAAAAACAATGATCCACGATAAAAAGCAAAGACGGTGAAAGACCTTTCCGTTTTTGACACAAAATCCTGACGCTAAATAATAGAAAAATCCGGCTTTTGCTAGTAAGTTAGATAAAACAAATGCATCAAAAGGAGGAAGTTTGGGACGATGTGCTATAAATGTACATAAGCCAATATAAAGTCTAGACATAGACACAAGTGCACATTGTACAGCATACACTCTACGGAGTCTGGCTCTGCAGATTTTTCTAATGATTTTCATATGGAAGCTATGATCATGATGACAGTCCCCCTTTGCGTTTAAATTACTATGTACTTGGCTTCTTAGTGCAACAAAAGGCATCATGGTATGTGATTTGAGTTGACTGCCAAGTGCAGCACAAATTACAGCTTTTACCAACTTGGGCATTTTGTTGCATTTAATAATAATATTAATAACAACCAGTTTTTATGAAGCGCTTTATCACAGCCCGAAGGGCGTATCAAAGTGCTTCTAGCATTACTACCCCTGGTCACTGGGCAGTTTATTTCATTCCTTAAACCATCTCAGCTCCCTGGGGAGTATACAGCCGGTGCTGCGAGTAACCGCGCTCCAAGCTAAACATTCACATGAACCATCTCTGCCCTCACAGGTACCCATTTACTCCTGGGTGGAGAAAAACAATTACAGTAAAGTGTCTTGCTCAAGGACACTAAAGCGTCACAACCGGGATTCGAACCCACACTCTGCTGGTCAGAAACAGCAGAGCTTGAGTACAGTGCCTCTTATCCGCTCAGCCACAACACCCCATTTAGCAGTGTTAGGATTAAATCAAAGCCATCCACCTGTAGATTTGGTGTATTCTTCTCGCAGGGTGACTGGTACAAAACTAAAGAGATCTTACTCAAGGGACATGATTGGATCCTGAAAGAGATACGAGACTCTGGGTTGAGAGGAAGAGGTGGAGCAGGATTTCCGACTGGGATGAAGTGGGGCTTCATGAATAAACCTTCAGATGGCAGGTAAGAAGGGGTTGCCCAGAAAAGCCCCAGCTCAACATTGGTAAGAAGGTTTTACGTGTAAACGCCACATCTCCTAAAATGCGCACTTCACTGAATAATTCAGTGACAGTGACCACCAAAATGGCGCAACCAAGATTATTGTGATGATGACGTCAGGTGAATTGGGTCAATAGTGACATGTCTCCCAAGGGCTTCCCTGGACTTTGTTTTTTAAACGGGAATATCAGACTCCGTAAAAGTTCTGCGTGTTTACACATTTTCCAGGGGTAACGCGGTTAATGCTTTCAATGACCAGGCAGCGGGACTGGTCAGTGGCCGTTCAGAAAAAGCGAGCTGTTCAAAAATCACGTTGTTTTTCAAAATTATTTTATGTTTTACCTATACATTGATGTGTGTTTTGTGCCCATAAACACACATCAATGTATAGGTAAAACGTAAATGATATTGAGCAAATTTGTGTTGATCCACCCACCCCAATATTTGATATGAAAAATATTGACTGACTTCAATATGCATGTATGCTTTGAAGGACAAAGTGATGCCTCAAATGAAGTGGATATGTTGGAACACTGTTTGTCCAGCACGGGGGCATTTCAATAGCATGTCCAGACAGTTTTTTAAGGACCACAGAATCAGAATTGCAACTTGACAATGCAAGTGCCAAAATTTGACCAGAAAAAGATAAGAAATTACCAAGCACACAACACTTTGCAAGTGTCTGCCATTGGGACGAGGTGGACTGCTGAAAAAAAAATTGCCGGATGACAATCTGAAAGAGGCTGTCAACTATGTTTTAGGAAATATTTTATTGAAAACTGAATTTCGATGTTCCTTTATTTCCTTGACGTTTTTCTCAACTGATAGCATTTTTTTAAGACATCACATCACATTAATATCAAGGGTTTAGGTTGTCTTCCAGTTTAATGTCTGACATTGGCATCGTCGATCACGTCTTATTTTTTATTAAATTCAGTATTTCGGCCCTGAAACTGTAGGTCCACTATTTTATTTGTTTAATTTTTTTTTTTTTTTTTTTTTTTGAAACAAAATTTGTATCCCTTTTTACTTGAGTACTGTTGTCAATGAAGATTTGAATTTGATTTTGTGACAAGTTGAATCTCGTTTCCTTTATGACAGACCGAAGTACCTCGTCGTCAACGCTGATGAGGGTGAGCCGGGAACATGTAAGGACAGAGAGATCATGAGGCATGACCCCCATAAACTAGTGGAAGGATGTCTGGTGGCTGGAAAGTCTATGGGTGCAAGGGCTGGTGAGTACGTCTCGGTATGGATGGGTGGAAGGGGGTGGTTATTGCTGAAAGGTCTATGGGGGCAAGGGCTGGTGAGTACATTTTGGTATGGATGGGTGGAAGGGGGGTGGTTATTGCTGGAAGGTCTATGGGGGCAAGGGCTGGTGAGTACGTCTCGGTATGGATGGGTGGAAGGGGGGTGGTTATTGCTGGAAGGTCTGTGGGGGGCAAAGGCTGGTGAGTACATCTTGGTATGGATGGGTGGAAAGGGGGGGGTGGTTATTGCTGGAAGGTCTATGGGGGCAAAGGCTGGTGAGTACATCTCGGTATGGATGGGTGGAAGGGGGGTGGTTATTGCTGGAAGGTCTATGGGTGCAAGGGCTGGTGAGTACGTCTCGGTATGGATGGGTGGAAGGGGGGTGGTTATTGCTGGAAGGTCTATGGGGGCAAGGGCTGGTGAGTACGTCTCGGTATGGATGGGTGGAAGGAGGGTGGTTATTGCTGGAAGGTCAATGGGGGCAAGGGCTGGTGAGTACGTCTCGGTATGGATGGGTGGAAAGGGGGGGGTGGTTATTGCTGGAAGGTCTATGGGGGCAAAGGCTGGTGAGTACATCTTGGTATGGATGGGTGGAAGGGGTGGTGGTTATTGCTGGAAGGTCTATGGGGGACAAAGGTTGGTGAGTACCATGTCCTTTGTCAGAAAAAGTGCAGGGTTGGAGGTATGGATGGGTGGGGGGCGGGAGTTATTTCTGGAAGGTCTATGGGTGCAAGGGCTGGTGAGCACTTTGTCTTTTGTCAGTAGAAGTGCGGGGGTGGAGGAGAGGGGTCATTGGGTGCAAGGCCTGGTGAGTACCTTGTCTTTTGGGCTCAAAATTTACACTGGACTGCAGGGCCCGAGGCCATTGATTTTAGTGTCGGGCCAGTAAACTCACGACTGGACAAGTCCGACGTTCTTGTGATTTCAAATTGAATACAAATACCTCACTTTGTAATAACTTAAAAGTCAGAAAGATTATGTTGAAATGTTGACTTTGAGTCTGACAGTGCCCCCAACGGGATTCGAACGGGGGGCCTAGAAATGGAAGGCAATGAAAGATACCACTACTCCCAAGGAGATTGTCTGGATGCTTGTAAAGTGCCTCGTGACACATGGCCCTATTTCATTGAAATATATTTACGGGCTGATAAATTTTTTGATTTTCAGCTTACATCTACATCCGTGGGGAGTTCTACACAGAGGCCTCCAACATGCAAATAGCCATCAAAGAGGTAAGAACTGCATAACAAGCATTCCTGCTCAGGATGTCAAGGGACACTTGTTTTTGTCGGCATGGGTGTGGCAAGAGCGTCTTGTTTGGGAGGGTGTACGGAAGCCAATTTGTCAACAGGCATTTCCTTTCAGTGGTTGAATGGAAGCCAGTCTGTTGACTGGCGTTTTCTTTCAGTGGGTGTACGGAAGCCAATTTGTCAACAGGCATTTCCTTTCAGTGGTTGTATGGAAGCCAGTCTGTTGACTGGCGTTTTCTTTCAGTGGGTGTATGGAAGCCAATTTGTCAACGGGCATTTCCTTTCAGTGGTTGAATGGAAGCCAGTCTGTTGACTGGCGTTTTCTTTCAGTGGGTGTACGGAAGCCAATTTGTCAACGGGCATTTCCTTTCAGTGGTTGAATGGAAGCCAGTCTGTTGACTGGCGTTTTCTTTCAGTGGGTGTATGGAAGCCAATTTGCCGACTTAAGTTTCTTTTTGGGTGTTTATGAAAGCTAGTTTGTTGACTTTAGTTTCCTTTTTTTTTTTTTTTGGGGGGGGGTGTATGGAAGCCAGTTTGCCAACTCACCAAGTACCAGTATTCTCCACTATTTCAAGAAAGACTAGTGATTCAAGGCAACAAATCTTGCAAATCAGATTGCTGTATTAAGGAAAAATAATGACATCCCACAGTCTACTGATACCCCTCAGTGCACGGGGCAACCGCACAGGATGGGCAGCCCACACAATGTCTCTGAGCCCACCAACCACAGTTCTCCTTTCCGAAGAACCAAGAGCCCACCAACCACAGTTCTGCTGTCAGAAGGACCAATCAGAGCAATGACTCAACACGGAAACCTCCGAACCCCTATAGCTAGAGACCAGCATCTCAAACACTCCTCAGTCTCCTGACGATGACTAGGGCAGGCTCGTCAAAATGTTGAGACCAATAAGTACTCACTCCGCAGCAGTGAAGTTAATCGTGAGAACAATTCACTTGAAAGTAGTAGTCCTACCTCCCCAAGTAGTATTTTTAATAAGCAGGACAGTTCTTTTCAGAACTAATTTGGCCCCCAGAATTCCAAAATCTAATCTGCAATAGCAGATAGAAGGACAAGTTTTCACAAGAACATTTACACAGCAGAGTAGATATTTACACATGGTGTTATCGCAAACCAAATACACGTTGATACCTCACCATGCAATGCCTCAAAACCCGTAATGATTTTTATTTGGCAAAATGACTTAACTTTATTCTTGGTCTTTGTGCTCGGCTTGTTTTTCAAGGTTCATATATCAAGCCTGGATACAGGACATTTAGTGCGAAGTTACAATTTCACTTTAACATTTATTTCTTCTTTCAACAACAGGCTTACGAAGCAGGTCTGATTGGGAAGAATGCCTGCGGGTCTGGATATGACTTTGACGTCTTCATGCATCGAGGCGCCGGGGCTTACATCTGCGGAGAGGAAACGGTCAGTGTTGGTCAAGTTCTAGAATCTAGACCCCTTGTGTAAAGGCATCACAAGCTCAAACAGCGCCCTCACTGAGGAAGACATAGACTGGTCTCCTGTCTTTATCCGAATGGATAAAGGCAGGGGAACAGTCTTACAAACTCAGTGTTTTGATTGGTTATGCATGTGGAGAGGAAACGGTCGGTGTTGGTCAAGTTATGAATCTAGACCCCATGCATGTGACATCACAAGCTCAAACAGCGCCCTCACTGGTCAAAGGAGGACTTAAACTGGTCCCCTGTCTTTATCCATATGGATAAAGGCAGGGGAACAGTCTTACAAACACAGTGTTTTGATTGGTTATGCATGTGGAGAGGAAACCGTCAGTGATGATCAAGTTAAGAATCTAGACCCCTTGCATGTGACATCACAAGCTCAAACAGCTCCCTCACTGGTCGAAGGAGGACCTAGACTGGTCCCCAGTCTTTATCCTTATGGATGAAGACAGCCAATGGTCTTACAAACCCAGTGGTTTGATTGGACAGACCATACATGTACATGCTTGTTTGTCCCTTAAATCAAAGACTTCTCCTTGTTCTCCCATTGTTTGGAATTTAAAAAAATTTAGGGACATCTCCCTTGTTT
This sequence comes from Marthasterias glacialis, assembly GCA_911728455.2. Taxonomy (NCBI): domain Eukaryota; kingdom Metazoa; phylum Echinodermata; class Asteroidea; order Forcipulatida; family Asteriidae; genus Marthasterias; species Marthasterias glacialis. Next base: position 16,976,876 of record OU452232.1, on the reverse strand, counting down.
TTTTCACACAAAAGCGAACCAAGGCAAGACACTTTACTGTAATTGCTTTTCTCCACCCAGGAGTAAACGGGTACCTGTGAGGGCAGAGATGGTTCATGTGAATGATTAGCTTGGAGCGCGGTTACTCGCAGCACCGGCTGTATACTCCCCAGGGAGCTGAAATGGTTTAAGGAATGAGATAAATGGCCCGGTGACCAGGGGTAATAATGCCAGAAGTGCTTTGATACGGCCTTCCGGCTGTGAGAAAGTGCTATATAAAAATTGGTTATTATTATCTTGCTCAAGGACACAAGTGCCATGACGGATTGTTGACTGAGCATCTAAATATCCAGGGCATTCAGGTTGGCTCAGTGATTTCTTTCCCTGCCTTTCACCTCTGTGGACCCCGGTTCGAATCCCGGACTGGAGCCTTGCATGTGGATTGGGTTTTCAGTCCCTACCTGATTGCGTGGGTTTTCCCTATTTGGGGTTTTCCTCCCACATCTAAAACTGACATTTCTTCAACATCTTCTCTACACAGGTACCTTCAGGCCTACGGGTCACAGTGCTAGTCACTTTTGAGGGTCCCTTGGTTTCATTACCAGAAAGATATAAAAAATAATAAAATATGTTTTTCTTGTAATTATTGAGTGAAAGGCTTGTTTCTGATTTGATTTCTTTTTCTGTTTCAGGCGTTGATTGAAAGCCTAGAGGGCAAGCAGGGGAAGCCACGCCTGAAGCCCCCCTTCCCAGCTGATGTGGGGGTCTTTGGTTGCCCAACCACCGTCGCTAACGTTGAGACAGTCGCTGTTGCACCGGTAGGCTCTTATGTCATTGCACAATCTTCTTGTTCATCACTGTTTGTATTTTTTGTTCTTATAACAGATGGTAATTTTTGCACCGGGGATAAGAATATCATTTGTGTTTTTGCCCGTACATCGATGTGTGGTTAAGCACTGTATACTCAGTATTTTCCCCGAGTCCTGTCAAAAAACAACTCACAGGCATATTCCTTGAGAGGGATTCGAATCCACGACCCCTGCCGTTCTAGAGCAGATGTCTAAACAACTAGACTACAAAGATTGCCCGGCAGCTAGAGACGAATCCTATTAGCAGCGAGTACCGCAACCATTATACTAGATCGTAATTTTAGGGTTCGAACTGCCTCTAGCTGCCGGGCAATCCCGGTAGTCTAGTTGGTAAGACATCTGCTCTGGAATGGCGGGGGTCGTGGGTTCGAATCTCACCCGAGGAATATGCCTGTGAGTTTTTTTTTTCACAGGATTGGGGAAAGTGCTGAGTATACAGTGCTTTACACACATGGCTGTATGGGCAAAAATATTTTTTGTTCTGTTGTCAATGATGTTATATTTGGGAGGCTGATTATCCTTACTTGCAGCTGAGAAGCTGAATTGCAAAGGACGCGGCTACAACGTGTTCGAGCTGCAGGCATGTAAAGGTGCCTTTCGGCAGCCAGCTATATTGACCCATGACCCATATATATATTCAAGGACACCGTGTCCGTGTTACATCCAGAATTTTATTTTTCATAATAGTTTCCACTAAAATACATTAAAACAATTTTATACTTCAACAAACATTTTCACATACAAAGGAGAATGTTACATGAAATAATTGAGTCAAATGAATGATTTCTTTTCATAATATGGACAAATGTTGCACAAAAATATGACAATGAAGCACAGCCGCACATGGAAGGTGTTTTTTTACCGTACACGGGACCTACGGCTTATCGTCCTTTCCAAAGGACAAAGCAATTATGGTGAAGTGTCTTGCTCAAGGACACAAGTGTAGCAACTAGCCTCGTCGGGATTCAAACCCACATTCTGTAAACTACAGAACTTAAGTTTGGCAGACTATACCACTCGGGCCACGACACTCCACTAAAAAAAACGGACCTCATTACTCCTTCACAAAAACTCCTCACAAGCATTTTGTCTACAACTGAATAGAATTTCCGTAAAGCTTTGTGATATCATTGAGGTAAACATAGACCAAATTATCATCATTGTTATTATTGTTGTCATCGGCGCAAAAATTATGTTTATTTACAGATGAATGGCACTCACTATGCATAAGGGAGTAAAAGAGTGGTGATGAGGTCTTAATCGGCCGTTTAAAATCGTCAGTGTTGCGGCCTTTGTGATGTAAAGGCCCGAGCCAAAGGCGATGGCCTTTATCCAATTATCGCACAGCCGCGACACTGTCAGGTTTTAAATGGTTGATAAAGACCGAATCACCACTCTTTTATTCCCATTCATATATGCCCCTTTCAAGTAATAAAATGTCAACGAAAATCAGAGAATGACCCATCAAACCGTGCTCGCTTTGCAATGATTTTTGCTGTAAGTTACGTTCAAGAGCCAAGCTTTACTTTGCACTACGGGTCAGTTTCGCGCCTCTTCATATACATTTTCTAGTGTTAGAGAATCAAAGCAGGAAACCAGACTGAAATAACAACTCCAGCCGTGTCTACATCAGCCGTTCAATACAAGGAAAACACAGTCACGTGACCACCTGTTAACCAATAAGAATGCCTTGCTGGCTTGGGTATATGTGAATTTGGAATCAAGACTAAGATACTTTTTGCCAAGAAAACTCTGTTGAATTATTATCTTTCTTCTTCCTCTTATGCTCAGAGTATTTGTCGTCGAGGGGGATCGTGGTTTTCCTCCTTTGGCAGAGAGAGAAACACCGGCACTAAGCTGTTCAACATCTCGGGGAACGTCGTCAACCCTTGCACAGTAGAAGAAGAAATGTCCATATCACTTAGGGAGCTAATAGAGCGTCATGCGGGGGGTGTGACAGGTGGATGGGACAACCTGTTGGCTGTTATTCCAGGGGGGTCGTCCACACCGCTGATTCCCAAGAGGTGAGACCATGGTGCTCTCTTTTTTTTTCCCCGAAAGTGAAATATGCATTAAGAAATAGTTGAGGTCTTGTAAACAAATAGTTTTGGTCCAGTGAAACTTCTGAGCCGTGGTCTTGTGCGGATTTTCTTGAAGGTCTAGCCGTGAAGTAAATAGGGTGGCATGGGTGTCTAGTACGTAAAGCACTCGCCTCTCACCACTGTGACCCTGGTTCGATTCCTGGCTGGGGCTATATTTGAGTTGAGTTATATGTCGGTTCTCCGCTATGCCACAAGGGTTTTTTTCCCGGGCCGTCTGATTTTCCTCTCCCCCCCCCCCCCCCCCCGAAAAAATTAAATACTTTCAATCTCACTGGCTGTGCTCAGTGGTCATACATGGGTTGATGTGGCTGGCTGCCAAAAGGTGTCTCTACTTGCCTGCGACTTGACCCTGTTGTAGCGACGTCCTTCGCGCTTCAGTATCTCGGCTGCGAGAAGGGATAATTAGCCTCCCAAATTATTTCCATTATTGTTTAATGTTGATATAACGGCTTTATCAAACATGGCAATTTTTACAGGCAGTTAAATCCGCTGTATCTAAAACGTACTTGTCAGTAGAACAACAAAAATTTGGTTAGTCAGTTGCCGCCGGGATTCTTTCTTTTTGTCCCGTCCCCCCGGGCAGGGTTATTTTGGCAGAATTGCTGTAATCTTTTTTCTTTGAGAGTACTGCTAGCACGAAGAAACCCTGACTTGACAATGCCAAGAGAACAAAGATTTTCTGTTTTGGATCGTCCTTTTTTGTTTTTCTAAACCAAGAAAATGTCATATTCACGCAGCGTGAATTGCAAAACAACGGCCGTTACCTACGGCATAGGAGTGGCACTTAACACGGAACCATGGCTCGATTGCCGGCTCACTCTGACTTACCTCCATTGAGCCCAAATACAATGAATGAACAATGGTGGAAGCTTCTCGATGCCTCGTAAACCCCTTCTTGGAACAAAAGGACAAAGGTCTACAATTGGGGATCAAACAAAAACTGCCTCTCAATGACCACCACAAAATTTGAGTATATTCCTGACCTTTTTTTGTCCTTGTGTGGGTGAAACGAAGCATTAGGTGGCATGTTGTGTGGTCTTTGCACGCTCTGTAGTTGAAAGACTGGGCGACCTTCAGTCCAGGGGTCCGAAATTACATCTTAAGACGTTTCCAGGCAGGGGAAACATTTGCGTGTAATCACGTCATCGGGTGTCAACTGGTAAACAGTGTCTAATACTAGTATCCCCAAGAAAATTATTTAAAAATTGAAATCTCACCATTTTGCCATACACTCGTGTCAGGTGGTATAGAGAGGTTTCACGTGACGTCACCCGAGACCTTCTTCTAATGCTGCATGCACAAACCAGACGCTGGAAATCATTCAGCAGACGACGCGTCAGCCATTGAGTTTGTACATGGCCGGACCCAACATGGCTGGGAAATCAATTTTTCCCGGGTTCACGCAACCTCTTTATCTGTACACCAGGTTCACTAGGAAGACACAGACTGCCGTCTAGCTCACATCTCTGGGTTCATTGTACAGAGTCCTTTATAACCTTTCACTTTCTTGCCCTCTTTCTTTCAGTGTATGTGATGATGTGATGATGGACTTTGATGCTTTAGTAGCTGCACAGACCGGTCTGGGGACAGCAGCAGTCATCGTTATGGACAAACAAGCTGATGTCGTCAATTGCATCGCCAGATTGATTACGTTCTACAAGCATGAGAGCTGTGGACAGGTACGCTTTCCAAACTTAGCAGACACGATCATGTCTCATGCATGAACCTTTGTGCTGGTAGCACAAATTAAGCTAAGCACCGAACAGTTTTGCTTTCCAGAACGATTGTTAGCAGACATGATCAAGTCTCATGCATGAGCCTTCCCTCAAAGGCACTACATCAGTTTGTGGTCCAATTTCATAGAGCTGCTGGGAGCACAAAATTCAGCTAAGCACAAAACAGTTGTGCAGATGGAAATAAAAAAAGCAAAAAACAAACAACAAACAGTTCAGGTCAAGAGTACTGCAGGCTAGTCAAATTTCTTCTGAAGTAGCCCAGTTGGCTGGTCAAATAATTATTAGCAACTGACTGGTAAGCCTGTAATGGTAACAACACGGTTACCGACCGATCGTCCAGTTAGACATTTACGTTTTTACGGTTCCGATAACGACAAAAACTTCTCTCCAAAGTGCCGCGAAACGCAGACCACATTACGATCATGATGTACACAATGCACAATACACATCCGTGCGACAAAGAAGCAGTCACAGCGTTTCCAGGTTGGTAGTCTTCGTTATCTTGCTACTTTGCTGGCTACATGAATGAAAAGAAATATTTAATGCTAGAGGGCGCTTTCAGAACAACACAATTTCAGTACAGCTGACTAGCCCCCGGGGGACGAGTCAAGAAAAAAGTTAGCGCAAGGCCTGTTTAATATTTCAGAACACCTTTAGAGCTGTTGAGCGAGCCACTAACTTTTTTTTCTTGACTAGGCCCCCGGGGGCCAGTCAGCTGTACTGAAATCGTGTTGTTCTGAAAGCGCCCTCTAGCATTGAATGTTTCTTGCATTCATATAGCAAGCAAAGTAGTGAGATAACGAAGACTACCAGCCTACTGAGCACCTAAGATCTTCCCTTTGAGGTCGACCCTCGAACAAAAATATTGACAAAGCATAGGGCTAGTTAGCGCAGGTGATAAACCTACAGCATATAAACCCTGGGGACGCAGGTTCAAATGTTTGTCATTCACCAACCTCCGTGAATCAACCTTTTGATGTAGCAATTTCTAACTATTTGTTGCTTTGATTTTGACAGTGCACACCGTGCAGAGAAGGCACAGGCTGGATGGAAAAAGTCATGGACAGATTTGGTAAGCTATCAGTAGACCCTGGAAGTTTCTCTGTGTCTTCAGACATGTTGGGGAAATGATGTGTTCCAACATGTATCATCCCTTAACCCAGTTGTCGCCAGAATTCTTCTTTTTTTTTGGTCCCGTCTCTGTGGCGGGATTCTTTTGGCGGAATTGCCACAATCTTTTTTCTTTTGAGGTTCCAAAGAAACCCTGACTTGATCATGCCAAGCGAACAAAGATTCTCATTAACAATCAATGTTTTGCAAATCACGCTGCGTGAATTTGATATTTTCTCGGTCGTGAAACAAAACGAACGATCCAATAAAGAGAATCTTTGTTCTCTTGGCATTGTCAAGTCAGGATTTCTTTGTGCCAGCGGTACCCTCAATGGCGGGCAAACAGAAGATTCCGGCAATTCTGTCAAAAGAATCCCACCAGGGGGGGACGGGACAAGAAAAAAGAGTCCTGGCAGCAACTGGTTAAAGGTAAATTAGAGGATTAGTAAAGCTGATGTTACTGTGTTCTTACTTTGTGTGGTTCAATATGAAAAAAACAAACCTTCGTCAATCCGTCGTCGAGTCGAGAGAAAATAGTGAAAATCGTGCACACTTTTCAGCATGTAAACACATTGATCTTAATTTTGATTGTTCCAACCAAAATTTAAATCGGAATCTTCAAATTCTATTTTCTTGACTTTGAAAGTACATGTATTTCAGGCAGAAATATTTCTTTGGAAGATTGGTACTGGTATGGACTTCATAATCAGTAAGTTTTCAGACTGATACTAATAAGACAAAAAAATTGGATGAATACCAATTCTGTATTGTACCTTTAAACCAAATATTATAGAGCGCCGTAGGCGCAAAATGGGGAACTCTGGCTGAAATGTGAAATCTCCCTGGATGCCATTTCGGCAAGTGACTCTATTGATACAACACTGATACGCGTGGACCAGTGTAGACAATGACAATTGCTATCAATGGGAAACACAGGCATTCACTTGCCGAAATGGCGCCCATGCGTATTTCACTTTCCAACAGTAGATAACGGCCCAGTTCCCCATCTTGCACCTACGGCGCTCTATAATCTTTGCGTTAAACTTTCACAGGTTTGTTATTTCCTGTATGTGCTGGGTCACACAAAGTACAGATACTGGTCACTTACCATTACCAATGTTGTCCAAGTGCTCAAATGTTGGAAGGAACGAAATCTCGCACTTTCACGCACCCCAACAGTATACTGGTCTGCTGAGATTTTTTTTTTTTTTTATGGTAGTCGCCAGACAAACAAGGCCAGTAAGCCACTCGAGGTGTGGGCTACAAATCAACTGTTTTGTCCAGGGGCCGCTGCCACCTACTCCTGGGGCTGAAACAGGGTAACCCCCTTTACAGTAGGCTTGGGTATCATCCATCAGAACCCTGGCTGGTAGAGTAGAAGGCTCTACCTCCCGAACTTTTACGGAGCAATTATGGTTAAGTGCCTTGCACAAGAACACCAATGTCATGACCAGGATTCGAACCCAGACTCCAATGACTCAGCCACCAGAGCTTGAGCCCGACGCACCAACCACTCGGCCACGACACGCCACAAAATGATATATACCAGAAGACAATTCCAATGTTTGTCAGGTCTGAGATCTGTCGGGATTTGTCGTCAGTCTCCTCATAGAGGTTAAACCTATGGTCTGTCTTCACCTGAACATTTTCTTGCCATCGCAGTGTAGAAAAAACATAGCCAATCAGCGGTGTAACCAGGATTTTTTAAACTGGGGAAGGGGGGTGGGGTGGGCAACCATGTTTTTGTACCAGAGTCTTTTCCCATTGGGGGCACTGAGGATTTGTGAAAAATCCCCCCTCCCTCCACCCAGTGGCTATGCTGCTGTAACTAATTGTAAACCAAACCTACAGATTTCTGTTCTGTTTGCGGTAATGTCGGGGTGTGTCTTGGCCGAGTGGATAAGAGCACCAGACTCGATCTCTGCTGCTTCTGATCAGCATCTAGTGTGGGTTCGAATCCCGGTTGTGACACTTTAGTGTCCTTGAGCAAGACACTTTACTGTAATTGCTTTTCTCCACCCAGGAGTAAATGGGTACCTGTGAGGGCAGAGATGGTTCATGTGAATGATCAGCTTGGAGCGCGGTTACTCGCAGCACCGGCTGTATACTCCCCAGGGAGCTGAGATGGTTTAAGGAATGAAATAAATGGCCCAATGACCAGGGGTAGTAATGTCAGAAGTGCTTCGATACGCCCTACGGGCTGTGATAAAAGCGCTATATAAAAACTAGTTATTATTAATGTAAGGAATATGTTAAATTCTTAAATGTAACATCATGTATATTCAGTCAGAAGGCTTCATCTCCTAATAAGACAAGACCGCGGCGTATTTTTAACTTGTAAATTAAAAAAAAAAAATTGTTTTTCAATCACTGACATCCCTGGTTTATAAGTAGTGTTTTTATCTGGTGAATTGTTAGACATTCCTGCATGGTGCTTGCCCCAACATGCTGTGAACTCAGATTTTTATTTACCGTGCTTTCAATTTCTTGTTTGTCAACAGTTACCGGTAATGCTAAACCCGATGAAATAGACATGCTGTATGAGCTAAGCAAGCAGATCGAGGGACATACCATCTGTGCGCTGGGTGATGGGGCAGCTTGGCCTGTACAGGTGAGTCTGAACCCTCAATGCATGATCAAGTCATCAGGTGCCAGGCAGGAGGACGTAAGCAACCTCGTTCCCAAGGGTCATCGATCTCACCCCCGCCATTTTTCCCATCATGCCTTGCACGCTAATAACCCCAGGAATTGGTTAATTAAAATTATTATTATTATTATATATTTCTGGTGATGAAACCAAGGATTCCTCAAAAGCGCATATTGCACTGTAGCTCGCAAGCCCGAAGAAACCTGTTGGGTAGAAGATGATGAAGAAATATTCAGTTTTAGATGTGGGAGGAAAACCCCAGAGAAATACTCCGGGGGAAAACCCACGCGATCAGGTAGGGACTGAAAACCCAATCCACATAGTGACCCCCTGGCGGGATTCGAACCGGGTACACCAGAGCTGAAAGGCGAGGAAAGTACCGCTACACCAACCTGACCGCCCAAATGTGCCAGTATATAGCGCAGTTTAATTAGGCCTGTGGCCAATCCACTACATGCGCGTGCAAGTATGGTAGCCTACAAAAGAGGCATCGAGTCATACAGCAACTGGTCCCCTCACATTCTTCTTTGATTTTGTGAAATGTATAACTTATGCGGTTTAGGGTGACCATGTACAAACATGATTCATTTGAAGTGGAATCGCGGTTATGGCGTGGTTGGTAGCCACCAAACCCTCCACCGGCGTTTCGTGGATTTTTCATTTTCATCCACTCTCATCCCTGGCTCATGTTATGATCAAACCTGTAGATTTCTATTCGTGGTGATGTAAAGAGTCTTCACACCTCTTACATATAACGTCCTATTTCTTCAGGGAGCTTCATCTCCAGACCTAGAGGATATTTGTTGAATTTTCAGGATGTTTCATTTCCGTACACTCTCATTCATGATACACTGACTATCACAAAGATGATTGGGTTTTACTACACATAGGGGTTGGACAGACAATATTGGCTCAACTTCCGATACGAAGGGAGCTAATATTGACTGTCCACCCGAAATAAACCATGTTGTACCATACTTCATACTTCTCTAGTTCGGCATCGTTGAGCTGGAGAAAACCTGGATTGACATATGGGTCAGTCCATGAAGGTGGAACACTAGGGACACCGTTACATCATTACCACCTATGAAGCTTTTTCACCACTTCACTAGTCTACTTCGTCAATCTTGCTTTACATACATGTAGTATAAATAACACCAAACATGAATCATAAAAAGGTTTAATTTGATTACTGTGGTGTAAAAAAAAATGTGATACAGTGTCTGCACTGATGTAACAGGGACATCATGGGTGTGACATTTGGTGTCCCTGTTACGCTGTGACATATATCCTTAATTTTCTCAGCCATGTGTCCGTTAATAGCCACGAAGGAAGATATTTTTTTGTGGATTTGGCATCAAGTTTCTGTTGAACATTGTAAATTTGTTTACTACTCCCATAAAAATGAAAAATATGTGTTACAAGCATGGTTTCCCTGTTACATCGTTACCTCAAATTTTTCAGAATATTTGCAAAAGTTTCAGTAAGATGATATGTGGGAAGGATTTGAAAGTTTCTAAAATACTTTCAAAACCCCCCCAAAAGGTGATGATTGCTAAACATCAATTAGAATCAACATTTTTATTTCACTATTTGGGTCCCACCTTCATGGAATAACCCATATGCGTGTGCCACCATCTTTTCATGTATATGCAGCTAGGGTGATGGTTGCGCGGTGTAATATACCGCGACAGTTCTACGATTGCTTCGTAAAGGGCGTGTGTAGAAGACTGTTGCACATGCGACAGTCTTCTAGGCATGATGCGTATTGACCCTGAGTCTGAATGCTGGCACGCGCACTTAGTAAATAGCAAAAATAGCATCTGGCACGTGATGGTGAATGGACCAGTGAGAATTTGGCAGTCAATCATGAATATTTATGAGGTATAGTTATAAAGGCTGTATAGACCTTACACGTTCACAGCCATCTATGAGGTCAATTGCGACATTGAATGTGCGTTGTAGTCTGTTATGACCTCAGGGCGAGGGCGCCCTTTCACGTACTAAATGCTCATAGTAACATCATACGCATTGATGTCTGTTTTGACCTCAGGGTGAGGGCGCCCTTTCATGTACTAAATGCTCATAGTAACGTCATATGCATTGTAGTGTGTTTTCACGTACTAATTGCTTTTAGTAACGTCGTACGCATTTGTTGTTTTTTTCTCCTCTTCAGGGATTGATTCGTCACTTCCGTCCAGAGCTAGAGAGCCGAATGCAACGGTTTCATGAGCAACAACAGAAGCAGAAAGCTGCATCCTCGTCATAGGAAAGTAAATGTAGGAAGTCGATGGTTGAGAAAAGCCAAAGAGAGATAGGAGGAATTAGTAAGCAAGTAAACATGTACATTACAATTATTTGTTAATAGGAGTGACACCAGAAAAAGTGGAGGGCTTTTTATACAGCTGTCTAGAAATGAAAACTAATTATCGGCTCAGTGTTGAAAGGTACGGTAGAGCTGTTTTTTAAGAGCTCGGCACTTTGCGATGTGCGACTGTGTGGAAAAAGCTACATTTTCAATTTTTTTCCCCAATTTTTCCCATTATCTTTTTTTTGGTTTTCCTTCTTCTTTCCTTAACATCACTGATGCATTTATCATCAGTTTTCTTTGTGTTAATTTAAGCATGCAGACAACATTGGTAACTGTCAAAAACCTGGGCCCTATTTCATGACTCTGCTTACCGTAAGCAGAAAATCGGCGCTTACCTAAGCAGAAAATTCCGCGCTTACTAAAGCGTATTTCACGGGTTAGCAAGGAATTTTTGCTTGAGCACGTGCGTAGTTCACGTAACTAAGGATTCCTCGCTTACACAGCTAGTGCAGAAATTCGGCGCTAACCTCATAAGCGGCGAATGGTCTTCGTAAGTGCAGAATGACGCAGTAAGCAGAGCCATGAAATTGGGCCCAGTATCCGTACTTTGTGTGACTCAAACATGAAGTAAGAAAAAACCTGTGAAAGTTCAAGCTCAATCAGTTGTCAGACTCATAAAAAAAGGGTTGTAAAATCAAAACCTTATGTTTTCACTGTTTTCGCTGTTTTGGACTCGCAAGCTCAACGTTAATACTGTTCTACTCATTTCTCAAAAACTTAGTATTTACGGCAAAAATATTTCAAGTGAAGTTTTCCACCATTACCGTCTTAAAACCATGTAAATCACATGAAAATCTGTAAACATTTATATTTTCAATTTTACCAATTCTATCATGACAAACATCTATGTAGCCCAAGTTACCTTCCCTAGGTGCATCTTAAAGCAAGTTCGATCAGGACCAATGGTTTAATTTTAACTATTGGTTGGTTTGTGACGTATGTAGTGCATTCGCACTGAAGTTGAATTGCGAACGACTCTAGTCATGTCATGTCAACGCGACCGTGAGGAAATGGCGAAATCAGTGTTATCACTTTCCTGATAACTGGTCCCCTCTGCAATGTGCTTATGAAATGGCTTATTGGTAACCAGCGATGCGACCTACCTCGATAGGCTGGTCGCGAATAGTGGACTAGTCTAGTCCAACCATCGTTGACTAGCGTGAGTTTGATCACAGTTAGTCAAACTATGGTTAAATATGGTCCGTGATCGAACTTGCTCCTAGCTCTTGGGCTGCCCTCGTTGTTCAGAATCCTTCAGCCTATGGTTATGCCTAAACTTGTACGTTCTGACGACAGAACCCTGCCATATGACATCATAGCTCAAACAACGCCCTCACTAAGGTCAAAGAAAGATCTACCATTGGCTGAAAGTTGTGCGTGGTGCGTACACACTTTTATTGTTTTAACTCAGTGATGGTTGCCTGTACGAGGGGGTCGGTATAAGTATGTGTGGTCTCGACAGCGCAAAGATTCAAGAGTACTGTTGCCATGGTGATTGAGAAATCACATTTGGCTAACTCGTCTGTTAGCACCACCGTCACATGCAGCTACACTGTCTGTCATGCTGGCCATTTTGTGAGTCAAATTATGGGTATGGTAAGCATGTAAAAGCCGCGTCCCCTGAAGTATGCATAAACTTAGCTCTAAATAGGACTCTTCCTCTGTGCTGTGCACAGCGACAGAGTCCTAGATGTGAGGGCCCATGTCTGGGGTGGAAAAAAAAACAGAGCTCCATTATTCAAATCTTACCCGTAAGAAGCTTCTAATCTCACCGGATTAACATTCCATGGCCGCATACAATATTTGACGATGGGTTTTGGATGTCAGATATTCCTCATAATTTGGGGGAAATAATTCAGCTCTCAAAAATAGTATGCGGCCATGGAATGTTCATCCAGTGAGAAAAGTAGCTTCTTGCAGGCAAGCTTTGAATTATGGAGCTCTGAAATTTGTCCGCCCCAGAAATGGACCCTCTTGTCCAGGACGTCAGTGTAGTATTTATACGAAAGTGAAGGCCTCTAGGGCTAGCGTAAACTCATAACCATGGTTCTTTCTTCCATAGCGGGGGGGGGGGGGGGGCATTGACTACCAAAATGGTGGCATGGGTGGCATGTGCCTAAAGCGCTTGCCTCTCACCAGTGTGTCCCCGGTTTGAATCCTGGCTAGGGTCATATGTGAGTAGAGTTGTGAGTTGGTTCTCTCCTGTGGCCAAGGGTTTTTCTCCAGGCCACCGGTTTGCCTCTCTCCGGAAAAACCAAACACTTTCGATCTCAGACTGTGCTCCGTGGTCATAGGTTGACGTGGCTGGCTGCTGAAGGCACCCTTTAATGCCTGCAGCTTGAACATGTGTAGCCGCGTCCTTCGCAACTCAGCTGCCAGTAAGGATGATGGCCGCCCAAATTATTATTATTATTATTATCATTAACCAAGATTGTTGTCATGATGACGTCAGGTGAATTGGGTCAATAAGTTCATTGTAACTTTTTGTGCAGTCAGGGCCAACTTCATAGTAGGTATGTGCAGTAATGAATTCATCAAGAACGGGCAAAATAGTGGGATGGGTTTTGGAGGAAGGGTAGTCAAGATTCAGGGCTCTCCGTGTATTCACTGAGCTGATTGAGTTGAAATTAGGTATTTAAACAAATACAGAAAAGTATGTGAATGATGTGAGAGTTTTAAACTCGTTCTTTATTAATACATTCGATGCTTCAGTAGGTTGTGACATACATGTACAGTTTGAAAAAACCTGGGCCCAATTTCATGGCTCTGCAATATAGAGCAAGTTCAAGAGCACATTTTGGTCGGCCCACGGTTGACCACTGACTAGCAACGCACATGCCCAGTGACATACACACTCGAACGACTCGTTTGGTAGTGAACTTCCACGACTATCCGCCATTTTGCAAAAGTGCCAGAACTGGTTCCCTTCTGTGCTTCAGACAGGTTGGCATGAAACCAGGCTACCGGGACCAGGGAAGAAACCAAGGTCCTGAGGCTGGTTCCAAATGGTCGACCACATCAGTCAACCAATGGTCGGCCAGCCTGGGTTCGTGTCAAGAACTTTAGTTAACCATAGTGCACACTCGAACTTGCTCAAAGTTATTTCGTTGTACCTGGCACTTTGTGTGACCCTTGGTCCACATCAAGATGGTTCACTTCAACGTAGTGTAGCCATTCAACCTTGCGCCTGTTGAAGGTAATCATAGGTTAGGGTTTTTTGTGTTTTTTTTTTTCTTTTACCTTTTATCATTTCTTGTGAGGTAACAGATGTTTTACATGTTATGTAAATAAATCAAAATATTTCAGTGTTTTACACCATGTGTAATATGAGTTTTTGTTTTAAAATGCGTTTTAGTACTGTCAAGCTATCAAGCTCTTGTAGTGGTTTTTATCACAAAGTTGACTTTGCAAACCTCCTTTGTTTTACGAAAGCTTAGCTTACCCCTTGTGATTTTTCTCAAATTTTAATTTACTAGGCTTACCCCTTGTAATTTTTGTCAAATTTCCATTTCAAAACATACAAGGCTTATGTGATTTGTGATTTTTCTCAAAATTTAACATACAAGGCTTACCCCTTGTGATGTTCGTCAAATTTCCATTTTAAAGCATGCAAGGCTTACCCCTTGCGATTTTTCCTCAAATTTTAACATACAAGGCTTACCCCTTGTGATGTTTGTCAAATTTCCATTTTAAAACATACAAGGCCTTGTATGTTTGTCATATTTCCCTTGTGATTTTTCTCAAATTGAAACATACAAGGCTTGTGATGTTTGTCAAATTTCCATTTTAAAGCATGCAAGGTCTACCCCTTGTGATTATTTCTCAAATTTTAACATACTAGGCTTACCCCTTGTAATTTTTGTCAAATTTCCATTTCAAAACATACAAGGCTTACCCCTTGTGATTATTTCTCAAATTTTAACATACTAGGCTTACCAATTGTGATGTTTGTCAAATTTCCATTTTGAAACATACAAGGCTTACCCTTGTGATTTTTGTCAAATTTTAACATACAAGGCTTACCCCTTGTGATGTTTGTCAAATTTCCATTAAAAATACATACAAGGCTTACCCCTTGTGATTTTTGTCAAATCCCATTTCAAAACATACAAGGCTTAACCCATGTGATTATTTCTCAAATTTTAACATACAAGGCTTACCCCTTGTGATGTTTGTCAAATTTCCATTAAAAATACATACAAGGCTTACCCCTTGTGATTTTTGTCAAATCCCATTTCAAAACATACAAGGCTTACCCCTTGTGATTATTTCTCAAATTTTAACATACAAGGCTTACCCCTTGTGATGTTCGTCAAATTTCCATTTTAAAGCATGCAAGGCTTACCCCTTGTGATTTTTCCTCAAATTTTAACATACAAGGCTTACCCCTTGTGATGTTTGTCAAATTTCCATTTTGAAACATACAAGGCTTACCCCTTGTGATTTTTCTAAAATTTTAACATACAAGGATTACCCCCTGTGATTTTTGTCAAATTCCCATTTCAAAACATACAAGGCTTACCCCTTGTGATGTTTCTCAAATTTTAATTTACTAGGCTTACCCCTTGTAATTTTTGTTAAATTCCCATTTCAAAACATACAAGGCTTACCCCTTGTGATTTTTCTCAAATTTAAACATACAAGGCTTACCCCTTGTGATGTTTGTCAAATTTCCATTTTAAAGCACGCAAGGTTTACCCCTTGTGATTTTTTCAAATTTAAACATACAAGGCATACCCCTTGTGATTTTTCTCAAATTTAAACATACAAGGCTTACCAATTATGATGTTTGTCAAATTTCCATTTTGATCACAAAGTTGACTTTGCAAACCTCCTTTGTTTTACGAAAGCTTAGCTTACCCCTTGTGATTTTTCTCAAATTTTAATTTATTAGGCTTACCCCTTGTAATTTTTGTCAAATTTCCATTTCAAAACATACAAGGCTTATGTGATTTGTGATTTTTCTCAAAATTTAACATACAAGGCTTACCCCTTGTGATGTTCGTCAAATTTCCATTTTAAAGCATGCAAGGCTTACCCCTTGCGATTTTTCCTCAAATTTTAACATACAAGGCTTACCCCTTGTGATGTTTGTCAAATTTCCATTTTAAAACATACAAGGCTTACCCCTTGTGATTTTTCTCAAATTTTAACATACAAGGCTTACCCCTTGTGATTTTTCTCAAATTTTAACGTACAAGGCTTACCCCCTGTGATTTTTGTCAAATTCCCATTTCAAAACATACAAGGCTTACCCCTTGTGATTTTTGTCAAATCCCATTTCAAAACATACAAGGCTTACCCCTTGTGATGTTTCTCAAATTTGAACATACAAGGCTTACCCCTTGTGATGTTCGTCAAATTTTCATTTTAAAGCATGCAAGGCTTACCCCTTGTGATTTTTCCTCAAATTTCAACATACAAGGCTTACCCCTTGTGATGTTTGTCAAATTTCCATTTTAAAACAAACAAGGCTTACCTCTTGTGATGTTTGTCAAATTTCCATTTTGAAACATACAAGGCTTACCCCTTATGATTTTTCTCAAATTTTAACATACAAGGCTTACCCCTTGTGATTTTGGTCAAATTCCCATTTCAAAACATACTAGGCTTACCCCTTGTGATTTTTGTCAAATTCCCATTTCAAAATATACAAGGCTTACTCCTTGTGATTTTTCTCAAATATAAACATACAAGGCTTACCCCTTGTGATTTTGGTCAAATTTCCATTTCAAAACATACAAGGCTGACCCCTTGTGGTTTTTTGTCAAACTTCCGCTTTAAAATATACAAGGCTTACCCCATGTGGTTTTTCATCAAATTTCCATTCAAAACATGCAAGGCTTACCCTTTGTGATTTTTCTGAAATTTCCATTTCAAAACATACAAGGCTTAACCCTGGTAATTAATGTCAAATTTCTGTTTTAAAACATGCAAGGGTAGTAACCCTTGTGATTTTTGTTAACTTTTCCATTTCGAAACTTGATTTTTGTCAAATTGCCATTTAAATAATACTAGACTAAAACTGTCGATTTTCCAGTTTTGAAAATGTAAGGCTTCCCCCCCCTGGCAATGTATTAATTTTTGCACGCTCGCCCGCCCTCCATTAACGAAAGTGACTATTCGATTAAAAATGGCTGAAGCTTATTATACTTTATAGTGTTATCCTCCAATCAAATGACAAAGATCTACTTGGATGTTATATAAAACAAATAATGAATGTTTTTCATTCGTGCAATAGTAAGAATATTTTCATGAGTTGAAAGATGGAAAGTTCCATTCAACGAGGTGAAGCACCCATAAACATTCATTATTTGTATAGTATCACACTCCCATTGAGCAATCTGATTGGATAATTAGCACGTACTAGATGGTAACACCCTACTACATATTACATACTGAGGCAGAATAGTATGCAAATAGGGTTTTTCTTAGAATGTAATAGACCGATCTATTAAGCCCTGCCCCCATACGCCCCCATATGTTTTGACCTATCACAGCCTTGGGTACGCCACAGAGAGTCCGACAAAAGTCCAACATGATAAAAATCCTATTGGAAATTGTAAACATGCGTGCGCGTACTTACAGCGTGCGCGTTCATGTCGTGCAGTGTGGCATTGAAGAGATGCACATTGCCCTGCCCACGTGTACAGTGGTGATTGGTCAATAAGATTAGGGGTGGGGCTTAATGGATCGGTCTACTGTTGGACGTTGACCAGGGCACTTCATCACTACTTTACAGCAGATGAGGAGAAACATGTGGGTTCTTACTCGGCGGTTCCTGTGCACTTTGGTAGCGATCCGCTTGCTATGTAGTACAGATTGAGGCTTGAAATATAAAGCCAGAATTGAGAAATTTGCTTGTGTGGCTTAGGAGCTCCATGATAAAAAAAAATAAACTAAAAGGTGTTTTTAAAGTAAATCAGGAATCGTAAAAATGATATACATTGTAGTAGTTACGAGGATAATGCAAACCAGGTTGATATTCAGGAAGACCTTGGCCTTTGGATCTTGCTTGAGCGAGGAAACTTTCTTGAGGTGAGCCTGCTGCTTTCTTGCATTGATCCTCCCTTCAGATGAGTCATCGTACCCACAGAACCAGTCATACCCACGCCTCAACACTGTCTTCTCTCTATCTGGTCGCTCTGTAAAAATTAGAAATATAACATGTGAAAAAAATGTATGGTTTTGTTTTTTCTGTTCAAGTTCGGTTTTTTTCTTGGGTAATTCTATCTGATATACTCATGCCCGGTATGTGGCAGAGGGAGGCCCCCTCCCCCCTCCCGAAAAAAAAAATAATAAAATGTTCCCATTCTCTATTTAGCTAATTCATAGCCCAGGAATGATAAGCTCAGCTGTTTTCTGTGGGTCTTTTTTTGTAATCTGAGTTCAGTTGATCTCAAACTGCGAGGAGATTGTTTTAAAGAAATAACTTTGTAGTTTGTACAGCGCTGGCTGTGTGTGGTTTCCACTGTGTAAAAAAGTGGGAAATAAACTTGCATCCTTGATCATTTATAAGCTAATTTCCTGACTTGATGTTTTAAGCATGTTTCATAAATAAATACATATATTTGTTGCCGACTGATGATGTGATGTCAAACAGAAAAAACAAAGATGAATATCAACACTGCTACAACACACAGGGCAATTTTTTCCAGCAACTTAGAAGCAACCAAATGCACTGCATGCAGAAGGACCCCATCGGTTGTAGGCATACAACAGGCATTTTCAAACAGTTATCTTTAACTCAAACTGTCTCCAAGAAAAAATGTTCTTCTTGCAGATTGCCTTTTGAGAGACTTGCACATGCAGTCTATTACCAATCACGTATCATGCAGTGTCGTGGCCGGGTGGTTAAGAGCACCAGACTCAAGCTCTGGTGTTTCTGATCAGCAGAGTGTGGGTTCGAGTCCCGGTCGTGACACTTGTGTCCTTAAGCAAGACACTTAACCATTATTGCTTGGTCCTTCGGATGGGACGTAAAGCCGTTGGTTCCGTGTGTTGTGTAATGCCACATAAAAGAACCCAGTACACTTATTGTAAAGAGAAGGGGTTTGCCCCGGTGTTTCTGGCATGGTCTGACAGCAATATGCACCACTTCACCTTGTATCCCTTTCACGGTGTTGTATTATGGTCGCTTCGTCTCATAAAATCATTCATAACAATCTCCACTCCACAAGATTTGATAATTCGGTGCCATTTATGACAGACATGGTGCATTATAAATGTACACTTATTATAACTCTTATGATTTCTTTTAGTTTTCTTGATAAAAAACTCAAAATGATGATTACCTCCTCCGTTTGAGACAACAAAGACATCACCGTCCTTCTCCTCATCTTCCTTTACATCTTCAACCTCGTCCAAGCGGGGATTGCGATTCAGACGACTCCACCAAGTTGTGCGAATCAACTTTTAAAAGAGCAGAAAAAATAATATCGTCAGTCCCTATAAGACTGAAATACGATAGGTTTCCCGGCCATTTCCAACAAAAATTTATTCAAATGAATGCTCTGTTGCATCAGCATTCAACAG
Source organism: Marthasterias glacialis (assembly GCA_911728455.2). Lineage (NCBI taxonomy): Eukaryota > Metazoa > Echinodermata > Asteroidea > Forcipulatida > Asteriidae > Marthasterias > Marthasterias glacialis. The sequence goes on along the minus strand of OU452232.1, from coordinate 16,957,527 downwards.
TCAAAAGGAGTAAATCTATTTCAACAGTTTACCATTCACTGGTCGAATAAGATCAAATAAAAATAAAAAAAAAAAAAAAACGAAACAGAAAAACACACCTGAACAAAGTTTTGTGTACAAGTTTTTTTGTATCCATTAACTAGAGGTGCATGTCTGATTACTGATGGCCTATGGACAATAACCTTGTTACACAAAAAGAATTACCTTGTACATTGAATATGCTAATCTGTGTTGATGTTTTAGCCTCGCTGTGGCTTTTATTTCGTTCCTTTTTATAAAAGTTTTTAGCTGTTTTTGTCCCACTTCTGCATTTGCAAACACATAAATCAATTCCATACTTTATGACTTTGCTCCCTGTTGTAAAGTGCTTTTGTTTTTAAGGTCCTTAATTGGATGTGTTGAATCCATCTGTATTTCCTTATTCTCTTTGCTTCTTTGTTTAAGGCAAAGTATACCTTTGGTTTTTGGAACCGTACATTTGCCTTAATGCTATATAATTGTAGATATATGCCATAAAACTAACCTGTGTAAATTTCAGTTCATTAGATGGCAGTTTTTTTGAGATATCACCAAAAATCTGGAGTGGTTGTGTTCACGCAGAAGAAGTATCCGTCATTGGAATACACATTCTGAGAAGTGTTATGGCCATAACGCTTCTCAGAATCAAATTTTGGGGGGATAAAAAGTGATGTATTTTTCCATAACTGCAGTACTTCGAAGTGAAATGTTTCTCAAAATGCATTTATACTATCCAAAGCTGACTGTACTTCTTACCAAGTGAGTTATTATTGCCATAAATTTTCAGAGTCATTACCAAACGTACACAGACCCTTTGAGCGCTTTGTGGTTTATGCTTTTGATGTAAGGTGCTATATAAGTTCTATTATTATTCATAATCTTGTTATTATTCCAGGGCATTTCTTGGCAGGCAAGACACTACACTGGTAATACGGGAAATTTTACATTGGGTGTCATAATTACCAGAGCTACTATACATAATTACACATAGTTCGAGAGTTATAAAAAAATAAAAACTGAACAAGTTTTGAAATAAGCCCCATTCCTTCATATCAAAAGTTGATAAAAATTGTAATTTACCAATTGCCATGATAGCTATGTAAGATTTTATGCTTTGTTCCATTGAGTTGTGTACAAATAATACCTGCAGGAAAACCAGGCTCTGTGTGGCTCTTTTGTAAACATGTGCTGTCACAGGTTTGGTCTACTCTAATAAGGATAATGACTCAAGGTTCAGGGGTCAAGGCTCAAAGGTCAAGGTTCATAGTACCCTCCCCGCTTACCTTCTCCTCGTCAGGTGGTTTTGTCAGGAGGCTGACTACGACATCCACAATGACAGTGATCCAAAAGAGGATCATTGCAAAGTACATGTAGTGAACTCGAGCTGTAATGGGCGGTCTGGTATCCTCTTCCCAGCACGGAGGGCCTCGGTAGACGAAGTCCAAGACCATCCGGATTACACCAATGATGAACCCTACCACGAGGCCACTGAAACAACCCTGAAATTGCAAAAGTAATTTTTGTAACAAAGGATTTTTGTACCATAGAAATGGGGCATACAATGTGCATAACAAGAGGGTAAATGAAAAAAGTTTCATCTCAGTTTTTTACAATAATGAGATATTTACTTATTTTTATTTACTCTAAAATCTTTCTGGTAATGAAATCAAGGGCTCCTCAAAAGCGACTAGCACTAAAACTTGTAGACCTTAAAATCAGTGGCGCAGCCGGTTTTTTGGGGGGGAGGGTTGTCAAAGGGCACGGCTTCTCCTGCCCCCCACCCCACGATAAGCAATAGGAAGTCATGGCCGAGTGGTCTATTGCACCGGTCTCAAGTTCTGGTTGTTAAGTCATCAAGGTGTGGGTTCGAATCCCGGTCATGACACTTGTGTCCTTGAGCAAGATGCTTTACTATAATTGCTTCTCTTCACCCAGGGGTATAAATGGATACCTGCGAGGGTAGAGGTTGATATCTTGTTTAAAAAAGCCTTCGGAGCACCACGGCGGCTCGGGGCTGTACTCCCCAGGGAGCTGAGAAAGATTACAGGAATGTTATTGGCCCAATAACCAGGGCACTGCTGTAAAGTGCATTGACAAAATGCGCTATATAAGAACCAGTTATTATTTTATTATTAGCGAGTTCAAAAACCACAAGGGAAACTGATGACTGGGTAAATTTAATTCAGTCTTGGGTGAACAACGGCAAATTGATGAGAACGGAATTTGAAGCTGGATACAGCTCAGTTGGTAGAGCCCAGGTCCCAGGAGGTCCCAGGTTCAAATCCTGCTCCAGTACATTTGTCTTGGTTCACCCGAAAATATTATTATAATTATTATAAAAATATCAAGGAGTGTCGTGGCCGAGCAGTTTAGTTTGCCGAACTGAAGTTCTGTAGTTTACAGAATGTGGGTTTGATTCCCAGCCTGGCCAGTCGTGAGACGCTTGTGCCCTTGAGCAAGACACTTTACCATAATTGCTTTGTCCTTCGGATGGGACTTTATGCTGTAGGTCCCGTGTACTAGGATGGGTAGTGCATGTAAAAGAACCCAGAACACTTACATGAAGGAGTAGGGGTTTACCCTGGTGTTTCTGGTTCAGATAGCAAGCATCCTTATCTACGAGTTTCCTCAGACTTCCAAGCTTCCACGGATGTCTCAAAAGCGAACTTAAAAGTTCGCTTTTGAGGCATCCTTGGTTTCATTACCAGAAATTAATAATAACAACAACAAAAGCAAAAAATCACAAATCAACTTGAACCCTACTGACCTTTTCATTGCCTCTTGGCCATAGGAGAGCTACCAGGTAGACGGCAGCCACAGGCGGAGAAAGGAAAGCAGAGATTTCCTGGATGTAGATGAACAGCTGACCTCCTTGTATCTTCTGAATAATTGGTATCCACAAGATGCTGATGATGATCAGAACGACGACAACTAGCCTGCAAAGTAACACACAGGACAAACACAAGTCTAATTCAGACTATCCTTGTAGTTTAACCTCTCTATATAGACCTTTATCATGGTGAGGCCATCTTGATTTTCTCCCATTCAAACCAATGTAACCAAACCGAGGCTGGAAGGGCAAATAGTCTGGTTCCTTTTAGTACAATGAATATGAACATCTATTACTGTTATTGGATACAGAGAACATGACCAAGATGGTGGCAGCATGATAAAGGTCTATTGTCAAAAGACCAGTACTCGCATTCTGTGCGACCCAACATGAAATAACGAACCTGTGAAAGTTTAAGCTCAATCAGTCATCGGATTCACAAGAAAACACTTTAAAAATTTTTTATATGTTTTTACTGTTTCAAACACTCACAGGATGGACTCACAAATAGATCAATATTAGTTGTTGAACTCATTTCTCAAAACTATAGAATTTCAAGCAAAAATATTTTATGGGAAGTTTTCCACCGTGACCATTTTTACACCTTTAAGTTGTGTGATAATCTGTAAACATTTATATTGTCAATCTTACCAATGTTAAGCACAACCTCCTTTAAAGCCCCAGCTCAGCATTGGTAAGAAGCAAAAACATAAATGTTCACAGATATACATATATACCTTACATGGTATAAAGATAATGATGGTAGAATACTTTCCTTTAAATATTTCTGCCTGACGGGCTATCGTTTTTAAATAATAAATGAAATATGATCCAAAATTTATTTAGTTTTCGCCTCAGTGAGACTCCGGAATGTGCCTACAAGGAATGCGTACAAAAGTGTTGAATATATTTTAACCTTTTTCTCGCAAACGAAACAACGAAATGAGCTGACATTTTCACATGTTGGTTTTATTACAAATATCTTGATTGTGCAAAGAATGGGAGCATTTACAGTCAGTTTACCAATGTTTAGCTGGGGCTTTAAGCAAATGGCAAGAAACAAGTAAAATAAACTGTTCGTTTTCAAAATATTTCATTTCCCCTATGCGGAGAGTAAAGTACTATCTATCTATATTTTTATATAGTAATTTCAATGGTAACTTCATTCTGGTTAGATGTTAACATTTACATCGAATATAAATTTCAATTTGCCTCACACCGATGTGTGATAAGCACTGTATACTCAGTGCTTTCGAGTCCTGTGGAAAAAAATCCACAGGCAACTCGGGTGGGATTCGAACCCACGACTCCCGCATGACTAGAGTAGATTTCTTAACCACTAGACCACCGAGCACGCCCGGTGACGAGGGGCCAGTTTGAATCCAGGATTCGAATACTGGATTCAAACTGGCCCCTCGTCACCGGGCGTGCTCGGTGGTCTAGTGGTCAAGACATCTGCAACTTCATTCTGCTTAGCATTTTCTTGTGGAGAGCATTCTATGCTAAGCATGCAGCTGTTTTGTTTCAAAGTTGGTTTTTTAAAAAGTTTTCAAGAGTTTAATTTGTTAATGTGTACCTCAACTGTTGCGGAGGTTTTTTACTTTCAATATGGAGCGAAGGAAATGCGTACATACCTGCCAACAATCATGAGCTCTCGAACGCTCGCTGACTTCTTGCTTACTTTGGCACGGAAGAACTTCCAGATGTCGATGGTGAAGAGCGTGCTGGTGCTGTTGAAGATAGACGTCAGGTCACTCATAAGAGCTGCCAGCATGACGGCTAGCAAGACACCTCGCAGACCTATATAATGGAGGTAATGCATAGTACAACGAGGTCAATCAAGCTCCGTGATTAATTGTAAGATTTCCACACTCCAGAGCAGGAAGGGAACATGATCTAACTTCCAGCTACACTTAATTCTGCCAAGCTTGGGAGTCGAATGGCCATCACTACTCCAACCAGTGCAGGGAAGTATAGTATTTTGGCCTCTCGCCTCTCACCAGCACCAGAAGCTCACAGTAAAAATCTCTATAGCTACAGAGTTGGTTATAACTATTGACAGCGGTGGACAGGCATGCCACTTGGACTTAACAAAAAACGAGGATATTCAAATCTTTACAAGACTTTGTACAGTGTTTTTTAAGTTTCAATGGAATGATGAGTGTGAGGTAAAAAACGAGGAAATCAGCTGATCCGAGGAAAAGTTGCATGCCTTGGTAGAGGGGGAAGGGGGCTGGGAGCACGTACCCCTTTTGGCATGCGGTGCCACACCCACCCGATCACCCCTCAATTAGAATCTAGATATTTAGACTACTTTGCTCACCAAAGTAGTCCATCGCAAGTTAGACCCTACATTTACTGTCCATCTGTCTTAATAAGATCTTATAAGATTCTTATAAGATTCTTATAAGATTCTTATGAGTGAATAAGAATCTTATAAGATTCTTATAAGAATCTTATAAGAAACTTATAAGAAACTTATAAGAAACTTATAAGACGTCTTTAACTACTTCACAATCAGTGCTTATAAGATTGTTATAAGTTTCTTATAAGATTCTGATAAGATTCTGATAAGATTCTTATAAGAGTTTTTTGTATGGGTGTGTATGATTAGCGGCTACGGATGTGGCTTAAATGCCATAATCACATGCACTGAAACTCAGGAAGCCCTTAGCAAAACCCTTAGTAACAGCCACAGCCAACGATTCAGACTTGTCCTCATAGTTTGCCCCTAGCTTGAAGCATCTTGATGGTTTCTTACCAACAGGCAGTACTCCCATCACCAGCTTTGGGTAAGCGATATTTGAGCATCCAGTCGGGCTTCCACACGCAGCCAAACAAGTCTCCTCAGAGGCACAGGCGACTTCATCTACATTATAGAAAAAGAAAACCATAATCGATAAATATTAAACATTACAAAAAAAATATGTATTCCTTATCATATTACAGTGGGTTTTTTTTTCAGGTGACAAAAAGTATTTCTCACGACAATTGCTTCAAATATGTGACGGTTATAACAAAAAAATGTAGCAAGGGTCACAAAATGTAAAGTAAAAACAAAAAAGCTACCAGATTAAAATTTTTACCAAGTTTTCTTTCAGTGTTCATTATCATTCATTTCTTTTAACCAGTTGGAGCTGGATGTCCTGTTTACAAACAAATGTTTCCCCTGCCTGGCATGCCTGGAAATGGAAGCCGTCTTAAGACGCCCCGTCACAGACCACAAACACGCCGTCTAACGCTTCGTTTCACTCACACAAGGACAAAAATAGGTCGTGGATTTATTGGCATTTTGTGGCCATTGAGAGGCAGTTTTTGTGTAATCCATGATTATAGAAGACCTTTGTCCTTTTGTTCCAAGAAGGGAATTATGAAGCATTGAGAGGCTTCCACCATTGTTCATTCATTGTATTTTGGCTCAATGGAGGTTAGTCAGAGTGAGCCGGCAATCGAGCAACGGTTCGGTGTTTAGTTCCACTCCTGTGCCGTAGGTATATAACGGCGGATGTTTTGCAATTCACGCTGCATGAATTTGACATTTTCGCGGTCAAGAAAAACGGGCGATCCAACAAAGAGAATTTTTGTTCTCTTGGCAGTTTTTGTGCGCAAGCAGTACCCTCAAAGAAAAAAAAGATTCCGCCAAAAAAATCCCGCCAGGGGAATGGGAAAAAAAAAGGGAATCCCGATGGCAACTGGTTAAAAGTCAAAATTTTATCAGTCTGACAATTTGACCCAACGTACCAGTGAATAGAACTCGACTGATCATCCCAGGTAAAACCATGAGAAACAATGGTAGCATCTTGGCATAGCCGGCCATCAAACAACCACCTTGGGCGTGGGATAAACTCTTCGCAGACAAGGCTCTCTGCACCATCATCTTTGGAAAAATGTGACAACAACTTTGCTCTAAATAGTTAAGTCTGAGCTTAGCACAATTTTATCAGTTTTCAAATTTGGTTTTACAGAAAAATTACAATGACAATGTAACCTGTGAGTGTGTCATCACATTGTGCTGCTAACATGAAGGTGAAAAAGAACAACTTAAGCATTTAATGGTTGCATTGATAAATGTTGGGGCTCATCTATGCAACTTTTGTAACAGTTAGACAATCAGGACCCAATTTCATAGATCTGCTAAATATTGCTTACCAATTTTCTGAAAAGAAAAAATGAGCAGGATACCAATCACATATTGTACATGTGACATGGTATTCTGGCTGGTAAACCTTACTTTGGTAATCATAATTTTGTTGTGCTGAGCTACTTTTTGTGCTTAAGCAGCTCTATGAAATTAGGCCCTGGTTACCCGTGGATGGACTTAGTTTCAATTATATAACTGACATTTGATTGGTGGAACTTACATCACACGTGTCACTCACTATACTCCCATTCCCATCGGCGATCAAAAAGTCTGATACGCCCATGGGTAAATTTAGGTATTGCCCATTAGGATCATCCTTGTTCCCAATGTTTTTAACCGGCAGAGCTCCGCTGCTAAAGCAAAGAAGCACCTGTGCAAAGGGCTGTAATATCATCACACCCTGTGTATTGCGCTGTTCTATCTCAGCATATTGCGGTATTTAAGCTGCGCATCAAGTTTTCAAGGTTGCTTGAAGAGATAACTATTGGTTATCACGTGCGTGTCAGTGTCAGTGTCACAAGAATTAGGTTGGTGTCTACATAGAGTCCTTCACGTTATTCAGAAGTCGTTTTAGAATTTTTAGAGTGTGGGGTGGACGATGAACCGTGTCTATTTTGATTTTGTGTTTATTGTGAAAAAAAAACAAATGACAAAGATCTATATGTCAGTTATGAAAAACAAATATTGAGTGGCTTTAATTCGTGAAATTGGAGGAAAATTATCGCTCAGTAAAATTGTGACTGTGCCATTTCACTTGGTTTTACCCAGTGAAATGGAATAGTCCAAATTTTACCTTGCGAAAATATTCCTCCCATTATACACTGAGCCACTTAATTGTTTTATACTATTTACCCTTTCTCCAAACTTCCTTGTTTTGTTTCACTTTGCTTTGTGTTTTGGGGGAAAGACACAGACCATTAGAGAATGGGATGGACGATAGAAAACAAAAACACAAAATGGCAAGAGTTGGTCCTACCAGTCAAAACCAAGCCATCTGTGAAACAAACTTTTCATGCAGAAGTTTAAAATTTGTGTTTCTTATCATATCATGTCAGCGTCTCATGCCAGAGCGGTTTAGTGCACTGGAATCAAGCTCTGGTGGTCAAGTCATTGGATTGTGGGTTCAAATCCCGGCCATGACACTTGTGTCCTTGAGCAAGATGCTTTACTATAATTGCTTCTCTTCACCAAGGAGTATAAATGGGTACCTGCGAGGGTAAAGGTCGGATATTGTGTTTGAAAAAGCCTCCGGAGCGCCACGGCAGCTCGGGGCTGTATACTCCCCAGGGAGCTGAGAAAGATTACAGGAATGTTATTGGCCCAATGACCAGGGCACTAATGTAAAGCGCATTGAGACATTATTTTGAAATGCGCTATATAAGAACATATAGTCGTTATTATTATTATCATATCAAAAAGTTGATAGCTTTGTCTGCTCAAAAAAAAAAGAGTGGTTGCAATCAAGACCTTGTTGATATAATGCTTCATTTTGACACACGTCTGCATAAAAATTGTAGATCAAGGGTAAAATTCATAGGAGGTCATGAATATTCATACCTGGTCTGCGCACCAGTACCAAATAGACGCAGGTGTCTGACCGAAGAGGAACCCGGCCCATGGCATATCAGAGTTGATCGGGTCACGCAGCATCTGCCAGGAGTCGCTCCGTGGTATCCCGCAGGTCGAGTTGGAATACAGAGTCTCATTAGGGATTGCAGCCATGTACTTGACTTTAAGCTCTGCATAGCCCCCTACCTTAACGAAACCTGGAAACAAAAATAAAACAATGGGAGACTTTGGGAACGTTAGGTGGCAGCAGACTTATCGCGAAAATCCACTGTTTTCAGAAATGTGCGCATTCATTTCATTTCAAGAACATTTATTTCCATTTCACAATAAACAGCATACATGTAATTAAATGTGAAAAAAACCTATATTATAGCAAAAGGAAGTTTTCGTTTCCGGAAACTGAAAATTATCACATCACTTAATGAATTTACTTACCAAGCTTACTTTCATAATGAAGATTTTGGGATTTTGAGTTTAAAAAGATTGTATGTGGTTAAATTACACAAAACTTATCAACACGTGTGTCAGCCTGACGCGCAGCAACATTGTGCACATAACTAAGCGTAACGCAGAAGATATTTCTTTGCAGTGATTGGCTCATACTGCACGTCACGCGTGCGCACCAACACTAGTGGGCAAAATGAGGGAACATCGCGCCTTTTTGTATGGGGCTAATGATGACGTGACGCACATGCGTTTGTGCGTCTGCCTAGTGCACAACTCTATGGCCTTTGCCCACCAATGGTGTCTGTAGGCATGCGTCAATGTAATTAGCATATTTTATGGGAAGGGCTAATAGACCTTATGCACATGACGTCATTTGAGTAGGGCGCCCTCAGCTAGAGGTCAAAAGAAGGTTGCTCATTGGCCCATCCTCTGCGCCAAACATACATGTAAGTCTCGCGCGTATTCGAACATAAGGGTCCGTAAAAGCGCGTAGTTTTGTTTCCTTCACATGTTACAGCAATGTGAGTGGGACCAAAATGGTCCCAAAAATGTTTGAATACGCGCGAGACTTGCACAGACTATTGTAACAGTTGCACGCGACTGAACTACGCACTGGTATTCACCAAAATGACGGCAAGCAGGTGGTAACGTCACGTGCATAAGCTCTACAGGGAGACTTTTAAAAGGTTGGATTTCAAGATCAAAATGATCTTACTCATGATCATCAGAATGAACGAGCCCAGCATCATGACGAAGAATTGGAGAGTGTCAGTGAAAATGACAGCTGCCAGTCCACCGGTTACAGTGCAGATGCCAGTCAATATGAGCAGCGCTATTACCGAAGGGTAAAGGTTCCAATTCAGGGCTTGCTGGAGGAACAGGGCGCCAGAAAACAAATTTACCTGGATGGTAAGAAAAGATCAAATCGAAAAATTAAATCATTGGTTTGTAGAAGTGTGTCTTCACTCCTCCCATCTAGCTTTTTTGGGAGGGGGAAGCAATCAAGTCTACAAGTTTTAAAACTTGTATTTATGATTGTTACAGGTGGCTGGCAATTGTTTTGTGTTTTTTTACTTTGGCAAGTTGTTTCCTATGACAGGTATAAGTACATCAAGCACAAAGTTAAAAGATAAATCGAAAAATCAAATCACTGGTTTGTGGAAGTGGGTCTTAATTCACTCCTCCCAACGATTAACACTTTACAGTTCAAAATCCTTCTATACCCAACTGCCAAAGTGAAGGATTCACTAGGTCTGGGGGCCAGTAGACCCAAAGCACAATTGGTTACAAACAATTTGGCGAGGTGTGACATAGGAGAAGAGGGCATGGGATGATTGTGGCCACAGGCTAGTCAAACTGCCTTGTCTGTATAAAGTCAAAGTCAACAAAGACTAATTCATTTAGCTCTGCCCACCTTAGCGACTGCCCCACAAGGAGCGTACTTTTGGCAGCGGAAATGGCACATGTGATTTCCTTTGCAAAAAGCTCACCACACTCACAACATACAATCCAAATGATAGTAGCTTGTTTAAAGGTAAAATATTGAACTGGCAAAACTGAAAGTGCAGTGTTCTCACTTTGTGTGATTCAACGTATACATGAAAAAACAAACCTGTGAAAATTTGAGCTCAATCCGTCGTATGGCCGAGTCAGGAGAAAATAGTGAAAAACTGTCCACAAACTTCAACATGTAAACACATTGTCCTTAATTCTTATTGTAAATAAGACTGAAATTTAAAACCAGGGTCTTCAAATTCTATTTTCTGGATTTTGACAGAATTTTTAGGGAAGATTGGTACAATATGAACTGCATAATCAGTAAGCTTTCAGACTGATACTAAGAATATAAAAACATTGGATGAATACCAATCCCGTTTTATATCTTTATATGGAATTTTAACCTGTTGCTTTTCTGGTCAGACTTTTACACTTTGTGACAGACCCATTGCAAAGACCTTATCGAATCAGTCGTATGGTTGCATCAATGTATTCGGTGAAAAATGCCATGCAATAGCATCTTTAATTTACACCAGGGATGAGAGTGGATGAAAATGAAAAATCCACGAAACACCAGTGGTGGGGTTGTTGGCTACCAACCACGCCATAACCCGTATCAATGGCAGCATTCTGTGCTTAAAATAATATAAATGGGGCAAGCACCTTGGTGTAGTGACAATACAGCACAGGTATTGTGTTAGGGCCTGGATGTATTAAAAAAAAAAAAAATTAATCCATAACAATAATATTCGTAAAATCTGGAAATCCGGAGGAATCTCATCCCTGTTACACTTATCCTCATTTTTTTAATAAACTTACTGAAATCTTTGTGAAAATATAAAGGATGAGCGACAGCATAGCAAGGTAAACACGGATCCTCTGCCCTCCAAATCTCTTCATCATGTACTCTGGAAGGGTGTACACCTGCAATCACAAGAAAGAATATAACAATCATGGTAAACATTTCTTTCACACTGATAGGATATAAATTATAATATAATTATACACAATACTTCATTTCATTGTTTTTCTAAACTTTGCAATACTTTATTATATGCATAAAATCGACAATGGCCTGACATTTCTACCCTAGTCCTTCTCTGGGCTTTTGAGAAGACTGATATGGGGTTTAAAAAATGTGAGGCCATTAACAGTTTTGTGTTTGTACCAAGGATTTTTTATTTTAGTTATGCTGGTATGCAATCTGCAACAGCTAATCCCCCCTTTTTTTCTTTTTTCTTTTTTTGACATTACATTATGTTACAAAAGGAGGTTGGTGTCAACTGCATGCGTAAGGGAAAAGAAAAAAGCTTACATTGATTTTTGACCCAACTGCCCAATCAGATAGACAGAACAGTAGCAATTAGACAGAGACAGGGGACAATACACAAAACTTGCTGACAGCAGGTGGAGACCTGGAATATCATATGTATCAAAATGAGATCATAATTTCTCTACAAATACAAACAATAAAGGGTCTTCTGTAAATTAGTTTTCTTCTGAGTAGAAGTTAGATAGATTTATACCAGACAGGCTACAAAGACAAAAGTGTACAAACTAACAACAGTGTAAACATTGTTCATTATAGCAACCAGGGGTTTGGATTAATTTAGAAGAAACTCTCCAAAAGAAGCACGTGTGCTACAGCTTCAGTAGGAAAACCACTAGCTAGTGACATCAAACTCACTATTGCATCCTCCCAGATAAGCCTACACTCCATAGCAATTCACATCAAATCAAATCAAATCAAGGGATCAACTTGAAAATTCCTACTCCATTATTTGTTGAGCCAGCATTTTGGACTTGTTTCCCCGACTCAAATTATTCACACTCAGTGATTCATATCTTTGTTTAGTTTATTCCATTTGCAGAACAGGGGGGAAGTGGGGGTTAAGTGTCTGTATTTCCATATATCATATGTATATTTTGGGCTGTTGTTTGCTTTTTTTTATCCTATCTATTGATGATGTTTTATACTTTGGCCAACACGGGGAACCGTCGGAGATACCAAGTGAAAGATGTAAGGTGTGATTGGCTCCAGCTGCTTCCATCAGTTAGGCCGTGTCCGAACTGGTAGCTACGGCTACGGCTGGATCTGGATTGCCAGGTCATCATACATTGAAGTATAGGACGTCATTAGCAACGCCCTTAGCAACAGGCACAGCCGTAGCATTAGCCGCCCATAGGCCATATCTTTGACAGCAAGAGGGCGCAACACTAATTCCATTTTTAAAGTACATTAATATTTCAAAACATTAAAAATACAAAATTTTCCAAGCAAATATCTTACACTGATTGCACTGTACAACTATCAATAAAAAACCCTCAAAAGTTGTATATTAACTGCTTTATTAGAAGTCTAATTGTATCACACTATTTCTATGGTTTGACCCCCAATCTACCCCGAAGGATGCCCTCTTGCAGTCAAAAATAAGGCCTATTCTAATTCGGCCTTAGTCAGTCTGTTGAAGCCCTCATTTATGATACTCGCTAATACAAAGATTGCAACAACTTAAAAAGAAATCATTAAAAATGCTGGTATCTTATGAGATACCACACAGGGACCTTACAGAGATTAAAGACATTAGTCAAAAAATTGTATAACCACTCACCCCACTTGCTATGAAGACTGGCAAGAACACCCATCCTAGCAGCTGAACAAGCAAACAAGCCTGTTAATAGAAAGAAGGAAAAATCAAATAATTCAGTGCGAGAGTAACAAGACAACTTCTCATCAGGATCACTCATGATGCCTTTATACGTTGAACACAGGTAATGATAGGAAGACTTGGGTGGACAACAATAAATGCTCGTCTTAAGGAGATTGACGAGCAGAGTATACTGTTCGAAACATCGAGTCTAAAATGGCTCTTTTCAGAGCCACCACTCCTCCCAAAAGAGATTTATACATGGTTGTACCCGCGCAAGTTTACTAGTTTACTAGTTATAGTTTCCTATTATCCTTCACACCATGCAAAGCTTCAAACTTCACTTAATTTCATTCTGTATAACAGACCTATAAATTGGCATTGTATGGTAAAGACATTATATGGTGAGAGATAAGTTATCTTGTGATCTGGAAAAGCAGTTTGACAGTTCCAAGGGACCTCCTCATTGACAATCATATCAAGGATGTTGATAAATTGATAAAGTAACCCATTAGTAGATTACCCATTATGATGCCAACTAGGATTAAAAAGACACCCACAATAATGTAAAATTAGGGGTTTAAAAAAAATACCAATAAATAAAATAAAAGCCTATAAGTTGTTGCTGAACCAACCCGTAGGTCCAGCTATAAGGAAAATTGGGTTTTATTTAAAGGTAACTTTCTCTGCAGTGTGAATTTACCTTAGCTATCAAGTAAAAGCACAGGGATAGCTTCACAGAAACTATAGCGTCAAAATGAGCTTCTCTGTTGTTCTCTTATTGTTACTTGATTTAAACTAAGTGTTGATACCGCATCATTGGTTTCTGGAGGAGTAAGTCTACGTCCATTCTCTTGTTTTCAGTAAGCCCCAGCTCAACATTGGTAAACTGACTGTAAATGCTTCCATTCTTTGCACAAAACAATAAACCAACCTGTGAAAGTATCAGCTCATTTCGTTGTTTCATTTGCGAGAACACAGTAAATATTATTTCAGTATTTTAGTATGCATTCCTACAGGCAGAGTTTTCGTCTCACTGAGACAAAAACTAATTTCGGATCTTATAGGATCTTATATCATTTATGATTTAGAAACGAAAGCACTTCAGGCAGAAATATTTTAATGACAACTTTTTACCATCATTATACCATGTAAGGTATATGTAAATCTGTGAACATTTATGTTTTTCTTCTTACCGATGTTAAGCTGATTTAACACATCATCCAACTAAATCGTGAAAAAAACTTTAAAATTAGATGATCATGTTTTACTAGCAAAAGCATTTTTTTTTGTCAGGGTTTCAGTGTGTAATCACACCAGGTTTATTTCAGTTGCAGGGACCAAAATGAGCATGACTTTGGGGTGGTCTCCAAAAGACATTTTCTCCACTTTGTCATTATTTCAGCCAAAAATCTATCTGTTGAGTATTGGTACTGGGGTACGTAAGCCTAGTTATTATAATCAGTGAGCTTTTAGTCCTTTTTGCGATAACTACCAATGCTTTGGTGTTATTACTGTGGTCAATGTAACAGTAAATAACCACTGAATGGACCAAAGAAATTTACTAGCTTTGGGGTAATGTCATTTCAACTTACATTGAATTCGAAGGCTGCAACTCCTATGCCACCAGCTGCTCCTGATCCAGCGAGGCCAATGAAATGCTCACTGCCGATGTTACTGGCAAACAATGATGCGCCAACCTGTTTGTAAAAAGAGGAAAATTCTCAGAGGGAAAGTCGAGAGAACATGGAGAACTGGAACTATACATAACGTTTTTGGGTAAGTATTACAAGGTCCTTAGTTGCAATTCTACAGGGGCCTCGAAGGGCGTTAAATTTAAAATGCTTATAAATCTTAAAGAGAAACAATCAAGACACAAAAATCAATATTTTTTCTTACAAAATGAATGTTTCTTTTTGCCAAACTTTTACTTTTTATACCGCTTTTGATCAGCTCCATTTACCAGGAGCTACAAAATGATATGAAACAGCAATATTATAAAACTCTTACAAAGTTTTATAATGACCTTTGAGTACCGAGTCGATGATGCTACAATGCCCTTTCAACAAATCGTCAGACATTTCAATTCTCTCATTACTAATGGAGTGCAGCAGCGTCTTGTTGGTGAAGAGTTGGGACCATGGTTACAACCTCTTTCTCACCGTAGGTCTGTCGCCATGCAGCCTCTGTCTTTTCTACAGATATTTTCATGGTAAATGTGCCACCGGTGTGTCCGACCTGTGGATTTCACAAACTGGTCCTAACTTAGGACTAGTCCTAACTTTCATGACAAGTCCTGTAAGTTAGGACTAGTTACTCGTCCTAACTGGAGATAAGACTAGTCCTAGCGCTTTGTGAAATCGATCCCTGCTTCCTCATAGGCTGTGGTTGAGCATGATTCATGAAACCAGCTGGGCCCAATTTCATTGCGCTGCTTACCAAAGCATTTTGCGCATGGGGTCCTGCAAAGCGCGTACTTCACTCATTTTCAAATAGATATAGTCCTTATGAAAGTGAAAAAAAAAATCAAAGTCTCTATTACATCACTTTAAAATGGTGCAAATAGTCATTTTATTAGATACTATTTCAGAGCGAAATTCGAAAGATAACGTCACTGGATAATATCAACAACAACAGAGTCTGTCCCATTCCAAAGACCTGTTTTTGCATCAGTCAAAAGGTCAAATTCAATGCCGCATTGATTGAATATCATCGAATTCCCGAAGAAAAATATAAAGACCCATATATTTCAAATGTGACGTCGTTGGATCGATGGGCACCGGTATCAAATACATTAACATTTTACACCGTTTTAACATGAGGGTAGAGACCAGTAGTTCCCCCCAGCTTTCAAAGGACTCTATCTCGTGGAAAGTGAGTGCCTCATAAAACTGAATTGGACCTCGGAGCCCCTCTTTAAAAACTCGTCAGGCATGGGACAGTGAACACAGCCGGGTATGGGACCACCTACCAACTTTGCATCGTCAGGGCAAGAGATATAATGCTACAATCCCGGCCATACATATGTACCTCATTGGGCCTCCCCCGCCCTCGATCAATGTTGGCTCTCATTGCCTGGTCTTCGCTCTAGTTGGGAATAACGACACTATTAAGCGGGGGAGCAGGGGACGGGGAGGGCATACTTATTGCCACAGTGGCCCAAGTACTTTGGCCGGGATTGTAGGTTACTTGCGATGGATTTCGCTCTAGTTGGGAATAACGTCACTGAGCGGGGGGGGGGGGGGGGGCAGTAAATGATGCTGCAGTGTTATAATGTGGAAAGAAACATACACAGAGCAGTTCTTTGCGCTACATTTATAACTAGAAAATATCATGATATATGTTAATTTTTCCATCGGGGATAAGAATAATATTTGTTTTTTGCCCATTCACCGATGTGTATTAAGCACTGTAGTTGGTAAGACATCTGCTCTAGAATTATGGGGGTCGTGGGTTCGAATCCCACCCGAGGAATATGCCTGTGATGTTTAGAACATGTCAATTTTAATGATATTGTGCCCATACCTGCGACTCTATAAAAAGCATACAGGGCATGCAAAATAAATACTTCGGTAGCATGCAGGAGTAGTTTCAAAAAGTGTCCTACTATTTTGAATAAAACTGCGTGAAAATTCAAATGTGAATGGCTTTTCACCTTCGGAAGATTGCTTTGAACTATTGCCTGTAGTTTGCCTTGTGTGTCACGATCCCTACATGAAAGTGAAAAATCGCTGTATATTTTGAGAACCTCAAGAGATGTAGATCTCCTATGTCTCCAAGTATTTCTGATTTCTGACTTGTTTTTGCGCAGTTCTTGGAAATTGTCATGATCAGTAAAAGTTTACGTCAGCGTTGTCATTTCAGGTAAATTTCAATGGTTCACGAGTGTTCTGAGCAAGAAGACATTTTTTTGAGAAGACGTCGTTTGACCAAAGAAGGGCGTTAGGGTCTACTACGCCCTTTTTCCAGGCACACAAAGTACCTTTTCCAGTAGCAGAAGTTTGTATCGGCAATAAAATGCCCCATGACAAAAATATTATGGCATTACAGATTATAAGCTTCCTATAATGACTTATGAATGAATGATGCAAAAGTGATCAAACTGCCACGCTCAGTTTCCTGAGACATTGTGTACATTAATTGCATAATACACCCTTTCTCCTGTAACTTTTGTTTTGTCCTTCTTTCGGGCAGTCTGCTGCCACTTAAATTTTTAGCCAACTTTGACTATCCTTTACTTACCGGCAGCCAAATCATGTGACGTCCAGCCAGAAAATATCCGTTCACTGTCCCTCGGTTGGAACGACACAAAGACTGAAATAAAGAACGGAATGTCAAGTGTAGTCTTTATTATTCAGGCATGGTTCCAGGATTTTTACCTGACGGGGTAAAACACCCCCCACATCCCGAAATCTAACTTTAAGGTCGGAAGCGGGAAATATAATTTTTGGTCTGTTTTCTAAAAAGTAGGTCTATACTTTGCATCAATTCAATTCACTGTGACGTTTATTTCCATACTGGTGAGAATAAAAATTAAAATAAAGCAAACAACTACAGTACAATTTATTTCTTAAACAAAGTTAACCAAGAAATAATCAAATTAACATCACAGTAACGTGAGTAAGGGACACACCAATATGGGGGCATTGTCACAAGTCAAAAGGAAGCTTGTGTTGAAATGCCCGTTGACAAAAACAAACTTTATAGAAAAACAACAAAAGTAAACAACAAAATAGAGGTCCTCTGAAATCCTTGTCACTTGCCCAAAAGTAGCTTGAAAAATGAGACTTGTTGGGGAAAGCTTGTCCGTTTAAAAAAACTTGTACAAACTAGAACTGAGGAACTGTAGTGAACCTGGTTTATTGATTTGTTGCTGATTTAAATTAAGGTGCACCAAAGTAACTTCTGCAAGTTATATTTTACATTATAGTAACTGTTACTTTCCTTCTGGTGAATGAGGTTGGGGGATAATGGGATAGCTGTTCCTGTTTTTTTGTTTGTTTGTTTTTTTGGGGGGGTTCTTATAATCTCTTTTTTTTAATGGGAATATGTTACAAGTGGTCTTTACTTTTTGTACCTCCTTTACAACTTGTATCTTTTAATAATTATAGTCACTTTTTTTTTGCAAGTGTCTTAACACTATAGTAGACTAAACTTCCTGCCTTTTCTATAGGCCGCTGTAAAATATTGCTCAATTTCTGGAAAATGCGTGCATAAAATAAGAAATGATGAATGACGTCAAAGGAAAATATATAAATATTTTTTCCAAAGTCATTTGGGAAACTTTTTTTTTGTTAGTGTGTGAGCATATCGACATAATGTTATCACACGGGCAGCTGCACAAATCTCACGACTGTACCGATACTATTTTATCAATGAACATTTTATACTTGCCAGGTAGCAAAGCCAGCCCTTTCATATTCATTTTTTTTAAATAAAATTAAGTCTTTATTCAACTTTAGTAAGCAAACAATATTGGATAACAGAAATGACTGAATCCAACTGGAGTGAGGTCTGGTACTTTCTCTGAGATCAAACCACTACCAGTCTTCACTATTAAAACAAAATCAACAGTCTCAATTTATCTTTGTGAACTATAAATTCTTTTTGGTCATACTGAGACCAGAAAAGGTTGCAATTTTCGTTATTATTTTTTGTTTCACTCTTTCAAAGAAAATGTTCTTGGAAGCCAAACTAGGTTTTATGTGTTTGTGTAAAGGGTGTGTACGTTGTCAATGGTAAGATTTAACACAGATTTAGACATAACTTACATGGTATATGGTTATGGTGGAAAACTTCCCATGAAATATTTTTGTTTAAAATGCTATAGTTTTTTGAGAAATGAGTAATACAATTCAGTCCAACTATGTCTCGCGAGTCCAAAACTCAATGTTTAAAAGCAGTGCGGAAAACATTGGAATTTTTTCACTATTTTCTTGTGACTCCGATGACCTTATGGGCTTAAACTTTCGGTTGTGTTACTTCGTGATGCGTTGGATCACATGAAGTGTGGATACTTTTCTTTGACTATTTTTTTTTACCAATGTTTTCTGCGAGCTTCGACTTCGCCGATGGTATTGTCAGAACCTTTGTAATTATTGAACTACCATTTTCAACAACCAACAATCATTCGGATCGAACTGAGACAGTCTCATGCAAACAATTCACCACAGTACATGCAGTAATAGTCAAACAGCACAGAGCAGTCAACCGTGCTAAAACCTTCACTTTTTTGTTATTCGAGGGCATTGATTGAGGTCAGTGAAGTCACACAGCCTTGCTCTGGCACTCTAGGGTATAACGTGCAGGTTAAGTTAAGGCCAAGGATACTCTAGTCCCAGTACAGTAAAAAGTAATATTACTATACCAGTGGTGGTATACCTGTCCAACTTTTATAGACCTGCTTAACCACAAAAAAGTAGCTAAAGCACAACAAAATTATGCTTACCAGAATAAGGTTACCAGCCAAAATAACGTGTGCCACCAGAGACTGGTATCCTGCTTCCCATTTTTGCTTAGTAGACAATTATTAAGCACTATTGTTTGCTTTAAAGCAGCTCTATAAAATTGGGAACAGGTAATAGAATTAGCCTTTTACAAACAGTTTTAGAGATATGGTGGACACTATATAGGATTAGGAGTGCACCTTTAAGCATAGAGGAAGAAAAGAAAAGGAGTTCGAACGAGCCTGAGATCAAACGATCGGACTGCCTCGCAGAAGCCGTAAAAACTGCAGTGGGTAAATGAGTGTATATACAGACAAAAATTACCCAAACCAATATTGTGTCCACCCTTAATATGCCTTATCTCAAAAGGCTTATATGGGACTCGACTACTCCTAGAATTATGATGAGGTTCGTTCCGCTATCGTCTCCATGGGCGAACCTCAGTCATAGTTCTACCGCTCGACACTCGGCATACGACGCCTGACGCCGTCACACTTGATGACTAGGGGGCGTTAACTGACTAAAGCTTGTAGGAATTAGGAGTAAAAGCACATAAATACAGCCATAAGCCAACTTACAAGCAGCCCCACACATAGCACCAGTGCGAAGTAGACAACAACCGCAACGTAGTCCCACGCTACCAGTGTAGAGTCCTGTAACGTCGATGCCATGTTTCAGTCGTCAACAGGTGAGCAGGTTGTTGTAGTAGTATTAGTGAACCCAACTGTTCACCGATATGTCAGACCATCTGGTCCTTGCTCCATGTTCAGACATTCAGTGTGTATACACACCCACGTGGCTGTGTGATGAAGTCATCCATGCGTCAACACCGATTAAAAACAAGGAGATGGCATTCTTTGAGCGGTGCGGGCGGTAGTATTCACGTGGAGGTTTCGGGGTTCACCACACTAAATAGGCTCCCATAGTAACCAATGCTAAATGCTAAATATTAATACAAAAAAATACTCAAAAAATACTTAAAAGTCTCTCAGCCTCCAGAAAACAAATCAAATATATTTTCTGACAACTGAACTTCTATTTTTTCCCCCCAATTTTTAGTAGGTAAGCCGTTGATTTTTTTTTTTTACTAGGCTGATCCAGGGGGGGGGGGGGTGGACACGATATTGCGCAATTCTTTCCGCGGCGCTGTGTGAACGTACCATTTAAAAAAAAGGGGTAAATAATTTCTGCTCTAACACGAATGGGTTTAATTAGATAAAAGTAAGGCAGTATTTGACCAATTATATATGCATAGTTTATTTGGAGTGGAAGTAAATGCAAAAATTTGTCAAAAATCAATTAAAAAAAATTGGAAAATGCATCCGTCCCTCCAACACCAGGCACGTAGCCGGGCAACATCATCATACCGTTAATCAATGTGTAATGTTGCTTTGAACGAAAATTCCGACACCCCTAAAACAGTGTCACAAAACGTGACGAAAGTGACAAATTGGCCCATTCTACCCCTGAGATTTTTCAAGTTCTTCTTTTAATATATGGTTTTCTAACATTGTGAAGCTTTTTTTAAAAATCCACCCATTCTACCCAATCGATTTTTATGATTTTCAAAATGTAACGTTTGAATTAAATAGTAAATTCCGTTATCGGTTTCATGTGTAGACCAGTCGGCGTCCGGAATCTGTGTGTGTTGGTATGGTATACCAAGCAGTCAGGGTGACGAACCGTGTATTGCACGATGTCAATAACGGCTACACACACACAGCCTGGGTATGCTCGCTTTTGACAGAGCCCTGACTGCGTGCGTGCGTCCGTGTGTGTGTGCATTGGTGTAAGGCAGGCTCACGAATGAGACGAGTATCAACGTTGATGGCGCCCTTTTCTTTTTCATGTCCGCCCCCCCCCCTGGGCTGATCCAAAATACAAACACCCCTGAACGAGTAAGCTGGCCAGACTTCATCTTGGAAAAAATGACCCTACACTGTTTAGCAAAATAGGGCCATTTTTAGAGGGCCAGTCTACCCAAAACGCTCCGGGATGAAAGTCAACAACCCCAGGGGCACAGTGTTGGACCATTTTCAACAATCCATAGAAAGCAAGGGCATTCAAATCTTTGATTTACAGAAAATGTTGTTGGTTTACATCATTTTATTAATGAGGCTCTGTGTATGGATTTCTCTCTATTTAGTGTACCGGTAGTGCACCCATAGACCTTATGCGTATGGTGACCGTTATAATCGTCGATGTAGAATTTCGCGGTCACGTGGGGTTAACGAGGCTAGACACGTGTCAAAACATCGCGCGCTCGTAATTTGCGGGAAATAGTCCCAGAACCGGGCAGTCTTTTTATTAGAAATCGGTACTTGTGTTTTTATCTGTGTGAAATTGCGGTAACCCCCCCCCCCCCTAGTCCCCTTAATTAACCAAAGAGTCTCCATACGCCTATGATTCACACTTCAAGGAGCAGGTAGACAAGGGGACCAACGTAAGATTTTGCCAAGCCAGTTTGTACATTTTGTGCTACTCAAGGCCCTCCATACAAAACGGTGGTCGAAGTTTGTAAACAAAAGAAAGGTGTATAATCATGAGGTGAAATCTGGACTATTCCGTTTCACGAGGCAAAGCCGAGTGAAATGGAAAAGCCAGATTTCACCGAGTGATTATATTCTGCGACAATTTACGAACTAAAAAAATGCATTCAAAAATCTGTTTTATTAACTCACAGACAGATCTTTGTGATTTGAATTTGTTCACAACAAACGCAAAATAGACACAGCTCCTCGTGCACCACACTCACTCTAATAATAAAAAAAAAATAATAATAATAAAATAAAAAAAAACTTATATCTGATTACAGACACCGACCTAGTCCGTCGTGACACGACCTTGCTTTGTTTGGACGAGAACGGGCGGGAACGATTATTTTGAGAACGAAGCTGTGATTTAAGCGTCGAAAATCCATATTCGACGTCCAATAAGTATCCATAAATATAGGACGGTCCAACATCGCGGCAGCGAATACATGACAAAATAAAGGATGACGCGTGACGCGTGTATTAATCAATGATCTGTGAATGTAGTACTCTCTCTAAATATAAAAGAGTGAAAACCACTCGTTTTGTTCACCATACCACTCTTGCAAAGAGCCTTAATGGCGAACAACTCTTTTTAGAGTGAAAGTCGGGTATTTTTTAACTTCTATTAGAGTGAAGTTGGCTCCTATTTGACTCAAAAAGAGTGATGCAAAGTAAGTTTCACTCTCAAAAGAGCCAAAAATATGACACCACTCGGGCGAGAGAGTGAATTTTCACTCATTTACATTTAATAATTGATACCGGTATTAATCAAAACTTCAAAACGATGTTTAATCTCAGAGCTTAGTTGTCTAATCTTGAAGGCCTTTTTTAGTTGCTTTCTGCGAGAGCCAATTAGTGTTTGTTCCTGTGGGAGGGGCATGGAGGCAAGTTGGACTAAGTACCAATAATTAACTTGTGGTTGGTTAGTGACGTACGTATAGCACTGAAGTTGAAGTGCGAACGACTCTATAGTCACGTCACGTCCATGCAAAACGACCAGGCTGGTTGCGAATAGTCGACAAGACTAATCCAACCATAGTTGACTAGCGTAAGTTTGATCAGAGTTAGTCGAAGTATGGTACTATGGTCCTTGATCGAACTTGCACTTGGCCGGAGCTATATAACACAATATACAAGGGCCTTTTCCAAATCTCGGCTTGGGCTCCGTCAACAATTTTGGAGCAGTGTGCGTTTTGCACAGTGTTTCGAACATCAAACGGAGACGAAGCCCAAACCGAGGCCTAAAAAAGGCACCTAGTACAGTACACGTTTCTTTCCACAGCCAATAATATAACCATAAATGACATGAAGTCTGGGTACAAGACCCGTCGATGGTACCCCATGTATGAATTCTAAATTGACCGAGGAAGCACAACATTATGAATTATATATCTTTTTAACATTCAAAAGGCATGAAGATACCAGTGTAGAGAAGATGTTGAAGGAATGCCAACTTTAGAAGTCGAAGGGGAAAACCAACGGAATCAGAGGGACTGAAAACCCAATCGCCGAAAAGGCTTCGGTCCGAAGAGGGATTCGAACTTCGGTGTACTGAAGTGAAAGGCATTTCAAATCAGCTTGCAAATAAGTTAATAATTGTGGACAAAATCCAGGGGAAAAAATAGTATTTTATCGAAAACGTCACTACCTTTACCTGAAGTTCCCTAAACACCCCAACCATTCAAAGTCCAACTGTATCAGCAGTAAGTAACCTGACACAAGGCACTGTGTGATTCGGGCATGTCGTGGCCGAGTGGTTAGTGCGTCGGACTCCAGCTCTGGTGGCTGAGTCATCGGAGTGTGGGTTCGAGTCCCGATCATGACACTTGTGCCCTTGAGCAAGGCACTTAACCATAACTGCTCCGTAAAAGTTGGGGAGGTAGAGCCTTCTGCTCTACCAGCCAGGCTTCTGATGGATGATACCCAAGCCTACATCCTTACGGACTGTAAAGGGGGTTACCCTGTTTCAGCCCCAGGAGTAGGTGGCAACGGCCCCTGGAAAAAACAATAGATTTGTAGCCCACACCTCGAGTGGCTTATACTGGCATTGTGTGTCTGGCGACTTCCATAAAAAAAAAAATAAAAAAAAACAAAAACATAATAAGACTTGAGTTACTATTATGGTGTAGTGTAGGGTTTGTTAGAGTGAGGAAAAGATCATAAAAAATGAGTTAGGATTAATATTGATAGACCTGTATAATCCTTATATAGCGCATTTCACAATAACCTAAGAAATGATATACACTTTAAATAAATCAAATAAAACTTAACGCTGTGGGAACTCCCTAAAGAAAAATTAAATAAATTGTTTACCTAGGCTCGAGTGAGGATAAGTCGCGAGGCAAAAATAAAATAGAAACTGAGAGATGCTAGAACTTGAGTTAAAAAAGGGTTAGGCCTGTTTATTTACTTTAAACCACAAACTGGATAATGTTGCAAGTCACAAAAAAAATAAAAAAAATATGACTATGAAATAAAAGAGAAAAAAAAGGAAAACCAACAAAAGAAAAACCAAGTTAAAACCAGTAAAAAACTAAACCAAGACCAACAACACAAAAACACATAAACACAGTGCCAAAGCAAGTTACAAATTAAATTCCAACCGGCTTTGAAACCGAGTGTATAGCAGTTATAACTCATAGCAGGCAAAACTTAGTAAAATGAAGGTACAAATGTAAATGAAGAATGCTGCCAGGCTTGCGCTGCCAGGCTTGCTATCTCAAGTTAATTACATTTACAAGGGGTGACTAATAAGACCACACTACCAAGGATTACACAAGAGGGTTCATTGTTTGTTACAAGGAATTTCTAAGAAGCTAACTAAAGGGACGCTAGAAAATCTTAGGGGGGAAATGTAAACAGTGGAAAAGTGTAAATCAACTCTAACATAAACACAGGCTATTTCTACCCTGTCACACTATGAAACACCATACATCGGGATACAGTTATTAAAATGATTATCATTCAATCATCAAAACTACTTTGTTTTGCTGGTGGGTATATAGCTCAGAGCGGGTGTGGTTCAACTGAAATGTAGTTTTCAATCCACCATTAAAGTGTCGATTAAAATGGTCAATGAACTTGTATCCCAATGTGAAATAACTTTTAACTCATTGGTAATTACCTGAAATTAATTTTATAAACTATTGTCATTCATCGTTGTGTTGGAACTGAGACCTACCAACGTTAAAGAATAAAGAACTCTATTCTAAACTATACCTTGACAAGGCAATCTGAAGAAGAGGAGGTCAGGTGTGGGACCAGCAAAAGTGGGAGCCCAATGTCATCATAGGAGCAATAGATTGTTTTCTTCAACTTCTGTTTAGGTCAAGTCTAAAATTGCCCGATTATACACTGCAAAAAAACACTGGGGTGTTAAATTGATTCTCTTGGTGTATATACACATGTGACAACACCGACATGGTGTTCATTCTACCAACAATAAAGCAATGGGGATAACTAACACCATGTCAGTGTTGTCATATACACATACCAAGAGAATCAATTTAACACCTCAGTTTTTGCAGTGTAGCAAATTCCACGGTGTCTATCAGAGGTTGAAGGGGGAGGGGGCAAGCAGGGGCCAAGATGTTCCAGAGGTTAAGCTGCCCCCATGCCTCCCTCTTGCGCCACGGGGTCTAACATAGATTCTATACTCTTTCTCAATCTACAGTCCGTCACACACTGTGCAAATTTAAAACGTTAGCGTTGGATCCCTGGCAAAAATGTCCCAAATTCTTAACACTCTAATCTCCCATGGTGTTCAATCATTCATAAACATTGCATCAGATTAAGCCAGGGATAGAAAAAACAACTAAAAATACGGCCGTCAAAATACAAATCAGGACCAGATTGATGTTGAGGAAATTCTTGGCACTCGGATCTTGTTTGAGCGATGCCACCTCCTTCAAATGCGCCTTGTACTTCCGAGCTTTGACCTTCCCGGCAAAGGTATCGTCGTAGCCGCAGAACCAGTCGTACCCACGCCGCAACTTGGACTTTCGAACATCTGGCAATTTCGCTATAATGGAGACACAATGGGAGACTTTTGAGACGCTGGCGAAAGTTCCCAGTTAGATGGACGCACGTCCGGACGGACGTCCAGACGGACGCTGGTAATGACAAGACCCCTGCAGCCTATGGGCTCACTGAGGGGCAAATGTAGTGTGCTGCGGGGAATATACATGTACGTGAAGACCACAGACTACCAAAAAGAACTAGAGGGCGTACAGAATGCGACAAGGCCACACAAGAAGCATTTTTTGACCGCTGGCAAAAAATGGTGCTGACCAATCACACTGGTCACTCCTCAGTTTACGCAGCAATCGTATGCAATTGACCCACATGGATTTTCGCCCATGGTGGGTTAGCGGAGCTCCGTGCGTGATATAACAAACGCGCCCTCTAGTTCTTATAACTCTTTATAGTGAAAGCGTACAGACAACAGTTTTACCTTCACGAATGACCACAATATGGTTGTCATTCAGCTCCATACCATCGTCATTTGCTTTGACGTAATTGTCAGCATCGGTATCAGCATCAGCGTCGACGTCATCGGAACGGGGCTTCCGACTGAAACGTGTCCACCACGTGGTACGAATCAACTTCATTAAACAAAGATGAAAACAAAAACATCTCAAAACTGGTCGTTCTTTGAGGTTTGACCAAAGATTATAGAGCGCCGTAGGCGCAAGATGGGGAACTGGGCCTTTATCTACCGTTGGAAAGTGAAATACGCATGGGCGCCATTTCAGCAAGTGAATGCCTGTGTTTCCCATTGATAGCAATATTGTCCTTGTCTACACTGGTCCGCACGTATCAGTGTTGTATCAATAGAGTCACTTGCCGAAATGGCGGCCAGTGAGATTTCACATTTCAGCCAGAGTTCCCCATCTTGCGCCTACGGCGCTCTATAATCTTTGGGTTTGAAAGAATAAATGCACGGAAAGTTATTATGTACACAAGTGTCAAACCGTTCAGATACACCGTTCAGACAATGCAAGTTCCCGGGGAGGAGTGCGAACATTTGGGAACTTTGGCTTCCAACGGAAGCTTGGGTTTCCACGAAACCTTGGGTTCCCACGAAACGCAGTGGCGTAAGTAAGGGGGGGGGGCACGGGGGGCACGTGCCCCCCAAATGATGTCCGTGCCCCCCCCCCCCCCCATTTAAAATATGGACTTTTGAGATTAAAAATTACCAGAATAAAATGTTATATTTTATGAGCATTTACGTAGTAATTTCAATGTTTGTAGAACTATTTTCAATTATTTACAAACAAAATGTATTTTGTTTTAAGGGGCTTGTTTAAGAAAAATACAAACGGAAACTACAGTTTTAATTGACCAAAAGTGTCCCCCTAGGAAAAATGGTGAACCCCCTTGTGCCCCCTTAAAATTTTACCCTAGTTACGGCGCTGACGAAACGACAGGTCAATTGGGTAAGGTTAATTACTAAGTCAAGGAAAAGATTAAAATAAGGACTTGAGCTGCGACTACTCTTTCGGTGATAAAGATAACCGCTGCATATAAACGCCGACTTACTCAGGACACTATTCTTAGTCTTCCATTGCGAAATCAGTACCTGAAAATTTCTGACAGCCAATGGTGGGCAGAACATCTTAGTTACAACAGACCTTATGCGTCTGCCGTCATGAGTCCCATAGAGATATGTACAACAGCGCCCTCAATGAGGTCAAAACGGCCGTAAGTTTACTGTAGGAAAACGGCTGTGCATAGATCAAGTAAAGATTCCCAACATGTCCTTTACCTTTTCTGCCTCAGGTGGTTTTGTCAGGAGGCTGACTACGACATCCACAATGACAGTGATCCAAAACAGGATCATTGCAAAGTACATGTAGTGCACTCGAGCCACAATGGGCGGTCTGGTATCCTCTTCCCAACACGCGCCTGTTGGGTATAACAGGTTCAGAATCATCCGTGTCATACCCACGATGAACCCGGCCATCAGACCACAAAAACATCCCTGAAATACCAAGAACAAAGTTTAGGGATAAATATAGTGCAGAACAATATAGACCTTATGCGTCTGACGTCATGAGTCCTATAGAGATGTGTACAAGCAGCGCCCTCACTGAGGTCAATATGGCCGTAAGTTTACTGTAAGTGGCAGTGCATACCCTCTATTATCCTAATTTTTGTTAGGCCTGTGTAACGAGGGGAAAAAATGTGAAAAATAAATAAACAAGTACCAGTAAAATAGATTTCTGACACCGGGAACTGTAGATACAAGAACGTTTGTTTTAAACCGGGTTCGTTCTGATTGGCTGACCGGCGGCTGACCGGCGGACAACCAAAAGAATAAGAAAGCTCATGAACACTCTTGGCTCTTGTGACCTCGTTCAGCTGTGAACAGGTCATAGGAGTCAAGAAGTTGGTGGACAGTACACTCATGATTATGACATTTTAAAGGTCCATGCTTGGACGTGGACCACAGTCCCTTTTGATCCCGGCTTTGGTCTTTGTGTGCCCTTTAATTCCGCTCATCTATTTTTCAAGAACTGCTTATTAAAACTGAAAATATCGCTTAACACTCTTCTGCTTAGCAAAAAAGGAGCAGGTTACCAGTCGCATAAGGTACATGTGAAATTGTAGTTTGGCTGGTTACCTTATTCTGGTAAGCATAATTGTTTTGTGTTTAGCTACATTTCGTGGTTACGCAGCTCTTTGGAATTGGGACCCGCGCGACATTTTCTATAAAAAGTGCACTGTTCTGGTCATAATGACCATTGACCCAATTCACCTGACGTCATCATCACAATAATCTTGGTTGCACCATTTGGTGGGAGTCAAAGTTTTGTTTGTTAAACAGTGTGGTGCGCATTTTAGGCGACGCGGCGTTCAAACGCTCACCATAAACGTTTTACTTGTAATGAGAGACTTTTGAGGACGCTAGGTGGCAGCAGACTTACCAGGTATATCTATTGTTCAACGGAAATTGCACAGGCTGATAACTACTCACATAAAGGTCTGCTGCCACCTATCGTTCCAAAGCATCCAATTGGACTCCCAAAATGGCAAGCGTGCCAGAAAGTAGCTGCGTGTGGCGTTGGTGCGGGAAGAGCTAATGAGATGCTGGCGGCAGCAGACACAACGGTCCTTTTTGACAGTTCTGAGCGTGCACGCACGTGCTCAGTATTGCGCGGGGAGTTCTGAGCACGAGTGTTACTTGTGAGAACTGTGAAAAAGGACCGTTCAAAAGTCTCTCATTTCCCGGTCTATTTACGGAGCGGAGCGGATTTCAATCACCTTTTCGTTTCCCCTCTTCCACAGGATAGCGACGAGGTAGACAGCGGCGATCGGTGGGGACAGCATGGCGGCAATCTCTACCTTGTAGATCATCAGCTGAGCCCCTTGCATTCCCTGGATGATCGGTATCCATACAATACTAACTCCAACTAGGATGATCACTGCGAGTCTGAAAATAATAGTTAGAAAAAACACTCTCACCAAACGCACCCCCTTTTTTTTAATAACACACCATTCAAGTGTGGATCAAGGAATTTTACCATGCATGGGTTCCCCATTCTCTTAATGTAAAAGAGTGGACATTTCACTCTCTCGCCCGAGCGGTGTTTGGCTCTTTTGAGAGTGAAACTCACTGTTCATCACTCTTTTTGAGTAAAATTAGAGTGAACTTCACTCTGATTCAAGTTGAAAATACCCGTCTTTCACTCTCAAAAAGAGTTGTCCTCCATATGGCTAATAGCAAGAGTGGTATGGCGGACAAAAACGAGTGGTTGTTCACTCTTTTACATTTAGAGAACAAAAAAAGAGAAAGAAAAAACAGCAAAAGGTAACTAGAAGGTTTCGATTACTAAGGGTTCGACACAAGTAGGCTTAGGAATGATATATTATTTGCATCTGTAGCAAGATTATGGCTGTTATCATGTGGTGGCAAGTGTGGTAAGTTTCAAGTTTACAAAAAGAAAGTTGTCGAGAGCAGGGAGGGGTCGGGACCCCCTGGACCCACCGCCTGGAACCGCGCCCGGCATTGGCCTTTGAAGAGGAATTAAATAATTTCTATCCTCAATAAACACAGCATACAACCAACCTATGAATGAACATTTAATCCAATCAGAAGGTTCCATAATTATAACCAAACATCAAAAACGGTTTATGTTTTGAACGGGATTTCCGTGTGTCAAAGACATATGCTTGTCTTGATTAGAATCAGTGATGTAGCCAGCATCTTTTTGCAGGGGCAAAAATGGGGGCAGAGATATGTGTAGAGGGGGATTTGAGTTGATTTTAAGTTTTAAAATGACTGATTATAGAAATGTCACGGTGTCCAGAGGCTGACAGGGGGGGGCAAGCGTGGGAGAAAGATGTTCCACAGGGTGCAACTGCCCCCTTTGCCCCGGCTCGCCACTGATTGGCATTGTGGCAACTCTAACTTGGGGATCTTTATATTTAACTTTTAATATCGACGTGTTGGAGAGTATTTCTGAGGGAAATCAATCATGCAGAATCTTACAGATTGCTAACAGTTTTCTTCTGCCCTGATTTCTTCTGCTTTCTTTTCCTTTTCCTTGTAGCCCTCAACTTAAATTGCCTTGTGTCTTGTGATGGGCGACTTAAATAAAATACAATAATATTAATAAAATAAATCATACCTGCCAACAATCATGAGTTCTCGTACACTGGGAGCTTTCTTGCTGTACTTGGTTCGATAATACTTCCAAATATCCATGGTGAAGAGGGTGCTAGTGCTGTTGAAAATTGAGGTCAGGTCGCTCATAAGAGCTGCCAACATAGCAGCGAGCATTAAACCACGGAGACCTATAGCATCAAGAACAAATTAATGGTGTAGTCGATGTCAACATGGGAGATTCACAATACAGTGCACCACCAAGCGTTAGTCCCGGATACACAGTGTCTTAAAGCCCCAGCCCAACATTGACAAAGTGTCTGTAAATGCTTCTATTCTTTGCACAAATCAAGATATCTGTAATAAAACCAACCTGTGAAAATGTCAGCTAAGACGAAAACTGATTTTGGATCTTACTTCATCTATTATTTAAAAACGATATTTAGGCAGAAATATTTCAAGGAAAGTCTTCTACCATCATTATCTGTATACCATGTAAGATATATGTAAATCTGTGAACATTTGTTTTTTTACTTCTCACGGTTGAGCTTGGGCTTTAAGAGAAAAGTCGACATCATGCATGGTGACTTACTAAGAGAAAAATCGACATCATGCATGGTGACTTACTAAGAGAAAAGTCGACATCATGCATGGTGACTTACTAAGAGAAAAGTCGACATCATGCATGGTGACTTACTAAGAGAAAAATCGACATCATGCATGGTGACTTACTAAGAGAAAAATCGACATCATGCGTGGTGACTTACTAAGAGAAAAATCGACATCATGCATGGTGACTTACTAAGAGAAAAGTCGACATCATGCATGGTGACTTACTAAGAGAAAAGTCGACATCATGCATGGTGACTTACTAAGAGAAAAGTCGACATCATGCATGGTGACTTACTAAGAGAAAAGTCGACATCATGCATGGTGACTTACTAAGAGAAAAGTCGACATCATGCATGGTGACTTACTAAGAGAAAAATCGACATCATGCATGGTGACTTACTAAGAGAAAAATCGACATCATGCATGGTGACTTACGTTAGAAGTTCAATTAATAGTTGAGCACAAAACCTCGGAAAATGTAGCTTGATGTTGTAATTTTTTTTCTCTGTGGACGCTTGAAAACACTGATTAAGGGAAGCTTAAAAAATAGATTTTCTCTGCACGGAAACTGAAATTTTCGCGTACAAATTGTGGAAATTGGCCATGAATGTCGACCGTCTTGTTTGAAAATGACCTCTTCGGGGCAAACTCTAGGTGGCGCACTGAATTCTGAATCGCCAGTATTAAATTCATTTGGTAGTTTATGAGGTTTGCACGTGTCTCCTTTTGAGGAAGGCGAAATAAATCGCGGCACAAAGACGTTGCTCCATTGGGACACGAGTCTTAATTATCGTGACTGTTTTTAGTTCCATGTTTGACATTAGGATGTTTGATCACATTAAAACTAAAGGCTTATATACTAATTTGCCCTCTAAGCCTTGGTTAGGTTTTAATATGGAGTTGACTGTGATAAACACAAGATGGCTACACAATAAGGGGATTAATTTACTGATCTCCATTTTACTGACTCGATAGCGGATCGGGCCTAGGCATGTGCACATGACCGTGAATTTGTCACACACAAGCAGCGGCCATTTTGAAACTCGCAAATACTTGTTTAATACACACAAAGACAGTGCGTATACAAAATGTAAGGTATATCTTTCAATTTAAAAAAAAAGGATTTTGATTCATCAACAAGTTTTCTTTATTTCTAAAGCTTGTTTATGCCTTATATGTTATCTTTATCACTGCTTACTTGAAAATTTACATCAAATCATGCACTGCCCGCGTTGATAGTGTGCAATCATATGAGTTTCAAAATGGCGTCCAGTGCCTTCAAGGAACACACCCAAGTTCATGCCTACTTACCCACAGGAAGAATGCCCATCACCAATTTTGGATATGCGCTGTTTGTGCATCCTGCTGCATTCCCGCAGGCAGCTAGACATGTTTCCGCCGAGGCACAGGCAATTTCATCTGAAAGCAAACAAAAAAACAAACAAAATTAAAGGCAAACATTTGTCGCTCTATTCCATGTATAAGAAAGATATACTGAACATCTCATGCTGCGTGCACAAACAGACGCTGGAAATCATTCAGCAGACGACTTGTCAGCCATTGAGTTTGTACATGGCTGAACCCAACATGGCTGCGAAATGAACTTTTCCCGGGGTCACGCAACCACTGGTTGGTAAAAATCGCGGCTTTGACGTTTGCAAAAGAAAGTTCTTTGTACCAGGTGAGTCTGCTGC
The DNA here is from genome assembly GCA_911728455.2 of Marthasterias glacialis. Classification (NCBI taxonomy): domain Eukaryota; kingdom Metazoa; phylum Echinodermata; class Asteroidea; order Forcipulatida; family Asteriidae; genus Marthasterias; species Marthasterias glacialis. The sequence continues at coordinate 16,924,483 of OU452232.1, read as the reverse complement.
CACCTAGTGTCCCCGAAAAGGTTTTCATTGTGTGTTTCATTCGCACAGAGGTATAAGAATGATTGGTGTTGATAAAAAAAAAATTCAAATTTTGTCCTGAGAAAAGTTTCCGTCCGAAACACAACGTGTGAGAAAATGGAAGACTCTATGACACTAGGTGGCATCAGACATGTGCCAGGAATGTTTTCAATCTTTCCGTAAATCCGACCATGCACACACTCCAAAGAACAATGGATTTACCAGATAAAATATAGCGTCCCAAAGAGTCTACTGTTGATAAACAAACAGCGCTGGTTGGCATAGACGGCCAAATGTAGCAAAACATTCAAGTCTTGTTGACAGACGTTGTGTCCAAACATTTTTGCAAACTTCCTATTTAACGAAAATACATCCCATTATTGGTTGGCGTGTTTGCAACAAATTCTAAACAATTTTTGAATAACTATTTGTAAACTTTGTACAAACTGTGATTATCTATTTTTGCTTGTATTTGCATTGATGGCTCCCCGTAGTTTATCCATCTTGATTGGCAAAAACTGGCAGTGACGTTGCAAAAGAAAGGTCTAATAGACCTTTCTTGTGCAACGCCATGGCAACGCATGCACTCACCACGAGAACTGAATCACATGGTCAAGAATAATTATGAACTGTGGCCCTCATGTGAACTCCTACCCGTAATTACGTAACAGTGTACAGTACACGACTGACCATCCCCGGCAGAACCATCAGGAAGAATGGAAGGAACTTTGTATAGCCCGCCATCAGGCATCCACCTTGAGCATGGGATAAACTCTTAGCCGAAAGCGCCCTCTGAACAATCATCTAAGATCAGGAAAAATGAACAAGAATGAAAAAAAATGAATGAATTTATTTCACCACATTGCATGCCCGCAAGATATTACAAAAATCAACACAAATAGTCACGAGCGTGGGGTAGATTGGGGGTAAACTCGTTCCCGGTCCCTACATCGTTCTCTTTTGACTGTATATTTTTTAAATTAAGGATTCCCTTTTTGGAATCAATTCGAAAAAAAAATTCCCATTGAAAATCATTACGATAGTGGCAGTTTCAGACTGCAGAAAAAAATTAAGCGGACCGGTAGTTCGATATGGCGCTTTTGATTGGCCCTCGAATGCGCGGGCGCAGTAATAATTTTCTGGTTTAAGCATAGACGTGGTCCTTTCTCTATGGTTTTAGAGATGACGTTGGCTATGCTCGTGACGTGTGCATGTTGTTTTTGACACTAGCACACGTGTGTATCGTAACCCTTCACCCGGACATTGTGAACCAACCTTCAAAATCAAATGCACTATGGGAGATTCTGAGATTCTGTGTCCGTCATGTTTTGTGTAAAGGCCGCATTGCATTATGGGATTACGTAGACATATTATATGCTAATTCTAATTAGCATGTACCTGGCAGAAATCTGCCAGGTGTATGCTAATTTTCATTACCCGCTACCGGTCCCTAGATACAGTCAGAACGAAAACGATGTAGGGACCGGGAACCACACTAGTTCAAACCAAAGAAACAGTGTGGTAAATCAGATGCAATTGGACTTCAAATAGAGTAGTTAATAATACACTTTTTGAGGTTTTTTTTATCGACAGTTTTACGATGTAATCAGTGTAAGATATTTGTTTGGAAAATGTTTAGTTTTAAAGTTTTGACAAATTATTTTTGTACTTTAAAACTGCAATTAGTATTTCGCCCTCTTGCTGTCAAAAATACGCCTATTGAAAACTGGGGAAAAAAGAGTTATGGTGGAGATCCCGACATTAAATCACGTCCATCAGCAGTTTTGAAACATCATCGTCCGTAAAAAATTCGTTCAAAGAAAAAATTCGAAAAAAAACCACATATTCAAAACCATAACATTTCTTTCTGCAAAAATCGGGCCATGCAACTTTAACGTGTGAAAGAAAACAAAATGGTTTACTACGTAGCGCGTTATGGACGAGCGGTTTATTTTGTGCATCGCACTCTAGTTCTGGTGGCTGAGTCATCAGGATGTGGGTTCAAATCCCGGTCATGACACTTGTGTGCCTTGAGCAAGACATTTATTACTGCTTCAAACAGGGGAAGAGGCAGTTATGTTTGTCTCGCAATGGATTCATTTACCCCTCCCTGTTCTTAGCTTCGCTGTGAAGAGAACTGCGTTTGTATCTCTCCATGTCTTGTTTCTGTGCATTGGGGCAGGTTTCTATCCTTTCAGTATCCCACACCTTGAGTGGCCTTTGGGCTTTATGATGGGCGACTTGCAAAACAAAATAATAATTAAGACAGTTTTGTTTTAAATAAATACATATTACCGTGTCCCAAATGGAAACTTTATTGTGTGCAACAAGCACACAATAAAGTTTCCATTTGGGACACGGTAAATTGTGTTTATTAAAAAAAAAAACTTTTTTTATAGTGGGAGCGAAATTGACACCTGTTTATGACATCTATGGGTAAATAATGATATCAAGGTCACCAAAAAATAACAAATTTGCCATTACTCGTTTCAGGCAGACCAACGATTACTGATAATAATGTAGACATAAACTAATGATCAAAGTTTAAAGTTTATGTGATAATCTGCTACGAGATAATTGTTCCTTTCAAAATGCAAGCATGTATTTTAATAGTCTGATGTCCCCAATTCAGTAGCATAAATATATGTCACACCAATTGGTTATCCGAAAGGACAACAAATAAAATCAACTTGCCAGCATTCATTTAGCAATATAAAGCATGTTAGCACAGTCAACACTTTATAATCAAAGTTTAAAGGTCTTCGTTCAATACGGAACAAAACTGGCGTGTGACATTGGTATCTATAGTCCGGGTGCACTTACGAACTAAAGTGTTCTTAATTATGCCAGATTGTTATTCAAGAAAACCGAGTTGGAAAGATTTTTAACTGAGTCAACCTTGGAAAGTCATACATTCAGCATTATCATGTGAACTAAGAGTATAATTCAACAATAATATTGTTGAATGACAATATACTTTTTCTAACCAAATTTTAATTAAAAGGCTCTCATTTTATGGGATAATGATGGGATAATGATGCTCAAAATATGTGACCGGCGGAAGGGCAACATAATCTTTTCCAGGCACCCCAGCCCCTGATGGGAAAAGCAGGCATCTCTTCATTGAGAAAACCACAGCACCCCAATGAAAACAAATCAGGTCCGGTTAGATTAGTAAAAGAAACAGCTATAGGTCACAGTCGGCCCATGTCAGAGGTTAGATGTCAGAGGTTATAAGTTCAAGGGTTTACACAAACCTGATCCGCGCACCAGTACCAAATCGTTGACGTGGTCTGACCGAAGACGAACCCGGCCCACGGCATGTCAGAGTTGATCGGGTCACGCAGCATCTGCCAGGAGTCGCTCCGTGGTATCCCGCAGGTCGAGTTGGAATACAGAGTCTCATTTGGGATTGCAGCCATGTACTTGACTTTAAGCTCTGCATAGCCCCCGATCTCGATAAAACCTAAAAGAATGTCACAGAAAACATACCTTTTCATTACACATAATTAAAAACTATAAAAAGGTATTATACGGTTTGTTTTTCCAGCCAAGCATATCTCACAAAGCATCTGACACTATTATTACCCCTCTCATTAGGTCTCAAGCTTTCCTGGAACCATTTCTCTCCCCACCAATTCGGGCAACACAGTGGTGAAAATTCGGGCAAAGTAAGAAGTAAAGAAGAAAAACAAACCTTTTGATAAGAAATTGTTACTTATGTTTTTATCTGATGTGTAAAGTTTCGTGCAAATCAACCCCTCCTTTTTTAATTATTTTGTTTATATTAAAAAAAAGTCTGTTTTTGTATTTTTTATTAATATTATTTTTTAATGCAATTCGCCCATCACAAAGCCCAAAGGCCACTCGACGTGTGGGCTACCGAAGGGACAAAAACCTGCCCCAATGCGCAGAAACAAGACAGGGCGAGATATAAACGCAAGTTTCTTCACATCACAGCTAAGAACAGGGAGGGGTAAATGAATTCGTTGCGAGACAAACTCATCTGCCTCGTCCCCTATTTGAAGCAATTATAGTTAAGTGTCTTGCTCAAAGACACAAGTGTCTTGACCGGGATTCGAACCAACATCCTTCAAACCAAAAGAGTCCCATACGTCTATCCTTATTATGCAACACCGGCAATCAGAATAATGGGTACACAGGTTGACAATCATTCACATCGACAAACTCAACCCTCGCTGGTACTCACTTTACCCCTGGGTGATGCGAAGGAACTTTTAGTTAAGTGTCTTGCTCGAGGACACAATTGTCACGACCGGGATTCGAACCCATTCGGGCTGGTATTCTGCAAAATGAAACCTTTCCATGCTAAGATGGTTTTTGTGCTATGTCCATTTCTTTTCAGGTTTTACGGACATAGTACATGACGCCACTACAGTGGGGCGCCCTCACGTAGAGGTCAAAAAGAGGTTGCTCTATGGCCCATCTATTGGTTAGTTTGTTTCCAACAAATTCTAATTTTGTTTTTAATATCTGTGTAACATTTTTGCAAACTGGGGTTATCTGTTTTTGCTTTGCATTGATGGCTCCCCGTAGTTTCCCCATTTTTGGTTGGCAAAAATCCAGGCTGTGACGTTGCAAAAGAAAGGTCTAATAGACTCACTTTTGACCGCGAGGATGGCGGCTCCTCCCAGCATAATGAAGAACTGCAGAGTGTCGGTGTAGATAACCGCTGCTAGGCCACCCGTCACCATGCAGATACACGTCACGGCCAGTAGAACTGCCACCGATGCGTACATATTCCAATCAACAATTTGCCGCAGGAAAAGAGTACCTGAGTAAAGATTCACCTGAATGATGGTGGAAATAAAGAGAGAGAGAGAGATTTAAAAAGGTAGTATAAGCAATGTTAACCAAATTGATAATTTTGAACATTGCTTGTTTACTCAACCTATATTGTTCCCAAATTCAAAACTGCGATGGCCCTATATCCAAATATCTTTCACATTAAATGTGCCAAATTCCATACTTGAGTCATCAAAGGCACAATTCTCTCAAACATACCCCCTAGCTACCCCACTGGTGTGTGCAGTCTCCATAATGTTAAGTTTTGTTTGTTCCATTGAGCTTTGGGTCGGACGTTATGGTTTGTCGGTCACAATGGGTCGGACGTTATGGTTTGTCGGACACAACGGGTCAGACGTTATGGTTTGTCGGATACAATGAGTTGAACGTTATGGTTTGTCGGTCACAATGGGTCGGACGTTATGGTTTGTCGGACACAATGGGTCAGACGTTATGATTTGTCGGACACAATGGGTCGGACGTTATGGATTATCGGACACAATGGGTCGGACGTTATGGTTTGTCGGACACAACGGGTCGGATAAAATGGTTTAACACTTTCTCGTCGGACATAATGGTCCATGTCGGACAAAATGGTGCACAACACACGTAATATGGTTAACGTATGAACGCCGCCTCGCCTAAAAATGCACACTACACTGTATAACACACGGGGGCATTGCCTCCCCCAAAATAGCACGGCCAAGATTATTGTGACGATGACGTCAGGTGAACTGAGTCAACAAGATTTGGACGTACAGATATCTTGGTGAATATGTAGAGAACGAGCGACACCACAGCCAGATACACACGTATTCTCTGCCCTCCGTAACGTTTCTTTATGTACTCCGGAAGAGTAAAAACCTGCATTGGTAAATAACAATGTATTTTGTTAAATTAGAAGCAAAGTTCATGCATTCATAGAGCTAGGCTTTGTTCATGGCCAGCTACAGACCTCTTCCCAACAGTCCCTTATGAAAATGTCACAGCGTTTTCACATCTATGTCGTGAATCCGCACTGGTATCGCCTATTATTTTATAGGCATTTTAGGCGTTCCTAGTGTGTAGCACCACAGCGGATTTGCGTCACATGAAGAACAAACAGGGCCAATGCGATCAAAGCAACTCGCAAATCATAATTCAATCAGAAAGGGAAGTGGAACGGTCGGTATCTCCGGTATTTACCCAAACGGTCGACTTGTCTTGAATATGTAGTCGAGTTGTCTCAACCGTAGAGTTGTCTTAACTGTCGAGTTGTCTCGAGTCGAATCGGTCAACCGTACAGTTGCCTGAGCTTGGGTCATACAGGGTGGTCACAAGTGGACACATTGTGGTATTTATATTTTCTTAAGGGAAGGGGTCCTGGTGTGGATTTCACAAAGCGTTAGGACTAGTCTTATCTCGAGTTAGGACGAGTAACTAGTCTTAACTTATAGGACTAGTCATGAGTTAGGACTAGTCCTAAGTTAGGACTAATTTTGTGAAATCCACCCCTGGTGTGATTTTCACAGAGCACTAGAACTAGTCTTATCTCGAGTTAGGACGAGTAAGTAGTCCTAACTTATCGGACTAGTCATATGTTAGGACTAGTCCTAAGTTAGGTTTTTTTTTTTAAATCTACCTCTGGTCTTCTAAGTAAGGACTAGTTTTGTGACATCCACCCCTGATGTGGATTTCACAAAGCCCTAGGACTAGTCTTATCTCGAGTTAGGACGAGTAACTAGTCCGAACTTATAGGACTAGTCGTAAGTTAGGACTAGTTTTGTGAAATCTACCCCTGGTCTTCTACTGTACCCTTTCCGAAATAGTCCTTTCAGAGTACAATTTGATAAAAAAAGAAAACCTGTAAGTGTAGAGCATCGCTCCATTGACTCATCAAGGGCCCACTGCACCAGCCCACACACTATAAAGACCAGAGGTGGATTTCACAAATCCAGTCCTAACTAATAGGACTTGTCCTTACCTATGACTAGTCCTATAAGTTGGGACTAGTTACTCGTTCTAACTCGAGATAAGACTAGTCCTAGCACTTTGTGAAATCCATACCAGAAAAAAAGCTGGCACAGTGTTTCTGTACAGAAACTCAATTTCAATCTCAACAATATTTTGTTTTTCTAACAATAGTTTTTAGAGTGTAATGATATAATCAATACTCAACTATTTCTTGAAGAGTACATTCATTCCAACCCTCTTGTTTTCAACAAACGGCGTTTCGATCTGCCAAGCTGAATTTCGTAGACAGCATTTCGGATATGAAAAATACGCGCGTGTTTGTATTGCACTACACTAGCTCCCGCTCAAAACCTACTATCGATCAATCAATCAGTCAACATTTATAAAGCGCCTAAATCAAAGGCTTGCTCAAAGGCGCTGAGGCACAGAAGTTATAAGTCATTGGTGGTTGGCCTCCTGAAACAAAATAAGCTTTCAAAAGTGTCTTAAATGTGTTGAGGGATGTTTTGCTCCTGATGTGATTTGGAAGTTTATTGGAAGTGTGGGACTAGGAAAAAATGCTACACTCCATCATTCCTATTCATTCAACTATTACTGAAAACCACATCTCCGTAGCACACTTTGCAAAAGAAAAGTACACATCAAAAACCCAATAATAAAACACAGTTACCTTGAAGACATATTAAAACACTCACCCCACTGGCGATGTACACTGGTAAGAACACCCATCCCAACAACTGAATCAGCACGCAAGACTACGACCAAAAGAAAAAAACTGTGGATATTAATGTACCGTTACAGACAGTGGTGCATTGATTTCACGATCATGAAATCATTAAAACGTTGCATTTTAGTTTCACCAAAATTAATCACGTACATTTCAAAATATACTGGGTCAGAATTGTCCCAGAATCCGGGTCACAGGGAGCCCCACCCATGTATTTCTAAGTCAGTCAATGACCTGGAATAAACTGACCCGAAACCGTGTCAACTGACCCAGAAATAGATCAGGCTCCTGGGAGTTTTCAGAGTGTAATGATATAATCAAAACTCAACAATTTCTGGAAGAGTACATTCATTTCAATCCTCTAATTTTCAACAAAATGGGGGAACAGTCACTGTAAGGGTGTGTCTAAACATGGGTAAGATTGAACACTAATAGACCGATCCATTAGTGTTCCTTCGTTTTGAACGTTCGTAGGACCGTAGCACAGTAAAGACCTTGCCATTGCCCAATCACAAGCTATGCAACTAAGACCCCGCCCAACACTGACAGATGTTTTTGTTGAACAGCATAAATATTCATGTTATTCAAAAAGCCAGGGGAGAGGCATGCGCTGAGAAATGTTCGTATTGTGCTTCTACCTGTAAAGCATACAGGGCGAAGACAATACTGCCAATGCAAGACAGCAATGTGCCCCCACTAATAAAAGAATTGAGCTCATACAAGAATGTAACTTCAGTGGAGGTTGTGTTGCATGGCTCTTGAAACAAAGTCTTGTTAACTTGCAATAGAAGATGTGCCGTGAATGCAAATTGAATCGGGGAAAGGAGGAAAAGGACGACAATTTTGGACTAAAGAACCCGCATATAAATTATCATTACTTCACAATTATTATCACCTCATAATTATTATTATTACTTCTGCACAAAATTAACGCGAGTAATACTAGTAACAATTACCACACCGGGCAAGGCTTCAAACATCACGTTCGTAGGACCGTAGCACAGTAAAGACCTTGCCATTGCCCAATCACAAGCTATGCAACTAAGACCCCGCCCAACACTGACAGATGTTTTTGTTGAACAGCATAAATATTCATGTTATTCAAAAAGCCAGGGGAGAGGCATGCGCTGAGAAATGTTCGTATTGTGCTTCTACCTGTAAAGCATACAGGGCGAAGACAATACTGCCAATGCAAGACAGCAATGTGCCCCCACTAATAAAAGAATTGAGCTCATACAAGAATGTAACTTCAGTGGAGGTTGTGTTGCATGGCTCTTGAAACAAAGTCTTGTTAACTTGCAATAGAAGATGTGCCGTGAATGCAAACTGAATCGGGGGATGGGAGGAAAAGGACGACAATGTGGGACTAAAGAACCCGCATATAAAATAAACTGATTGCAAAAACATTTATTACTCCACCACAAAATTAACGCGAGAACTGCAGCATGTATTTTAAAATATTTGTTTATATATTTTTTTTTAGGAGTCGGGGACGGGGGTGGGTGAAGCACGAGGATTTGGGTGTCAGTTGGCCGAATAGCTTAAAGGTATAATTATAGGACTGGTAAAGCTGATAGTGCAGGGATCTTACTTTATTTAATTCAATGTACTTCACATTCAAATGAGATTCGGTTCGTCCAATATGATATTCAGGCCTGCTGTTCACAGTGTTCACATTCAAATGATATTTGTTTCGTCCATGATGATATTCAGGCCTGCTGTTCACATTCAAATCAGATTTGGTTCGTCCATGATGATTTTCAGGCCTGCTGTTCACATTCAAATGAGATTCGGTTCGTCCAGGATGATATTCAGGCCTGCTGTTCACATTCAAATCAGATTCGGTTCGTCCATGATGAATTCAGGCCTGCTGTTCACATTCAAATGAGATTTGGTTCGTCCATGATGATATTCAGGCCTGCTGTTGACATTCAAATAAGATTCGGTTCGTCCAGGATGCTATTCAGGCCTGCTGTTCACATTCATATGAGATTTGGTTTCATCATGGCATGTAGCGGCTGATAATATTAGGATTAATTTACTGATAGTGTTTGTGTGATTGCTTGGAAAAGTTCTGGCTAAATCCGTTGTTTAAGTGAAGAGAAAATAGTGAAAAGCCGAGCACATCTGTTGGCACCATGTAAAAACGTTATTTTAAATTTCTGTTGTAATAATTGAAATTAAAATCTGGGTCTTTAAATAACAAATTCTCGACAGAAATAATTATGTGGGATACTGTCATGAACTTCATAACCAGTGAGGTTTCAGCAGACTGATTCAAAGAAATCAATGTTTTTTGATGGGTACCAATCCTGTATTTTATATGTAGGCCTATTTTCCCGCAGTCTGAAAGCTCACTGTTTATGAAGTTCATGTCAGTACCAGCTCCCAACCAATGTTTTTTGAAGACCCAATTTCAATTTTAAATTGATGTTTTTACGTACTTAAAATTGTATGACTTTCAGATTCCCTGCTCTTTTAGACAACCGATTGAATCAAAAATTTCATTTTTCCCTCGATGTTTTCATGGAATTAAACAAAGTAAGAAACCTGCACTATAAAGTATAGGCTTTACCAGTCCTATATAGCTCTAAGTTATTCGGCCAACCTGACACCCAAATCCTTATGCTTCACCCGCCCCACCCCTCAAAAAATAATATAAATAACAAACAAACAAACAAACAAACAAACAAACAAATATGCTGCAGTTCTCGCGTTAATTTTGTGCAGAAGTAATAATAATAATTATGAGGTGATAATAATTGTGAAGTAATGATAATTTATATGCGGGTTCTTTAGTCCAAAATTGTCGTCCTTTTCCTCCTTTCCCCGATTCAATTTGCATTCACGGCACATCTTCTATTGCAAGTTAACAAGACTTTGTTTCAAGAGCCATGCAACACAACCTCCATTTAAGTAACTTTCTTGTACGAGCTCAATTCTTTTATTAGTGGGGGCACATTGCTGCCTTGCATTGGCAGTATTGTCTTCGCCCTGTATGCTTTACAGGTAGAAGCACAATACGAACATTTCTCAGCACATGCCTCTCCCCTGGCTTTTTGAATAACATGAATATTTATGATGTTCAACAAAAACAACTGTCAGTGTTGGATGGAGTCTTAGTTGCATAGCTTGTGATTGGGCAATGGCAAGATCTTTACCGTGCTACGGTCCTATGAACGTTCAAAACGAAGGAACACTATTAAGACCCGCCTACCTCAGCAACTGGCTAGCAACAGCATAATGGTGTGACTTTCTTGCCACGATCTCAGCGGTGGTTCGGTTGCGGCCCACACACACGTATCCGATACGCACACATACAAAGTACATGATGGTTTCCAAAGAATGGGGCAGACAACAACACACACAAACCATTACACGACTTTGCAGGGTCTGTACACTGCTGTGGGATTTGCACCACCAGAAATTCGAAAAATTAAAACAAAACAAAACAAACGTTTGCGCAGTAGTGTGTGCAGTTGTATGTCAGAACAATGGCACCGGTTTGTTTTACTTTTCTAATGCGATTTTTTGACGTGTCGGACCTTTGTCGGACTTTCATTGGCGTTGTCGAGGCCGTGATTGGTCAATACGTTAGTAGGCGGGCTTAATGGATCGGTCTATTGTTCACAGATGCACACAATTTATACAGTGTGTAAAGATGGAAAACTTTCCTTGAAATAATTTTGCCTCAAATGCTACAACTTCATTTGAGAAATGAGAAAAACAATTTCGCGTGACCAAAACTTGGTGTCTGAAAACAGTGACAACATACATGTTTTTCCACTATTTTCTCGTGTCTCTAATGACCGATGGAGCTTCAATTTTCACAGGTTTGTTATTTCATGTATATTTTGGTTAACATAAAGTTTGTATAATAACTTCGGCAATAAACAATGCAGTCCACGTGCTTTAAGTTTGGCGTAAAGCTATCAAGCAATTACTCGATTTTGACTTTCACTACCGGAGGACAAACTTATGATCATCGCAATTTCTTTTTGGAAATAAAAGAAGAAAAAATAAATAAATAATAATTAATAAATGAATAAACAAATAAATATAAATAAGGCACACTTACATTAATGTTAAAAGCACCTGTTCCGATTCCACCTGCCGCACCGGATCCAGCCAAGCCGATGAAGTGCTCACTACCAATGTTACTGGCAAACAAGGACGCCCCAACCTGTGTTAGACATTAATGAACCACAATAAATCGTTCCAACATTGATTTGAACTTGGGTGTAGAGATAGGCTGCAGTATTTACGCGTGTATTGCTTCTAGATTACAGGCTTCTGAAAGTTGTCAAAGTTTTTAACCATGATGGAGGAGGTAGATCAATTGAAATGAACTTATGAAGACGGTCACAATAAAAATACAAGAAACCTGTTTTCTGCAAGAATCTCTGAAGTCTCAGCTTTTATGTTCTGTTTCTTTCTTTAAGCTTAGTTCAATGGACAAAGATACTTGCGTTCACTTTTGGTAACAGTGACGAAAATGTCAACACGGTAATGTCAGTTCTTATCTCTCAGTTCCATGTGTGTAAAAACGTGTCTAGGAAAATCGCCCCACAATGCATTGCGCAGGCACGCTTCACATGCAAAATGGCTTTGAATACATTAAGGCAAGTTTAAGGGTCAAAGGGTAAACATGAGCTTATTAGCATAAAGTACAGTTCTGTTGGAAACTACATTGGGTTAACCTAGAAGTAACATATACTTAGCTTTCTATCGACAAAATAATCAGCCTACATTTTCGAGACGCATGAAATATCCCTTTAGACCTTATGCATTGACGTCATCATACCACCATCTTAGAGGTAAATCGATGATGTAACAATGGAAACGCAGAGATCTGTACGCGCGGCGCACAGGATTGACCAATGAACAACCTCATTTTGACCTCTAGGCGAGGGCGCCCTGCTCAAATGACGTCATGTGCATAAGGTCTAATAGACCCATTCCGCTGTCCGCCATTTTGAGAGTCAAAATGTAAGCAAAGGAACTGACTCCCGAAATGGCAGACTCGGTGGACGCGTATAGTGCAGGAGGTGCGTTCAGCGTCATAAGAGCAAAGTTCGAGTGTGCACATTTGGTCGAACTGTGGTTGACCACTGACTTGCAATGCACATGCGCACTGACGTATTCACTTGAACGACCCTTTAGGTATAGTCTAGTTGAAACTCTATGAGTTCCAACACAATTCTTTGTCGGAACTGATACGTTCCACGACTTTGCGCCATTCCGCAGTAGCGTCACTGGTTCCCTTCTGTGCTTCAGGCAGGTTGGCATGAAACAAGGCCACCGGGACCAGGGTTAGAAACCAAGGTCCTGAGGATGGTTCCAAATGGTCGACCACAGCATTCAACCAATGGTCGACCAGCCTGGCTTCGGGTCAAGATGGTCGACGTTTAGTTAACCAAAGTGCGCACTCAAACTTGCTCATAGGGGTCAGTGGACGGATAGCGCATGACGTCAACAATGGGAAAAAATCAGCCATCTTTGATGACAATGACTGCACATTTTTGAACGCACAACTGTGTGATTGGTTGGTAAGCAATTCAAGCTGCGTTGAAACTTGAAACAGTACTAAAATGCCGATTGTAACGGCAGCATTTGAGTGGTTCTAGAGGGCTAAAAAATCATCGATTTGGAGGACATAAAGTGATCGTGTGTACAATTAAATGCATTCTATTTCATCTTTGATATCTTGAGAAGCCAGTAGACGATTTTCCAACAATTCTGTTGAGTCTTTGTCGTAATTTTGGCCACTTTTTTTTTAGAGGTGCTTTAAATTCTCTTCGCCATAACAGCTTTTCAAACCAACTTACACATACTTTTCTGTGGCGCTAGTTCAACCGACAATGTCAAAAATTTTAAAAAAGGAGTACAGCGCCCCAGTTACTGGGTCTTTTATCTGGCTGCCACTTTTATCTCCCTTTAATTGAGGTCAAATTATATCCTTACCTGCCCAGCATGCCCAGACAGGTTGACAGAATGTTTACAGAGAGGAACTGGCACTTTGAACGATTACAAAGTGTCAAAATCATGAAAAATAAGCCATTTTCACATCTACATTGGGCTTGACAACGCTACTTCTTGCTAGACACTAATTTAGTGCCATTGGGCATGATTGGCAAAAGTGCCGGCCGCACGATGAAATGTCCGCTTGATTTTTCTTTTTAAGGGTCAATAATAATAAGCATTTTAGCTACCAATTCCTGGAGAGGAATATTCAAAAAGGGAAATAAAGCCCAACACCCATTACAAAATCTAAAGAATCACGTAGAAAGTGGCAGCAGGATATATAAACTTTTCCCAGATAGCCATGGTAGCCTATAGTTGATTAGTTAAATAAGTTTATAATTAGCTTACTTTCACCCTTTTGTGACAAAAGTCTTGTCATAATCTTATCGTTCTGTGCCCTTTTTCAGTGTGTCACAGCAATATTTGCAGAGCTTGCAGAAGCTAAAAATAAGATGAAGAAACGTTCCTGGTACGAGGTGAACCCAATAAAATGGTTCATTAGTATTTTAAGATATAAAATACGTGGATTTTAGGATGTTATTGTTAGTTTTCTTTTTGCGGCTTAGCCAAGGGCGGTGGGGGAGGGGGGGGGGGGTGGGTTGTGCTTGAATATTTTATAGATTTTTCCCGGCCATTCAACAAAAAAAATAGTGATTCAATTTCAGATTAAAAAAATGTGGACCTATAATTAAAGACTTACCGGCAGCCAAGTCATGTATCGCCCGGCGAGAAAGTAGCCACTTACTGTTCCACGATTGGAGCGCCATAGTGTCTATATGATAGATACAGGTATTAAAACGATGGATATTTTATAGATTTTCCCGGTCAACTTCAACAAAAAAATAATGATTCAATTTCATTAATCAATTTCATTTCAAATTCACGCATTTCCCCCCGTAGAGTTTGAAGTTTTTTAAATAGCATTTCAACATGCACATTTTCACATGTTTTACGTTGAAGTCGATGAAATTCACATAAAGTGGAGCTTTCCATTCGAGCAAAAATTGTATAATCTGAAATAAATTATTTAGAACTTGATCAGCCCACGAAAAAGGAATTTGATCAGCCGACCATGGCTGTCATAAAGCCGTATACAGTCAATACCACCTCCACGCCTTATTGCTGACCAATAGACCGGTTGCGGGACCAAGTATTAGTTTTAAAAGTATGCAATGCTGTTGCCCAAACTTGTGTAGAGTTGGGGGGGGATGACACCTTCTTAACTTCTAAAAAAGCTACACATTATGTTATTACCAGTTTTCATTTCAAGTTTGAGACTTGAAGTATTTGTTATAATGTCTACATACGATTTTTGTCCGTTATTTCTTATTAAATGTATATTCATTCTAATGTGTTTGGATTTGTGTACTTGCCTGTAGTGTTGTTATTGTTCTGGTGAACAATATCAATGTACACTTTCTTTTAAGATTTATAAATTATTTTTTATTATTGTGCAAACACAAAGTCAAACATGCACAAAGCAAGTTTATTATAGTTACCCTCAAGAAATGTAAAAAAAACCTAGAAATTTAGAGTTTGTGGACAAACTCACGGTGTTCGGCTTGAACGTATTAAAGAGATTGCGTAATTGAACATTTTAAGGTCAATATTGTGTGCAAGTTTTTGTCTCTTGTGCTATTTATTTGTACCTTTGTTGATGTTTATGCATAAGGGTTTGTCATATGAATCTTCAACTTCCGGTTTTGACAGGAACTAAAGGTCAAATGGGGTCACACTTTGTACACGATATCTAGAATTGCCCGAGAGCTTTAAATTGATGTCATGATTATTAATTTACCACGTTTCATTAAAAAGATACATATTTTTGTATGTACAAACTTCAACTTCCGGTTTCGACCGGAAGTGAAGGTCAAATGTGGTCATACATTTTACAAAATTTGTAGAACCGCAGAACGGCATTAAAATCAGGTTGTTATATTAATGTACAAATTTACGATATTCAGATATGAATTTTTATATAAAAAACTACTACTTCCGGTTTTGACCGGAAGTAAAGTTCAAATGGGGTCACATTCTGTGTAAGATATTTTTAATACTTCAAGACCTTTCATATGGTGTAAAGATCATGTATGTAGCATGTATTATTCTGAAGATATGATTATTTTAGTGTAAAACTTCAGTTTAATGTAATGACGTCATCGATGACGTCATCATTCCAAAAATTTGGCTTTGTCATATATACACTGTGGTCTAGGTATATAGTAAGTTTCAAGTCCGTACATGCTTTATTTTTTGAGATAGCAAAATATTTTGTTCGACCTCGTGTATCAATTTCGTTGTGACGTAGCTATGACGTCATATATCACATTTCTAGATTGCTCTTGAGCTAAAGAAAATATTATTCATTGAAAGTTAGTTGATATTTTTAATCACTTAGGCTGTAGAGCCCCAAATAACATGATTTGTTACTTTAACTTCCGGTTTCTACCAAAAGTAAAGGTCAAATGAGGTCACAGTGTGCATACAATTTGTCCAACATTACAAGACCTTTCATATGCACCAAAGATTTTGAATGTAGCATTTGCCGTTCTTGAGTTATGATTTTTTTGAATTATTTATCGTTTATTTAACGTCATGACGTTATCAATGACGTCATCATTCCAAAAACTTCGCGGTTTCATTTACTCACTAATATCTGTGTACATGGTAAGTTTCAAGTTCATATAAGCTTAACTTTTTGAGAAAATTTGCGGACAAGTTTCGACGACTAAGAAAGCCCCCCCCAAAAAAAAAAAAAACTAGAGATTTAGAGTTTGTGGACAAACTCACGGTGTTCGGCTTAATTACGTAATTGAAAATTTTAAGGTCAATATTATGTGCACGTTTCTTGTCTATTTGTGCTATGCTGACGGGCAAAATATTTAGTTGTACTTTTTTATCTTTATTCATGAAGGTTTGTCATATGAAACTTCGACTTCCGGTTTGACAGGAACTAAAGGTCAAATGGGGTCACACCTTGTGCATGGTATCTAGAATTGTCAGAGAGCTTGAAATTGATGTAACGATTATTAATGTACCACGTTTCATTAATAAGGTACATATTTTTGTAGTACAAACTTATACTTCCGGTTTCGACCGGAAGTGAAGGTCAAATGAGGTCACACTTTGTAAATATTTGTAGAATCGTCGAGGGGCTTTAAAATTAAGTTATACAATTAATATACAAATTTACGTAATTCAGAAACGATTTTTCATAACAAAACTACTACTTCCGGTTTCGACCGGAAGTGAAGGTCAAACGGGGTCACATTCTGTGTAAGATTTGTTTAGTACTTCAAGACCTTTCATATTGTGTAAGAATCATTTATGTAGCATGTATTATTCTTAAGATATGATTATTTTAGTATAAAACTTCAATTTAATGTAATGACGTCATCGATGACGTCATCATTCCCAAAATTTTGCTTTGTCATATACACACTGTGGTCTAGGTGTACAGTAAGTTTCAAGACCGTACATGCTTTATTTTTTGAGATAGCAAAATAATTTTTTTTGACCTCGTGTCTCAATTTCGTTGTGACGTAGCTATGACGTCATATATTACATTTCTAGAATGCTCCTGAGTTAAAGAAAATATTATTCATTGAAAGTTTGTTGATATTTTCAATCACTTAGGCTCTAGAGCCCCAAATAACATGATTTGTTACTTTAACTTCCGGTTTCTACCGGAAGTAAAGGTCAAATGAGGTCACAGTTTGCATACAATTTGTCCAACATCACAAGACCTTTCATATGCACCAAAGATTTTGAATGTAGCATTTGCCGTTCTTGAGTTATGAATTTTTTGAACTATTTATTACATGGATGAAGGCTGCAGTATCTTTTTACATTGGAATTTTCATGTAAACACCCACGAAGTGAAAAAATAACTGATAGTATACAACACTTTTAATTACATTTCAAAATAGTATTCATTTTGCCTTTTATCGAAACATTAAGCCTTGCTGCCCTCCATTTTGTTCGGCATCTACGTGGTGTCAATAAAATAAAGAAGTGTGCGTCCATACAGGTTTGAGGGCGCTATTTCAAATTAACGGTCTTTGTAAAAGCACTGTGTATGCGCCTCGCAGGTTCATTTCTTGGAAGCATGCCAAGTTACTGTGCACGCATTACTGTTGTTGACACTACTACCGAGCAGCGCTGTGTATATACTATACACAACACGCTGTAAAATCCTAGAGTGCACACGCACGGGGGGGGGGGGGGGGGGGGGTGGTAACTGTACAGACTCTATCGGCGATCGCGCTAAAAACGGCACTTTTCACCTTAATATAACTTCGTTATGCAACGGCCAATTTTGTTAAAATTTCACAATTAGGCTTTTATAGTCGTTATCTATTACTAAAAAATTCAACATGTAGTTTGCTCAAAAATAATTGGAAATAAACTTTTTTTTATTTTTAAACTCGTCGTCGTAACAAACTGTAACTTTTGATGACGTCATCAATGTATTATTTTCAAAGGACATAAACTACATTTTATTTCGTACACTGAAACCAGGTCCAAATTCTGTTTCATATTGACTCCACCGCTTAAATTGTGACTTTTTAAGCATTTTTTGCTTCAACTTCCGGTTTGAACCGGAAGACAAGGTCAAATTGGGGTCATCTCTGTGAAACATTTAATTATTTTTTAAAGACCTTCCCGATGATGTATAGATTGTAAAAATCCATTGTGTACTTCAGGAGTTATGATTTTTTGAATTATTTAACGTTTATTTATCGTCATGACGTCATCAATGACGTCATCATTCCAAAAAATTAGCGGTTTCATCTACTCACCAATATCTTTGTACATGGTAAGTTTCAAGTTCATACAAGCTTAACTTTTTGAGAAAATTTGCGGACAAGTTTCGACGACTAAGAAAGCCCAGAAAAAAAAAAAAAACAGAACAATAACAATAGGTTTTCGGCCGCTAGCCGAACACCTAACTAGAAATTTGAGTTTGTGAACAAACTCACGGTGTTCGGTTGAACGTAATAATATAGCGATCACATAATTCAAAATGTTAAGCTCAATATTGTGTGCAAGTTTGTGTCTCTTTGTGCTGTGCGTGCTCAGGGGCAAAATATTTATTTGTACCTATTGTTGATCTTTAGGCATAACGGTTTGTCATATTAAACTTCAACTTCAACAAAGTCATTTGAAAAAACCTACATGAAATACACAGCATTATACACATGCAAAAACTTGTTAGACACATCCAGTCACATTTCAACCCTAGCAGAGTCTTTCTCAGGGTCTTTTTCTTTCAGCCATTGACAAAGACTCTGCTAGGGTTGAAACGTGAGGTCATGAACAATTTGACTGCATTTATACAACAGGTCCTTGTGTTTGGGAAGCAGTTTGCAACAGCACATTTTATTATGTCAGCGACAGGCCTATGTATATTTTTATAATTTTTGCCTTTTAATTTGTGAAGAGACATAAATCAATTTCTGGCTAATTTTATACCATCAGTGTATAGGTAGGCCTATTTGTTAAAAGGGAAACACAACATTGGAAATCTGAATTCATGTTAGCTCTTTTTTCAATGAACAATATTATCCCATAAAACTTTCATCAAATTATACGTTCTTTTATTTTAGCCTTTAGACGTTTACTACTGGGCATATAACACTGAAAAAAGACAATAAACAGGAATCTGTATTGTTATGGTGTGTCTGTACCATCACATTTGCACAAGTTTGAATCATTCACTTCTTTAGTTCAATGAGCGGAGGAATGTAATGGGTATTTGCCCAAACAAGGGAATTAAATTAGCTTTGTTTCGTATATGACACATAGAAACAACCGTACACTTTGAATTGACTTTTTGGTACCAGCTTTTAAAAATGTTGTGTTTATTCAAACCACATTGGTTTATTACCAATTGGGGAAAAAATCAGGAACTATTTCACTTCAATAGATTTTATGCGAAAGTAATCCCAAAAAGACATACACACATACCGGGCCCAGATTACTTGTACTTGGTAACCTGCCATAAACATAACTTGGCAACCTGCCATAAACAAAGGAGGGGCACCACACTTGATTGCCCAACTTTTGTGTTAGCACAATAGACTTATTGCGCGACCCGCGTCACGGGACCTATTTATTGTGTGTGTTAAATGTAAGCAAACACGTCGTCCTTTATAGGAAAGTGCGGTACGATACATGGTGAATCTTGCATTTGTTTATTCAAGCGAGGCTTTTCTTTCTCAACATCGGAGAAAAACATTCCAGAGTTTGTACCAGAAACCTTCGAGTGGCTGAATAAAGCCAGTAAGGACAGTTCCAACACGTTTTGCAAATTCTACAAGTTCTGTATAAATATGCATGATATGTACTATTGCACGACGGAAAGTTTAGGCCAGACGACCGCGATCACACACTTTATTCAACACAAGAAGTTAACAGTTTTGAAGCTGAATCATCCAAAGAAATTGGTTTCCAAAACTGTGTAATTCCTTTCCTTTTTGAAATTTCGCAAGGCTAAGTATAAATGATCACTTTTCCAGCGTTCTTTACCTTTTTTTTCTTTATTTTTTTACAATGATTTAGGCCTGCATTACAAACAAATCAAAAAGCGGTTGGATACATAATCGTCCGATGCCGGTAGTGCATAATTCAAAATAAACCTCTTTTGTCTGTCGTAGAATACTGGCAGTTTATGAAATAGTAGTGTGATAAATATCAATGTCACAACATACAACTTTAACAAAATGGCCTAGTAACTTTGATAGTAGTAGCAAAAGCCGACTTTTGGTATGACTGTCAGTCATGGTATGTACTTTTTGCACATAGTTCGCCATCAGCTCAGATGACGTACATGCAGTACCCACAATAGGACACGTGATGACATGTTAACACTGGTTGTGCAATCGGTCTATTGGAAGCTGAATCGAAGCGAATTTTTTCCCGCTCTGATTGATATGTAAATGTACCGACGCTTTTGTCTCACACACCCCCACCTGATTGGTTTAAAGTGTGTGCCCTACTTATAGTCAGGATTTATAATCTTTCTCACTGATAAGAAAAAAAGATGAAGTGCACCCAAATAATCTCATTTTACAGATTACCAGACAAAGTCATTTGAAAAAAAACTACATGAACTACACAGCATTATACACATGCAAAAACTTGTTAGACGCATCCAGTCACGTTTCAACCCTAGCAGAGTCTTTCTCAGGGTCTTTTTCTTTCAGCCATTGACAAAGACTCTGCTAGGGTTGAAACGTGAGGTCATGAACAATTTGATTGCATTTATACAACAGGTCCTTGTGTTTGGGAAGCAGTTTGCAACAGCACATTTTATTATGTCAGCGACAGGCCTATGTATTTTTTTTTATAATTTTTGCCTTTTAATTTGTGAAGAGACGTAAATCAATTTCTGGCTAATTTTATACAATCAGTGTATAGGTAGGCCTATTTGTTAAAAGGGAAACACAACATTGGAAATCTGAATTCATATTAGCTCTTTTTTTCAATGAACAATATTATCCCATAAAACTTTCATCAAATTATACGTTCTTTTATTTTAGCCTTTAGTCGTTTTACTCCCGGGCATATAACACTGGAAAAAGACAATAAATAGGAATCTGTATTGTTATGGTGTGTCTGTACCATCACCTTTGCACAAGTTTGAATCATTCACTTCTTTAATTCAATGAGCGGAGGAATGTAATAGGCATTTGCCCAAACACGGGAATTAAATTAGCTTTATTTTTTATATGACACACAGAAACAACCGTACACTTTGAATTGACTTTTGGTACCAGCTTTTAAAAATGTTACGTTGATTCAAACAAGATTGGTTTATTACCACTTGGGCAAAAAAAACAGGAACTACTTCACTTCAATAAATTTTATGGGAAAGTAATCCCAAAAAGACATACACACATACCGGGCCCAGATTACTTGTACTTGGTAACCTGCCATAAACATTACTTACAGATGACGTACTGTACATGTAGTACCCACAATAGACCGATTGCGCGATCTACGTCACGTGACCCCTGTTGGGTTAAAAATGTAACGAACTCGTAATCCTCCATAGGAAAGGGTGGTACGGTACACGAAGATTAATGCATTTAGTTGATTTGATCAAGGCTTTTTTTTGCTCGAAATCTGTGAACCATATTTCAGAGTTTGTACCAAAGACCTTCAAGTGGCTGAATAAAGCCAGTAAGGACAGTTCCTGCAAGTCTTGAAAATTGTACAAGTACCGTATAAATGTGCACGATGTGTACAGCGCACGACACAATGTTAGGCCAGACGACCGCGATCACCACACACTTTTCAACACAAGAATTTCAAAGTTTTGAAGCTGAAATCCTCCAAAGAAATTGCTTTCCAAAACTGTGTGATTCCTTTGCCTTTTTGAAATTCTGCAAGGCTAGGTATTAATGCTCACTATTCCAACGTTGTTTATCCTTTTTTTTTTTTACAGTGATTTAGGCTACCATTACAAACGAAATAACAGACAGGTGGCTACATAATAGTCGTCCAACCCCGGTAGTGCATGGCTTAAAAACCTCTTTTCAGAAGAATTCTGTTAAATTATGAATCAGAGATGTGATTTAAATTAATGCCACACCATACTACTTTAAATAAAGGGGCCGATTAACTAATTCATCGCTTAACGAAAGTACAATCGACTGTTTTCGAACTCACTCTGTGTCACGGCATATCTCTTTACACGTATTTTTTCGCCAGCTGTATGACGTCATACCCGATAGGGGGTCACGTGACCGCATGTAAACATTGTCGCGCAATCGGTCTGTAGGTACATTAGTCTCGCAATCGGTCTATTGGAAGCTTAATCGAAGTGATTTTCTTTCCCTCTCTGATTGATATGTAAATTGACCGACGCTTTTGCCTCCCACAATCCCCACCTGACTGGTTGAAAGTACACCGTATGTGCCCTACTTATAGTCAGGATTTGTAAACTTTCTCCGTGAAAAGAAAAATGATGAAGTGCACCCAAATAATCTCCTTTTACATATTACTAGACAAAGTCATTTGAAAAAAAAATCCACATAAAAAACACCGCTCATTATATACATGTATATTTCTCTGGAGGGTTGGTAGTGGTATGAACTGTCTAATCATAGAGCCGTCAGATTGAAATCAATTTTGGAATTTGTAATGACTTAGGACCCATTAATGCTGTATTTAGTCATTCAAATTGAAATGAGTGTACTCTTCCCAAAACTAAAGTTGTACTAGTCCTTTGATGATATTTGTTCTTGTCATCCTACAGATAAAACCCCAGGTTGAGAATGCAGTTGGAATGTCTCTTGATATTTACCAAGCCAAGACGTACAGAACTGAAGTTGTCGCAAAATTGAATTGAAAATTTTAAGGTCAATTTTGTGTGCAAGTTTTTTGTCTCTTGTGCTATTTATTTGTACCTTTTGGTGATCTTTATGCATGAAGGTTTGTCATATGAAACTTCAACTTCCGGTTTGACAGGAACTAAAGGTCAAATGGGGTCACACCTTGTGCATGGTATCTAGAATCGTCAGAGAGCTTTAAATTGATGTAACGATTATTATTGTACCATGTGTCACTAATAAGATACAAGTTTTTGTTGTACAAACTTATACTTCCGGTTTCGACCGGAAGTGAAGGTCAAATGAGTTCACACTTTTTAAACATTGGTAGAATCGTTGAAGGGCTTTAAAAATAAGTTATTATATTAATACACACATTTACGTAATTCAGAAACGATTTTTCATAACAAAACTACTACTTCCGGTTTCGACCGGAAGTGAAGGTCAAATGGGGTCACACCCTGTGTAAGATTTGTTTAGTACTTCATGACCTTTCATATGGTGTAAAGATCATGTATATAGCATGTATTATTCTTAAGATATGATTATTTTAGTATAAAAAGTCAATTTAATGTAATGACGTCATCGATGACGTCATCATTCCACAAAATTTGCTTTGTCATATACACACTGTGGTCTAGGTATATAGTAAGTTTCAAGTCCGTACATGCTTTATTTTTTGAGATAGGAGTCCGAACACCTAAAAAACAGAACAATAACAATAGGTCTTCGGCCGGTAGCCGAACACCTAAAAAACAGAACAATAACAATAGGTTTTCGGCTGCTGGCCGAACACCTAAAAAACAGAACAATAACAATAGGTTTTCGGCTGCTGGCCGAACACCTAAAACACAGAACAATAACAATAGGTCTTCGGCCGGTAGCCGAACACCTAAAAAAATAACAATAACAATAGGTTTTCGGCTGCTGGCCGAACACCTAAAAAAAAACTTAACAGTAACAATAGTTGTTCGGCTGTTGGCCGAACACCTAAAAAACAGAACAATAACAATAGGTTTTCGGCCGGTAGCCGAACGCCTAAAAAAAAACGAACAAAAACAAGAGGTCTTCGGACCAGAGTCCGAACACCTAAAAATAAGGAAAAAGCTATTTAGTGACATGTTTTGTTAGAAAGGAGTCCCACATTCTTTCAAACTGATTTACTTGAAAATTTTCCAAGTTTGATTAGTTTTTGTATTTTCGAAGACAGATGAGGAGACGTCACGAAGGGTGACGGCACGACGCCACACACGACGGCACCACACGACACGTGATGGCACGACGCAACGGCACTATGGTTGTATTAAATTAAATGTAACGGCGGGCGACAGCACGACTTGACGGCACGACGCGAAGGGCATTTGTTGTCCAAAGAACGGCATAGTTGATAGACGTTCGATTTGGTTCCTTACATTGGTGACCTGTCACTGTTTGTTTTCGGCTATTCTTAATTTCTTGCGACTGTCTTGGGTAAGGTAACTTAACTACTTTCGTTGTTAGCAGCTTGTGCATTGAGTCCCATCGGGTCACCTGTCGTTCAAGGGTCATTTTGTATATTTAGTGTCTTTCCCATACCCTTAAAAAAACCCATCTCAGCTCAATGCACAAGCCCGGTCAGGGGGCAAATCCTTAAAAGCCTTGCTTCTTTATGGGTACCTTTAGAGTTTCATCAATTTCCCATTCATATTCTTTACTTCAGCCTGATCAAATAATTATATATGATATATTTTAGCTTATTGTCTGTGATTTTGATACAGTGGAAATCAAACTGAACTAAACTGAACTGAGATATCAATAACTGGGCATACCAAACTTCTAGTTTTTAAGCGACCCAGCTTCACAGACGTGATCGGAAAATGTCAAAACAAATTGTGTTCGAGAGCTCCATTATTCAAGTATTCAAATCTGTATACAGCCGACTCTAGTTAAAACGAGGTCCGCCGGACTGCCCGTTTTTCTTCGTCTTGTCATCAGAACCTTGTCTTAAAAATCGCGCGGTATTGTGTCTAAAACGTACGGACGCACTTGTACCATGCCAAATTTGTGTTATGTCTAAAGCTTTTGTTTGATAAGGATTTCGATTTATAAAATGAATGAAAATAATATTAAAGATTAATAAAGATAAAAAAATACTTGAGATCAAAGAAGTCCAACAAATTCTTCGAAAGTTTCCATGTTGTTTTAATACTATCGTTGTTGGAATCCGACTACCCAGCGTTATAGTGCAGCCGGCCACAAAAAAATCTTTCAATGGCCATGTCAATAGGATGCCATCAGCTTGTTAATGATCATGACCTTCCATGGAATCGGAACAGTGATTTCGATTCTGAGTGGTTAGGGGCTGAAGAGAGGGGCAGAAAATAACCTCGTACAAACCAAGATCTTGCTTCGACCGTGCTCCTTTCTTCAGTAGTTTAATACATAGCAACACGCATATTATAACTGTGGTATCTTATTTGTTGGTGTTATCCTCGTATACCGCCGTTGAGTGAAAAGCACTGTGCACTCGATGGCTCAAGAGTCCTGCGGCAAACACAATTCATGCTGTAGGCCTATAATTATTCCGCATGGGGAAGCCACTGAGTGCTAGTCACACATCGGTGTAGGGTAAACTCGAAAATAATATCACTTCTTTCAGTTATAGTACTTACACCTACGCCCACCACTAGAACCAAGAGAAAGTATGCTACAATTGGTATGTAGTCCGCTAACAGGTCAACTCGTACCTTCGCCGACTCGTACCTTCGCCAAGTCGTACCTCCAGTTAAGTCAACTCGTACCTTCGCCAACTCGTGCTTTCGCAATCTCGTACCTTCAGTTAAGTCAACTCGTACCACCGATTTAAAAGCGAGGTAGCGGTGATTGGAAGCTCAGCACTCGGACAAGCATTTGTAATGTAGCCTTTAATCAAGGCGCTCGCAGGAGAATTAGCCAGAAAGAAAATTTAAAAAAATAATAAAATAGAGTAAATGTGTAATGTAATAAAAATGATATTAAAAAGGAGAAATAGGAAACAAAAGAAAATGCAATAAACATTATTAGGAAACATTTTACAGTTCAAACATTTTAAAATAAAAATAATATTATTCACCAAAATCCAGTTAATTTATTTCCAGTTAATTTATTTCCAGTTTAGTCAATTATTTCGAAACATAATTGAAGTTTAGAAAAATACAAATGACAGTCCAGGAAGGAAGTAGGCAACATTTTAAAGATAGCAATATGTTTAGTCACAAAAAAATTGAGAATTAGCAGACGATTAAATAAAATAATTACAAAAAGTTCACCCCCCCCAAAAAAAAAAAAGACATGATTAAAAAAAACATGTGCAAAATTTCAAATATTACATACAAACAATTTGTTTCAATTACAACTGCTTGTTGGAATATGGGACCGCAAAATACATGCACACGAAACAGGCCACGCACTCATTGAAGCTGCGGTCGTTGAAGTGGAAGGATCTGCAGAAGAACGGGCATACTGAAGGTACGAGTTGACTTAACTGAAGGTACGAGTTGCCCAAGGTACGAGTCGGCGAAGGTACGAATCGGCGAAGGTACGAGTCGGTGAAGGTACGAGTTGACCAGAATTCTGTAGTCCCATACAACCAACGGAGTTTTCGCCATCTGATGATCCCCGTTCGTGTCGCATCAAGCTGTAAACCAACAAACTAAATGAACAGACAAAGTCAAAGGTACCTAAAGGCACAGTCTAAAAGCAGTAGCACGGTGAGATAATCGAATTCTGGTCAACTCGTACCTTCGCCGACTCGTACCTTCGCCGACTCGTACCTTCGCCGACTCGTACCTTGGGCAACTTGTACCTTCAGTTAAGTCAACTCGTACCTTCAGTATGCACGTTCTTCTGCAGATCCTTCCACTTCCTTTTTTTTTGGGGGGGGGGTGAACTTTTTGTAATTATTTTATTTAATCGTCTGCTAATTCTCAATTTTTTTTGTGACTAATATATTTCTATCTTTAAAATGTTGCCTACTTCCTTCTTGGACTATTATTTGTATTTTCTAAACCTCAATGATGTTTCGAAATAATTGACTAAACTGGAAATAAATTAACTGGAAATAAATTAACTGGATTTTGGTGAATAATATTATTTTTATTTTAAAATGTTTGAACTGTAAAATGTTTCCTAATAATGTTTATTGCGTTTTCTTTTGTTTCCTATTTCTTCTTTTTAATATTATTTTTATTTTAAATAAAGTGACAGCACATGTTTATTAATCTCTCTTGAAGATGTGGTGGCCCTGAGAAGGGCCGTTTGGTTTAGGTTTATCTGGACCCAGCTAGACTTGCCCAGTGAGATGGCTGCAAGTGGACAGCAGCCCGGAAGTAGTCATTTCTCCATTGCAGTAGTTGTCCCATTGCAGTAGTTGTCCGCTATCTCTCATGCGAACGCCTTGATTAAAGGCTACATGGATTGACCGGCTACATTACACAGGCTTGTCCGAGCGCAAGTGGGCGCCCTCTATTTTATTTTGTTTTTAAAGTTTCTTTCTCGCTATTTCTCCCGCGAGTGCCTTGATTAAAGGCTACATTACACAGGCTTGTCCGAGTGCTGAGCTTCCAATCACCGCTACCTCGCTTTTAAATCGGTGGTACGAGTTGACTTAACTGAAGGTACGAGATTGCGAAAGCACGAGTTGGCGAAGGTACGAGTTGACTTAACTGAAGGTACGACTTGGCGAAGGTACGAGTCGGCGAAGGTAATCGTAACCGGAGAGATTTGAGTAGAACTCGATCAGCCCACGAAAAAGGAATTTGATCAGCCGACCATGGCTGTCATAAAGCTGTATACAGTCAATACCACCTCCACGCCTTATTGCTGACCAATTGACCGGTTGCGGTACCAATGCGAGCACGTCGTCGCGTGACCTGTAGTGGTTACTACGTCATCACAGCTGATGGCAAACTACGTACAAATACATACTGTGACCGACAAAGTCACACCAACAGTCGGCTTTTTGGCAATAATACCGCAGTTACTAAGCCCTTTTATTAAAGCTGTATGTTGTGGCATTGATTTTTTAATCACATTACTATTTCACAAACTATATTCTACTACAAGAGGTTTGTTTTTAGTTATGCACTGAATTCGTGGGACCAATCCGTAAAAAAAATAAAGAACGTTGAGAAAGTTAGCATTTATACCTAAATCAGCTTTACAAGTACGCGTTAAGAGAAAACATTTAGCTATAACCTCCCCACGGGCATAACGTAAGTATACTAATCCACAAAGAATCACTCCAACCGTTCTGAAAAGTGAAAAAGACTAAGCCCTTTGGTTTTCCATACGTTTTTTGTTTTTGTTTCTTTTTTAATTTGGCGGCTACAGCTTCTGCTGGATTGCCGTGTCATCATGCGTTGAAGTATACGACGTCATTAGCAACACCCTTAGCAACAGTCGTAGCCGTAGCCGCTAGTTGGGACACTGCCTTACCGGGTGTTTTAGATACCGGAGATAGCTGGATTAGCGCCCTCATGTGGCTGCCCTGTGTTTACGTCAGTGGACACACGGCTGTGGGCACTGCACCAAACTCAAACACAAATCCCGGAATGCCAAATGCTAAATATTAAAACAAACTCAAACCCATTTTTCATGGTATACTTTGAAATAATATGCAGTGACAGTGGCATTATGCAGTGACATTTAAGTTCCCGCCCAGTTTACAGCGGGTGGACAACATTATGGTTTCACTGTTTTCTAACATTTTGGACTGACGAGATAAAAACCTAAATGTTCTACTAATTTTTCAAAACTATAGTATTTCAAGCAAAGACATTTCAAGGAACTTTTCAACCCTGACATCTTTACACCAAGTTACACGCCTAAGTGAGCATTTATATTTTTAATCTAAACAATGGTGTGCACGCTTTGATAGTTAACAAACGGAAGAGCGGCTTTTTTTGAAAAAAAAAACCAATACCTGAGATCAAGACAGGACCATATTTCTGGACCTATCCGTCCTTTAAGTGTCAAAAGTTGAGAGTCAATAACCGGGCCCAATGTTCATAATATAATTTGCTATCCCTAAAAAATAATGACCAACAAATCTTTGGTTTACAGATATTTTTAAGAGGCTTTTAAGAATTTAAATGAGGCCTGTGGAATTGATTGACTCACTATTAAGCCGAGACATGTGTGATTTCAGACACGTTTGCTAAACTGTTCATATAATTTTAGTGCAGAAAAGTTGTTTTCATTACTTTTGTGAAGCCCAGATAGATATTTCATCCATTTTATGTTCATTTCAATAATATATTTTTTTATGAAGCACACAGGGTCTTACAAAACAAACTGTTGAAATTGTTCTAAAGGAATAAAAGGGTATATTAGAAAGATTTTATGTATAACGTCTCATTCCTGAACTCCCTAACTGGAGTTATTTCCTGCCCGTCCCATGTGTACAAAACAAAGGGGGGGGGGGGAATTTGTAATTTGAAAATCCGAATGGTTCCTATCCAAACATTAATTCGTAGGCTCTATAAGGAAGCTTTGTGCCAAAAATGGTGCTATT
The DNA here is from genome assembly GCA_911728455.2 of Marthasterias glacialis. Lineage (NCBI taxonomy): Eukaryota > Metazoa > Echinodermata > Asteroidea > Forcipulatida > Asteriidae > Marthasterias > Marthasterias glacialis. The sequence goes on along the minus strand of OU452232.1, from coordinate 16,895,085 downwards.
GTCCAACATGTCCAGGTAGTTTCACTAAGCCACCTATGGTCCGACCGGCTACTTCAGCGTTGCAAAGCTACTCCATTTGTTATGAAATATGGACCAATTTGGGGGTGAACAAAGAAAAATTTACTACAATCAAAGCGGGATTCGAGCCTGCGACCCCCGGATTAAAGTGTTGGCGCTCTACACCAACTGAGAGCTATATAGTAGCCCTAATGTTGGCAGTCTCCCAATTTTTTTTTTTAAATATCTTTGTCCGGGGTGCCACTCAGAAGTTATTCAACGTGAAGCTCCCGTATAACCAGGGATCACACACCCACGTTTACGATACAAGACAACCTGGGAAGCGGCAGGACATGGATCATCTTGAGGTGATGCGACTTTTCATTTCAAATATAAAACAAAAAATGCCTTATACTTCACACCAAAACTGAATTGAAAATTTACCCAGTCAGTTTCCCCTGGGTGGTTAATTGCTTGATGAAATAGGGACCAGTGAACAAGCTCTAAGGGACCACCAGTGAAATGAGAAGCTAACTGGTCCTGCTGGCCAGTCACTAAAACCAAAAAAACTAAATCGAGGACAGACCCTGAATTACCATTCCAATTTTAGGCGTGTCCGAAAAGACCGTGTAACCTGTTACATCATGTTTTATACAAAAACAAGCCACAGAGCCTGGACTTCCTGCAGGCATTTTCCCGGGGTCATGCAACCTCTCCATAAACACTACGTAAACAATGACAATTTATCCGAGGAATCTGCTGCCACCTATCGTTCCAAAGTCTCCCATTAAGCCCTAATGCTGGAGGATTGAGGACAGAAAAAAACACATGCAAAGAAAGTAACAGTTCAAAGTAGTACATATTAAAGCTTTAATATGGAACGAGTACAAGGTCAAAGTTCAATGAAAGCATCGAATAAATTGTTCGTTGAAAGCGAGACGTGACGGCGTGTGGGCCTACTTCCTTTGTTATGGGAAAAGTTTTTTGTCACAAAATGAAAACGTCCAAAAAGATTTACAGTTTGAAACTTATATCGATCTTTATCTCTCATTTCTTTGTCAAGATTGCTTGTTGTTAAGTTCCTTTAACTAATATATTAATAATATATTAAAAGAGACTTCAGTTACATAATTACCATTGCTGTTTGCTAAATCTAAACAGCTGTAGTTTGACAAAAATTGTCAACTTTATAATTATGTTTGGCCGAGATGGTGCTCACGGTTCAACCACATAAGTTGCCATTCCTGACCTGAGTCTGTCTTTAGGGTCTTGTCTCACTAAATAGTTTCTTTAAGCAATGAGGCGACTAACTGCAGTGCCGGTAAAATAACACATTGGTTGCATACAAGATTTGTAATTTGAAGTTGTGTTGTCTCCTCGGTTGTCTATGCTCGTCTGTTAATAGACCATTATTATGCCGCCACCATCTTGGTCATGTTCCCTGTGTCCAATAACAGGGACTCAGTCAATGATTGCACACAAAATTAGGAACCAGACTATTCTATCTTCCAGATAGGCGAACAATCAAGATGGCTGCACCATGATAGTGGTCTGTTGCCTCCTTTGGCACGGCCCTTTTTCGAAGGCCATTCCATAATGTGTCAAGCGTCGTGATTGGTCATGATGCAAGGACGGAGCTATAGTTTCACTTCAACCTCTTCCCCAATCACGATCAACTGTTTTCCTCCGCACGCCCCTCCCGTTGCCTGTACACCTCCTGGACCCAGTCTAAAACTGTCGGATGCGTAAATTTCCCTGCACCAAAAGAAACATCGTGGACTTTTTATATAGGAAAACAGAAACAGACTTACCGAATCAAAATGCATGCAATTGACAAATCCAGTAAATGCCCATTAACAGGTAAATGTTTGCATGGATAAGGTAAAAGAGTCGGCATGCTGTTTGAAGCCCAGAACCGGCAACTCATGTAAAATCTATAAATTCACGGAGCCTAAAGCTGGGGGCCGGGGCTCGATTTCACAAAGAGCTAAAGATTGAACCTAACTGCGAACCAATCTAAATTGCTAAGCAAAGTGTGATGTCACAATACAAATTACAATGGCAATGCTGACAACTCATCTCTAAAAACAATCTTAGTGCTTTGTGAAATCGAGGCCCGATACTTAACGACGACAATGCCCTGGTCATTGCCTTGATGCCCTTAAAATGCTACAATGGAAATTTACCTGGGAGCCCAAATACAAGGCTGGGGTTAGTCTGGTCCCCCTGTCTCTATCCATAAGGACTAAGTAGGCACGGCAACGACAAACAACATCATAGACTAATACTACACACACGAGTGTGTGCGCGCAACCAGCAGGTTATAAACTTCGGCATCTGCCGTTATTCACCCTCCTTGAAGTGTGACGTCCACTCGCACATGCAGTTTTATCCATTTCTTTTAAGCTTTTGGTCTCATCAAACGATGTCGACGGACAAACATGACCTTATACTGTTGGTTTTAACCAACAGCATGGCGTGTTCACGTTAAATAAGACTCAAAACACGGCTTGACTTCTGTTCCAGAATACTAAGGGTGCCCGACACTAAACAGAAGAGAGAAAAACCACACTCCAAGCCTCATGATAACATGTAAACCTACAACTTCTTCTGTAACCTCAAGGATTTGAAGGTCATGGTTTTTTATGGAATGCTGAAAATGGACCAAGATTGTGCCCCTGGGGTTGTTGACTTTAAACCTGGAGCACTTTGGGCACACTGGCCCTACAGATTTCCCTATTTTGCTGACAACCGTATTTTTTCCAAGCTGGAGTCTGTTCAGCTTTACTCGTTTAGGAGAGTGTTTTCATTTTGGATGAGCATAGCTTAAATCTCCAACTGCTAACACTGGTAGTAAAATGTGAAGAAAATAAAAATTAGGTGTCATCAATTAGTATATTTGATTTACTTTAAAGAGGCTGAGAGTCTTTTAAAAAGAAAAACATGAGAATTTTTGAATATTTAGCATTTACCATTGGATGATATGGAGGAACCTATTAAGTGTGGTGCTTAGCGATTTCTTAGAGATTTTCAATTCGATGCAACTCGCATTCATTTCCATACGATATGAAACAGTATCAAACAGAAAACGCCGTAAATTTATAGCGTTATAACGCCATAACAGGGTGTTATAACGCCGTAAATTAGAGCGTTATAAAGCCATTCAAGGCGTTATCACGCCATTCAGGGCGTTATAACGCCGTAAGTTAAAGCGTTATAACGCCACACAGGGTGTTATAACGCCGTAAATTAGATCGTTATAACACAGAAAATGTTAGCTTTTTATAACGTCATAAGAGGGCATTATTTAACGCCATATTAGGGCGTAACGCCGTTCTGAAATGTGTTTTATTGGCGAAATTTAGCAACTAAAGGTGTCACTAAAGTATCAGTCTAATAGTTATGCGCCGTGTATAATGTTCAATTCACTTCAATAACACATTTTTTTTATTTACAAACTCATAATACAATAAACATAATCAATTGGGGGGGGGGGGGAAAAAATTGATACAAATATAATGCAAAAGATATTTTTTTTTAAAAAGTCCAATAAATAAAATAATGAAATAAATACAGGAAAAGGAGTGAGTAAGGGGATGTTCAAGTAAGCCAGTGCCTGTAGGCAACAGCCCTTCACTTTTTTATTTGTTTATTTTTTAATGCAATTCGTCCATCACAAGGCCCAACTCGATGTGAGAGCTACTTGAAAAAAGGCGTGAGCTACATGATCCAAAAACAGTGAAGAAAGGCACAGCATAAACAAAAACAAAAACAAGGACAAACAACAACAAAGAGGACAGAGAAGTATGCATTTGGGAAAGAGGCAAGTAAACAATTAAAGCCACAAACCTAAACCAAATGAGAGCAGAATGACAACAAGCTGAATATGACGAGTGGTGGAACCGGGAGAGAAATATCCAATGAAACTATTGGGTTTCTAAGAGCAGTGCCTGTCTTTATCCTTGCGGATAAAGACTGGAGACCAGACTATAGTCTATCATAAAGGTCACTGCATCACAGGGCATAAACAGGGTATAGGCTTATCGGTTTTGTTGTTGTGGTAATTAGCCTTGTTCCAATGAACTAGTTCACACTCTATAATTTTGCAATTATATGCATGTATCCGTTTGGGGGCAAAGTACATTCACCGTGTAACAACTAGGTTGATATATTTTAAAATGATTTGGATTACACGCAGTCACCTGTAGAAATTAATCCGTAACGGAAAGGTAATGTATTGTGAGAGTGATTGAATGTATTTTTTTAAAAACTATGGGGGAAAAAAATGAATATGCCCGAAAATGATTGATGAAGGGGATTCACTTTGAATTGCGAGTGAAAACCTGATGTTTAAACAGCTTCAGGCAACAATTTTTTCTTTCACATTTATGTTCATGTATTTTTTTAATCCAGCTGCCGATGTCGAAAGCAAGCTGTACCAAGAGCATTATCTTTACAACGGTTTTCTTCTCTTTTTTTATTTTTAATTTATAATTTTTTATATTTTATGGGAAGGCACGGTTTCGAAATTTGACCTTCTTTTGCACGTAAACAACATTAACATCCCTTTGGCTTTACTACCCTTGAATGACCAAAAAAAGGAACCACAAATTTCTAGGGTAAACTTCGTGTGCTGCCCTGTTTGAAACAGCGGCTTTGGCTTCGGCTCTTAGGCTCCATCTGCCGGTTTTGAAGCCCCGTACCAAAAAATAAAGCGCCGTTTTTGAAAATTAACTGACGGAGCCTAAGCCGGAGCCCTAAGCCGAAATCTCGGTTTCGAAAAGAGCCAGTATTAGTATCTGTCCTCAAGGCGCTTCGGCCAAGAGTTTAAAGCCCCAGCTCAACATTGGTAAACTGACTGTAAATGCATCCATTCTTTGCACAAATCAAAATATGTGCAACAAAACCAACCTGTGCAAATTGCAGCTCATTTTGTTGTTTCATTTGCGAGAAAACGGTAAAAATACATTCATCGTTTTTAATCCCGCTAGTCAAAAATTCAATTTTTGAAAACGGTGAAAACACATAGGCCTATTAAATGTGTTTTCCACAATTTTCTTATGACTTCGATGACTGATTGAACTTAAACTTTTGCAGGTTTATTTCATGTAGAATGTTGAGTCCATAGAGTTAAAACAAGAGGGAGCACTCGCTATCACGCACGGAACTCCGCTGACCCACCATGGGCGAAAATCCCTATGGGACAATTGCATACGAATGTCCACTTAGAAAATGTTTGCTGTGTAAAAAAAAACTGATGAGTGACCAGTGTAATTAAATAGTCTGACTGGTCAGCACCATTTTCTCAATGGTCAAAAATGCTTCTTGTCGGGCCGTGTCACATGTTTTTATACGCCATCTATAGTTTTTATAACTTTATGGTTGGGTCACGTAAAGTGCGGCTGTTGGTCTTTGACTTTAGGCCTTCCAATAAGGTTCGCCTGCTTTATTGTGCGTGCAGTGCACCGCCAACGTGTAACATAAATGTCTTCCTTCAAAGCCCCAGCTCAACATTGGTAAGAGGAAAATCAAAAATGATCACAGATTTACATATACCTTACATGGTATAAAGATAATGATGGGAGAAAACTTTCCTTGAAATAATATTTCTGCCTGAGGTGTTATCGTTCTTAAAATTATAAATGAAATAAGATCCAAAAATTAGTTTTCGTCTCAGTGAGACGAAAACTCTGCCTTGTAATCGTTTCGTACAAAAATGCTGATGAAACAACGAAATGAGCTGACATTTTCACAGGTTGGTTTTATTACAAACATCCGTTGATTTGTGCAAAGAATGGAAGGATTTACAGTCAGTTTACCAATGTTGAGCTGGGTCATTAAAGCTGCAACACATGGTGGATAATGATCGGGGGGGGGGGGAAGAGACTCGTCACCGATTGTCACCCTCGAAACATTTATAACTAAATGTCACTGCCGGTACCAATTGGCATGAGAAATGTTTCTGTCTGAAACACTGCCACTGACAAAAATTATATTGGCTGCATAATGCGCTGCATCACATATTTGTCATACAAAAAATTAGCCGTCAGGTGTGCTAAAGTGCTATAAGAACTGCGTATAGTATCAAAACAAAATTGCCCCCTTCCCTTCCCTTGGACTTGGGACCCTCGTGGACCGGATAGTTGTCGGGCGTTTGCACTCCGCCAGCCCCCATTGGCCATCAGCGGCGATTGCCTCCAAACTCCGTACTCTGCCGTCTCAATTTCTCAGCTTGATTTGCCAAATCGAAACCAGCACACGATTTGAATGTTTACGACATCCTTAACAACAGGTGTTCTCGTGCTACTTTAACATCTGCAATTAACTGGTTCTAGTTCCGATTTGTTTACGGAAACAATGGCTTTTGTTTGTTTTGAGGAAAAAATGCTTAATTGTTGGGGAAAAAGAGACAGAAATAAGTTAGTTTGAAAAGATTTGTCGATATCCTGTCAAACTGAGGATGCCGTTCCTATTGATTTAACATTAATGCGAAGGAGTTCAGAACAGATGGGCTTTGTGAAGAGAACATGCGGGATTTGAAGTGTGAAATGTTTCTTTGCTGGTCATGGATGATGAGATGAAGGAAGACTTCATTCACAGCTGGGCTTTGTGAAGACAGGTGGATTTGGATCTGTTTAAAATCATTGTAACCAAACGAATGCAGTGAAGCTTGAAATAAGCATGTATTGTTATGTTTTGTTTTATTTTGTTTTGCACACCAAGTGACGTCGACGGCAGGTGAATCGAACACAATTCACACAATATCTCGACTCAACTATTTATTTTTAACTCCGGTGATTTTTTTATGATCCACCAGAACTTGAGTTCCATGGGCTAGAAGTCTCGGTCGCGAAGGGTGCACCACATTTATAAAAATGTAAACCCACAACTTTTTCTGTAATTCAAAGATTTAAAGGTATTGGCTCTTATATGGTTTGTTGAAAAATAGTCCAACATTGTGCCCCTGGGGTTGTTGACTTTCAACCTGGAGCATTTTTGGGTACACTGGCCCTCTAAACAGTGGCGTAACTAATGGTGTGGGGGGGGGGGGGCACGGGGGGCATGGGGGGCACAGGGGGGGGGGGCACAGGGGGGGGCACAGGGGGGGGCACGGGGGAGGGGCACGTTTTTCAGGAAGTTTAGTTGAAGACAAAAAAATGAAGTATGCATCAGTAAATCTTTGTTTGGAAAACAATTTGACTGCAGGTTTACTTGGGTTGTGAGGTAACCGGGCGAATGCTTAATAATTACCGGACTCTGGTCAATGGTCCAGCGAGCATTTCAAGCCCTGTTTGGTGTCGAGTACAAACCCTACAGTTTGGGGGCTTTTGACACCGAGGGGAATACCCCTGTAGTAAATAGCTCTTTAGAATTTTCATAAATGTATTTTGTCCGCCGTGTGTTTTAATGACAGCAGGTGACGGGTACAGGAACCAGCGCACTCAGTATGGCCTTGGTCATGGTTGACTAGTGTGTCATAAAAGCGGCCCATGCCTCTGAACTTGTCCCACATTGCAGCGAATGAATGCATCACAACATATCGCTTGACAGAATACCAAAACATTCCAATTTCACATTTTAAAGGACAGCGGATGTCCATTAAAATGAAAAACCTAAATTTATTTTCATTGTGTGTTTTTGATCCCTAAAAAAGTGAGTAAAAATAAGGAGTGTTTATCCGTCGAATAAAAAATGAATGCGTGGCTGTCTTCGTGGCGTTAGACTGGGAAAAAAAGAAGGCTGAAGTCTGGTCCCTTGATATAACTAATTATAACTTCGCTGCTTTCACACTTCCAATCGACTCAAAATGCACACAAGACGCCAGGACGGCAGCGCGGTACAGGCAAGAGAAGCTCCCAACCCCTCACATCACAACTTTGCTTTTATGTTTATGCAAATTAACGATCCCACTGGAGGTCAGTACTTGAAAATTTAATTTAAAAATATTTATTAAAAAAAAAACATAATTAAAAAGAAGAAGGTGTACTTACACTTCAAAAATACATTTCTTAATTTGTTATGAATGAAAACTCCATTACACACACGTCCTTTAAAAAACAAATCAACATCTTAATTGCACATGGGAACTAGTACAAGTTAAACACAAAGAAAATCGTGTCCCAGAAATGCACAGCTGTCCGGAAGTGTGGTAATGGACGCCAAGGGGTTAAGTAACAATAAGTTTTTTTTTGCGGGGGACGAACAAATGTTGCCACATCACTAAAAAAAAATTGACTTTGTTGTAAAAATGTTTGTCAATCACTTGTGTTGGGTAGACCTTGATTTTCAGATCCGTACCAAAGGTAATACGTGGTCTTGGAATTTTCCAAGATCACGTATTTGGTTTTAACCATATTGCTAGGGCCTAATTTAGCAAAGCAAATTATTGTGCCAAGCAAAGGTTTCATCTAAGCAGAAATTAGGAGGGGACCAGTCACAAACAATACATTATATGTCATTTTAGCTGGTAACCTGTTTCTGCTATATGCAATGTGATGCTTACCACTTTTGGTTGCAGTGATGAACAGCTTTATGATATTGGGACATGGTTTGGTAATAAGTAAATCAATTAATGTATGATTTTTTCTGACTTAAGCTTAAAGCTTACTTTGTATACCCTGATGCTACAAACATTTTTGAGAGAAATATTCAAATCTCAAATGCTGCAATGTGCGTCAAAATCCTCTTCTATTGGTTCGTAACATGATTTTCCAGATTGAGCATTATTTATTAGACCTATGCTTTGACACCCTTTTTATTGAGAACTTTACCCAGTGCATGTACTTTTCAGTCTGGTACCAAATACCGCCGAGTACTAAGGTGGCGAAGAAGTACTGGCGTCTGAGTACTTGGGCCACCGAGCCCTGCCTGAACGTTTGGACTCTAATTATGACGGTTTGACTAACCCACCAAATAAAATCTCGTTACTACAATTTTCTTCTTCACTCAAACACATTATGGCAGGGATGTGATTTCCCGACTTAGATCAGTCCTGAAAAATGGCTTGCCAGCCTGGGTTCGGCCCGGAAACTACTACTAGATGTTACAATTCAGGAGGTTTACAGACTCTCTGCATCACTAGAAATGCCAAACTACAGGTTTGGACACAATGTGGACTACTTCTTTCTTCCTTCCTTCGGTGACTGCTTTACTTCTTTCAAGAACATTTGAAGGCGCGAGGAGATTCTGAGAAAAATCCCGACACCAGCAAAAATCCTGGGAAATCACATGACTGACACGGAAACTCAAAACAGCGTAACTGTCAGACTCAGATTGAGAGGTATATGATTGTTGTCTGGTTTTGGCCCTAATCGTGGGGCAGATAGAGGAAATATTTGGAGGAACTTTGCCCTTGGAATGGCAAGCATGGGGTTTGGCACACAGTCAGAGTGTTTCATGAGAAAGATATTCGGCTACTGTAAAAATATAGGTACATGTAGCATAGCAAGCAGTTTGCAAAATTTTTCCAAAATGGCTGCTATTGCTAGTTATTCTTCCTATATTTTTTATATAAGGACAAATCTGCGATGACCCCATAGACAAATATCTTTCTCATTAAATACCCTGACTGTTTGCCAAGTTCTATGATTATTAAATCAAAGGCACAATAAGATCAACTACCTGCCGTACTGCAAGATTACATTCCAAACTAGTAGGGTTTTTTAGTACAAGGTTCTTCTTCGCCCCGACAAAGTATGGCACTACACGGTCAATCAACACCAAAACTGTTGGGCCCCAATCATACTATTAATTAGCCTTTTCTAAAAACAGAAGTTTAAAGGGATTAATACTGTATTAAAGGGTCTGTATACGTTTGATAATGACTCTGAAAATTTATGGCAATAATAACTCTCTTGGTAAAAAGTACAGCAGCTTTGGATAGTTTAATGCCTTTTGAGAAACGTTTCACTTCGAAGTACTGCAGTTATGGAAAAATACATCACTTTTTATCCCCCCAAAATTTGAATCTGAGAAGCGTTATGGCCGTAACGCTTCTCAGAATGTGTATTCCAGTGACGGACACTTCTTCTGCGTGAACACAACCGCTCCAGATTTTTGGTGATATCTCAAAAACGCTGCCACCTTTTGAACTGAAATTTACACGGGTTAGTTTTATGGCATATATCTACAACTATATAGCATTAAGGCAAATGTACGGTTCCAAAAACCAAAGGTATACTTTGCCTTTAAAAGCAGTTCTTCAAGCCAAGCACCATAAGCCCTTTTTCAGATATGAGCGGCACATTATGAGGGCATTTTTTGGTTTGGGTAAATTTGTCTGTACACATCCACAACCTGTGCACTCATAGTGTCCACCATATCTCAAAAAGGGTAATAGAGTCACCCCATAACCAAAACCATTTGACTATGATTATGATGTTGTTGCTTCTAAATCCTCTTCCTTGAATCAGTAACTAACCCCTAAAAGATTATCTGGTCTGGAATTTCATCTTTGAGAGGGCAAGGCCATTTTCATTTTTGCAAAAGGGCCTTCCATTTGAAAATCTTAAAGTTTAGGGGAAACTTTTGATGGGGCACCAAGGCCAAGACCAGGGCAACAGAGGCCATGGCCTCTGTACAGCCTCCGTGTAATTTTCTTAGTATAAACCAATTCTTCTACACTCCAACAAAGGCAGTCATCTAACACCAAGCTGCTGGACTCTGACCAAGATGGTTTGGGTAGGCCAATGGTAAAGCATGATCAGTTTGTCAATGCAGAACTCACTTCTCAATCCAACACCCTACGTAGAGTCAACACCAAAACTGTAACACTCAACACCAAAACTGTAACACTCAACACTCAATACCAACACTGTTGCCCGTTGCTAATGGTGGTTTACCTAGTCCCATTAAAGTACGATCAGTTTGTCATTCCAACACCTTAGATAGAATCAACACAAAAAGTGTAACACTCAACACCAACACTGTTGCCTGTTGGTAATGATGGTTTACCTAGTCCCATAGTAAAGTACGATCAGTTTGTCAATGCTGAACTCACCTCTCAATCCAACACCCTATATTGAGTCAACTCCAAAACAGTAACACTCAACACCAACACTTTTGCCCTTTGATAATGATTATTTTGCCTAGTCCGATATTAACCTAAGATCAGTTTGTCGATGCAGAACTCACTTCTCAATCCAACACCCTACGTAGAGTCAACACCAAAACAGTAACACTCAACACCAACACTTTTGCCCTTTGATAATGATTATTTTGCCTAGTCCGATATTAACCTAAGATCAGTTTGTCGATGCAGAACTCACTTCTCAATCCAACACCCTACGTAGAGTCAACACCAAAACAGTAACACTCAACACCAACACTTTTGCCCTTTGATAATGATTATTTTGCCTAGTCCGATATTAACCTAAGATCAGTTTGTCGATGCAGAACTCACTTCTCAATCCAACACCCTACGTAGAGTCAACACCAAAACTGTAACACTCAATCCAACACCACATAGTCATTTGACACCATAACTGTTAACTCAGATTAAGGAGGTTTGCCTATAGTACTAAGGTTGTCTTATAAATAAGTTTGACAGTGCAGAACTACTCAATGGTGAGTCATTGAGATTCCTTAAATCAGTTTGGAGGGCAGAACCAACTTCTCAAGTGTCTTGCTCGAGGACACAAGTGTCATGACCGGGACTCTAACCCACGCCCAGATAACTTCTGCCACCAAAACTTGAGTCCGTTGCACTACACCACATGGTAATCTTTTAAAACCCAATCACCCATTGCATTTTTACAGGTTTGCTTTTAACTACATGTATGACATGTCTTAAAAGCTACAAAACTTGGAAGAAAGTATTCTCTAAAAATCAGTTTCAGTTCGCCCATAAGACAGTGATTGTTTTCGTTTTCAATCCTACCTTTTGTTGAATCAAAGAAGTCTTGTAGCTGCATTGGTCTGTTCTGAAGTGTCTCATACTCAAATGCCTGCAGGACCATCTCAAATTTGTCCAAATCTTTGACAACTTTGGCTTCTTGTGTAGCACCATCCTCATACTCCTGAAATAAAGTATAAAGGGTTATCAATTATTATTATATCCAGTCAACTTTTCTTTGTTCACCCCAAAACTGATTTCAAAATTTACCCGGTCAGTCTCCCTTGTGGTTTATTGCTTGATATTTAAAATAAGAAACTTGCATCACCCTTATGGTGATCACCGTGCTGCCACTTCCCAGGTTGAATCCAAAGAGGTTATGGTTGTGTCGTATAATGGGGTGTGATCCCTGGCTACACGGCAGTAACCGGTTGAATGGCTTCTGACTGGCACCCCCAAACAAAGATACACATGAATGTTCAAAATAGGGAGTCTGCCAACATTAGGGCTTGATAGCTCAGTTAGTAGAGTGTCAGTACATTTAGCTGGTGGTCAAAGGTCAAATCCCATTCCATTCCATTTTCAAATCCATCAGATCCCATTCTCAAATCCCATTCCATCCCGTTTTCAAATCCCATCCCATTTTCAAATCCCATCCCATCCCATTTTTAAATCCCATCCCATCCCATCCCAGTTTTAAATCCAATCCCATCCCACCTCATTTTCAAATCCCATCCCATCCCATTTTCAAATCCCATCCCATCCCATTTTCAAATCCCATCCCATCCCATTTTCAAATCCCATCCCATCCCATTTTTAAATCCCATCCCATCCCATCCCATTTTCAAATCCCATCCCATCCCATACCATTTTCTTTCATTTTGTTCACCCCAAAATTGATTAAAAAAATTTATCCAGTTTCCCTTGTGGCTTATTGCTTGATAAATTATTACCGGTATTAGCCGAAATTCCTTCAACCTAATGCCTGATGAAGCCATCTCCATCAATTTTTCCACACTTTTGGGTTCCTTGGAAATTGTTTCCACCACTTTCCAGTGAAATGAAATCAGAGTTCATCTCACCATCTCTTAAAGAGGCTGTCTTCCTCTTTGCCTTGTTAGTGATAGTGGTCTCCAATTCAAATCCATAGCGGATGATATTGAATGGTCACAGAGTAGGAGGGTTTTAATCCGTCAACATCAAGTACCAATCCTATTATTTGTCTTTCAGTTATTACTGATACAAAGTGGCTGTCAGTGGTTGCCTTCGGACTAAAATCCATGCGTCCGTCATATGCGATGTGCATAATGAGTAGTGCCCAATCCTTTAAAATGAAAATAGATGCCAAGCAATGCACATATTTTGTACAGATATCGCAGTACGCGATACAGAATTACGTGCATTGCTTGGCGTGCATTTTCATTTTTAAGTACAATGCATGATGGACCCATGTTTCCTTTCCCTTTCAGTAATAAATTACCAGGCATAGTCACAATCTCACAAATCTACTGAAACCTGAGTACTACTCAGGAAACCTTTTTTCTACTACCTTAATGAAGCTCAACTATTTCAGATTCAAAATGTTTGCCTACTCCTCAATGATTTAATATCTGTTGTATTCACTATTGTCTTAATAATAATAATTTAAATAATAATATACAGTTCTTATATAGAGCTTTATCACACCCAATGGGCGTCTCAAAGCACTCAGTTTTTTTCCTACAAGGTATGCAGAGTTACGTTTTGAAGTATGAGACCTGTTCCTTTACATAGCACCATTTACAAGGTTTACAAGGTGCTGTGGTGCAAACCAAGAACACTGGGTTCTTTTACGTGCATTACACAGCACATGGGACCTACAGCTTTACGTCCCATCTGAAGGACACAGCAATAATGGTTAAGTGTCTTGCTAAAGGACACAAATGTCGAGACCAGGACTCGAACCCACACTCTGCTGATCAGAAACACCAAAGCTTGAGTCTGGTGCTCTTATCTGCTCGGCGATGACACACCATTTTGGGCGCTTTGTTTCCATTTGTTAAAGTGAATTTACCATATGATTTTTTTTTTTTTTTGTTGCATTATAGTTAATCTTGTACAAAGCTGATCTGATTTTGTTCCGTCCCTTTGTTTGTCTGTGTTTTGTCTTTGTTTTTGTATGTCCAAGGCTGTTCCCTTACAAGCTTCTGCTTACTTGAACAGCCTCCATACTCATCTCTTTCCCTGTATTTTTCATTCTTAATGTGTCCACCAATGTTAATTTATGACTTTTGTTTGTTTACAGACTTTGTCTATTCATGCCCTTCATATATTTTGAGCATTGTGCTATTTATCAATTAGATACTGTATTTTGATGTGATGTGAGTATGGAAATAAATGTAATATTGAATTGAAATTGAATAGTACAGAATGGTAGGAACGTTCTAATTGGATCAGTTAGGTATTCCAGTGGTTATTCATGGACTGGCCCGTTGGACTGCTAGAACATACAATTGAAACATTAAAAAATGCCAACGCGTCATTCTCCCTCGTAGGACTTTCAGAACATTGTCCGAGTCCAGCAGAACCTTTTGCGGTCCACTGGATGGTGAGGATATGCCCACGGAATGTTCCTTCAAGGCTAGAGGGTGCCCAACTTTTCAGATGCTCCCTCACTGCAATGTGAACATTTGAGCCAGCGTTCTTCCTTCACAGTGGTCCGCAGACCAACTACATGTACCAACGACCGAGGACCAGTCAAAATTCTCTCCAAGTGGTCCGGCAGGCTAGTTCAGTGTTGAAGAGCGTGCCTATTTCATTTGAATTATGGAAGCTCGCGGACTAGTGAAGTGACAAGCTAGCTGGTCCTCCTGGCCAGTCACTTAAAAAGTTAAGGGTGAACACCGTAAGAAATGTTTGAATGAAAGTTCAGCACCTTACCTGCCATAATGCACTTAGCTCTGAACCAACCACTGGATCAATCAGGCTGCAGATGTGGTTCATGGCATCCTACAACAAACAAGATGACAAAGAAACACAAATATTGTAATTCAATTTCAATAGAGAACCGAAGGTCAAGTTATCAAAGGCATCATAAAATGTAAAGGGGACTACGGAAGAAACTCATACACTTCTTATTTTGTGCAAAAGCAAATGTTGTTGGGTTTTTCTTTAGTTCCACCATCTTTCTCTTTTGGCTCCACGACGGTAGAGAAGAGGAGCTGGGTTTCACCATAGTGCCCCACAAGAGCCGGCGAGTGTCTCCTGTTACGATCACTGGCATGGACTTCCGGGATGACATCACACTGGTCTCAAATACAGTGGAGCAGGCTCGAGACCTCTTGTTGTCAGTCGAGGAGGTGTGTTTGAAGGTTGGCCTCCAGCTGAGCATAAAGAAGAAAAAGGTGCTTGCCTACAACTCCACTGACACGGCTGTCAGCAGGAGGGACGGTGCAACTCTACAAGGTTGAATCCGACTTCAAGTACATTGACGCTTGGATCAACAGTGATAAACACCTCAAGACCCGAGGAGGACAAGTGTGGTCAGTGCTCCGCAACGTCAAAAAGGTACAGTCATCGGCGCTCAGTGATCAACTGAAAAGCTCACTATTTGTGTCTACGATAGAGGCTGAGACCTGGACCCTCACTACTAAGATGGAGAAGTCTCTGGATGGGTGATACACCAAGATGCTGCGTATGGCCCATGAGGATCACAGGATCACATGAGGAATGTAGAGCTCTACACCAGCATGTCAAAGGTGACAGAAAAGATCCGTGATTGCATTCTCAAACTTGCAGGTCACTGTTACCATCACTTGGAGCTTGCCGCTAGCAAACATTGTCTGGGAGCCCACACAGGTCTGAGCCTCACGTGTGAGAAAATGTCTCTCCTTCGTGGACATGCTGAAACGAGACGCTCCTGCATGCTGGACCGGGATATCTGGACCAAGATAAAGTGGGCAGGCTCAAGCTGCAAGCTGCTGTATGGCCTCGACTTGATCGATTGATCTTTTTTTACGGTTCTCCTATGTGGATGTGAGTAGGGGTGATCTCTCAGAATGGAAAACAAAATCAAAGGCTTTCAAACCTGATGTACAACAATTCCATTGGTGATAAAGAACAATGTTAGTTGGTTTGTTTTACCCTACACCAATGTGTGTATACTCAGTGCTTTCAAAAGCCTGTGGTAAAAAATTCCACATTTTAGAGCAGATGTTTCAACCACTAGACCACTGAGCTTGCCCTGGAAGCATGTAGCAATAGGATAAAACCCAAATCAATGTGTTTGCTACATCATGCTTCATCAAGCAGACAGCATAAATGACTGGAGGATCATTACAGTCAAGTGCCGAGGGGGCCCAGAGCCATTTACCAGGGGGCTGGCTTGCCGATGTTCCAGTATACGATCTTTCTATAAGCAGGTGTTGGCTAGCTCAAATTCTGCATGCACTCCTATTCATCAGCCACTGATGACATAAGAAGTATCAAACCACTCCTCAGCCAAGTAAGACCCCCTAAGCTAGGGTTCAATTTCTTAGAGCTGCTTAAGCAGACAGCATGTCGAATAACAACAAAATAAGTTGGGAACCAGTGATAAGTAGTACATGTACACTAGACATGATACGTTGATTGGTTACCTATTTTTGGTAAGCAAAGTTTTTTTGTGCTTAGCATTTTTGTGCTTAAGCGCTCTATGAAATGGGAGACTTTTGGACGGTCCCTTTTCACAGTTCTCACTGGTTGTACGCGTGCTCAGAACTACGGGCGCAATACTGAGCATGTGCGCGCACGCTCAGAACTATCTGAAAGGACCGTTGTGTCTGCTGCCGCCAGCGTCTCAAAACTCTCCCATTGGGCCATGTTCTTGTGTCATTCTTAGATTACCTGAAGAGGAGTGCAGCGGTCACACCTTCTGTATGCAGGCCTGTATGCAGGAATTTATGAATGGGAATAGTAGAGTGGTGACTCGGTCTTAATCAGCTGTTTATTACAGTGTTGCGGCCGTGCGATAAAGGCACTCGCCCTCAGCTCAGGCTGCGACACTGATGGTTTTAAACGGCTGATTAAGACCTCGTCACCACTCTTTTATTCCCTTGTTAAATTTATGATACATCTGGGAACTGTTAATTTTACCTTTTCTCGTTTGTATTTGTCTTCTTTGCTTACTCCATCTGCAGGTGCAATATCTCCAACGATCGACTCTGCAAGATCATGAACTATTGCCATCTTCACACAACTAGATTTGATAAAACGGACAAATTAAAAGACTCACAACATTTCTTTTAAATCTAGTTCCAGTATTCCAGAATCTAATTTAAAAAATAAAGTTAGGCCACGTGGATAGACACGTCAGCATTGTCAATTTTGGTATTGCAAAAAGTTTCTAAAAACGATAAATTCTTTTAAAAAGTACAGGATTGACAATAGTAGCTATCAAAACAAAAAATGTATTTATCTGTTCATTCATTTTTTTTAAATCTGAATGGTCATTGACTGTGGTTTGACTACACAATTTCAATTGGAGGGTTGGGGGGCGGGGGAAGGAAATAATAATGGGGGACTTTATTTTTTACAAATTAATTTCAATTAGGGAATAACAGTGTGAGGACCTAGTCTTCACAGAGTGGTGATGACTTTGGTTGGTGGCTGGCCGCTGTTAATGGACCTCGTCCCGAAGGCAAGGTCCATTAACAGTGGCCAGCCACCAACCAAGGTCATTACCCTACAGTGAAGACCGGGTCCTCACACTGTTATTCCCAATAAATACCTTTAACGAAAAGAAGAAAAAAAAATGTAACTATTAACAGAATTTGTGATTTTGTTTTCTACCGAATTGTTCTATTCATGTTCAAGGGCCATTCTTTAAGGCTGTTCAATTTTTGCGTGGTACCTTATCTCTTACACATAATTAACTACTTATGCATATTTTCAAGAAACTGACTATGAGCTTTGAAAATTAACAATACCATATGCAAATTACTTAGATTGGTGTTCTGCTTTATGCTTTGCATTATGTTGGTTTCATGTGCTTACCAGCTATCGTAAACTGACACAGTCTTTATTATACCTAATAATATTATATCCACTTACTGGTCCCTTCTCAACCCTTGCCCCTCTGGAATAAGCATGGCCAAAACTGCCATTCGGTACATGTGATCAGCTACACTCTCTGGCTCTTCCACCTTGGAGTTTACCCACCCTGTCCTTTTTACACGCTGCAATCAACAATAATATTAACAAGACAATGATAAATAAATACATAAATAAATGAATAATTGAAGGGGAAAAAACCCACAAGGCCTTTCAACTACAAAACATCACAAACACACCTAGCGAAAAATCAGTTGGAGTTAGTCTCGTCATAAAGGTTTGGTTAACAATTTGATTGGGAATCATTTTTGTTGAGGTCTGGAAATAAACATACACATGTCAAAACACTATAATTCATATCATGCCTGATACTTCAAGGAGGCAACGGAGGCAATTGCCTCCGTTGCTCTTGCTCACTGCCTTGGTGCCCTTGAAATGTTCCAATAGAAATTTACAATTTCCTCATAGAGGTACCCTCCATCAAGAAGAAAATGCCTTGGTGCCCTTGCCCTTTCAGGAACGAAGCAATCAGGCCCAGCGGCGGTACCAGACCTGTTAATCTGGGGGGGGGGGGAAAGAGGGGGGCCAAGCTTAACTTTAGGGGGGACAAACAAAAATATTTAAATGTACTTTTGACTTACATGCAATGACGGACTTACGCCAGGTGGTGCAAGCTAATGATATGGATGAAATTGAGTTGAATTTTTACAGCGCAAACATAATTACAATAATGTGGATGCAATGGTTTTGGGTTAAACTCAATTTCGGCCATAGGGGAAAAATTGAGGCGGGAACTGGGGGAGCAAATAGGGGGAGGGGCAAATAGATAGACCCAGTAACTGGGGCGCTGTACTCCTTTTTTGAGATTTTGACATTATCTGTCCTACTAGGTAGTACGACAGATAATGTCAAAATCTAGTACGACAGATAATGTCAAAATCTCAAAAAAGGAGTACACAGCGCCCCAGTTACTGGGTCTAATTACTAGAGTACTAGTACTGTAGTCCTGGTAGTAGTACTACTAGTAGTACACTACTAGTAGTAGTAGTACTAGTACTAGTAGTATTCCTATTAGTAGTACTAGTATTAGTAGTACTACTAGTACAGTAGTAGTAAAGTACTGTAGTACTACATGTAGTAGTGCTGACAAGTGACATAGTTGCTTAGTGCAGTGACACTGCGGTACTGCAGAGTGCTGCATGCTGGCACAGAAAAAATCTGAACCAGTTTCAATTCGTGTACTTACTTTTAACTGACCAACGAGTCGCATGAAATCAATGGTACTTTTCACACTATTTGCCATTGTTGAGTGAACACTGTTATTGTTAACTAAAACTGGACAGTGATGTTGCAGTGGAAGGGTGAGGCGTTGACGACTAGGACTAAAATAGCCTCTCTGTGTCAGAAGTTGGATTTGCAATGTAGCCGCCGAATGCTTTAGTCCAATCAAAATGTTTCTTGTATGACTCTTTAAGCAATAATATTTCTCATCCTGCTTTTGATTGGTCAATAATAACTAGCCTTAATCAAGATGGCGGCGCCCATGAGATCAAGTGTGCATGCATTGAATGTGATAAGAAATCTGTCAAAAATTCGTGCATCCCGTTGGCAGATGACCGTGAGGTGTTTATCAAGTGATTCAACACACGTAACTGATAGTTCTGCAACTGATGCAGCGGAAACCAGCGGCAAAAGTAGCGTGTCAGCAGAAGAGAAACCCAGCACCAAACTAACCGGTTTTGCACAGGCATTTGAGAAGCATTCAAAAGTGCATCAAACTGATCTTCCCGAAATAGATGCAACACAAGAGATACCCACAACAAGCAGTTTTGCAACACTCCTTCGAAATTCAACCCACGTCCATATTGGTAGCGGAAAGGGTCAAGTTGTTCTAGGAAAGATATTTCACACGGTCGAGGATGATCTCTACATTGATTTTGGTGGGAAATTTCACTGTGTTTGCAAGAGGCCAGAGGAAGATGCTGAGTATGTTATTTTGGATTTGGAAAGGTTTTCGTATCCGACTGCCACTTTCTAAGGGATTGTTTCAGATTTTTTTATTGTGCTTTATTTCCCCTTTTTTAATATTCCTCTCCTCTAAACATTGACCTTAAAAAAAGAAAATTCAAGCGGACATTTCATCGCACGGCCGGCACTTTTGCACATTCATGCTCAAAACTAAAAGAACTGAAATGGCATTTAGCGAGTATCATTGTCAAGCCCAACGTAGACGTGAAAATGGCATATATTTCATGATTTGGACACTTTGTAATCGTTCAAAGTGCCTGGTCCTCTCTGTTTACATTCTGTCAACCTTTCTGGACAAGTAAGGATATAATTTGACCTAAATTAAGGGAGATAAAGTGGCAGCCGGGTACGGCATATTAGCTGTTATTTGTTTTAGTTGTTTTTTAGCCTATAATATTGTTAAAATATAATAAGACCAAGGGGCCATTAAGACTTCTCAATGTTTTAAAAGCTGTTTTCGAAGATGTGGGTGGGTAGACCATGTATGCAGACCGGCAGTTTGGCCATCAGAAGGATCATGAGGATCGATGGTTACGATTATCAAAGATTTTCATTTAACAAAAAAAATAGTAATAATAATCACTAAAATAAAATAAACTTTAATTTTAAATCAAAAATTGGGTTGGTTGGCCAAACAACTTTTTGGAGGAACAAAATCAATTGATACTCAAAAACATAACTTTGCATATAATTCTGAGTGGCTCCCTAAGTGATAAATAATTTGCAGTTGGTCATAACTAATCCAGTTTAAAAAACGAAAAGTACATGTTTATGTATATCATCTACATAAGTGGGGAATTTAGAAACGGGTGGCCCAAAAGTAGACGGGGAACAGCTCAAGGACACAAGTGTCATGGTCCGGATTCATACCCACACTGGCGTGACTTGGGAGCCCCCAGAGCATGACATTGTTGCGCAAGGCTGCTCAGCCATGACACGCTACTAACAATAATTGTACAGCAAGCTGCATTTTAACATGTGTTTTTGTTTTTTGTCTTTTCTTTTTTTTTTTCGTTCTCAATACACAGGAAATATCACCGTGGTGTAAAGGTGCGTCTCCGTTTGAGGGATGTAGAGCTTACAGATCACTTCATCGGGGCAGCAAGAGACCTCAGTCTCCTTGAAGCTGATGCAGATTTATTGGGACTCGTAAAATCATAGACTCAATCTTTGATTCAATCTTTGATTCTGATGCAGATTTATTGGGACTCGTAAAACCATAGATTCAATCTTTGATTCATGTACTATTTTGCAGTAGGCTTCATATAAAAATGATTGCCGATTGAGGACCGTTTATGTGAATATCCTAACTGGGAGAAAAAGGTTTCATTGAGTGTAAAAACAAAATACCCCAATCGGGGATAGTTTACCTTAGTGTATCCCAAGGTCCTAGTTCGAGATTATTTATAAATATACCCATATTTGGCGACTTAGAAACTAATCAGAGGGAAATATCTCGATTTGAATAGCTTAACTGTTTCTGCCCATTGGGGTCCTGTGACATCCTCATGAGAGCGGGGTATAAGCCAAAATATGGTCAAGGAAGTCAAAATTTGCTGTAAATTGAGAAAGAAAAAAATCATTAAAAAAAAAGCCATTTGTGAGTTTGTTTTGAATGATGTCTGGTACGATGCCTCGCTCAATCACAATTGAATGCTTAAGTCTAAATTCCTCAGACTAAATCCAGTGTCCAGGTTAGGGGGCAAGCTTCTGCAAAAATACACAAGGAACGCAGGACACTCAAACACAAAAATAAGGATGAAATGCGTGGTACAAGGACCAGTGTTTTCTAATCTGGAGGTAGGCTGTGCAAAAAGCTTTCCCCGAACCATTTGATGTAGCATCACTATTTTTAGTCTGGAGGAATACAAGTTAAGCATTTAATAGTGACTAGGCAAGTCATTGTACCAGACGGTATTCAAATTGAACTCGCAAAAGGCTAATTGGCTTGCTAAACAATACTTTTTATAAATGTGTTAAACATGGCAGATTAAGTAGGGTTTCAACATACAAGTGTGGACCCCCTCTGCGCAGTATTTCATTTTTTTAATTTGACATAAAATCAATGGCGTAACTAAGGGGAGGGCACAGGGGGCACACCCCGCCCCCAACTGATGTGATGCAAATATTAAGATTGTAGAAGTGTACGTGTAAAAGTGGGCCACCGTTAATAATACAGGCAATGATACATCATTTTTAGAGAGGTTTCACGTGACATCACCCGAGACTTTTTTCACAAACAGACGCTGGAAATCGTTCAACAGACGACGCGCCAGCCATTGAGTTTGTATACATGGCTGGACCCAACATGGCTGCGAAATGAACTTTTCCCGGGGGATCAGGCAACCTCTCTATGAGCACACGCGTGTGTAAATACCGATTGCGGCACGCAGGTGTGTTTTATCAAATTCCTTGCATGATTGGTTGGTGAAACACTTGGCTGTTTAGAAAAATATGAACACTTGACACGTCTCAAAACCAAAAATACAAATTTGCCCGTAAAGATGGCGTCTATCGGGAACTATCAGGGATTGGTATAATAATATACAACTTGAGGGAGCACTCGCTATGTCACGCACGGAATTCCGCTGACCCACCATGGACGAAGATTCCTATGGGTCAATAGGTCGTATTTTTTGACAGCAAGAGGGCGCAATACTAATTCCAATTTGGAAGTACAAAAATAATTCAAAACATTAAAAATACAAATTGTCTAAGCAAAGATCTCACACTGATTACATTGTAAAACCTGTCAATAAAAAAAACCTAAAGAGTTGTATATTAACTGTTTTCTTTATTAATATTAGAAGTCGAATTGCATCTGGTTTACCACATTTGTATGGATTGACCCCCGGTCTACCCCAAAGGGCGCCCTCTTGCAGTCAAAAATATAGCCCATTGCTTACGAATGTCCACTTTGAAAATGTTTGCTGTGTAAACTGATGAGTGACCAGTGTAATATGATTGGTCAGCGTCATTTTCTCAATGATTAAAAATGCTTCTTATCTGGCCATGTCGCATGGTTTTGTACGCCCTCTAGTTCTTCTATATAACTCTATGGGAACTAGAAGAGAGGTTGCGTGACCCCGGGAAAAGTTAATTTCGCAGCCATGTTGGGTCCAGCCATGTGGGGGCACCCCACTAAATAAACTCCAATAGCACACAGTGCATAACGCCAACTCAAAAATACGTTTAAAAATACTTGGAAGTCTCACAGCGTTTTCGAATAAAAAGAAAAGTATTCATTGAGTCCTAAACTTCCACCCTCTGCATGGTCAATTTGACATGGGTAGTCCCAAGGCCCGTCGAGTTATTCTCCGTCCAAGTAAAAACACCCCTACACCTGTGTAAATTTCAAAGCGTCCGAGCATCGGTCTTGAAAAATGGTGCTACATCACCTACGAGCAAATAGGACAATTTTTTCAGGGCCCAGGTCATCCAAAATACCTCAAGTTAGAAGCCAACAACCCCCAGGTCACAATTGCGCAATGTATTTACACGGTACCCCTTTCAATTGGCCCTCAGATATTTCTAGTATCGAATATTTTGAGGGCCTACAAAATATTCATTAGGCCGACAGACTGTTTTCTCCCTATTTATAGTGGGGTGCACCCATGTACAAACTCTGTTTGTGCACGCAGCATTATAAAAAAGGGTCTCGGGTGACGTCATGTGAAACCTCTCTCTATAAGTAGTTCATCTCGACATTAGACTGTGTAGCATGCAGTGAAGGGTGCACGTGTACTTTCCAGTTCTCGTGCAGCTGTTATTGTAACATTAATGTTACGTCGCACGTGCTTAACAGATGAAAATATTATTTTCTTTGAAAGAGAGAGAGACATTTTACACACTCTTGCCTGCTAGGAAATGCCGAGTATGTTTCAAGGTCGCTCAGTATGTTCAAGGTCGCTCAGCGGGGTGCACAATACAGATCTTATGGGCAAACTCCTCACTGTTGATGAAACGGCAAAAAAGAAAACGTATTGTTGTACCACGTTATTAGATTGTGAATTTGTATTGGTCGAGAACCAATCACGTGATGTGATACAAAGACGCATGTACACGGCGCGGGCACCCAGGAGAACATGAGTGTGATGTACCTACGGGGTACATTACGTTGATCGTGCCCACTGTTGGTGGTTTCCACCGCCTTGTACAATATTTTTTTTAAATAGCCCCGGGTATGAGGTTGTATGTAATTTCATGTTAAAGTGTTTGAATTTGTTCGAATAAACAACGGAATGGGTTGTTCAATCAACAAATTAATAAAGAAATATGATTTATTTCACTTTATAATGTTTGTTTCCCCTTCTGTAATCTGTTACCATGATATAATAAAACAATTATTGCACGGTGTGGTGGGATCCACGGTGTTTTGTACACTCGGAGGGGGCAAATGGCACCCAAGCGGGTAGGTGAAAGTGAAAGTAGTCCCTGTGGTGGTTGGAGCAATCGGAACCATTCCGAAGGCACTGGAGAAGCATCTAGATCAAATAGTCACAACTGTACGGGTAGATCTGCTGCAGAAGGCGGCACTTTTGGGAACAGCTAGGATCCTGCGAAAGACCCTTGAGATCTAAGGCTACGGGACGTTGCCCGACTCGAGGAGTTACCGGCGCAAAGGAAAAATAATGAGATCAATTCTTTTTGCATGCTGTGATATCGTGAACTGATAATGTAAATTTGTATAGCGCCGGTATCCGTCAAGTAAATGACGCTCAGGGCGCTTAGCAAATATAACAACCATACTGGTAACATGAAAAAGCAAAGCAAGTTGACAAAATAAGTTCATAAATACAGTTCAAAAGCATCCTCGAACAAGAATGTTTTTTAAGTTCTTGAAACTTGGTGAAGATGGAGAAAGATGCACAACAGATGGGAATGAGTTCCACAAGGCGGCTGCAACAAATCGAAAAGACCATTCACCCCAGTGGTTGCGTGATTGGCGCTCAGCTAGAAGCAGTCATCAAAGTGCAACATCTGTTATGCAATACACAAAAGACTATTATTTTTCTGACTTGTGTTTTAAAGTCAAAACTAGTATAATACAATTTTTTGTTCGTTGTCTTTTTTTTTTTTTTTTTTTTTTTTTTGCCCAGCCATGCAAACAAAGAAAAGCTCGGAAATGAAAGTATGTCAGATGCTAATACTGTCACATATTTTTCAAATGATTGGAAACAGAACTGACTGTAAAAACCGCTACACTTTATTGTCATGATAATCAACACTGCTCTGGGTAGTTTATTGTTAACATTGTTATCATTCTTTTACCCATCATGTCAAGTCAGACATTAATGATTGAGTTGACGCGGCTTCAGACAACTATTTGTTCGTCATCGCAGAGCGCGGACAAAACTGTTTCGCCTAGCACAGCCTCGACAATACCCGCAGACTACCGAACTGGTACAACTTTATTTGACGATAAGTGTTGGGATTATAAACTTGAGCATGTACGTGAGGTGAATCCATCCGGAAGGACTGTATCCATAGAGCAAGGACTGAGATCTGCGTTTTATTGCCCTACGCTGCATCCATCTGTTCACGGCCCAGCGTCTCGACACCATTTTACAACGACGGGAATATGGGGGGGGGGGGGGGGGGGGATTGTGGAGGGGGGCCTATCAAACCTGGGTGATTGCTTTCCATTCCCAGTGTAGGATTTTACCAATATTGTCTGAGGAGACAATTTTGTTGAGTATGCTCTTTGATGAAATTAGGGTTTTATAGTTCACATGACATAGCATTTCACTGCTATTGTATTCTGATAATAATTGGAACTCCTTGAAACTAAAAAACATAATCCCACATATTATATTGTACAATAATTTTTAGTATTGCTTCATCAAGCACACGGGCAACTTTGGTAATTGTCCAAGACCAGTATCCGCACTTGATGTGACCCAACATGAATTATTGAACCTTTGAAAGTTTATAAGCTCAATATTGGTCATAAGAGGGAAAAAAAAGTATGACAAAACATAATTATATGTTTCACTGTTTTCACTGCTGCTGCTACTGTTGCTGCCGCTGCCGCTGCTGCTGCCACCACCGCCGTCCTAGGAACGAAATCGAGGGAACGTATAAAACACCAGAAAAAGGGGGCTGGTTATATTTCTTTTTTAGTGTGTGGCAAAAACCAATAGACCTTATGCATATGACGTCACTATGAGCATTTAGTACAGGAACGGGCTGAGGTCAATAAGGCTGCAACGCACGTTTGATGCTGCATTTGACCTCAAAGATGGCGGCGGATGCATAAGGTCTATGTATTGCCCGTTGAAATATCCCTAATAAAAATCGATACGACAAGAATAATACGAGTTTAAGTTATGAGATTACCAATCAATTACAGGGAATGACACAGTGAGATGACAGAGTAATGAGCGTTATTGACGTGTTTTTATATTGGCCCCCAGCTGGTTCTCTTGAAGTTAATGGAGTCTCTGAAAAGGGGGATATGATCTGTTACACGCGATCCACCCTAATATTTACAGTGAAAAACGTGTTGTTATCTCAAAAATCTATATGACGAATTCATTATACGGGCTGTATACATGTGTCGTGCTGATTATAATAGAAAGGTTTGATGCGGTGGGTGTGGAGGGGAGGGGGTATAACCGCCAACGGTGTACACGCTCAGCCGCAAATCAGCTTCGCAAAAAAAAAAAAAAAATACACAAAGTTTGTTACAATGACTCAATAGAACGTGAGACGGCATACGGCAGGTCCATCTGTCGGGCTGAGATCTTTTTTTTTCTTCTTTTTTTCCCCCCTTTGTTTCTTTCTTTTTTGGAAGTTTCATGTTGTATAGAAAAAAACCCGCTTCTATCAAAACAAAACAAAATCAAATTAATAAAATGTTGATGGCAGCACGACGCTAGCCGTATATTGTGATTGGAGCGTGTGCGTAAAGTGCCCGGGTTAGAGGGCGGTATAGTTTAGGGGGGGGGAGGGTAGATCGAGGTCTGCTGATCGCCCACGGGGTCCCCGCCGGTGTGTTAGGTCGTTATAGGGGTGAATCAAAACAAAAGCTTTCTGGTGGACGGAAAAGCGAAATGGGACTACCTTGGTACTATTAAACAGTTCTATTACAGTGTTGTAGTTTGATTTTTCTCGAAATAATGGATGAGATTTGTTCGTCGTATCTCCGGCATGACGAAGTTGATGCTAACTAACAGTGACAAAGGTGTTGGCTCTTGTCTGGAAGAAACAAATAGCTTGGTTTTGGCAGTCTTTATATTTTATTTTATTTTATTTCATTATTATTATTATTATTATTTTATATTGTATTACTTGATTTCTTTTACGAGGGTGATAAAACCCTTAGAATGTAAGTGCCTCTTGGGACTGTGACTAATGTCTATTCCTATTATGGTTGGTGCAGATAAATGATCTCAAAATAATGCTAAGATTTCCAAAGACGATTAGTCTAGGGGCACCGTATTCCAACCTTGCCTTGCGGGCGCGCCATCGCCACGAAAGCACGCCACCAACGTGCATGCCCAACTACAAGTAGACCTAGCAGCTTGTTTCGATTTGGCAAGCCAAAAATAATAACAACTGAGCGTCTGGGAACAGTTTTTTATTTTTCTTTCCCACTACACTCACTGCGGTGGCACGTTAGGAAAATATAACTTACGAGGCACATCTGCAATAAACTGTCCAGAGGACTTACAAGTGAAACAGGAGTAAGGACAGTGGCGATACTAAAGATGTTAGGGGGGCGGGGTGCAGCGGCGTAGCCAGGATGTTTTTTTTCACTGGAAGGCTCAGGGGGCGTTGCTTTTCAGTGGGGTGAGAGGGGTCCAGGTGCCATGTTTTTTTAATTAATTACATGTATCTACATTTTTTTTATGGGGGCACATAAGGGGGGGGGGGGGCGCCCTGGAAACTTGTGGGGGCACGTGCCACCCAGGGATCCCTGCCCAAGGGCCCTCTATTGTAAATTGCATATATATAGTTCTGTGGTGCTATTGTTATCAATGTTTCAACGTTTTTTGTTTTTTTTTACGATATGGGAGCTTTTTAATCATACCCTTTTCGGGATATAATAAAGAGTAATTGAACTGTAGGGGATGCACCGTTTTTCTTGGGGGCACTTCTGGGCAATTAAAACTGTACCAATTGCATTTGTTTCTTAAAACAAGCCCACTTTCAGCGCGTTTGTTATGTCATTTACTATTCTTTTATACGATAATCTGAAATGGAGGTTAAAAACATACATTGCTTGTGTGTAAATAGAAAAATAGTTTCTGTGTTATTCTATGCTGGTAATTGTTAATCTCAAAAGTGAAGATTTTAAATGGGGGCATCCGGGGGCACGGACATCAGTATTGTGGAGGCACGTGCCCCCCCCCCCATATCACCCCACCCCCTTAGTTACACCACTGAGTAATAACCGAAAAACAAAAGTAAGACTGTAACACATTATTTATAATTGTGTTATTTTGTCTTCTTTTTTCAAATAATTTCAAGTGGTCAAATATTTTATTGTATATATATCCCCTTTTATTTCGATTATAAAGATATTCCTGAGACTATTATGCATTTCAAATCAACACCACAGTAGTGGCCGCGCGAGGGACAATTTTTATGAGCAATATAGGGACCTAATAGAATAAAAGTAACACCACTGGTGTTATTTCCACACTGAAAGTTTTGTTTTGTTTTCAACATGATGGAAAATATACATGCGGGGTGATAAAATAGGGCTACATTTCCCCCTTTGCCCCGCCCATTGAAGTAGGAGGTCGCCTCATTGTTTGTAGCCATTGGACCACCAAAGGTCTGCACGGCGCATGCCCACTTCCTGTCAAGTACTGATTTCATTGATAAATGATATCGACTGGCCTTAAGAAAACCTACCCCAATTGAACCATTAAAATGTTTACCAGTTTGGCATTACGCCAGAGCTCATGATAACTTTTTAATTTCTCCGGACGACGCTCCGAGCGGCAATGGGTTTTTTTTTTCCCTCTCCATCTTCTGCTTTCTTTCCTTTTTTTCCTTTCTGGAACGGAATCACCGGGGCCCAGTCGCACGCCAATCGGCGGTTGGTTTGGACTTGGCTGCGCCGGGCCCCCGTGCGCTCTCGTGGTTTGTCCTCCCATCAACGCGCATGCAGCTTACTCTCGCACCTGCACGAGCGCTGAAATCGTGGCACCGTGTTCCCTTACTAATCACTAACGTCTTGGCGGCCGTCCAGCTGCCGGGGATGGGGGTATCTGTTCGTATAGAGGACCACGAGACAAACAGCCGTGGGTCTTGTGTACGGAAACCTAGACCGAGGAGGGTTGGGTTACCCTACTGGAGTCTTATACCGTCCACTCGCCCAATCTCACCCACGGACCGTCGCACCACGTGTTCCCGTGTGTGTATATAATTCCCGGTCTTTGTTTCTTTACCAATATCAGAGTTGATTTGTTGGTTTTGTTCACAGTGTGTGTCACATAGCACATGCCACGAGTATGAGATTTATAGGGGCGACCATTAAACCACAATTCTTTCACTTGATGTGACATTGGCAAAGGAGCAACCGGTGAATGCGTACGTATATAAGGCCAATGATTGGATAAAGTTTGAGTTCTACATTACCCCCCTCTGTCACTTATTGACCTGTGATTGAGTTTTCATGCGTGCGCTGCGGGCGATTGACTGAAAAGAATACGACGAACCCGTAGTGAGAGTGGGGCCTCACACCGGCCAAGCCATCAAGCCAGACTCTAGGTCTAAAGACCTCAATCTGCAGCACCTATTCATGTCAAGATTGCGGGAAGTATTGCGTTACTGTCCCGGTCGCTCGCTTACCCCTCGCCCCTTTTGTACCCCTCCACCTCGCCTGTTAATCCGTATTAATTACTGCTTCTTCTATTTCCACGCCAGCGGTGCTAAACGGTTTCATCGGGCGAGTTTTTTCTTCTTTCTGTCCCGCATCGCTTAGAAATCTCGGAGTTTTGTTAAAGTTTTGTACTACGGGGAGACGCTAGACCAAGCGTGTCAGCAGACCAATAGCCCCAGGCGATATGCCTCGCGAGACCCCGGTCTTATGCACGAGCGGCTCTGGTCGATCAGTGCACGGAGTGATCATCTAACTCTGACTGTAATGTACGTTTCGTTCTCTCTCAGAAATGTTCTCCGTTTTTTAACTTTTCCTCTCTTTTTTTTATCTTTCAATTTCCTCGCCATGCTCTTTTGTTTCCTTGAGTAAACTTTCCCGAGCAGTCTCATGATTGGTGTCCAGAACTCAGATTGAAATTCCAATCCTTTGTAACGAAGACCAAAATAAAAAAAAAAGAAGTTCAGTTGTCGTCAATGCTAGCACGCTTTTTGAACGAGAGAAAATAAATCACTTTCTCCGGACCTTACACAAACACAGCTAAATTTCAGCTTGATTCAAGTCAACCGTGTCGATTTGTTTACAAAAGGAACATCGAAAATCCAGATTTAATTATATGACGCCTTTGACACCAACATATTATTTCAGTTGCTCAGAATTTCGCCACCTGCGCGACAGGAAGAAAAACCAAAAGCTATAATGCCCCGTTTCCCGTCCCCCCAAAAATCAGTTTGTTTTTATTGATTCGTCGATCGAGAGAACCGCAGTGATCAGTTAAAAACCCTCGCCAAAGTCGACCCACTCGGAAAAAAATATATGGTCGTATGAGGTTCAAAACGCACACTGCGATATACCCAAAGTTGACGGTTGGCGTTTTGTAAATCACTTATTAAAATAAATACATTATCGGGTATGCCGATAGCTAGGTCCGATAAAAACTTGCTGGCGAATAATGGCGGACAATTTTTGTACTCATTCAGCTAACAGGGAAAACGTGCACCGGCATATATTATCATTAAAGAACCCTTGAGGTCTTGTGTTCTACGGGATGCCTGGGAGCAGTTTCGTTTGGCAACAAAGAGGAAAGTAATAGCTCACTAAAAGACCTGGAATGGGGCATTAATTGGACAGAAGCACACAGATGGTTCGTGTTCATGGTGATGATGGTGGTGGGGTGTATGATTCGAGGCAACGGGTAGAGGTTTGGTTTAAGACTCCGTGGTTTGGACTACTTGCAGATTCGGACCTCGGTCAAGTGGAGTGGGGAAGGTTAGGGTCAGTAGATGTCATCTGACATGCAACCTCGTGACACTGCATTTTATAAGTTCATTGTGTCGGGTTGATTTAGGCTCCTAATTACAGTGTTTATATATTATTTACCTCATGGAATTGCTTGGTATAAAATGGATGTTTTTTTTCTTTCCATTTTGCTAATTTTGGTGGTGAAGCCAACTCTCTAAAAGAGTGAAAACCACTCGCTTTGTCCGCCATACCACTCTTGCAAAGAGCCGTAATAATTATGGTGGATAACTCTTCTTAGAGTGAAAGACGGGTATTTTCAAGTTGAATCAGAGTGAAGTTCGCTCCAATTTCACTCAAAAAGGGTGATGCATAGCGAATTTCACTCTGAAAAGTGCCGAAATGACACCACTCGTGTGGGAGAGTGAAATGTTCACTCTTTTAGATTTATAAAGAGAACGATTCTCAGAAAATCGAACTTTAATCACAATACTAGCCAAGAATCCCATGGAGAGGAAGTTTCAGTATTAGGAATGGGTTACGAATACTGGTTTTCACTTCCAACTTATTCCAACCTCGATTTGGTTATACTGATTTGAATGGTGGGGGGGGGGGGGAAGCGAGATGGGTTGACCGTAAAGGTCCTGTGATTTGCCACCCTGTACAGCTGCGAAGTGGACTACGGGTTATCGAACTGAGGCTCTGATCCCAAAATTGGCTGTGATGGAAGCAACGATGCGTAATTCAAGACGAATGCCTTGATTTAAATGTCAATGAATTTCTACGGCCGGCTGCTTTACAATAAAAAAAAACAATCACTAGAATCAATTTTACCCAGAAGAATATCCTAATCCTTTCATCGTTTTGATGAAAAACTTAACTTGAGAGAGAACGCAAAAAGTGTATATTATATGAAATGACGGGGCCACCTGACTGTAGAAAGAGGGTCATCTCCTGCTTGACATTGAGCTGTGACCAACGAGCTATGTCAGCCAGCTGGCGACACCACGCACTGGCTTGAATCATCAATTCACACGGAAACTACGGACAAACATGCCCTAAGATGACCTCTATACACTGCCTGGACCACTCTTCGTTTTTGACGGTCAGGTGGCTGCTGCTGCTGCTGCTGCACACGCCTTCCTTTTGGAACTTCGTTTCACGGCATTGTGATTTTCCCCTTGACCGATATCACAATACAAATAGCTGCATCACCGACGGGCAAAAAGCGAACTACCGCACGGCACGACCTTGTCTAAAAACTCGGCTTGGGCTGTCGCTGCGGCTTATACGATTCAGCTTCTGATACTTTTAAGCCCAGCGTCGAAGGCACGGGTTCAAAAATGGCTGACCGAAGCTGCTGAGCAGCCTTTGTCGCTTGTTACATGCGTTTGCATTTCATCAATGGGAGACTTTTGAGACGATAGCGGGCGTCCCACAGACCGGTCCTTTTCCATTGTTCTCAGCGATGAAAACAATGGAAAAGGACCAGTCTGTGGGACGCCCACAATCGTCTCCAAAGTCTCCCATTCAATAAGTGTCGTGGCCGAGCAGTCTAGTCCGCCGAACTTAAGGTCTGTAGTTTACAGAATGTGGGTTCGAATCACCGGCCTGGCCAGTCGTGACACTTGTGTCCTTGAGCAAGACACTTTACCATAATTGCTTTGTCCTTCGGAGGGGACGTTAAGCCGTAGTTCCCGTGTACTAGGATGGGGCAGTGCAAGTAAAAAAATCCAGAACACTTACCGTGAAAGAGTAGGGGTTTAACCCCGGTGTTTCTGGTTAAGATAGCATGCATCCTTATCTGCCGGCTTCCTCGGGCTTCCAAGCTATAGTGATTAAGTTCGCTTTTGAGGCGTCCTTGGTTTCATTACCTGAAAATAATAATAATAACAATAATTTCATAATCTTTACAAATACGTTTATTTGTGTGTTATTAAACACCTCTGTCGTTATTAATGCATGGCATGCAAGAAGCTTTCATGTAGGGTGTGGATGCAGCAGAAATAACCAGCGAAATTTTGGACCGGGGTTGGCTTATAAGAATTTCCAACTCCCCCCCCAAAAAAAAAACAAAAAAAACAAAAACAAAAAACAAAAAATGTCCCATGAAGTGAAATCAAAAAATGTATAAGGACAAAATATTGTACCACAACACTTTGGGGGCTTTTCAAACCTTCTCCTCAACCAAATAATACGAGAAGAAGAAGACAAATCAATTCAACTGAATTCAATTCATTCGTCCCAAAAAGGAAATTTGCTTTGTCGAGAATGCTCGCAATATACAATAAACAGATTTAAATTACAAAGCAAACTGTTACACGCAGACAAAAAAGTAAAATAGTAAACATAAGTATGAATTATTAACAAAAACCACAATATATAAAAGGGCATGCCAAAAAAATATACTTAATAAAAACGGTTAATAGAATAAAAGGCAAAACAAAATCTACTCTTTTTGTCCGCCATACCACTCTTGCAAGGAGCCATATGGCGGACAACTCTTTTTAGGGTGAAAAACATGTATTTTCACTAGATTCAGAGTGAAATTCACTCCACCTTCGCTCAAAAAAGAGAGGAGAAGAGTGAGTTTCACTCTCAATAGAGCCAGTGACACCACTCAGGCAAGGAGTGAAATTTGCACTCTTTTACATTTAGAGAGTATAACATCCCAGGAGGTTTGTCCGAATAATTAGAAAACAACCAAGAACATTGAACAAAAGAACCCCTTTCCATGCCCCCAACCAGGATCCAAAGTACCCCGTGCTGATTACTGGCTATCATTAGAAATTTACGAACAAAGTGCGGCAAGAAAGAGCTTTAAAAATATTGTGGTTCTGCACTAATCAATTAAAGTTTAATCTAACTCCTTGTGAAACTATGTTCAATTAGGCAAAGAAAAACTATACTCAAGGTGAAACTGTTCGTTCACTGCTCGGGTTGGATAGGACTTTCACCTCTAACCCCCTCCCTTCACCCCCTCACCTGCCCCCCCCCCCCCCCACTCCTGTGGGATCTTAACAGTGTCGTAGTACTCGGTACTCGGTACTCGACCTCAAATACTACTCGAGTACCGTTTGGATGGTACTCGTAATAGTATTCGTACTCGGCTAGAAAAATACTCGTGCTAGAAGTCCATACTCGAGAATCGACTGGAAAATAGTCCGTAGGACGATGCCCATGCTAGTGCCAATGTAGGCATATGCCAAGTCGTGTACTCTATACTCGACTGAAAATGTACCAAGAGTCCGATTTTAAAGACGCCCACCTCGCCAACGCGCAACAAACAAATTCCAGCCACGAAAGATCACCTTTTGACCGGCGGACGCGTTGTACATGAACTATGTACGGGTACCATGATCATAGTCGGCGGGTAATGGTGACGAGCGGGTGTCTGTAAGTACTTGCCGTCAGGTACCACTTTCCTTTCCACTTTCTTATACGTGTGTTAATGTAAGGACTCTGGGGGGAAACAAAGTAAAATAGAAGTTGTCTATGATGTATTCGTGTTTAAAATAAAGTTGTAACAGGCACACATTGCCGTTTTACAAATTAGTAAAAGTAACTGTTTTTGTACCACATTTTGTAGAAAGTACTCGTATCGATACTCTGAGATCCAGTACTCGGCTGTTGGACTTAGTACTCGGATATCAAAATACTCGGTACTCGGACACTTGTACCCGTACTCGATGGCAAGTACTTTTTTTTAATATACACCTTTCTTTTGCAACGTCACAGCCCGATTTTTTGCCAACCAAGGTCGGAGAAACTACGGGGAACCATCAATGCAAATCAAAAACAGATAATCACAGTTTGCAAAAATGTTACATAAATAGTCAAAAATAGTGCTGAAATTGTTGGAAACAAACCAACCAATAATGGGATGCATTTTCGTTACATAAAAAGTTTGAAAAAATGTTGAATTTGGTCACAACGTCTGTCAACAAGATCGAACTCTCTAAATGTAAAAGAGTGAAATCTTCACTCGCTTGCTGCCAGAGTGGTGTCAGTTTGGCTCTTTTGAGAGTGAAACTTACTCTTCACCACCCTTTTTAGAGTGAAAGTGCAGTGATTTTCACTCTGAATCTAGTGAAAATACAAGTTTTTCACTCAAAAAACGAGGTGTCCGCCATATGGCTCCTTGCAATAGTGGTATGGCGAACAAAAAAAATAGTGTTTTTTCCACCCTTTTACATTTTAAGAGAGAATGCTTTGCTACATTTTGGCCGTCCATGCCAACCAGCGCGGTTTGTTTATTAACAAAGGTCTATATTTGAGTGCTACAGGGCCAGTACTCGGCAGCACTTGATACTCGACTTAAAAGTACTTGACAACAACACTGGGTCCTGCATGGATTGACGCCACTGAATTAAATCATCCCACTAAGCTAAAGGACAATGCCTTGTGAACCACGTATTAGAGACTACAGCCGATTGAGAACTCCTACGTTGCGATGGAAAATCTCCCTTGAATTTAACAACCGTGTCTACTGCTTTCAATGAAATCCACCATTGACATGTTTTCAACCAAAATGTAAAAGCTGAGCTAGAAAATCGTATATGTGACTAATTACTACGAGTTAATTAATCGAGTGCCAAGCTCCCGGAACGTATTGTTGCAGAAGGCAGGTCACGATGACATCGTTTGTCAGGATGTGGCGAGTCGGCCACGCGACTTTTTTCTCTTCTTTCTTTTCTTTTTCAAAGCCGTTCTTTTTTAAAGAATGCCGCGCTTGTGGTTTTTCGCTGGGATTTAGGTGGCGACCAATTAATTAAAAACCTGAAATATTAACAGTTTAATTGTGTGCAGGTATTATTTTCACGCAAAAACCCGACGGATGGAAATGAATCTGGTCAGTTACTCCAACAAATAGACGTCTTTGTACATAAACACAAGAGAGTTTCCCGCGTGGTACACGTTGACCGCTTCCGGAGTACTTTCAATAATTAAGACAAGGAAAATAGTTTTACAAAACGCTTCTTCTCCAAAGGGTAAATAAAAAAAAATAAACCACAAGGGAAACTGACTGGGTAAAATGTTAAATCAAGTTTGGGGTGAACAAATTACGTTGACTGGAGCGGGATTTGTACCTGCGACCACCGGCTATACGCATCTAACCTCTAATAAAAAATATAGTCGATGGTAAAATTGTGATTTAATAATTGCATTCTTTTTAGTGGCTGTGTGCCTATTAGGTATTAACGTTAAAATTTAGCATACGCCCATAAAAAAGCAAGCGACATTGGTTTTAGACGCGTCCATTTTTTGTGTTTGAACACAAAGTATCAAATTTCGGTTTGATAACTACAACGACACGGTCATGTCTATGACAACCACTGCGGCGAGACCACACGTTCCCTCGGGCACGACCAAGATGCACAACTACGACCCACGACCACGACTACGACCGCGTCCACTTCCACGACTATGACCACGACAACGACCACCATGACCACACCCACGACCACGACCATGACCCTGATTTCAGGAAAGATGTCAAAGTGTACAAGTCACACCGGCACGCCATATTTGCAGCAATAAGTGACATAAGGTGACACCGACATGTTAGAGACCAAACCCCAGCTCATAGACTATTTCTTTGAAACAGACGAGGTCTAAGATACTTTGATATTTTGAATAAAGATAAAAGGCTTTCAAAATATAATGAACTTGAAAAAAAGATAAAATTTTTACGCCCCGCCCCCATTATAAACGACAATGAGGCTCAATTTTGACCTTCCCCATTTTTGTTTTCAAGATTTGAATCTCAAAAGAAAATGGAGCAAACCTGATTAAACATCACCCAACCCGACCCTTCCTACCCAAATCCCCACGCCCACACACCCTTACCCCAACTCCACCCCTGCCATCCAGCACACACACACACACACACCACACCCCAATCCACCAACCCACTCTTCCTCTTTAAAACCAAACTTAGATTTTGCGTTTTGTTTTACAATTTAGTCTAGTTTCAAAGCCAATTTCTCGACACTAAACACCCAAAATGAAACCATAAAAAAAAAAATCTTTTTTTTTGTACAAATCATACACGGCAAATAAAGGCTTAATGAAAATCTTAATTACTGTCTAATCTTTGTGCAAACTCCTATTGATAATAAACAGCGGGCACCTTTTTTTTTTTTTTTTTTAATCAGTTTTGTTCACTTTGTTGGTGAGTGGATTTATATAGTTCATCTCTCGGAACAAGCAAGCTGGCATATGGTGCCCGGGACGGAGATATCAACTATTATTTACCCCTCATCAGACACTTAATAACCCTCTTATTTAATTCGAATTATGAATACAGTCCCCCCGTCGACTTGAGGAATAAAACATGGTTTGTCACAAAGCCGTGGGAGAAAATTTAGAGTTGTATGGAGTGATTTTAGCCTTTACTGGACCCACGCGTGTGCCATACCTGCCCACAATGCAAGTGCGCATGTCCATGAACATTCAAAGACACCCTTTGAAATGTTCTTCCTTTTTTGTGTGTGTGTGTGTGTGTTTTTTATTTATTTTTTTCCTCCTTCTTTTAATGCACCCAGTCGGAGATCGTAAACCAGACCAGTCCGGGAAACAATAGGGTTCCCGTGGAGGGGGATTGATTGTACACAACGGGCTGCTGCGGTCCCGTACTCCCCGGCCGGTCGTGTGTGCCGTCCGCCCCCGGGGCTCCAAGCACGAATCACAAGTGGGCGGCGAGCGGGCCGCGCACGGTGAGCATACCGCGTTCACCTGTCACGTTTTGCAGTACATTATGGTGTGACACACGCAGGGGAACAAAGATCAGCGGTGCAGGGACATGGGGCTATACTTAAACCGGCCTTCGCCGAGGTTTGATTGATATTAATGCGAGGAAAAGCAACACGTCGACGAGTCTGCACAAAAAAATGCACTTCAGAATAAAAAAACCCCAAAAAAAACCCGCAGAACCAAATCCAGTAGCAAAAATCCATTGACACCATTAACACAATGCAAAACCATAACACTATCAGACACGGTTTTAATACATCAAATTGCGTTCTCAAAATTTACCCACAGTAAAAATGGACAAAAAAAACCTAAATTTTCATTGACGCCAGTCAAGCACGTCAAACAATTGAAACTCCGCTCCTAAGTCAAACAATGAAATTAAGTTCCAGAGAACTTGTAAAGAGAGAGCTGCATTTGGGCCTACATTAGGCCTAAAACTAACACACGAGTTTGAAGGGTGAACAAACAGAAGCAAAGCAAAATGATTTTAAACTCTTGTTAAAAGATGTTAATTTTTGCACCGTGGATAAAGAATTTCATTTGTAATTTTTACCCGTACACCGATGTATGTTAAGCACTGTATACCGTAGTCAGTACTTTCCCGAGTCCTGTGAATGTCTGTGAATTTTTTTCCACAGGACTCGGGAAAGTACTGAGTATACAGTGCTTGACACACATCGGTGTATGGGTAATTACAAATAAAAGATATGAAACTCGTTGCTCAGCGGTAAATCGAAGGGGGTAGATTGGTGTGTTTGGAAGACGGAAGGATGTGGGTT
Organism: Marthasterias glacialis; assembly: GCA_911728455.2. NCBI lineage: Eukaryota > Metazoa > Echinodermata > Asteroidea > Forcipulatida > Asteriidae > Marthasterias > Marthasterias glacialis. The sequence goes on along the minus strand of OU452232.1, from coordinate 16,856,549 downwards.
GGTTAAATGCGTCACCAATATTTTTTTACTGCGATATCGTTAAAATTGTATTGATTTATTTATTTATTTGTATTTAATTATTTATTTATTTATCTTCTTCTTCTTGTTGTTGTTGCTTCAAGAAAATAAAAGCACTTCCATGCAATGAACTCGATGTGCACAGTTCTCAATAGCATAAAGTTTAGTTACTTTTAATTACTGCTTTTCCATCGAAAGGTGTGTGGGGGACCTCTGCCATAGCATCCCACGTTTATTTTACAAACAAATCACTGCAAATTTACTAAGGTGGGGTTTCTATAGTGGTAAAAAAAATCCAAAAAAAAATCACACAAACGTATACAGTCCATGTCATACTTACAGACTATTTAGCTGTCACAACTGAGATTGAAAATATACCATGATTATTGTTTTATGTTCTTCCATTTATTTGTGTTAGTGTTCAGGGCCAAAAGAATATCAAAAGTCGTAACACTAAAACAAATGAGTTATTCTAAGCAGGGTAATGTCCCAATGGCCTATATTATACCGTTAGATTGTTTCTTATCCGTGGACTCACTCGGGCCCACAACAAGCACGCGGACAGCTCTGATAGTTGTCAAAGACCAGCAGCCGCGCTTTATGTAGGCCTAACCCGACAAAATGCATGAAGTAACAAACCGTTGGAAGTAGAAGCTGAAACGGTCATCAGAGTTTACAAGAAACAAAGGGAACAACATTTTGTTTTCACTGATTTTAAACATTGAGTTTTAGACTCGCGAGATCAAAACTTTACTAATTTCTCCCAAAATCAAATCATCTTAATCATTAAAAAAACAAAAACAATTTCCGTTTTAGTGAACTAATTGTTTTAACCCCCCCCCCCCCACAACAAAAAAGTATTGAAGAAATCAAATAAATTTACCAAGAAGACAGTCAGTTTCCCCTGTGGTTTATTACTTGATATAATATAATAAAATTTAAAGGGAAGTTTCCCACGATGACCATCTTAATCTGCGAACATCTTACCGATGTTGTACACACACCCATTAAAACTTAAGACACACATCAGCCCCATGCTGTCCCACTAGGCAGTCCCCGCATGCGTTATTACCATGACTTCATGACAACAAATATTGCCAGTAGTTTTTTTATTTCTTTCTTCCTATTTTGACAGCGACGGCCAGGCAAAAATCTGGTGCTCTGGAGCTGTGGTCACTTCCACTCGTATTCATAGTTTGGTATAGAACGTGCGTGGCGCCAACGTACAGCCTCCCAAACGCACGCCAACAATAAATTATTGAAGCGATGCTCTCCACAGCCTACAAGCTGTCAAGCCAAGCACATCAACTAACGTGTTAATTACGGATTATCATTCACCTGACTAAGTCTGCAAATGATTGGATTAAATCCCACCTACTTGTCCTTTCTTAAAAAAAAAAAAAAAAAAAAAAAAAAAAAAAAAAACATCGCTCTGGGAGAAAACATTTTGTTTACGTATGGTCGTTAACAGTTATTTTTGTCGTTGGATTTTTATGAGCTTATTTTTGTTGGGGTGGAAACAAATGGGTCGCACGCAGAAACATTTCGGTCGGAAATACTGCCCTATTAAAACGCAAAATACTCAAATAGCTGCGTCTAAATCCAACATATTGTCGGGTGCAGTGCAGAAGGATGTAAGGCTCTATGATTATTCTGCTGGGCACGTGAAGTACAACATTTATGTCCCGGCACTTATAACTGTACGTTTGTCGCGAGAATAACTCTTAGTCAAGGATAGATTATAAGATTGGTAAAACTGATGGTGCATGTGTTCTTTACCAGTGGCGTAACTAAGGGTCTGTGGCCCTGGTGCCCTCCCCCCCCCCCCCTCCCCCGCCTCCCCACCCCCTATTTGAAATCTGGACTTTTTGAAATTAAAATTTAACACAAAATAACATTTTTACATTTTAGAAGCTTTTATGTAGTAAGTTCAATGTTTTTAAAACTATATTTTTTTTCCAGGCAAACAATGTATTTGTTTTTACCTCTGTGTCAGATGATTGAATAAGAAGATTTTAAACTGCATATAACAAGAAAGCTGAAAAGGGTCTTGTTTAGGAAAAATACAAATTGGAAAATAGAGTTTTAACTGTCCAAAAGTGCCCCACCCCCAAAAAAATTGTCAATCCCCTTGTGCCCCCTTAGATTGTACCATAGTTTTGCCGCTTGTTCTTACACTTTGTGAGAAATTGGGCTCAATCCGTGGTCCTAGACAGAAGAAAATGGTGAAAAAACGATGTTCACTTTTCAGCATGTATATAAACACATTGATCTTAATTTCGATTTTTACAACCGAAATTAAAAACAGGGGGTCTTCAAATTCTATTTTCTCGACTTTGACTGAATTTCAGAAAGAGAAGTTTTAGTGGAAGATTGGTACTGGTATAAATTTCATAATCAGTTAGCTTTCAGACTGATACAATAAAAAGCAAAAATTTTGCATTAATACCAATCCTGTATTTTACCCTAAAGACCTGTTTTCTTTTAATTCCCAAACAGAATTTAACTTTCCTATGACGACGGCCGAATGTCTGTAAAACGCTTCGGCATTTTTGATTGAAACATAATTTGTTTATAAATTTCTTACGGACTTGTTGTCTTGCTGGGCACACTTGCCTTACCGGTACGTTCTTTGCCCGACACACAACGGTGTTATACTCATAATAAACAATGTCATAAAAATACAATAAATGTCAACTTCAACAGATAGATAGATTGATAGATAGATATACGAAACATTAATGTGACCATTCACCGCCAAGGAACTATACACTCTAATAAAGGATTAGTCAGATTTGACTAGAAACCAGCTAAATTTGACCAACAATTAAGGGAAAGCTTAGAGCAACTAAAAATCAGTCAGTCTGGCTCGTTTTTTTTTTTTCTAGTCAGGATTATCTGAATAACTAAAATTGGAGTCAAATCCAATTACTTTTCCTAGTTGGTATGACTGAACCAGTTATTATTTTTTTACTTTTCGTATGCTGAACTAATTTCCTAGTCAGTTTTCAACACAACTAGGAGAACCATTCGATATTTTGACTAGGTCGTTATAAAAGTGTACAGAAAAAAAAACATTTGAAAGGCAGACACTCATGTAGTTTTGAAAAGGGTACGTCATCAAGGTGGCACCAAATTGTATCTTCTAATTATTATTTGTATGTAACCTTATGATATGTCAAAGTAAATATCCAAGGTCATTCTATTTGAGACTTTCTTAAAAGTTAAATCAATGTATGTAACATTACAGCCCATTCGTTGTGCACGGTGTGAAATAAAATATTGTATTACAACACATGCCGTAATAAGGTTGTGTTTCATCAATATTCATATTATCACAGTAAAGCCATACAATAGGCTTATGTGTTTATAATATTAAAATTAAGTATAGGAAAATAGTGAAGCAAAAAGATTGTGTACTTTTCCCATTTGGACAGACAAAACAAAATGATAGACAAGGGATATTTTGACAGCTGTCGAGAGCCACTTAATAATTATATCAATGAAATTATAGTAGTATTTAAAAAATAAATAATAAAAAAAAAAATGCTTAAAAAAAAGATCATTTTCAAGATTTTTAGAAAAAAAGTTCCAACAGGTACAGTTTACCTCAAATCCATGAAGACTATTCCAATAAGCTAAACTACATTGAGAGAGACGTTGTAAAGTGAGGATCGACGGTTATTTACATAGATTTAAAATCACTATTTAATTGGATATAGGACAGATGAAAGTTGGTCGAACCCGCCCTCATTCGTTTGATGGCAATAAAATATCAAGTCCATTCATTGTTTAATTTAGTGTAAGCTGTTCTGTGTGAAAACCACTAACATAATTCAACCATGAATGATGATACATTACAAAAAACAGAAGAAGTAAATAAATGCTGTTGACAGCGTTATTTTTCACTGATTTGGCGAAAGCCTCTCCTCACTTTCTTGTAATAAGTCTTCAATAGCGCCCCCTGTTGGCCCAATGTTGCCATACCTCTTCAAGGCCCTGTATTGCAAAGCTAACCGAAGTGTCGGCTGGCACTGGAGCATGCACTGACTGCACTATAAGTGGGGCAGATAGGGGAAATATTCAGAGGACATTTGGTACTCGACATGTGGCGGGGGTGTACGTCCCCCTCCTATTGTGTCTTCATTGTGTTCTGGAAATATTATTTTGAGGATGTTAGGGGGTACTTCTGTATACAATAGGGTAAGAGTGTGTTTGAGTAGGGGAACACTTATTTATTCATTTTTTTTTGGGGGGGGTGGGGGTGGGGGTGGGGGTACTCCCTCTGCCACATAGGGCCTATCAGGTACGGTATATCGGAGGAATTTGTGCCTTTGGTGATACAGGCATGGAATTTGGCACGCATTCAGAGTATGTTTCGGAAATAATATTTGGCTATCGGGCCATCGAAGACTTGTCTTTTGAAAAAAAATATAGGCACCATAACAAGCAGTTTCAGCAATTAATTTGATTTTTCTGCGATGGCCCTCTAGCTAAACGTCTTTCTTACAGTGCCGTAACTAGGGTAAAATATTAGGGGGCACAAGGGGGTGCACCATTTTTCCTAGGGGGGCACTTTTGGCCAATGAAAACTGTAGTTCCCGTTTGCATTTTTCCTAAACAAGCCCCTTTTCAGTGTTTTCTGAGGTGTTGACGTAAAACAAAATACATTCTGTGTGTAAATACTTCAAAATAGTTCTAAAAACACTGAAATTACTTCGTAAATGCTTATAAAATGTAACATTATATTCTGGTAGTTTTTAATCTCAAAAGTCCAGATTTCAAATGGGGGGGGCACTCGGGGGGCACGGACATCAGTCGGGGGTCATGTGCTTCCCCCCCCCCCCCCGCACCCCCCTCCCCCCTTAGTTAAGCCACTGCTTTTTATGACATACTCTGACTGCGTGCTTAATTCCATGCGTGTATTCACGAAAGGCACCATCCCATCACCTACCTACAGTACTAAACAGTATTTTGAAGAATGCAGGGGGTGGGCTGGTGGGGTGGGGGGGGGGTCGTGGGGGTCAAATCCCATACAATCAGCCCGTGGATCATGCTCCCCGCAGGGCAGGGAATGCACTGCTCAGAATGCTTGTCACACGTTGGTGTAACGGTTAATACCACCAAAATCACTTTCCTTATCCCGATGTAATTATTAAATCAACTAAAAAGTTAGTGTTGCTCCCTTCTTCTTTTAAAAAAATATCCAGCGCCCGTGGCCATAGTAATCAGGCCTTTCAAAATGGTAACTATATCACTAACATGCTGTCAAACCAAGCACTAAAACACATTGATCTATTTCACAATCATTTTACGGAAAGATCTTTAGATCTTAGGCCAACCTAAAATTAAAGTGAAACGGCGCCATAGCCAGGATTTTTTCATTGGGTGGGGGTTGGGGGCACTGTAAATTTTGGGTGGGCACGTGCCCCCAGGCGCCCCCCCCCCCTCCCCACCGTGGCTACGCCGCTGAAGCAAAAGAAAAACACCTAAAAGCAATAAACCACATGGGAAACTGAGTGGGTAAAATTAACATTTCAATTTGGGGTGAACAAAGAAAATTTGAGTGGGGCAGGATTAATGAATCGGGACTTGTACGTTAATCTGGGAGTCGCAGGTTCAAATCCCGCTGCGGTAAAATTGTCTTTGTTCACCCCAAGATTAAAAGATATTATGGTTTGTCTTTTTTTATGTCAATACCTTTAGGATTTTATATCTGGACAGTTGGAGGGTTTATTGGGTCTGACACATCTGCGATGGCAGTTTTTGTAAACTTTTGTCATGACCCGGACAATTCTAAATAATATGTCCGAAGATTATCATATAAATGAATTTATAAATAAACTTAAAGGTGTATGGTACCAATCGAAGAAGAAAATATTATTTTAATATCTATACCCGTTTGTCCCTGAGAATTACTCCCGTCTGAAATACCACTGAGCACGAGACAATGGCCCACACTATATTTAGACTGTCATCCCGATTTGTACAAAAAAAAGTTGACAAAAGCACATCATCTGTATAGAGTTTGCACGAAAACCACAGGGCAAAACCATTATTCAGTTTCTCCGAAACGTAACCACTTATGACCTAGATGAGGGAGTTGACATGTTTATTGTATAGTGTGTTTAGTAAGATGTATAAGACAGAAATGAATGTATTTTGTACGAGATGTTATAATTATTTACTTATTTTATTTATTTATTTTGAATCTTTAGACATTTATTTATATAATATACAATTAAAAATGCCAAGGTCAAGACAAAAGTTTAATACAAAACTGTCATCATAGATGTGTCCCACTGAACAATCCGTATAAAAGCAACAATCTATAGAATCAGTAAAATATTATACAAATGTCGAACTAGCGTTTCAGACTACTGAGATTCAACTTTTAATAGTGTCAATTCAACTCTTCAATTGAGTTTCATTTAACTCTTTCAAAGCGTTGTCACTGACCCAACTCTTTTTAAGTGTTGATTTAACTTTTTTGTGTTTTTTTAGAGTGTGCAGTGCTTATCACTGAGCATAAATAATCATTGCCTGGAATGAATGTACTCTTCCGAAAACAAATTTGTAACAACTAATGGTAAAATAGGTTTACGAGAACGCCACGTGGTTCAAACGATAGCTGACATAAATAAAGTGTATAAAATTTGAGCCATTTTTAAAGGGACTGTTGTGTAGATTCCTTTGTTCCTGTTTTGTTTTTGTTTGTTTTTTGGTGTTTTTTCCCTTCTTCTTTCTTTCTTCATCGATTAAAGAAAGGGTTGTATTTGGTTTTGGATCCTAATATTCAACCGTTACCAGAAGCTTGGAAACGTGCAAAACAAACCAATTCTTATATCAAATACACATACATTTGTCACTATATAAAAAGATTTACACATAAAAAAATTGTACACCCTGTCATAATATAGTATGACATCAGTAACAGATTCAAGACATTTCTCACAAAGACAGTGAGTTGGTATTTTTGCGAATTCTTTTCAAAAGAAACCACAAAGACATACAAAATATGCAACAGCGTTTCTCGTTGAGTTTCTCTATTATACTCCCTCCATGTTTATACTTTTTTGGAACGACTCATGTTAACTTGACTTTACAGAGAAATGTTGATAATGTGTAGTTAACATTATTCGTCACCGGCAGAAATGAAACATACAGTTGACAAACTAGATCAAAACTTCCATAACAACGGAATGATTCAAACTTTGCATCCTATTAGAAACCGTCCATTTTGCGAGACGGAAACCCCCTCTTTTTCTCTCTCTTTTTTTTTTTTAAACCACGGCGTTGTTCACCGGATACTTCTATGAAAACACAGCTTGGAAATCATGATTATTGTTGGATACCACGCTTGGCGTAACATCCACCTATGCACAGACTTTGTGAAACAACGACCGTTCCTGCACACACAAAAGACCTGTGTGTTACTTTCCCATTCACCTCTACTGAAAATCATCAGCCATACACCTAGCTCGGGTCACACACACAAAAAAATATCACCGCAAATTTCATGGGAAAATTTCTGCACACAATGGGACTCCGAAACCGCAGCGGGCAGCGTGCAGGCCACAGAATAGCAAGAGGGATTTGTAAAACAAATAAAGAATGCCAGCGAAGTGAGGTGATATCACCATAGGAAGGCCCAATACCAGCCTGCTCGCTGTCCCCAACAATTGTCACAATAGGCTCGCCCAATACCTTTTCTTCTACGCGTGCCGTTGGTCCCCAGGTCTTGCGCATTTCGCGTGCGGGGGTGTGTCGGAGCGTGTGAAAGTGGGGTGAGCCGGAAAGGCTTAACTATAACTCGCGTGCCGACCACATAGCGGTACACCTGTACGCACGTGCGACTTTTGTAGCAGTACAAATAAAGTTACTAAACACACTTACCGACTCACCTGACCATGGTGGGCCGCCACAATGGAATTATATCCTATTTTTGTGCAACATAGAACTTCGGACAAAGCTAGTGTAATGAGCAGGCTTACCCCGCCGGGTTTTGGCACAATCTTTGGGTAACTGTGCACGTGTGCTCAGTAGTTCAATGCCGCGTATTACACGCATTGAGGGATTCCGACTGAATGATTAATGCAGTAATATTGCCGTTCTGATTTTTTTTCTTCCTTTCTTTGGATAGGTCAAGCTCTCTCATACAGGGGATTTAATCGTTGCGTCGACTGAAATGCCAATGTTCCACACAAGTTCTTAAATATTCCTTAAGGTTTACGAGTTATAGACCATCGCAAATACATAAACCGCTATGCTTTGTGCTGAGCTCAACTCCAACCATAGATCTAACCTGGTTATCGTTGAAAGTTGTACTTCATTCACAACTGAAAACATGTCGGCCTAAACGTATCTTCATTGTCATAGATGTGCCACTCCATCCAACGAAACAATCAACAACAACAAAAACTTGTGGTGTGAATTTTTCAGGAAATTATTTTCCCAGTAAGATATTACACTACATTCTATAAGCAACATTATAAGGGCAACCGTTCTCAGGGTACTTTATTATTGTTAATTACGTACTACACTCTAACAACTCCTGGGTTCGAATTGACAGGCATTCCAGGACCCGTGGGTCCCGACCCAGTCAGTATGAACCGGGAAATGTGTCAAATTGATCCAGAAATGGGTACAAACCAACCTCGTCCCCGGAATGTGTCGAGCAGTACAAGGTTGGCCGCTCTCTCACCCTGGTATTTGATCATTTTGCATATCCAAATTTTTTGGATACGTATGCAAATTAGGATAGTCTGGCTGCTTTTCGAAATTCACATCTTCGTCATAGTCTCGTTGCCCGGTACCAGATTTAATAGCCTGTTTAACGTTTGTTTCTATTGTAAAGTCGTTGTCCAATCAGGGTCCAAGTAAGGAGTTTCCATCCCAGGGTTTACATAGTAAACCATGGGGACGAGGTTGGGTACAAACTGATGCAGAATCCGACTTTAAATCATTTTTGTGTTTTCAATTCCGTGTCAGCCTGACCCAGAAATGTTGCAGGTACCCTGGAACCCGGAATCTGGGTCAATTCTGACCCGGGAGGTTTTTTTTTTTTTTTTTTTTTTTTTTTTTTTAGAGTATCTCCAATTAACTCTTCAGATAGAGGTAAACTTAAGCTCCTGTGTGTCACAAAAGACTTCATAGTTACAGCGTTATCTATTTATCGATTTGTGTTTACAAATCCCCCGTCCGTTCCACTCTATACCCTCCGCTTGCGTCGCTTGTAATCTTCCCACGCTGTCGTTTCGATTTTTTGCTTTTTTTTTATACGGGCATAGAAATCCAGACAGTTACACAATAAACAAAACAAAAACTGACATCTCGTAGACTGACTGGGAAGACCATGTTGATCATTAAGACGAAGTGACCAATAAAACAGGGTGCCGGTGTGGCAGTCTTGGGTTTCCGGCGTGCTCAGTTTTCCGAATGACCAAATATGGTACAATGACGTCATGCCATGTCTGCGCACAGCAGAAAAAAGTCGTCCGTTTCAGTGCCGTGCTGAGTCGTATGTGTCAGGATCGCATGCATGGGATCGGATCAGGTGGTGAAGGATCACGCTGAAGCTGTCATGGCGGCCTCCTCGATCAAAGGACGTGTGGATCGTTTTAACGAATTTCGTGTGAAGAATGCCAAAATTATCCGCTACTTAGACTGCGGTCTGTATTCAGACGGGTCGACGGATGGACAGAAGAGGTTGGTTCGTTACCAAGCCAAAAATTATTTATATGATGAGGCCAGTAAGTACGCATGTTTCATGACCACACTGACAAAGTACTTAGTAATAGTAGTAGTAGTACTAGTAGTACTACTACTAGCTAGCTGTATTGAGTGTGACTAGTTCCCATCCACTGCACTGCTGCACAAGTGGTCCTATTTTTAGTACAGTTAGACTTGGCTTTTAATGCAATAGAATAGTCGTCTATATGTGTCTATTAAAGCATTGAGGAATGGTAGAACGTTAGAAATGTTCCTTTTTCCATACATAGAAAAAGCATGCGAGAGTGGTAGAACTGTCTGTGTGATGTACTCTTACTGCCTGGTCATGCTGGTAGGCTACTCCTGCTAGTTAGTGGTACTACGCACGACCCCTAGAACTATGAGGTTCATTCCGCTATCGTCTCATAGCGGAACGAACCTCGTAGTTCTAGGAGTACTACGCATGTACGTAGTGGCATTAGCCAGGATTTTTTCCCTGGGGGGAAGGGGGGGGTGGTTGCAATGCTTTTTAGTGATGGGATAGGGGGATCTGTCAGGGGCATGTTCCCCCAGCTCCCCCCCCCCAAGCTGGATGTGTCATATTTGAAAGACGTTATACCACCCAAACTGCTGGATATACTATAGCCTAAAATCGTCATATGTCCAATTTCATACTTATTTATATTATTTTAATAATACTTTTTAGTTGTGATACTTTATAATATTACTTAAGAATTAAAATCTAAATTTTTAACCTTATGTTCATGCTCTCTCAGTGACTGTCAAAGGCTACGATTATTGCAATAAAGAGTTGTTTGTTTTGTTTTTTTTATTTTTTTTATTTTAGAGGCCATTGGTTTGAATTTTTTTCAATTCTTTCTTGTGTTATATTAAATACATCAATATTTTCACGAATTTCAGGCTTGTTTTTAAAGATTACTCATAAGAAATTTTATAAGGGCCCAAGATGATAAGAAACTATCTGTTCTTTTCCTTAGGAAATGAGTTGTACTACACAGGAAACAAGCCAGGTATCAAGAAGAAGGTTGTCATGCAAGAGGATGAAGCCTTAGATCTGAAGCACACCCTGACCTCATTTGACCTTTACCTCCGGTCGGAACAGGAAGTTAAAGTAACAAATGATGTTATTTGGGGCTCTAGAGCCTAAGTGAGTGAAAATATGAACAAACCTTCAATGAATTATATTTTCTTTTGCGCACACGAGCATTCCAGAAATGTAATATGTGACTTTAGAGCTACGTCACAACGAATTTGGTACACAAGTCAAAATAAAAACTTAATTTATTTGCTATCAAAAGTTTAACCTTGTAGGGACTTGAAACTTACTATATACCTGGACCATAGTGTGTACATGACAAAGAAATTCTTTTTGAATAATGACGTCAATGATGACGTCATTCATTACATTAAATTGAAGTTTTATATTAAAAAAGTCATATACATACATGATCTTTACACAATATGAAAGGTCATGAAGTATTAAATAAATCTTACACATGGGTGTGCCCCCATTTGAACTTCAATTTCGGTCGAAACCAACATTGTTAAAGGGCCTATGAAGAGCAGTTTTTATCAAATGCCCATGCTTAAGGACAGTTTAAGGAAAATTAAAAATACTTTTTTGTACTGAAATTAAGGGTTAATGTACTAATTGAATTTTCAAAAATGACATGTCTCAAACTGATTACCTGAGGGCTCTATTGTGTGACTCATAATATGAACAAAGTCTCACAGTAGCATTCAAAATGTGCAAATCCAAATCCCAAATTTTGCAAAAGAAAACAGCGGTCACCCCAAAATATGTACATGTACTGGCAAGTTTAAACACTCAGCAATAAGACCAAATATTTGTGGAGTTGCCATTTGCAAAACAACAAAAATCTGCAATTTTGTGTGCACAAACCAACCATGATGTTGCAACTTTGCCTTCGATGACATCACAACACAAAATCTAGAAAAAAAGTGTAAAAATGCCCCAAATTTGGCAATCAAAATGTGATATTATTTTATCAGAATGAATGTTTCAAGTTGTTTCAAGTAATAAAAAATCCTTGTTCATTGGCCCTTTAAACTCAAACGGAATATTTTTGGTTTGTTATTTTTTTTACGTTACAAGACTCTAACCTCAAATTAATCCTCTCCCCTCCTTGTATAGCCCCCCCCCCCCCACTTTGTGAAATCGAATTCTGAAAAGATAAGGAATTTTATAATCTTTGCCTTATAGAGCCAGTGCATTCTGTTGCTGGGATTTTTTATATTGCTTCTAAAATAAAACTTTATTGTTTTATTTTATTTCATTTTGTTTTATTATATTTTTATTTTATTTTTATTGTTTTATTTTATTTCATGTTTTTATTATATTTTTATTTATTTTGATTTTATTTTTGTAGATTTTTTGTTTTTATTTTTTTATGCAGATATGTACTTGGTATGAAATAAAACTTGTGATTTTCAATTTGATACAATGGCTTCTGTTTATTTGTACTGTGTATTTTCAAGTGTACTGCAACATCTGATATTTTAAGTATTACTCAATGTGTTGTAATGGGCACTTTACATTTTACGTATGAAATCCGCCACGAAAAAATGTGTCAATATTACTATTATGAAGAAAAAAACCAACAATCAACAATGAGTCACGTCGGGTTGGACATTGAGCGTTTTATTTTTTTATCACATGAAAAAAATACTGTCTTGATATGATACACCTGATACAACCAGAAAAGGGGTTCGTTTTTAATACGAGGAATAAGTTTTGTTTTCACATTTTGCACACAAAGTTTAAGAAAGGACTGACTGCGAAGAAGTGTAACCTGGGTAAACTTGCACCCATGGACACGTACAAATACGGGCTAAGAGAATGTGGTTGTGCGGAGACTAATCGTACGATTAGTGCCATGTTGTCACCCGGAAATCCAAGCACGCCGGAATACTGAGACCATGATGCCCACGTGCTGAAATGCCCGGCTACGTCATCCGGAAAAATGAGCACGCCGGAAACCTGAGACCGCGACACCGGTGTATGGAGGTATACGGAGTTATCCGTATGGGAATTTACGGTGGTATGTCCCTTGGCCTCAGTTTTAACACAAATGGGGCAGTTAATACGAAAAGTATTATTTTCGGTTTACAGATTGTTTGTAGTAATGAGGTAGCAAATGTATTTTCACAAGTATATCATTCAAACCGGCTTCGTCGATTGTGTGTTTTTTTTTTTTTTTTTTTTAAATATTATAACGATCAAAGGATAACTTCATCGAACTTTCCCTGATAAATTCGGTGCATAGAACATGACTTTTACGCATTAAGATATAGACCCGCTTCGAATTTGGGACCTCAAAGTATTGGGTCAAAGGTCATAACTTTGACCCCAGCCCAAGAGATCAGTGAGCGTTTACAGACACAGTGCCTCATCCCAACACGCGTAAAAAATATGTTGAAAGAAAAAAAAAAAAAAAAAAAAAAAAAAAAAAGCAAAATCGATTTTGAATAGATGTGGCATTAACTCACCCTCACTCTATAAAGAAAGGGTAAAGCCTCTACACGTACGGGTATGACCAACTTTCTTCATTAAAAAACACCTAAACAACTCTATCAATACATTCATAATGAGAACTCCCTATACATAGCCGTTGCCGTGGCGACCCCCCCCCCCCCTTTAAAGAGAAAAGCCACACAAACATGACGTCACAGCCCTCTTAATTAACCACTTTACCCGTATACCATTAACGTACGAGAAGGGGGTGAAAACACGAACCTTTAAAAAATACCGTGCCGGCGAGGAAACAATGGGGGCCGACAATGGGAGCAAGTGGTCATACATGTAGTACGGTTGTGGGACGATGGGCGCGAGGCCGTTCCCACGTACAGCTCGACGTATGCCTTCCATTGTCACCGCCTCGCCCGGGGGCACAACCAGCCCAACGGTTAATAATTACCCAGATTTGCCGGCTCTGGTAAATGAAGACAACAATGAAAAATTACTGATAAATTGATTAGCTTGTCGTCAAGAAGTGACCAGCAATGTATTAATTAACTGCTGGAGAGAGGGAGGGGGAAAAAAGAAACAAAAAAGAAAATACGACATCACCAAAACGACGGAAATGTAATTTTAATGATAATCGCCATATGCGTAATGTTCATGGGGTTAAATAGGTGGGTTTTTCTGCAAAGTTAATGAACTTTATTTTAAAACAAGCAGCGCAAAGGCCCACGGGAAGGGGAGGGATTAAGAGTGGAAAACTAAAGCAAGGGAATTGTTTGCACGCATTTCAGACTTAATACGACGCCTCCAAAGTATTCAAAAACCACAATGATATTACTGCATTTCTATGGGGAACGATAACTTCGTTGAACATTTTTGTTTCATAATGAGGAAGCACACTTTTTCACAGGATTTTAGTTCAAAATCTGCTATTAATTATATTATATTGCTGTTAAATATGTATTTATGTCTAATTTGTGAAATCAGTTTTATGCCTACATTTTTATTGTGCTTCCTCAGCCAATATGAGTAAACTGGGGACTCCAGAATGGTGGCAGCAGACCTACCAAAATAGTGTTATTGTTTTACGCTGTAATCATGCACACACTTTCGAGAATAATTAACTTCATGGTAAGTCTGCTGCCACCTAGCGTCCCCTATTTTGTTTATAACTTCATTGTCTGCTTCCCTTTTTACTTCTGTTTTTATTTTATTTTTAACAGTTGTGTTATATAATTGAATCTGATTCTAGTTTTGAAAGACTATTCAAATGAAAATGACAATAATATAAAGTAATTATACGACACATTGTTCTATAGTCTCACACCGAAGAAACTGGACACCGGCCATTCGCCGAACACAGTCCATTACCGAAACCACGGTTTAGGCTTCAGCTCTGACTTAGGCACCGTCTGAATGAAGTCCCGTACTGGAAGTATTCGCTTTCAAATTTACTGACGACGTCCAAGCTGGAGCTTCAGCCGAAGCCGTGGAATTGAAAGACCATTACAAGATGTTGCACGGCAACGACATTTCATCGGCCACATGTATGTATTATAGGTCTGCACTGTTTTTGACTGGTTCCCAGCCAAGATTTGCTTTAGTCTGGTTCCCAAACCCACAAATCTCAGACTATTCTCCGTCGATTTTAGGGCCCGGTATCACCAAAACGTCACGTTCTTTTTTTTCTTTTTTTCACCCAGCAAATTCAACACTATATTTGAATATTTTTTATTTGTAACAGTTTTACAAACTGAATATCCCTGATTATCCCGTCATCCAGCGCTCCGTTTTTTATCCAATGACATGTGACAAGTCATGAATATTTATATATGTTGCGTCATAATCTATGTTAAGCTTTTGGATGATGCCTGACCCTAAGATTTTTATCAAGAGTCGTCAGGGAATCTTTGGTCAGGGAACCAGACTAGTTTTGCTTTAGCAAACCAATGGTCTGTCATTGAGAAGACGGGAATAAGATCAGGGACCACTATTTCATGAAGGCTCTTAACCGTTGAACTAACCGACGGCCCCGGAAGGACATGTCCGGGACGGCCGCATCCCAGTCGGTGATGATCGTGACGGTCAAGAAGATGGTTAAACCAAATGAAAATAACGAACTTAAAGCACACTTTCTGACATACTCAAGGCGCTGCAGAAAAAAGGGTTCCACAAAGAATCAAACTCTCTACAGGGGGGGGGGGGCAGCCCAGGGTTCCACAAAGAATCAAACTCTCTACAGACAATGAAACATGCATGTTAATTACTTGTAATAAACATAAGTTTCTTAAGTTGTGTTTTAAATGTGTGGATTTGAGAGAGTGAATGTTTCTAATGTCACCGGGCAGATTGTTCCATAAGACTGGTGCAATGGTGTTAGAAGGCACGATCACCATAGTGGTGTGTAGTTCGAGATATAGGGAGCTATACGAGCCGGGTTGAGGCAGCAGAACGGAGAGGGTATATGAGAAGATCGTTGATGTAGCCATGAGCCAGGTGCAACTGTTGACAAAGAAACTCACTCCATAACTCCGTCCAAAAATTGAGTAACTTTCGATGCAATCAAGGGAAGAGACCAACAACTCGGCAAAAAAAATCAGACCCTAAATTATAATTCCATCTCATCCAACCAACCACTGCTACCATGACTCCAAATGACAATTCCGATCTGAAACTCATTTCCCGCCAAAAGTAAAATCAGCCGCTGACGTCAGTATTTTAAAGTTATTCTTAGAAAAAACAATCTTCTAAATTGGAGCTTGCAGCCCAGTGTTCTCAGTGGCGTAACTGGGGGGGGGGGGGGGGGGGGGAGGGGGTCGCGCAGCCCAGTGTTCTCAGTGGCGTAACTAAGGGGGAAGGGGGTCACGTGACCCCCAACTGATGTCCGTGTCCCCAGGGTGCCCCCCATATTTTGAAATCTGGACTTTTTAGATTCAAAATTACCAGAATAAAATGTTTACATTTTATGAGATTTTATGTAGTCATTTCAATGTTTTTAAAACTATATTTCAATTATTTACACGCAGAATGTATTTTGTTTTACCTCAACACGTCAGAAGAGCACTGAAAGGGGGGCTTGTTTAGGAAATACAACCGAAATCTACAGTTTTAATTGCCCAAAAGTGCCCCCCTAGGAAAAATGGTGCACCCCCCCTTGTGCCCTCCAAAATTGTACCCTAGTTACGGCGCTGAGTGTTCTTGTGTAGTACAGACAAGACAAGAAGAATCTACTCTACTTAGCAAAGTAGATAATTATGCACAAAGAGTTAACGCAAACCGAATATGATACCTCACCTTGCAACGCCTCAAAGCCCATAAATAGTCTTGACAAGTTTTGTGCATACATAATTTATAGCCTAGGCAGATTTCTTTGATGAGACGATTAGCATGAAGTTCAAGAAGCACGAACATATTACCCCCCCCCCCCCCCCCCATCATTAAAGAACTCCACTGGCTCCCGGTATCACAACGAATCTGATACAAGTTCCTCACACTTGTCTTGAAACATTACTTTCTTTCTACTTTTGTTTCTAATGTTAGTTTTCACACTTCAGTTAGTGTCGGGTTTTGTTTGCGCTTTTCCCTCCCCTTTACTTCTGTTCATGAGGGACTGTTTTGATCAGGAATTTTTTTTAAGTACACAGAAAATTGTTTCTAAATGCTTCCCTCTCTGTAACGTGAACTTTACACCATGTAGATGCTTATGTAGTGACCCCCTTTTGTTAGTGTGCCCTTACTCTATGTCCTCCCCTTGTCATCCTACCCAGGGGCGCCCTCCAGGTGTCCATCACCGTCTTGGATGACGACGACTCGCACGGCTCTCTGATTTCTGAAAAACTGTAGCTCCTCCGAGAGAATCTCAAACCTTCCACGGAAATAATTATCACCTCCCCCTCTCTGTGGACATAATATCCGGGGGAACACGGTCCCACCAGCGGGAGAGCGTGGTGGCCGTGTTGATCCAAGGAAACTACCGCTCACATAACCACTGCTCGTTGACACAACCATTTTTCCGTCTCGTTCCCGGTCCCCCTACCGGGTGTAACACTTATTACTGTTTTAGGTCCAAATATGCATGTGCAACACTCACTAATATTAATAATTGTCCTTGTTTGAACTTTAAGAACATGTTAGTTGTTAGATTAGTCGGCCGGGGTTTGCACTGTGTCTACTGCAAGCCCCAAAATTGGTTTCAATTCTAGGTTTTACGGGATAATTACAGAACTGTGGTTTGATATTAAATCTTTTGGCTGTAAGGACTTACTCCCTTTTGTGTCCGTGATTTTATAAATGACCGAGAAAACTATGGCTCGTCTCTCTGTCACCACGCCTGGGAAATTAGCAAATAGACGGCGCATGGCCTACCGGTGCGTGTTCCCTTATCCCCCTTTGAATTCCACGAAGGGAATTGATAAGATAAGGAATTGTCGATAACCATCCGTGGATTTTGGACAAAAATCGAGGTATTAATTAGTAAAATTTCTTCCTGGTGTTTTGAAAGTGGTCTTGTGCCGTGCGTGACGCGGTAAGTGATCGTGTTTACGAGGGGAAATATCGGCCGGCCGGCCGGGGGACGAGTGCGGCCGGTTTATGGTGTAATTAACGATGGGGGGTTCCTGTCTACCCGGCGCGTGGTGGGCCACGCGGCCTCCGTGCCAACTAACCCTTGCCTGACGGCTTGAGACACGGTGGACTGGTTCGGTCCGGACACAGAGCTCTTGGTTGAGATCAGACGCACTCTGGTTTTGTCTCTCCTCACGGAGGCGCGACACGCCCAAATAAAATGTCATGTTGCTTCGTGACAGACAGTATACTCGCCTTTTCGTCTTAATTTTCACAACACCCTACGGTAACGCTGCATGCATTTAACTCAACTAAAAATAGTGCAATGCGAAAGCGAGGTTTCCCCCGGCAGCAGACCAAAATGATCTGGTTACCACAATAATCATCCATGCGACAACCCGCTTGTAAACGTGGAATAAGACGTAACATCTCTAGATCTTTGAGAAAGAGGTTAAGGTGGGGACAAGAAGAGTGGCAGCCGTAGATAGGATCTGTGTTCTATTCCACCTTATGAGCTGGGAAAATAAGCCCCATAACAAACATCATCATGTCATGATGGGCTGGTTGCCACCAGAATCAAATTCGAAGAAGTAGACAAAGCGAAACCGGTGACTGAAAAAGACATACCGAAGAATAATGGTGTATCCGACCCGAGTTCTTGCCCATAATATGCAAAGCCGGTTCAATGAATTGACAGAGGATGAATAATCCCGAGTCAGAATCTACCCGGGCACGGGGGTCCCACCCGGGGCCAAACACCAGCATGACCCGTTTTTGAATATCGAGGTCAGAGAGACGCAGTGACGTAGACAGTACCTTTTTATGCAGGGGTCAAAAGGGGTTGGGGTGGCACATATGTATGGTGCAATTTCAGTTGAGTTCAAGTCTTGAATTGCCTGATTATAGCCAATTTCATGGTGTCCAGAGGCTGACAGGGGGGAGGAGGGGTTAGGGAGCAAGATTATTATTATACCTTTCTGGTAATGAAACCAAGGGACCCTCAAAAGCGACTAGCATTAGTGGCCCGTAGGCCTGAAGATACATATGTAGAGAAGATGAAGAAATGTCAGTTTTAGTTGTGGGAGGGAAACCCCAAATAGGGAAAACCCACACAATCAGGTACCGGTAGGGACTGAAAACCCAATCAACATGCAAGGCTCCGGTCTGGGATTCGAACCGGGGTCCACAGAGGTGTGAAAGGTAGGGAAAGACACCGCTGAGCCAACCTGAACGCCCAACACGGTTAATACAAAAGATGTTTCACAGAGGGCAGCTGCCCTCCCCCCTTTGCCCCTGCCCCCCGGCTACGCCACTGGAAACACATTACTCAACTCTCATGTCTAATCACTGCGATTTACACAAAACCAGGTCATGGTGACCCTCAGAAGGGCCCTCCCTTATAGAGAACCAGATCCTGATCACTCTGACCCTGTTCCTATCAAAGTGTGTACCTCACTCCCCAGTAGCACTGACAAGAAACGAATTGCGAATCCATTACCCCCCTTTTCCCAATAACTATCAACCATTGAGCCGAGACCATGCGCCAATAAAACCCGGTCATAACATGTAACGCCAGATGGACCACCGCCAATTTAAGAGCAAGAAATCATCCTCATTTTACCTCATTACCCTCGCTACCGTTTTATGCTCCCGCGCAAAGAAGGCTTAACGCTGTATAGATGTTATTTTTATACTGTCTTTGTGTTTCATTTTCTATATAGGTTAATAATTACTCAATACATGAAAATACTTTTTTTTATTCCCTTTGTTTTTTGTGTATTATTTGTTTATTGATTTATGTTTTATTGTTATTTGTTGAGCAGGTTTTTGCTGAGCGTTCTTGGAGGTTGCAACACCACAACCAGGACCTCTTCATAATTGAATAGAGTACATTAATCATTTTTTTTATATAGTGCTTTTTACACCGAAGGGCCCTCATTATTTTGTAACTATTATTATTTGTATTTTTTTTGCAGGTATGCGGGTTTACAGAGCTTTGTTTTGGAATTGTAAGACACAAATGATACAGCACTTTGAAACGGTTTACAAGATGAAGCCAACCATGCCAGAAACACAGAGGGGCGAACCTGGTAAACAGACCTGTAAAACGACGGGCTGGGGTTAATAACCTTTTTTTGTTCAATGCATGGGCCTAAGTATAGAGATTCAAAAGGTAGAACCGGAAAATATTGACAATAAATCGAACCCTCTTGTTCACATGTGGGTTTTTTTTGGTTCCTTTTTGCGGGGGAACAATTTTAACCGAGACCAAGAGCTCCACTGGCAAATCGTACCGCACACATCACAAATACCACAAGAAGAAGAATAAATGTCGCACGACACCGCACGGAATACTGACAAGAAGAAAAAACACTGCTTGTAGAAACAGGTGGCGATTGAAAACAAACTGGAATTACGACAACCGGGGCCAAGGGGTCGCGGAATCTCGTTAAAAACATAACAAAAAATGTATAAACCATAAACGCCGTTCGGGGTGATAAGAGATCAAAATGCCGCCCTATTGAACGGAGAGAGACAAACACTAGTCAGTCGGTCCTTGTCCGCTCCTTTTCATACACGGGGTTCGAAATTTCAGAGACATGCATGGAAGACGACAGATTTTTATAGTCAATGTGTAGGGTGATTTATGCGAGCAAAACTAACCTGACATGTGGAGAAAATTATGCTCAACTTAGATCCTCAAGTTCAAATCCTTTGTACTTTTTCTCAATACAAAAATGAGGGTAAATCATCAAAATACACTCTCCATCTGGTAGAGAGACGTCGGGCTAAATGACGAACAGACGTTGTTCACAAATATATCAGGATATTTTCTATGAAATTCCTTTTTTTACAAAAGGTATAATAGCCATCGGGGATATTTCATGCAATTCATTGTTTTGTTCTCCCAATAAAATAGTGAAAATAGGATGCTTCACCAAGCGCTACGACCAAGAGGTCAATTCAATACACTGAGATTCAGAAAAAAGGAAATAATGTGTTTTTTTAGTCCAGATATTGTGAGATATGACACTTTAACAACACGGTATACGAACAGTTATGTGATACGGTAAATACCCCCACCCCTTGCTATTTTGCATGGAGACAGATGGTGTTAACATTAACACGGGATTTTTTTTTTTTTTTCCAAAAGAAACAAAAATGTATTTTTACTTCTATGGGTTGTCTGTTATGTTTTTTTGTATATATATTTATTTATTATTTATTCTATATTTTAGTGTTTGTTTTTGTTTTTATTATCATACACCTTGCATAGAGTTTTGTTTTTAACTATTTTCCATGTAAAATGTTTTCTGTTTTTAACCCAGATTTCTGTTTTAGATTTTTGACTTTTCTTAATAGTTCTGTGTTTTACATTTTTTTTTTTACTCTTTGGCCCTTAAGAGTTAAGGATAGCAGTTGTGTTACTGATAAGGCTACCCCGTCTAAATAAAACTACAAATAAATAATACTAAAAAAAAGTTAAGATAATTAAAACAAAATATGGGCTTATTGAATTTGATTTAAGAATAATTATACAAGATTCCATTCACTTTTCTAACATTATTACAACGAAAAAGTGCTTACGTTTATGTGAATGTAACTGTTTATACAAAGTGGACAATGTGTACCCCAGTACGGGAGATAGGTGATTGGATTGTGCCTTTGATACAAGCAATGGGATTTGGCACACAGTCAGAGTATGTCATGAGGAAGATATTTGGCTACTGAGCCATCGCTGATTTGTCCTTTGAAAAAAATATAGGCAGAATGATGGCAGCCATTTTGAAAATTGTGAAAATTGCTTTTTATTCTACTACATTTTTTTTTTAAATTCGAATCTGCGATGGCCCCATTTAGACATAATCTTTATCTTGACATACTCTGACCGTGTGCCAAATATCCATGCTTGTGTCATCGAAGTCACAATTCACTCAAATATTTCCCTATGCGCCCCACTGGTAGACACAAAGAGTAATGAATTTCACGGGGTCGAGACCGGTACCCGGGCACCCATGAAACACGTCTTCGTCTCGACCTACATCGACAATATGACATTAAATCATAACGCGTTTACGTTTTATGGGATCAACCGCATGCTCCACCCAGCGCACACACACACACCCCCACACACAGAAGGCCATAGGGTTGCTCGCGTCACTTCTCCCCGTCGCCATCTTTAAATGTTTATGGGTGACTCCGGTGGCGAAGACGCTCACGATAAAACAGGTTCTGGCTTAAACAGTTTTGTTTTATTACCGAGACCTATCGAATTTCCAGCAAGGGTCAATATACATTTGAGATTTCATATTTCACCGGGGTCGACGCAGCGTGGTCTGGTT